>OY757311.1:115895255-116634693 GCA_963583905.1 Stenurella melanura
GACTCTGATACTATCGCTCGCAGTTCCCCAGGCAATTATAGCATACGAGATTATAGAATGAAACTGCGCATGATAGTACATAATCAAGACCGACCTGTCAACAACATCCCGCAACTGATTAATACAATAGCAAGCTGGAGCAATTCGCTTGCAAATGTTGTCAATGTGTATAGACCATGAACAGTTGTCTGATATATGTAAGCCCAGAAATTTAACAGTTTGTTCTTGCCTAATAGTACCACTATTCGTCTTTATTAAAAGACTTTCCTCATAATTTTTCTTTAAGTTGCTGAACCTTAAAAATAGAGATTTTGTATTATTTAGAATAAGCCTATTTTCCGAAAACCATTCTTGAGCTTGTGAGAGCCTTACGTTAGATTGGTCCACAGTTTGCTTTATATTACATTCCGATATTAAAAAAGATGAATCATCAGCGAATAAAATAGAGTCGTCCACAATAAAATCGTTCACATAGATAATGTACAGTAAGGGACCTAAAACTGACCCTTGTGGTACTCCTGTTGAAGTTTCAAGGACGTCAGACTTGCAGTTATTAATTTGAACAAAGTGTGCTCTGCCACACAGATAGCTTTTAAACCAATTTAGTGGTTCACCTCTTATACCGTAGCTCTCAAGTTTTCTTATAAGGCTAGCATGGCATACAAGATCGAATGCCTTACTCAGGTCAAGAAAAGTTAGTCTGCGCTAAGCATGAAACATTTGTTTTGTGTTTCAGATGTTTGCAGTTCTTTTGTTGTTATTTGTACATATTTAAAATATGGATTTTTTTCAGATATGTCATAATCTTCTGTTATAGGTTTTTTATACGATAGAGGTATGTCCAAATTTTTTTCTCGATTCCAAAGTTCCTGAGCGTCCGCATTTTCTTGAACTATCTCTTTAACTGTTTCTAAATAAATTATTTCCTTCATTATTTTAGTTTGCTTTCAGTTCCCTGTTATATTGTTTATTCACAATATTCTCCTCTGCATTTCTTGGTCTGATATATTAGTTATTAGTTTATCTGCAGGTTTTTGTTCATTTTTTGTTGCTGTACTATATAATTTGGGTTCTGCCCTATCTGTTTTTTTTTTTTTTTTGTAATCATTTTTTGTGGTTGCTAATTTGTCTTCTAGTAATTGATTGTTTTGCTTTAATAACTTTACATTTTCTAATAGTTTACTGTATTTTTCGTCCTTTTCCTGTACTCTAACCTCTTCAAAAGTTCATTTTCTATTCTTAGTTGGTGTATGTCTGTAGTTTTTACTTCTTTCTCGCTTGGGTTTGTACTTTCACAGCAGGTAATTCTAGTGTCACATATTTTAGTGTATTTCCAATTATTTTTTGCTAAACAGGATTGGTGAAATACATTTCCACACTTTGCATAAACTAGTACTTTACTGGGTTTAGATTGACAACACTTTTTATCACTATTACTTTTTAGAGTAACACTTTTTGATTCATCATCACTTGGCGCCATTTTCACACTGATACTTGAACCTAATTTAAAACAACCATTGCTGCTACTTTCAAGAAAACTAAGAACTATTCGAACAAGCAAATATTATTTAAAAAACTGTTATGGTGAAGAATACGCCATTTTCGTATACCCTGTATCACCCACTCGATTAGTTAAACCTTTCACCACATCGACTGGAAATACCTTTCCTTTTCAGATTCTACAGAGCTAAGCTGGTATGGAACTTATCTTATCCAGTTGGGCGATAATTAAAGTGGTGTATATACCAAAATTTGGTTATACCGAATTAGCTTCCAAATCAGACCCATTAGCTTGTTATCACTTCTGTTGAAAGGTCTGGAGAAGATGCTGGATGGACACATCACATCCTCTTAATATCCATTGCTGTGTATATCAGCCAGGAAAATCAACAAAACTAGCACTCAGTAACCTAATTGAAAAAATTACTTTCCCTATAGAGAAAGGAGATTGTGGTGGTGGCATTTCTTGACATTGAAGGAGCATTTAACAATGTAGTGCCCGATTCCCTATACAAAACAGCATCAAAACGACATCCCTACAAAGGGAAGGGTTAGCTTTAGGGCCACAAGACGGTGCAAACAAAGCAGAATTCTTTCTGCTTTTCTGTGGTCACTACTTGTGGGCAATCTGCTGGCCTTTGAGAAGTCGAAATTCAGTCATATGTGGACGATATAGTCATTATGGTTAGAAGAAAATCTGAAGAGGACTGGACTCCAATATGCAGTAGGCTAGCACAACAGACTGTTAGATGACATAGCAGTCTATATAACATCCTGGGAATGCATTCAGATGTGATGCCTATACCATGATGAACTACAAGCTTTAACATCCTGTGAAGGGATAATGGGATTGTATTAAAACCCACTTACAATTTATCAGTTGAGTGAAATATAATTAGAATTAAGTCACGCCAGACCTGATGGTCACAGTGGAGGATCTGTATGACTATAAGCTCACACATATATCAACCTAACCTAACTTACATATTTACATAGAGACACGTGAAATACATAACCCGTCTTTGTCTATCGTAGTTGGGTAAAAATAAACATCTTTCCAACACTTGCTGGTTCAGCTTTTGATTTTTTTAATTATTTATTTTACTATACAGGGTGATTCACGTAGGCCATTCATTAGAAGTTTTTCAAGTTGCAGTTGGATTAGAAACTTGAAATTTGGTATGCAGCCATAATCGATCATGCCCGTTCTATCTAAAATATTTTCAGTCCTCCAACTATACAGTGTGTGCCAAAAATTGGTACCAACTTTCTTATTTTAAATGGAAACCTATATTTTTCTTTACATAGTTCGATTGGTCTTCTAATTCTGAGTTTAGAGAACCTAAGTTATGTTAACTTATCTATTATAATTTTTGACATATGTTTTTGAAAAAAATTGCCGCTGTAGTAGTTTACGAACAAATTTGTATCTCGCAAACCTTTCAAAATTATGAAACCAAGTTTGTGAAGCAGTTAGCTGGAAGTCCAGGCTAACTTTTGATGTGCCATTGGTGGTCCCATTTTGTACCATATGGGCGCAGTCGATTTTCAAATATCGCAATCAAAAATTGTCAAAAAGTCAATTTTTTCAAATGGCACCTACTATTTTTTTTCACACCATTCGAAAGAAAATTGAATTTTAGAGTGAGTTACTTAAGCATTCCCTATACCTAACTTCACCCCATATCGAGTTATTCAATAAAAATCAAGAAATACCTTATCTTGCCGAGAGATTCCTTACTTCATCAAGTATGCCATGGAAACAAAAGACAGTTGTAATAATTTTTAAAGAAAAATATGGATTCTTATTTAATTACACACAACACCAACAAATTATTATTAACGAACATATTTTTGTTCAAATATTCTATTATTCTACTTTCAACAGATTGCGTAGCACATCTTTGCGCCTACCATTTCTGAAATCAATGCAAAATTGAATTTTAGGGCCACTTTTATTAACATTGTATATGTCTATCTACAGTCGTTTTTGAGTTATTGGCATTTTTTTTTTTTCTCAAGTGTAGTAGGCTTTGGAAACAATCATTTCATTTCAATTTTTATTCAAAAATCGTATTGCAGTAATAAATAATAAGAACAAAATAACAACAAATAAACAGATTAACAAAATAATTATTTCAATACAAATGCTCAATGTGTGCACCGTTTTCACTGACAGAATTTCGTCAACATTGTTCTTGTTCGTTAATAATAATTTGTTGGTGTTGTGTGTAATTAAATAAGAATCCATATTTTCCTTTAAAAAAATTATTACAACTGTCTTTTGTTTCCATGGCATACTTGATGAAGTAAGGAATCTCTCGGCAAGATAAGGTATTTCTTGATTTTTATTGAATAACTCGATATGGGGTGAAGTTAGGTATAGGGAATGCTTAAGTAACTCACCCTAAAATTCAATTTTCTTTCGAATGGTGTGAAAAAAAATAGTAGGTGCCATTTGAAAAAATTGACTTTTTGACAATTTTTGATTGCGACATTTGAAAATCGAATGCGCCCATATGGTTCAAAATGGGACCACCGATGGGACATCAAAAGTTAGCCTGGACTTCCAGCCAACTGCTTCACAAATTTGGTTTCATAACTTTGAAAGGTTTGCGAGATACAAATTTGTTCGTAAACTACTACAGCGGCAATTTTTTTCAAAAAATTTGACATATGTCAAAAATTGTAATAGATAAGTTAACATAACTTAGGTTCTCTAAACTCAGAATTAGAAGACCAACCGAGCCATGTAAAGAAAAATATAGGTTTCCATTTAAAATAAGAAAGTTGGTACCAATTTTTGGCACACCCTGTATAGTTGGAGGACTGAAAATATTTTAGATAGACGGGCATGATCGATATGGCTGCATACCAAATTTCAAGTTTCTAATCCAACTGCAAGTTGAAAAACTTCTAATGAATGGCCTACGTGAATCACCCTGTATACTGGTTGACTAACTAAAATTTGATCCTAGTCATTACATTTGCTACAGAAGGGGCTGGAACCTTTACTCTGAGGTAATTTTTACAAACACCAAAGTGCTTTGAATACAACACTTGAATATTAACTCTTAATACATGTTTCGCCTACCACATAAGCATCATTAGAAGATAATTCTTGAAACTGTTTTAATGTTCCACAGATGATGCCGTGGTAGGCAAAATGTGCAGTGCAGTGTTAATATTCCATTATTATGTTCAAGTAGTGTCACGACCGCTGATCTATGACTGTTATAATAAGGGGGCCACTTGGCCTGCGAGAGGTTTTCCTAGTGGGAAATGATCAGACACAAAATAAATTATAAATAATATTTATTAATTAAACAATAAAAATGGTTGCAGTCAAACAACAAAGTCAAAAATAGGAATATAAAATAAACAGTAAATAATATTTCCTTACCAAAGGCACATGTTGGGAGAGATGGGTCCCCAGGTGGACTCCCAGAATGGACTGCCACTGCCCGTTCATTCTGGGCTATTTATATGATTGATAAATGCTTGATCGACATATTCCCTACATACGTAAAGCGCTCGGAAACTAATGACCTGATGTTATTAATTAGTAACTGTAATCTGATACTCTACGTCCTTTAATATGTTATGAATGCTTTAATACTTTACATTTTATAGATTAGAAAATAAATGATATTGAATTTAGTTTATTTATTATGGATTTAAATTTGGAAATTCTTTAATTTAGATTTTCCATTTTTGTATTTATTTATAGGGAATATACTAATAAGATATTTTGCCAAATTTGCATAGAAAAGTAGTTATTAATTTTGATATGTGACAGTATTTTGATATAAACAATGCATTTGCCAATTATTTGTCTAGTATTTTCGACAGCAACAGCAATAGCAATAGCAACAGCAATAAAACTATCACTACCCTCCTTTCTAGTTGCACTGCCAGTTTAAAATATTTTAAATAAATACTAATAGTAATAATTTTGTTTTCGAAGGATTCATAAAGTTCCTGGTGCACATTACGAATCTGCTGCTTTAAGAAAATACATCCATGGAAGAACTGAGACTATTCGATCCTGTTCTGTAGAATCAGTAGCTTTTGCCAAGACTATGTTAAGGAAGGATGCAAGCAAAGATGAAAAAGTGAATGCTTTGAAAACTGCTGTAGCGGCTCATAAGAAATATTCAGTTGATGTATGTAAATTTCCTTTATTTAAAAAAAATAGATTTTATATCATAAATTATTTTAATTGCAGAGAATAATATAATTGTACAAAATTCAAACTATGTTAATACTATAGTTGTTTTCAGCCTTAGTTATAACTTTTTAAAAGATGCGCGAACTGCTGCAAAATCATATAGATTATATTTTGTTTTTATTTATTGCCACAACAATGCAAGTAACACTGTGTGGGATATATTTTAGCATCACTGTTCTAAATACATCTATTTGTAACCACTGTGTCGATTTATATTGAGTGTTTGTTTAAGTAATTTTATGCTCTTTATCGAATTATTGAATTTTCTATATAATTGATGAACATTCTCTTCTCATTTAAAAAAAAATAAGTTAATTTTTTATTACTTTAGTGAAAAGTACTCTTTGAAATAACGTTACCATATATTTTTTTCATTTTTGCAGCTTTAATTCGCAAAAAAGAAATATATTAAAATAGCGCGTCTTTGAAACACCAGTTTGGTTGACGACACTACAACTATTTTAAATTTTACGAATTTGCTCTCTTGACTGTTCTCTAATTTCTCTATTTGTCAGTTGTCATTTTATATCAAGTGTCAGAGGCCTAGGTTAGAATTGTTTTATTTTCAAAACTACATCATTTACATCAGGGACCCAATTCTTGAAATCGTAGGAATTGATTCTCTTGAGAAATTTACACCATTTTGTCATGATTTTGTGTTCTTGAAAAATAACAGGATAAAATTCTTTATGGTTTTTGATGGGGATTTCGAAAATTCTCTTAGGAATATTACTTGTAGGTTGTTTACGATTTCTGACGTTAATTGTGACCGAATAAGAGAATATAAAATTCTGGAAAGCGGTAACTTTTGAGAATACATCTCTGAACATGTCAGGAACAACATATTTCTTCTTTCAAGCTTTGTTGGATATTTTTTTGTTTTTTTGGAACATTTATTATGTGATTTGAGTATAAATAATATAATAGTCCTGAAAGTAATGTTTCTCCATATTTTTTGACCCAATAAATCCGAATTTCATGATCACAAACATCAAAAGCGGTAGAATTTTTTGCTATGGCCATTTTTTTGCTAAAAATTGTAATGTAATAATTTCTTGAGGTCTATAAGTATCTATCCCTGTCCACTTTTGTGGCTAGTCCCGTCTCCTCAAAAGGTTAAAGATTAAAAAAATTGGTGTGCAACACTTCAGCATCCAAAGTGGTGTAGGTTTGGTTTTCTTACTTACAATTTTATATCCCACATTTACTAATTGGTAAATAACAGTTATTCCAAAATACTCGTGTGAAAATTACTTATAATGTCTAAAGTAATTCATGTAGCAATTCAAAACAAAGTACAAATTTGGTGTTGTCAGATTTCCTTCCGTTGCTGTTGTTAGACAAAATGATTGTTTGGTTTTGCAAACAATTTCATTAAAAGTAAATCATCAATAAGTACTCCATATTATAATTTGTTACTGGAAGTATTTTAATAATTTATTAAATTACTTTTCTGTTATAAGAGAGATTGGGATGGCATTCTTGAACAAAAGTGTTAAAGTTTTTCGAAAATATATTACCGTAAAATAACAACTGTGTTCAGGTAACCAATATTACAGCAGTTGAGAATCCTATTGGATCTTGCCAAACAAAATAAGTCGACGACCTATGGTGCTGACGTACTTGTTGGTGTCACGAAATTATCCTCGGAAGTATGCATTGTGAAGTCCAGTTTACTTTATGAAGTTTGTGAAAATCTCATTAATGGAGTTCGTTGCTACCAAAGGAATTTTTATACTCTTCGCAAATATGAAAACAAAGAGTATTAGTCTTGAAAGCTTGTATCACTTATTTTCAATTTAGTTTATAAATCCTGAAACTTACTTAAAAAGATGCCTTTTATATGTCTGTACATAGTTTGATAGCACGATCACAGGTCAAATCCAGCCCAAATTTTTTTTCTTTATAATAATAAAGAAAAAAATGTGAACATTTGAAGACATAAACAAAATTGAATAAATAAGAAATATAAAAATTTTCTACCACGAGGGTAAGAAAAGTCTAGAAATAAAATGACAGACTCTTCGGATCTGGCAAACCCTGTGGCAGAAGATTTTTATTAAACTATTCACAAAAGAACTGTTAAGAGTGTCCCATAGAATGTGCAACAATTATTTAAAAAGTTCAATAAAGTGGCGAAAACTATAATGATTAGATACTCTAATTTTAAATTAATTTTTTTTTTTTTTAATAACCACATTTGACATGAACAGGCCATATAAACATATAGGCTATTGAATATGTCCAAAATTAATGGGTAAAAAGAAACAATTGCGTTTAAGGTTTTTTATTTTTTAAACTAACATAGTTTGACACCTAAAAATGATAAAATCACAAATTTCTACTAAGGTGCGTTGTTGAGAGCCAACTGAACAAGCCCATTTTTTAGTTTTTTATCAAAATTTCTCATCCAAGTATGTTAATTTTTTTTCCTACTTTTAGTATTAAAAATAATTAAACAAAGTTAAAAATTTACGAGAATTCACATTTTTTTTCTTTTCCAGTAATTCGCCCATAACTTTTTTTACGGCATCCTAGGTACATATGTGTTCCGAGAAAAAAAAGTTCTTGAATAAACAAAGAAATTTCTTTTTTGTTCTGCTCTGTACGACCAACTGTAACCAAGATATTGACGATACCTCGGTCACAGTTCAAAGTTAACCATTTTTTGCCATATTATCTAAAAAATTTTAAATTATCTTTGAAATCACAAATCAATATTTTAATTAAACTATTTAGATTAAATTCAAAAAATTAAATATTCAGATTTTAAAATAAAAATATTTAAAGGTACTCAATGTAAAAATAATAATAAATATTCTCGAAATAATCCCTGATAAATTAAATAAATCCTTGAAAAAAAAATTCCGTATTGTGAAAATGAATATAAAAATAAAGAATAAACTGCCCTAAAAAAAAAAATTAGAGATAAAAAAATTATTCTTAATCAATTAAAACTAATTAATCTATTTATTAAAACAATTTCTCCTAATAAATTTAAGCTATATTACAAGCACAAAACATAAACCACCAAAATGCTATCCTTGGTATAATATTTAAAAACCCCTTATTTAAAAATAAACTTCGACTCCCTAAACGCTCAAACGTAATGTTAGCCAAACAAAATAAACCTGATGAACAAAGCCCATGGGCTAATATTATAACTAAGGAACCTCAAACTCCTAATATATTTAATCTTATTAAACCACCTAACACTAAACCTATATGTGCTACTGAAGAATAAGCAATTAAAGATTTAACATCCCTTTGACGAATACAAATTAAAGAAACTAAAAATCCACCTAATATACTAATAACAATAAAAATATAATTAATTTTTATACCAATTTCAATAAATATCAAAAATAAACGTAAAAATCCATAACCCCCTAATTTTAATATAATTCCAGCAAAAATTATTGGCCCTGCTACTGGGGCTTCAACATGAGCCTTAGGAAGTCATAAATGTACAAAAAATATAGGTATTTTAATTAAAAAAACAGCAATTATACAAATATAAACAAAAATATCATCAATATTTTTTATAAGAAAAAATACTAAAGAAAAATAATATTCATAATAAAAAAAAAATTGAAATTATTATAGGTAAAGAGACTAATAAAGTATAAAATAATAAATAAAGACCAGCTTCCAAACGTTCAGGTTGATACCCTCAACCAATAATTAAAAATAAAGTTGGAATTAAACTCACCTCAAAAAATAAATAAAAAATAAATAAATTTAAAAAAGAAAATGTTAAAAATAAACTAATTATTAAAAAAATTATCACTAATAAAAATAAATTATAATAATTATTTAATTTAAATAACTTCTCTCTAGCTAAAATTATTAAAGAACAAATTCAAAATCTTAATAAAATTAAAGTAAAAGATAATAAATCACAACCTAATGATAAAGATAAATTTAAAATTAAGTAATTAAAATTGAAATTTAATAAAAATATAAATCTTAAAACAAAAAAAAAATTGGATTAATCAAAAATTAATTCTAAAACATAAAGGAATTAAAAATAATAAACTAACTAAAAATTTTATCATAAAGAAGAAAATGTCAAAATATAATCATTTCCGTGTGTTCGAATTATTAAAACTATTATTGATAACCCTAATGCTCCTTCACAAACTCTTATAGTTAAAAAAATTATAGAAAAAAAAAATTCATAACCTATTATTCTTAAATACAAAAAAATACTTAAATATAAAGATAAAACAATAAACTCTAATCTTAATAATATTAAAAGTAAATGTTTTCGTTTAGAAGAGAATACTAATAACCCTGAAAAAAATATAAAAATAGTTAAATATAAATAAATTAACATTAGTTTTAATAATTCAAATAAAATATTGGTCTTGTAAATCAAAAATAAGATTTTCTTTTAAAACTTCAGAGAAAAGGAAACTTCTTATCTTTAATCTCCAAAATTAAAATTTTATTAAACTATTCTCTGTATTAAAATATTATTATTAATTATATCTATTTTATTTTTATTTTCAAATCATCCTTTAACTTTTGGAGCAATTTTATTAATCCAAACAATTTTAATTAGAATTATTACAGGTTCATTATGTTATAATTTTTGATTTTCATATATTTTATTTTTAATTATAATTGGAGGGATATTAATCCTATTTATTTACATAACAAGAATTGCATCAAATGAAAAATTTATATTCTCCTATAAACTTTTTATTATTACAATAATTCTTCTATTTATATCAACATTCATATTTATTGATTTATTTTTTGATAGAATTAATTTAAACCTCAATGATCTAAATAATCAAAACAATTTTTATAAAATTAATTTTATAATAAATAAATTTATAAATTCACCTAACAACTTAATTATTATTATAATAATTCTATATTTATTAATTACTTTAATTGCTATTGTAAAAATCACTAAAATTCAATATGGCCCTCTTCGGCAAAAAAATTAATGAAAATACCTTTACGAAAAAGTTCTCCTTTAATTAAAATTATTAATAATTCATTAATTGACCTTCCAACACCTTCAAATATTTCAACTCTTTGAAATTTTGGATCTTTATTAGGATTGTGCCTTGGAATTCAAATTATTACTGGAATTTTTTTAGCTATACATTATTGCCCAAACATTGAAATAGCTTTCAACAGAGTAGCCCATATTTGTCGAGATGTAAATTATGGTTGATTAATTCGAACATTACATGCTAACGGGGCTTCTTTCTTTTTCATTTGTCTTTACATCCATATTGGACGAGGACTTTACTATAGTTCATACACAATAATTGAAACTTGATTAATCGGAGTTACAATTTTTTTTTTAGTAATAGGGACTGCTTTTTTAGGCTATGTTTTACCTTGAGGGCAAATATCTTTCTGAGGCGCAACAGTTATTACAAATCTAGTTTCCGCAATTCCTTATTTAGGAACTATAATTGTCCAATGAATTTGAGGTGGATTTGCTGTTGACAATGCTACATTAACCCGATTTTTTACATTTCATTTTCTATTCCCTTTCATTGTAACAGCCTTAGTAATTATTCATCTATTATTTCTTCATCAAAAAGGTTCAAGAAATCCTTTAGGAACTAAAAGAAATATTGATAAATTACCATTCCACCCTTATTTTTCATTTAAGGACATTGTAGGATTTTTAATTATAATTTTAATATTAACATTATTAACCTTAATTAATCCTTATCTTTTAGGAGATCCTGATAATTTTACCCCCGCAAACCCCTTAGTTACACCTGTTCATATCCAACCTGAATGATATTTTTTTATTTGCTTATGCTATTCTACGATCTATCCCCAATAAATTAGGCGGAGTAATTGCATTAGTTATATCAATTGCAATTCTTTATTTAATACCTTTTATTAATAAAAAAAATTGAAAAAGAACTCAATTTTATCCAATAAATAAAATTATATTTTGAATTTTATTGAATATTTTTATTCTTTTAACATGAATTGGCGCCCGACCTGTTGAAGATCCATATATTTTAACAGGCCAAATTTTAACTATCCTTTATTTTTTATATTTTTTTATTAACCCATTAATTGCTAAAGTTTGAGATAAAATTATATTTTAGTTAATGAACTTGATAAAGTATATATTTTGAAAATATAATAAAGAAGATAGACCTTCTATTAACTTTATATTGTACTAAATTTTGTTAACTAAATTAAAAAGATTAAAATTAAAAATTTTAAACTAAAAAATAATATTAAATAATTTAATGAAATAGGTAAATATATTTTTCAAGCTAAATATATTAATTTATCATAACGAAAACGAGGCAAAGTTCCACGAACTCAAATTCAAAAAAAAGACAAAAAAGTAAGTTTTAAAAAAAAAAATCATAAAATAAAATCTCTTCCTAAAAATAAAACAACACATAATATTCTTATAAATAAAATTCTAGCATACTCAGCTAAAAAAATTATTGCAAATCCACCTCTTCTATATTCTACATTAAACCCAGAAACTAACTCTGACTCCCCTTCGGCAAAATCAAAAGGAGTACGATTAGTTTCTGCCAATCTCGAAACTACCCATATTATACATAAAGGTAAAAATAAAAAAAAAATCAAATATATTCCTGATATTTTTTTATATCAATAATATTAAATCTCAAAATTATAAATAAAAATGATAATAAAATTAAAGATAATCTCACTTCATAAGAAATAGTTTGAGCTACAGCCCGTAAACTTCCCAATAAAGAATAATTAGAATTAGAAGATCAATCAGCCAATATCACCCTATAAACTCCTAACTCTTAAAAAATATAAAAAAGATAAATTAAAACTAAAATTAATTCTTAAAAATGGTACACATATTCATAAAAATAAAGCTAAAAATAAATTTATTAATGGAGAAAAATAATATAAATTAAAATTTGATATAAAAGGAAAAGCCTGCTCTTTTCTAAATAATTTAATTGCATCCCTAAATGGTTGAACTAAACCTAATAACCCTAATTTATTAGGACCTTTTCGAATTTGAATGTACCCTAAAACTTTACGTTCTAAAAGAGTTAAAAAAGCTACACCTACTAAAACAAAAATTAATAAAATTAAACTTGACAAAAATATTAAAATTAAATCTTTATAAATCAAGTATTATTTATAATTTAAAATTATATTTAAAGATTCTAAATCTATCGCACTAATCTGCCAAAATAATATTAATAATCAAAAATAAAATTATTATTTTTAATATTTGGTCCTTTCGTACTAAAATATTATTTTTATTTAAAGATAGAAACCAACCTGGCTCACACCGGTCTAAACTCAGATCATGTAAAATTTTAAAGGTCGAACAGACCTAAATTTCTTAGCTTCTACACCAAAAATAAATTTTAATCCAACATCGAGGTCGCAATCTTTTCTTTCGATCAGAACTCTAAAAAAAAATTACGCTGTTATCCCTAAGGTAATTTTATCTTATAATCATAAAAAATGGATCAATTATTCATTAATTAATGTAATATTAAAAAAAAAGTTTTATAAATTTTATTAAATCACCCCAATCAAATATTCCTTAATATTAAAATTTAATAATACTAAAAAAAATTAACTTTAAAAAATATAAAACTCTAAAGGGTCTTCTCGTCTTTTAAAAAAATTTAAGCTTTTTAACTTAAAAATAAAATTCTTTTTAAATTTCAATAGAGACAGTTCTTTTTTCATCCAACCTTTCATACCAGCTTTCAATTAAAAAACTAATGATTATGCACAGTCAAAATACTGCGGCCATTTAAATATTCAGTGGGCAGGCTAGACCTTATATTATTAACAAAAAGCCATGTTTTTAATAAACAGGTGAAAAAGTTTTTGCCGAATTCCTTTATTAAACCTAATTTATTAATTAATTAAATTTTAAATTTTAATAATACTAATTTTATCATTATTTTTAATCAATTAAAATTTAAAATTACATTAAAATAAAATATCTAAAATCAATTTAAATTAAATTTTATCCTTAATAAATTATAACATTATTTTTAAAATAGACACTTCTAATCTTATTATTTAAAATTTATTAATTAATTTTTAAAAATCTATTTTTAAGCTCATCCCTAAAAATATTTACTATTAATAATATTCTATTAAAAATTCAAATAAATATTTATAATAATATAATTAAATTATTTTCTTTTAAAACTAGATATATTTGGAAACGATTAACTTTTCATTTCTAAAAAAGAATTTTTAATAATTTTTTTACATTAAAAATATACTTTTTTAACTCTTCCAAATTCGAGAAATTTTTATATAAAAATTAATTTAATAAACCCTGATACACAAGGTACAAAAAAAAATTATTCTTAGAAATATTTTAAAAAATTCTTTCACAATACTAATACACTATAATTAAATATATTTTTTCTTATCTAATAATAAAATTTAATTTTCTTATTTTAATTAATAAATAATAATAAAAAATAATAACCCTACAAATTCAAATTAAATTGAATTAAACAATTAACTTTTTAATGTAAATAAAATACTTATACTAAGCTCTAATTTGTTCTTTCTAGGCTCACTTTCCAGTAAGCCTACTTTGTTACGACTTATTTTATTTTGTAAAGAAAGCGACGGGCAATATGTGCATATTTTAGAGCTAAAATCATATTTTTAAATTTAAAAAATTACTATCAAATCCAAATTCATAAAATTTTTAAAAAATTAATCTTTAAATAAATTTATTGTAATCCATCTCTTCTTTTTTATATACTACACCTTGATCTGATTTACTTTATTAAAAAAATCTTGAATATTTAAATTCTTTTAAAATATTCAAACTACGACGATATATAAATTAATAAAAAAAGTAATTTAAATCGTGGATTATCGATTATAGGACAGATTTCTCTGAATAGACTAAAATACCGCCAAAATCTTTGGTATATGTTGTATCTCTATCCAAAAGTACATGTTTGCCTCCAGCACTCAAATATTTTTATGATTTTTAATGCTATCCGACCGCACTATATTGGACACTATATAATAATAAATCTACATGAATGATTATTCTCTGCAGTAAAAATGAGAATAATAAGTAGTATAATCAAAATAATATTTCAGGCAGTTCTCGGTTATGGCGTTGACAGACACCTCTTTGGATTAAAATTAATAGCATTGGAAAATTGCATTGCATTACCAGCCATCTACAAAGATCCTTCTTTTACACGTAGCACACATATGCGATTGTCAACCAGTCAGGTAGCCACAAAATGCGATGGTTTCATGTGTTACGGACCGTTACAACATGATGGATATGGTTGTTGTTACAACCCAAGGGATGACGAAATTAATTTTGGAGTGTCTGCTTTTGTGGACCACCCTCAAACTTCAGCAACTAAATTCCGTGAAGCTCTTGAATGTAGCCTGCAAGAGATACATGATATGCTCTTTACACCAGACAAATGTAAACTTTAATCCAGTAACTCCCAATTTGCTTAAGGATATTATTAGAAATCATTTTGTTATATGTCGACCCAACTTATCTATATGTTGTCATATAATTTTTTATTTGTATGTATGTAGATAATTAAAAGTATTTTTTTAATATTTCTGCAATAAACGTATTTGTCTACAAAGATAATTTTTGAAACTTTCAAAAACAGAATTTTTTTGCAAGGATAGCTTGACAATATGGTCCAGGTGCACGCGTACACGTAAATTTTTTTTATAAAAATTCCAAAACGCCAACTTTTACATATTTATTGATAACCAGCAGATTTCTTCAAGACTGCTTAATAGTAACGTGTAGAATCCAATTTTTGAATTGTCAAACAAAATAGATTTCCCGATTTTCCAGTACGATGCGTGGAAATTTTTCGGACGAAAATTTCCGAAGAAGAAAAAAGTTGTAGATTAGGCACAATTAAACCATACAAGCAGTTATGAGTTACAAGAGGATATATATAAATTCATTTTTTGTACGCGGGCACCTAGACTAATAGCTTGGTTGTTAATCAAGTACTCTTGCTTGAATATTTTTATATTAAATCTATGAAAACTTTACAAAACGTTACACTTACTTATATTGTAGGCCTGTTGAATTTATAATATGAATTTGTCATTACTAAAAACTTGTTAAAAGAAGAAATAACTTCACCCAGTACATACAAGCCAAATATTGCATAAATATTGGCAATAGTGTTAAATCAAACATTTGTTTTTATAATTAGGTGTTTTCACTATATGCAAATTAGTTTTTTCCATATTATTAAAATGAAGTACTTAATGTATTAAAGCATTTCCCTGTATTCAAAAAGCAATCCGTCGTCTATTAAATTAATATTTCAACAAATAAATAACAAAATTTGAATATTTGAACAACTACGTGCAACACGCCATTATTGGTGGTGACACTGGTGACGTCATCGATTACATCAAACAGTAATATCGCATGTATGTAGTATAAAAACATAGCATTTTAAAGCCTTTGTACGTTTTTACCTGTGATATAATTCGAAATGACTAATACAGGATTCGTAAGAGAGCTACTTCAGGAAATTTACCAGCAGTGGATGTGTTTGTGATCGCGGAATTTATGAAGAAAGATGAACGTTTCAACATAGCAGAAGTAAGGGGCTCTAAAGCTGCAACATAAGTACTAAACTTTTTTATTCTCTTTGTATTTATCTATTATTACTTTAACTTAGTCTATTAATTCCTATATTATGAATATTGTATATAGTGGCCCAATATAATATACATAGAAGGTTGATATTATACAAACATAACCTATAAATGTTGCTCATAAACTTGAAATATAAACAATGTTAGGTAGCTAGTTATTCATTATTTTAGACTAATACTCATGCATGATAGTGAAGTTTTAAACTTATTTGGCTTACTCAATTTCCCAATAAGCGTCTGAAATTAAGATTGCAGCACCTCTGCGGTTCACATCGGAACTAATTCCTATGTGATAGGTGTTTTGTTTACATTCAAATCTTTATATTTTTGGTGATTTTGTTTCCTATAAAAAGGTATTTTATAAATAACTTTCAATGAAATTATATGTATAGCAATTGATTTTGCTATGTATTTAAGCGATATTTTAGGACTTGGGTGTATTTACAGCAATTCTTCAGTCTAAATTCACGAAAACAAGGTACGTATTATGTTAGGTTAGGATATTGTTATTTTATTTGATCCTTAAAATAACTATTATATTCATATTTTATTAATAATCAATGTTTATTTTGGCTAAAGCATGACCCCAAGTGTGGAGAGTCCATAAAATCCTTCCCCCCAAAACTGTTATCTATCTTCACGCGGCGTTTACCGGCTTCGAGAAACAAACAGAAGCTTAAGTTGGTTTTTTTTTTGCCCAAGACGAACACTGAGGAACTGAACAATATTGATTCATATTGTTTTCAATTTTAATTGAATCCAATCGACAATAAAAACAACGCAAAACAATTATGACACAAACAGTGAAAGTTTTCACTTGTCATCTCACACAAAGTAGTTCATAATCGGGACCGTAGGCGGCATATCGCTTATTTTGAATTGGCTATGCAGCACACAACATCCAGTGGACGTCTGTTTTATGTCCAAAATGTGTCCAGGATGTCCTTGGACATGGTTTGGATAAACAGTGGATATCCATATGAAGACATCCAACTGAATGTACACGAAAATAGTGGATGTCCGCAGATGTACTTGGAAATCCGCTGGATGTCCATGTCAAGATATTCACTGGATGTTCATACCCGCCCTCACTGGATGTACGCTAAAATATAGCTAAACTTAAAGAATGCACAATTTTGTCCTTATTATATAACAGGAAAACACACATATTGTATATTTCTTTATGTCTTCATTAATCTGTTACTCATTCTACAGGAAAAATCCTTTTTTATCAATGTTTTCACATCTTATTTTGTGTATTATTGATTTAAATTCATGCCAATGATTTAAATTTCCCTCTCTACCATTTGTTAACCACTTGTAACACGTAACGTAACGTGAATTTTCCTCTCTCGCTAGCCAATGAAATCTTTCTAAAATATTCTGTACTGAATTTTTATTGGTCATTCTCTACTCTAATCAGAACGGTCGCGTCAGTCAGCTCTTGTAAAGCAACAAGGACAAGGCAGTAATGTAAAGCGCTTTCAAGATGTAAAAACTATCACGCAACGTTTTGCATGCCATCCATTTCATTGCATTGCATAAATGTAAAGCCGCTTTTAGTATTGTAAAAAATACATGAGGCGCGTGCATTATATAACTAAGATAACCTCAAATTTTATGACTAATTTATTCTCATTTTTAATGTTTTTTTTTTTTCGAATATCTAGATTGGAACCAGTATAATATTTAAAAAATCTCTTAAATAATATAAACAGATTTATTTTTATATTGTTGATTTTTGAAAATATACTGATATTTACAGGTTGGAAATCCAAGCTATATGGCCACCATAGTGGATGGCAATGAAGAAGATGCAGCTAAAGAGTGTTATAAATGTTGTAAAACCAAGTTAAGTGCAAGTTCAGTATGTGTCACATGTTTAAATATATTTCACAAATCCTGTATGCAAAGGATTATAGAATCTGTACAAGTTATTGATGAAACAAGAATTATTTGTTGCCAATCAACTACCTAAGTACATCTAAGGAAAATGGAAAAGGAGATGAGTATGCAATGCAATGGAAAAATTGAAACTGGAAAACCAAATGCTAAAGCAAATTATGTATGAGACGCAAGCAAAATGCAGTTTATTGCAGGAAAGTAATTTAATATTAAAGGAAAATAAAAAACTTATAGAGGAAAAAATGGAAGAATTAAAAAAGCTGATTTGGGAAAAAAGTACAATAAGTAGCAACACAAAAAAAGTAATTACAGATAAACACGTGGGTTATAGTTCTGCTTCCAAAACCAGAGTTTAATAAATAGAAGAGACAAGTTCCATAAGCGTAATATATAAGAAGCGGGAGGCTTTATGCTTCTCATCCTTCTCACACAGTTCGTATTGTCTTTGTCGCACAGTACATGAGGGGAGGTCACGATTGCAATACAATGACATTATGACAGATGACAATAGGTGTATACCAACCTGGGACTTGTGGGTGACTTAGTTTTTCTACAACCTTTACAGGTACATTGTCACAAAAAAAAAGTTAATTAATATACAATTAAACATAAACAGATTAAACATTATAAACAGAAGAAAAATTGTAAATAAAGCAGAACGCTATTCAAAACCAAGATTCAAAATTGACGCTATCTGTTTGAAATCAAAGCGCGCCGGGTAAGGATGTGTTGCTTTGTAAAACAGAGTGGAGAGAGAGGGTACGAGGTACGGCGAATCGTCGGCTTGTCTTTTCTATTTATCAAACTCTTTTGCTCAAAACCCAGACAGCTGATAATTTAAAACAAAATAGTAAAGTTTCAAACCCAAATAGTAGCAATCACTCCAAAAAAAAAATTAGATTATGGAACCCAAACAAATATAGATAGGGTTGAAAGGAGAAATGTAAATCACAATGAAAAAACACAATTATTACATGGTGAAATTATTTCTATTAGCGAGGTAACAGAGGAAGACCAATTTCAAGAAGTAGTGGGAAGAAGAAAAAATAGAATTAAGAAACATATAGGCATGGCTAATGGAGTAGAAGAGAGCAGTGAAAATGGATTTGCGGGAGTTGATAGAAAATTGTGGTTATATATAAATAGAGTAAAAAGATATACGACTTGTAATGACATTTTAAGTTATTTAAAAACCAAATCTAAATCTGAATTTAAGGAGGAGTTCTCAGTGAAGGAACTCACAACATAGGAGTATCAAAATCAAATGTTAATGATAGGCACACCGCACCGCATGATGCAAAAGATGAACTCTACAATGACAGCTTCTGGCATAAGGTGTAGGGTATAGAAGATTTGACTTAAGCAAATATCGGAACTATTAAAATAAAATCAAGTTGATGATTTTTTATAAGTAAGGATAATAATATGTATTCTTGTAAAAATAACTGTCAACCTAGTAACTATAAAAATGATGTAAATTTTAAAGTGACACATTTAAACATTAGGTCTATTGTAAATAAATTTAACAATTTTAAAGAGCGTCTAGACGAAACACAATGTAAAGCTTTCGCAATAAGTGAAACTTGGTTTACAGCCGTTACACCTAATTCATGTATATCAGTGCCTGGATACAATTTGTATCACAGGGACAGAGAGGGCCGAGGAGGAGATGTTGCCTTATAGGTGAGTAGAAGTTTCAAAAGCTTGAGAATTGATCCTCTAATGAATTAAACAAAAGTCAATTAGAGCAACTCTGGGTAAAAATAAGTATAACTAAAGAGGTAAAATTAGCTCTAGGAGTAATTTATAGGGCATCAAATCAAATGGTGGAATGTCTGGTAGAAATGGAAAACATGATTCAACACTTATATTACAATGGCTTTAACGAAATAGTTATCTTAGGGGATTTAAACATAAATCTGCTAAATGAAACGCGTGAATCTCAGTACTTAAGCACACTAATTGATGATTTACTACTTACACAAATCATAAAGGACCTCACTCGGGTGACTTTGCAGTCACATACTCTGATTGATGTAATTATAATAAGGAAGGATTTAGATGTGAATGATGTAGGAGTAGACGCATGCAATATCTCAGATCATGACATAATACATTGCATGTTAGATATATCAATAAATAAAGAATCATATTACAAAGTAATAAGAGACGATATCCGTTTCAACCTGAAAATTTTTAATGAGGACGCCTTGATAATTGAGTGGAACTCGATGTATATAATAATAATAATAATAATACTTTTATTACTAGCATAGCTAAAAAAAAATACAGAGAAACATACATATATATATATACATACAAGATGATGGAAAACATCGATGAAAAAGTACATTTCTTTAATGCAGTCTTGGAGTATCTATTTAATAAACATGCACCATATAAAACCATAATTGTTAATAACAATAAAACATCAAAACCTTGGTATACCGATACCTTAAAACATATTCAGCACAAACATAAAAGCTGAAAAAAAGGTATTCTTTCAGCATTTTATGAATAGATACTCCAACGACCAAAAGGCACTTTGCGCACATTTTAAAAAATGGGCACCTGTTAAAGTGCAAAAACAGTCAGAAATACCAGACGAGTTAAAAAATGCTGCTAATTTCAGTGAGCAGTTCATTAATTCAGAACCTCTGTAGTACACAGTCAATTAATAGAGTTCTTAAATGACAACAATTTTTTAGCACCCTTCCAGTCGGGATTTCGTAAACAGCATAGCATCTTTGCTATGCTGTTAGAGCTTGTAGATGACGTCTTAAAAGAACAAGATAATGATAATGTAACCTTGTTGGCACTACTTGACTTGTCAAAAGCATTTGACTGTGTTGATATTCCATGTCTCATTGCTATACTAAAAATATATAGGACTATCAGAAAATTGGTTTGAATCATATTTATACAATAGAAAAATAATTTCAGTTAATCAGAACAATGTATGAGAACCAAAGCAAACAAAAGCCGGAGTACCACAGGGTCCGTTCTCTGACCTACATTATTTAATATCTACATGTCTGACATAAAAAACTTAAATATTAATACAAAAATTCATGCATATGCCGATTATATTGAAATCTATTTGCCACTAAATAAATATAATGTAGATGCACAATTCAATAGGGACTTGCTCACAATCGCAGAATGGTGTGGGAATAGAGGGCTATTGTTAAATCCTGGTAAGTGTGCATACCTCTACTTTGGAACATCTAATAGAGTACAAAACACAAAGAGTTTAAATTTGGAAATCAATATTGGGAATGAAATAATTCAAAATGTTGAGTCTACTAAAGTTCCGGGCATCATATTTGACGAAACACTATCTTTCACACAACATGTCAGTAAAGTGTGTCA
Source organism: Stenurella melanura (assembly GCA_963583905.1). NCBI lineage: Eukaryota > Metazoa > Arthropoda > Insecta > Coleoptera > Cerambycidae > Stenurella > Stenurella melanura. The sequence goes on from OY757311.1 coordinate 115,916,926, forward strand.
GTCGTCATTTTTCAGATTGAAACAACTATACCAATACCGTGAGTACATTAACGAGTCAAATAAAATTATGTTAACGGAATCCCTTGTACTGTCAATCTTAAACAACTTAAACTACGGAGACTGTGTATATGGTCCCTGTCTATATAATAATGATAATGATTTATTGGTGTTAATACATATAAATGTTTACACATGTCACTTTGAAGTACCAGCATACTAAAGAAATTAGATATCTATCCATAGGTAGTAGCTAAAAAGTCTTATTAAGACAAAACAAAAAAAATTTAACTAGACTAGGTTTAAAATTACCAATTAAAATATAATAACAGTTACAGTAATAGGTAAAACACTTTAAAGCTACAGTAAAAGCATATCTGAGAAATCATTTTGAAGTATATTAAAGATATTCCCAGAAGAGAACACATCACTCCTCACATTAGGTCATTACACAAAACTAACAGAGACGCTTCATTCATTATGCTACATTAGTTTATATGATACTAAGTAATAAAATTCCATTGTATTTATTATCAAAAATTGAGTTTAGGGAAATGGTGCACAATAGGAAACTTAGAAATTTAGGTAACGCAACTATCCCACGGCTTAACACTACAGCTTTCAAGTCCTCGTTTTCATATTTAGCTTCCAACATAATTAACAATATCTCAGTAAATATTAGAGGTAGGAGTAAAGATAATATAAAAAAACAGTTAAAATTTGAATAACTACAAGGAAATAACTTAAATATTAATATAATTATGTTTTAATGATAGGGATTGTAAAATCAGTGAGAAATGTATCTTGTCCTTTGTATTGCACAATAAAGTATTTTATTATTTTTATTATTATTAATTAGCGGTCTATTTTTAATATTCAATGATTTAAAAAAATTATATACATCCTATTCGAGAGACTTCATTAATGTTACACTGATTCCAATCTAGAAATACGAATAAGAATATTAAAAATTAGTGTAAACATACAAAAATGTAATATTTGAGGTTATGTTAGTCATACAACGCACGTGATCTATATGACAAACACAATTTTGCTTGGTGGTTGACCCCTCGCTGTACAATGTAATTTGTAAGTATCCTAAAAATCTAAATATAGTTCGCAACATGTATTTAAGGTACATAAAAATGCCATAAAAACCAACAGCAAATCACTGTCTCATTAAGAAAGGGGGCCATCCATTAATTAAATTACGTCACACTTTGAGTGGGGAGGAGGGGGTCCATAAAATGTGACATAGTGTGACAAGAGAGAGGAGGAGGGGATCAAACTTTTGTGACATTACATTATTTACATCTACACACAACGGGGGGGAGGGGTTGACTCAAGTGTGACAACCTACAAAGGGATAGGGAGGGGTAGAAAAACCATGAAATTTGCGTGAGGTAATTAATGGATGGCCCCAAAGGGATATCCCACAGAGCCGCACTTATAATTTTTGTGCACAATAACAGAAATTTGGAAGTATTGTCTTTGATAAATAAATAATATAGCTATATTTTTATTTGGTTTTACTTCGTTTTGCTTTTGTCAAGATAGGAATAATATCTTTTTTTTATTTTATTTTATTTATACTGCATACAAACAGACATTGTACACATGTACACAGTTAGGTAGAAATATAAATATACAGATACAGAATATAAGAAGGGTATAAGAAACTAAAACAAATTAAAACAGATTAACATATGGGCTGTATATCAGAAATGGGAGTATAGCTCATTTTTATTAGTATTAAAAATATCTATATCGCAGTTTCTTAGAAAATTGTTTACTGTAAGTAAACAATTATCAATAGGGGAATTTGTTTTACCTATCTTGAATACAATATCTCTAAGTCTTAACCTAATATCCAGTACGTTTATTTTTATGATAATATATCTGGTACAACAATGTGGCCATGTAACACGTTAAAACTGAACACAATTTGGGCATTATCACAACGCTTACTTAAGAGTGTAATGTTGAATTCAACTCTTTGTCACTCCTATGATATTAAAAAAGGATATGTTCCATGTGTTTTAAGATACATGGACCTTAAAATTTTTTTTCTTATCATATCAGTGTATGTGAGAGCCCTAGGATTCCAAATAACACAACTGTATTCTAGTTTGGATCGCACATATGAATTAAACAGTATTATAGATGTTTTATAACTAAAATCTTGACTGGCTCTAAGGATGAAATCGAGTATTCTGTAGCATTCAGCTGTTAGTTTTTTTATGTGGTCATTAAAAGTAAAGTTCTTAGTGAATACTATACTCTTTAATTTTGTCTAACAATTCAAGTTAAACCCCAATCACAGCATATACTCCTATCAAAGTATTCTTCTTCCTTGTGTAGGAAGACTTTACATTTAGTTTCATTTAAAGCCAGGTCATTATCCTCACAGAAATCAGAAATGGCATTGACATCATATTGGAGCAAATCTAAATCTTCATTAGATCTTATCGTGAGATAGACCTTTAGGTCATCTGCATATTGCAGAAATTTGGCGTACTTAATATAATCTGATATGTTGTTAACGAAGAGCACAAAGAGCAGTGGTATAACCAATGTATACCGTATCAATTTGATGCTTGTTTATATCTTTCGCTATATAGTCATAGAATACCGACAAATTTGTGGCGGTGGATTTTTGTTGACAAAACCATGTTGTTCTTCCAGAATTATTGGATATACAAGTGAGTATACTGTTATATATTACGCGCTGAAAAATTTTAGATGGTGACGGCAGCACCGTAATAGGTCGATAGTTTGTTACTGAACTAGTAGTGCCAGACTTATGTATGGGAGTTATGCGGCCAATTTTAAACTTATCCGGAATAACATTGGTTTCTAGGGCTTTATTGAAAATAATCTGCAGCGGCAACGCAAACTCGTCAACATATGCCTTAAAGAAATAGGAAAGCAAGCTATCCACACCTATAGTGGCTCGGGGTTTCAGGGACTTTATTGTATTTATGATTTCAATAAAATTGTGCTGATCTTATGTATGTTAAGGTTATCCAGGTTATAATCTTTACATTTAGGAAGTTGCGGTGACGGAGTACTGCCGCTATAAATAGATTCAAAGTACTGTGCAAATGCATTTGCAATATCCTTTCCATTTTCAAGAGAACCGCCAATATACGAAAACCTATATAGGTGCGATACCTGAGTTTTGTTTTTTATATATGATGTAATTCCAAAATTCTTTTGGGTTATTATTTATATCACTTTCTTTATTTAGGATGTAATTTACATGAGTAGTTTTGATTAGATGTTTAGTTTCCTGTCTCATGTCACGGATTTGTATGTATTCTGGATTTTTTTTTTTTTTATCTTTTGAATAAGCTCTGTAGTGAACCAAATGCGGTATTTTTTTGAATTTGAAGGTTTCTTGTGAGGAATAGTTTGTTCTAATATAGGATACTGTAAAACTGATCAGTACATTCGTTCGAGTTATCCGATATGATGATATCTTCCCAGTTACACTAACTTAACATCTGGTATAAACTGAGGCAGTCACCCTTTTTCTTATAATTATGGAAATTGCCAAGATCGTTGTCACTAGTTAGTAGGGGTTTTAATAATATTGAGACCTAGGTTAATCTCTAATGGGGGATGATACTGCTCAATATTCACTACAGGGGTTTCAGAAAGTGATACTTGTGCTTCAGTCAGATTTGTTAGGACTAAATCAAGTGTACTATGTACATGATTTAAAACATTACTTATTGTGTATAGATCATACTTGCATAGGATGCTCTGTATTAATTTGGCCTTGCGGGACCCGCTTTCAAAATCGTAAGAAATGCCATTGTTTTCAGGAACATTAAAATCTCCTATAATAAATAAATTACCTGAGTGAAAATTCTCGTTTTCAAACAAGTCCAGAAGTCGCTCGTACACTGACATATTAGATCCCGATTTAATATAGAAACAGCAAAAAGTAATAAAACTTTTTTTCATTTTTATCGTGACACATAGCCACTGAAAATCAATATCGTTGCTCTGACATACTGAGAGTACTTGATATATTCTTTTGATACAGCACAGAACACCACCTCCTTCGTTGTACACCAGCCGTCTCGTACAGTTTATCATTCCTCAACACCGTTCGTCACAAATAGAAAAATATTTTGGTTGTTTTTGACTTGGTTTATATTCCCGGGTTAGATCTAAAAAGTCATCCCTACTATTACTTCTTTCGGTAGCAGCGTTTGGGTTTTGAGGTCCTTGTGTTATCGGGTTATCTAGAAAGCGTTGTCCCTTAGAGAAGTCAAACCTTTGATAGGCTACCCCTTTAGACCAGAAAGATGTACTATAGACAATGTTTTTAAAAGCTGGATCGATGCCAATCAGAAAGCATTTATTATCTTTCGATTTATACCAAGTATTTAGTTTCTTAACTGATATTTTTTGTTCTTTCAAGTTCGTTTTCCATTTAATGCAGAGTGTGACATTTTCAGCACTTATAGCATCTTTTACCCTTGAAATGAAAAGCCATATCTCTTTGTCTTGGATGTTTGCTGTTGTTTGACCTTCGAACTCATTATCATTTGTTTCATCCGTTCCCACCTGGACTTTTTTCTTCTTTCATTTTCTTTTCACTTCTTGATAGTCATTGTTTCTATTTGATCTTTCAGGATTTTTGTTTGCAGTAGGAGTCTCGGCTCTTTGTCTTCTTTCACTGTCAATAATTGCACTCTGCATTTCATTTGGATCTTTGTTTACAATTTTGTTTTTTTCCAAAAGTTTATTATTGTGTTTGGAAATAGGATTTTAATATCTTATATATTTGTGGAGCATTGACAAATTAGATACTCCATGATACACTGACAATATTAAGTTCGACTCTGTCTAAGGTAGGGTTTACATACCTGCTGTAAACCGTTACATTCTAAAATAATTTGGGTAGGAGAGTCGGGTAACTATATCAAAATAATTTGATATTATAATTGAAATAGGTGTGTTTCCATTAATTTCTTATTTTAATAATGCCAGAACATACTTTACATGAGAACAGTGTTGTTTTATGTATTAAGTAGTACATTATAATTATGATTTACCATTTTCCATTATATAACATGCCAAGCTCTCCCATCTATATGTAAGCAGCAAAGCGGAGGTTTTCTATGTGTCTTAAATATATGCAGAGAACTATAAAAGGATGGGTTTGAGCTGAATAAAATGCAATATTATAAATAACGCTATTTTACAATTGTATTTATTAAATGATATTAATTTAAATGTTTACAAAATTGAAGAATTTGAATAGATTTTATATAAAGCTTTTACAATAAAATAAAATTATACAAAAGTTTACAACTTTTTTTCCTTAAAATTATATATGTATAACCACCAGCACTACTAGGATTTAAAATGTTTCTCCTGTTTGTACCAGGATAGGTATTCATGACAAGAAAAAAGTTTTAAAATATAAATTATTTAGTAGACTATAATGGTAATTGCAAGTGATTTACATTCAGAATCAAACAGAATTTTGTAGTACACCTAATCATTCTTTGTTAAAAAAAAAATGCAATATTACTTAACCTATTATTGTAGACTTGCTAGAAAACTATTTTTAATATTTATCACAACAAATATTTTATTTAAGCAAAATGAGTAAAATATATTATCACAGACCAAATCAATCACACTTTTCACTCAATAGTACTCCCTATGTACACAGTTTAATTTTTGTCGTGTGACGTATTAACTTGCCTAAAATCTGCGCAAAAGAGAAAATATGAGTGGTTAACATAAACTATCGCGGGGCCTAAACGCACCGTTTGAAGTTCAAGCAAAGACTGTGTTCGGTACAATACAATGCGCAGATCACTTCACAAAGCGACATCTGCCTAGAGTCGTAGAGAGTCAGAAATTTAAACCATATGTCATAAGTGGAAAGTATATCTTACTAAATAAACTAAGTTTGTAAGCAATTAGAGGCAACTGTTTAGAGCTATTTAGATCTTATCTAAATAATAGAATGCAGCTAGTGGATTGGGGTGGACAAAGAAGCGAACTGCTGGAAATTAAAAGAGGAGTTCCCCAAGGCTCGATTCTAGGGCCCATACTTTTTCTACATTAATGATCTGATACAAAGCATAACAAATTTAAACACTACAGCTGTTATGTATGCAGATGATACCACCTTTATTACAAAGTGTAGACAAGGAAAGTGAAAGTCATACTACACAACACTTTGCAACATGCTAAAACTTGGTTTGCACACAACCATTTAGTACTAAATGAAAGTAAAACGATAGACTTAACTTTTGAGACCAAGTCTACCGCTAAGCTAGAACAGAATCATGAAACCAATGTCAAGTTTTTGGGAGTATATATTGACATCACATTGACATGGGTAGAACACATCAACATACTATGTGGGAAACTATCTAAAAATGTATTTGCTATTAAGAAAATAAAACGGTTAATCAGGAAGCTGCAGTCAATACTTATTTCTCTTTGTTTCACTCACAACTACTATATGGTATATTATCATGGAGGAATGCAGCACATACCCATTTACAAAGAGTATTTATCATCCAGAAATCTGCAATAAGTATGGTCGGTGCCAAGTGGGATGACAGTTGCAGACCACTATTTATATCACTAATAATGTCTCTGTTTTCGAATAATAGTGTATTCAACACTTTGCCTATAGTCACTTCCGAAATCTTCCAGTAAGTCAGTTTAAAAATAAACTTAAGAAAATTTTAACAGATAATTGCTTATATAATATACAAGAATATTACTAGTTGATTGCTCAAAATGGGAACATTTTCTAGCTAGTAATTCCATGTAAGTTTGTCATATATCTGTACTGTCTGTTCTTTATTACTGTGTATTGTATTTTACCATTTTAACTATGTACCATCTATTATTTGACCTGTCTAAAAAATCTATTATTTTCTTATGACTAATAAAATTATTATTATTATTATTATTATTATTATTATTAATATAATTGATCTGGTTTGTGATATTATGCTTAAAAACTACTTTGGTGAACAAAATGTATTGCTATAATAGTGATCCCCAATTATTTCCTCATTAATTAATAAACAATTACAATTATCTGTTTTCTATCTATAAGGAGGTAAATTTCGATATAAGGAAACATTTGGATCCATTGAGCTTTATAACTTCTAAAAATCATTTTAATTTTGAAGTATTGGTTATTTGTAGACATTGTGACCTAATTATTTTTTTAAAGAGCGTGGTCATTTTTAAAAGTTTCCACCACGATAAGACCAATCTAACGTAACTTATTTGACACTTATTAGTTCCAGGTCGGACTAGGACAGAAACAGAACCCCTATTCTGATAAATAAAATCATTTTTAAATAGATTTTTTTTAGGTCTTTTCTAGATGCACATAATTTTAAATTTCTTACAAATTCTGAGACAAAATCACGCCCTTCCACTTTGGTGCATCAAAAATGTAAAGCATAGCCTGTCAAATGAAAGAAAAACTTGCAAAGGAATAAAAGGAATGATGGTACTGTTCAATTTACATTAGATTCGGTACTTATATAAACCTATTGCATTTGAGAAAACCCAGAGCTGAAAAGTGAAAGGAGATAATGAGGAACTGGTTCAGGGCATTATGCAGGGTGAGAATGAAATCGAAGATGAACCGTTATACTAATAATAATATTATTACTATTATTAGTATTTTACTCCAGTATGTAAATTAATGGGAAATCGATGGCAATCTTTCTTACCTTACTTTCAATTTTATACCTCTTTAATAATTAATAATTTTCAGGTATGTTGTTTTCAATGTGTGATCAAATAGATCTTTGATATTTTCCAAAGCGTTTTTTTAATTTCTAGTAGTTACTTTACTCAAGTAAAATATTAAGAGGAATTATAAAATCGCCTTAACTGCAAGCTTTATAGCAAATCTACAATCATAATAATTCATTGACAAGTGTATCATTTTATATCTTCATAATTTAAACTCGCCTAGTATCTGCTAAAACTCGAGCAATACAACCAACTCCGCCTACATTATATATTTTTTCATGCCACAAAAGTAAATGTCCACTACTTCCTTCAGAAGGGTATTCAAATCCTTTGTAAACGTATTTCATTAAAGTGTCTATTAAATTAGTATCCAGGGAGTTCACTGCTTCTTCTATCTGCGACGGCTTTATTGAAAGGAGGACTCTCAATGTGAGGTTTAAGGCATTTTCCTTGAAATAAGATAAAAACATTACTTTAAATATAAGCACAGTGGTATACAGAGGTGGCCCGACAATATTTACTTATTATGTGTAAACGAAACTGTAAAACTACGCATATAATGCAAAATATTGTGATTTTATTTATCCATATTTCTTACTTTTTATTCGTCCAGATATTGCTACTGAGAAAGAGGATGATCATTTTTGAAACGTTAATCAAGTAAACATTACCTACCCCATTATGGCTGTTTATCTTATTATTCATTGAAATGATAATTGTTGGCGCAAATAATCATGTAAGAGAATGTCATCAAGAAAATGATTTACTTTTAACTACAACCCAACTTATATACATGTATGGTTCATATTTTTTTTATGTTAATACAAAACAATCTATAGAAATAAAAAACAAATGGTCAAGTAAATATAATATTACACCAGTGACTTTCGTGGAATTTGGTACATCTGTAGTGTAGTAATATACAAGTATTGAAAATAGTCAATAAGTTAATAAATAAGAGTGTTAGTGGTATTTCGTGTTATAATTTTCGAATCTATTGTTTTGGGGGAGTTTACCATGGGGTAAACCTAACAATATAAACATCGCGATCCCATTATGGTTGCATAACGTATTATTCATAAAAACAGTAATTATTGATGCAAAAATCATATAAGAAAATTACTATCAGCAAGAAAATAATTATGTAGTGCATTTTTGGTAAAAATTTTCTATATTTTGATGAGTAAATAAATTTTTGGTTATAAATTGTTTAAGGGGTCGCTTGGCTCTGAGTCTAAAAGATCTTTTGTGAATTACCCTACAATTAGTTGCTGCCCAGGACTCCTAAGCTTTTTACAAAGTTTATGATTTTCCTGGGGGCTAATTTCCCTAAGTCTTCAGGCATTAATTCCACCTTTTCTAGGTACTTTGCCTTAGGGCACTAAGTGCTGCCTCCTTCCTTATGTAAAAATATATTCAATTCAATTTACTTTATTAGCTTAGCTAAAACAAAACTAATTTACCACAATACAGAAAAAATTATAAACAATAATTTAAATTACTAGATTTTAAATACATAAGTACACATGGAATGATCTGTACAAATAAAACATTGTAGATTATTAAATTACCACAGCGGCCATTTTTCTTTAACATACACTATACTTTTATGCTTAAATATATTAACATTTACACTATTTTTTACATCATTCAGTATTTCATTATACATCTTTAGTCCCTTTATAAGTAGGTAACTGATTTTCTTCATAGAGAGTGTTTGATCTTTGAATATAGAAGTTGCCCTGAGACCCAGTATTGTAGTTATGAATATCTGACACAAATATACAGAATAGGGTCGTTGACCATTTTAAAAAAATTCTATATTCAAGTAATTTATAAAATTTTATTTGACCCGTATTTTTATTTTACATTCCAAATTCATTTTAATAGTGAAATTAATGATTTAAGTTACGAAATTTTGAATTGGCGCCTATGGTGATGTCAGATGTGAGAGCATGCGCAGTTAACAAAAAGAGGAATAATCGACGGGCATCGTTCGTTTACTGTTATAACACAGAGTAGTGTGGTTATAGTATCGACGTGAGCCATTGTCATATTAATTGTCTTCAAACTATTGTTATTGTTATTAGGATTTAACTTGATTAAAATATGAAGTACACTGTAAGCTAAATTAAGTATGGAAATGATTTTCTATTAATAATATACTGTTGCAGATATGTTTTAAAATAGAAAATAAAATTAAAAATTTTTAGGTTATAATTTAATGAAAAATCAACACAATGTAAACAACAAATATGCAACAAATCTACCGAGCACTATCGCCAACATGATAGAGAAAACATGAAAATATCTAAAATTGAATTCTCATTACATACGTCATCATTTACTGCCTTGTTATTTTGAAAACCAATTTTTTCTTGCATGTGATTATTAGGAGTTTCTTTAATGACATATGAAATATATATTTAGCATATTATTTAATAGTTTGTATATAGAAGTAAAAACATTTAACATTACAGTTTGTTGGACAGATAGGACTTTTAAATTATCCATATAACTAACACGAGTATACCTATCACATTTTAATACACATCTTAAAGCTCGATTCTGAATCACTTGTAGGTTGCAATATTCCTTCTTAACATAATTTTCGGACAATAAGCGAAATGTGGCACAATTATTGTTTTATAGATCACTAATTTTGTCCATGTAGTTAAAAATTTTCCAATTCTAGAAAGGAGCGAAACCTTTTTTGATATCTTTTTACATAAATATTCACAATGATTAGAAAAACTTAGATTATTGTCAATGATAATACCCAGGTATTTAAATAAGAATAAAATTTATTAAAACAAATTACACAGTAAGTACATATAAGTAAGTAAAGAAATTATGACATGGTGCAGCATTTGTATATGGCACCTAGGTGCGTGATGCCCCTGTATGTGCCTGTTTGATTACAGTTTTTTATAGATAGAATGTTATATGCGAAGGAAAGAGAAAAATAATAACAATAATAATAATAATAAAAACTGTACACTAAAAGCTATAACTAAAGTATGTAAAATATAAGCCACAGTAATTATAATAAAAACAGTAGCATCACAGTATTTATTACACAATAAGAACAGTTTAAGCTAAGGAGTTCACATGTTATCTAGGTGTTTTATAAAATCAGCATAGTTCATAGTGATATATGTTTTAGTACAAGTAATAAATTTTTTAATGTTTTTTATACATTTGATCTGCATGGGTAGTAAGTTGTAGAATTTGGGAGCCATGTAGTTCACAAATCTTTTGTTTATGTTTCTATTACTTGTCGGAATTTTTATGTGATAGTTTGTTTTAGTTCTGGTTTCATAAGCATGCGAGATAATGTTTTTTAGACTGTCATTTTTATGTATAAAAGTACAGACGCTGATTATGTACAGAGTTCTCACATTAGGTACTTCTTCGTTGTGTAGCAGGTTCGTTGGGTAGTACTTATTTTCCTTGTTTATTATCTTTAATATTGTATTTTGAATTACGTTTAGTTTTTCTAATGCATTTTTATATAGACCACCCCAGACTAATATTCCATATCTTAGTAGTAATTCAACTAGTGCTTTATAAATGTTTTGTAGTAATTTTTTTGGTAAAATTTCTCTCAGTAGATAAAATTTATGTATAAGCCCTCTGAGTTTCTTGGTTAAAGAGGTTACTTGTTCATCCCATTTCAAATTTTTATCTATAATTATGCCAAGGTATTTAGTTGAGGCAGTTTCTTTAATCTCATCTTTAAGGTTGTCAATTTTAATGGTGTTGAAATTTGGACGATTCGCTTCTGTGATAGAGAAGGCTATGTAATTCGTTTTACTGATGTTAAGTGATAATTTAAGTGTATCTAGACAATTCTTAACTTTTTTGACTTCTTGTACTGTTTCTTTGGTTTCCTGCCAAGTCGCTCCGCGGAATACAAGTACCGTATCGTCTGCATACGATATAATTTTTCCTTGTATATTGAGATTTGTTAATACGTTAATATATAGGTTGAATAAAATGGGACCTAGGACTGTACCTTGCGGTACGCCGATGGTTATGACTTTGGGGTCGCTTAGTGTATTTCTGATTTTAACATATTGTACTCTGCCTGACATGTATGTTTTGAAGATATCTAGCACGGTGCCTCTTACTCCATACTTGCTTAGTATGTCAAGCAGCATGTCATGCGAGACCGTGTCAAATGCTTTGGCTAGGTCAAGGAAAACTGCAATACATTTATGATTTTCATTTAGGTTATCAGTGATTATTTTTGCCAATTCATACATCGCATCACTTGTACTAATGCCTTCTGTAAACCCGAATTGATTAGGTGATAGTATGTTGTTTGTGTTGCAGAAGTGTATGAGTCGTTCTTTTAGAGCTTTCTCAAAAATTTTGGCGAGGTTGTTTATCAAGCTAATAGGTCGAAAATTGTTAATTTCATTTTTATTCCCGGCTTTATGTATTGGTACTACTACAGATTCCTTGAAATGACTGGGCACAATTCCAGTTTTGAAAGTTATGTTTATAATATGTTGCAATGGTGATAATATGTGTTGATGTATGTGTTTTATTGTCACTACTGTAATTCCATCTTTGCCTGGCGAGCTGTTTTTTAAGCTGTTTATATACTTGATTATTTCATTTGTATTTACCGGCCTTAAGTACATTGAGCTATTTGGTGAAGATGTGATTTTGTAAGGTTCACTTGGTTGTGCAATGTCTTTTTGCATTTTTTGACCAATATTTGAGAAATATTTGTTACAGTAGTTTCCCATTTGTGTATCATTGTCAAAAGGTTTTTTTTGTTCATTTAAAATCTGTATATCATTATTTGTATTTTTTTTGGTTTCATTTGTAGCCTCGGAAATTATTTCATACATTTTTTTTGAGATTTCTATGGTTTTCCTTAATTTTATTTGAGTAGTAATTGTGCTTTGTATCTTTTATAATTTTATTTAAGTTGTTTCGATACGCTTTGTATTCGATTTCTTTATTTGTATTATAGTTTTTTAGCAGATTTTTTTTCATTTTGTCCCGGTGTTTTATTGACGTAACTATCCCTAGGGTGATCCAAGGTTTTAATTTCCTAACTTGTTTTACCTTACTAGTTGTTTTAGTTGTAGCCAATTGTATAGCTGTTAGTAGTTCGTCTACGAAGATGTTTGTTGCCAATTCCGGGTCATTGGTTTCTTCTACGTTCCGCCAGTTTTTTTCAGCTATTATTTGAGTTAGTTTTTGGTAGTTAATTTTTGTATATGTATTATCAGCCTGTTTAGTCTCCTGCAGATTTTCCTTGCTTGTGATGTTTAACATAATAGGGTAGTGATCAGTTAGGTCATAGTTTATAATGAAGGCTTTGAATTTTAGGTCACTTACTTTTAACTTTTTTTTTATGAATACATGGTCAATACATGTTAAGCTATCTTGTCGCGTGATCCCATTGACATAAGGTGAAAATCCATGAAGGGCTAAAGTTGATAAGTAGTTGTTTACATGGATTGCCATAGGGGCTTCGTTGTCTAGTATATTTATATTAGTATCGCCTATAAGTATTTCTATGTTCTGGTTATGATTTTGTTTCAAGAAATTATTGATATCCTGGATAAATTCCTGGACGTTAGTGCTAGGTGGTCTATATAAAGTAGTAATACCGTAAGATATATTAAACATTTTAAAATTAATTTTAGTTACTATTACCCCCGAGTTCCCCAATTTAGTACTTGTGATATCTGTGTTTAATTCTGATTTTATATATGTAATTAAGCCATCATTTCTGTTAAAATCTCCATTATTATAGTATGAGGTATAGCCCGGAATGTTAAATTGTTTATAAGAGTCTAATTGAAAACATTCACCTAAAACAATTATATCACAATTATGCAAATCATATGTTTCTAAAAATACAATTAATTCATCGAAGTTTTTCTTAACACTTCTTATGTTTACGTGTAATACATTTAAAATTTTGTTTTTACTGTTTATTTTACCTAAGAGTTCTTCAGCTTCTGTTGTCTCCCATGTTTGCCCATCTTCTTCAAGTTTGTCTAGGATTTCAGTTTCTTGTTGGTGCATCGTGTTGGTTTTGTTAGTCGTGTTGACCGTAATCTATTTTTGATTGTAATATCTGTATGAGATATTTATATGTTGGACATTCTGATGGTTGATCCGCTGCGTGGTTGGTGTTGTATTTTGTATGGTATTTTGTATTAGCTTTTTCGCAGTTGATGCAATGTCTTCCATTTTCACGACATTCTTCCTTTTCGTGTTCTTTCGAACATTTTCCACACGCCATTTTGTTGGTGCAGTCGCTTTGTTTATGATAGTATTCTTGACACTTGTTACACCTCGGGATGCTTAAGTCTTCGTAAATAGGGTATCGTTCCCACCCTATGAATATTTTTCTGTTTTGTAGAAGTTTAGTGAATATGTTTGGTGCACATTCCACAAATACTGTTGAGGTTTTTTTATTGATATATGTTACCTTGAGATAATCATTTTGTTGTATAAACTTATTTTGGCATCTGATAGAGTTCTCCATTTCCTCTTCATTAAGTTTTTGCTTAACTCCGGGTATTTTTATTCTTGGTCTTCTTAACTTTGTTTCATCGACGTCATATCTATCTTTTAATTTTTGTTCGACATGTTTTTTTAGAGCTTCAGTTTCTTCTTTTGTTGGGCATTTTATTATTATGTTTCCAGATTTTGTTTCTCTTACGTTTTATACTCTGATATTTAGGTTTATTGGGTTGATGTTTTTGTCCAGATCTTGCCTCGTTTTTTGAGAATTTTGTTTGTTTTTTGGTTTTATGATAATGCTGGGTACATTTTTTATCGGTTTGTTGTAAGTTATTGCACTAGTAGGGTTTACATTTCCTACGATATTTGCATATGTTTGCCTCGGCCGCGTGTTGTTTTCTAGGTTATTCATTAAGAGTAGTTCATTTTTTTCTTCTAGTTCCTTATTTAGTTTTTTCAAGTTTGATTTCCGTTTTCTTTGCTTCATTTTCCTTAATAATTGCTGTTATAAACATTAGATTTTGTACTTGACTATCATCATCATAACAACATAACCCTATTTCTGGCGATATTGTTTTCATATTTTTTATCCTTTTAGTGCAACTTTTGTGGTATATTTCCTCACACTTCACACATTTGAAATAGTCTGCCACTCGTTTTTTGCAATATGCACAACATTTTTCGATTTTTTCACTAAATTTTGTTTCCGCGTCGGTTTTGTCTGCTTCATTGCCCACCATTTTGAATTGATGAACAAGTCCACAATGGCAAATTGTAAAACACTTTCAATTTTATGGTCCTCAATTACAATATTTAATGTTTGGTTATCACGATATTTGGATTTTAATAACATACATTTGGTTTTCTCTAAATTCAAACTTACACTATTTCCATCTAACCACTTATAAATATTTCCTAATTCCATATTTAAGATATGTTCTATTAAATATCATCGCCTACACAATAAAGGAGCATTGAATTTTGGCATTTTTGTATTACACTAACTATATCATTAATATATAAAATAAACAATATGGGCCCCCAATACAGAGCCTTGAGGTATACCATATTGAATTTCTCTTAAGCTTGTACTGTTACCAAACTTAACTGATTGTCTCCTATTGGACAAATAAGATCAAAACCACCGTAGCACTGTTCCTTTTACTCCTAGCTTTTCTATCTTCTTTAGCAACACTTCTCTGTCTATAGTCTCGAATGTGCATCTGAAATCCAGAAATAGTACGCCGATATATTTCTTATCGCTCACTGCACCTTTCCAATTTAGAAGTACCAACTGCTATTTCACAAGAGTTACTCTTTCTGAACAGAGCTTGATGTTTCATCAAAATATTGTTGTTCTCTATGAAGCTGATTAACTGATCTTTCACAATGATTTCCAAAAGTTTTTCGTACGGAGGCAGCATATTTATTGGACGGAATTCGTTACACAAAATAGTGTTTTCTCTTTTTTCGATAGAAACAACAGAAGAATTTTTCCAGTCTTCTGGTACCATAGCTTTTTGAAGTGACATATTGATTACATCAAGGAATCTGTTTCCTATCGTTTCAAACACTAGCTTTAATATTTTTACTGTGATGTCATCTGTGCTACTTTTTTTTATTTGGCATGTTGTTTATAGCATCTCTAAGTTTGGGCCAATTAAACTTTCAAAAGATTCCCAAATACTATCTTCTATTTGTACGGTTTGTACGTTCCTTAAATGATTGTTATTTGTGTCATTTCTAGGTAAATTTCCTCTAATGTCTTCCATTGATTTAATGGAAAAATTATTAAACTCTTCACATATTTCATCTGTTTCTGCAATTATATTGTTATTAAACTTTATTTCTTTTCTTACTTTTTATTGGGTATTTTGCCACTGAAAAATATTTAAAAATTTTAATGAAAAAACCTCTGCGCCAAACGGATCAGACAGAGGTTGGTTCTTGAGTACTTGACTGTTTCAAAAAGTCTCACACCTAAAAATATATAAACTAGAACAATGTTATAAACTAAAAACTGAAAATCAAAGCTATAGGTAGTTAACGTTTCGGAAGAGAATCTACTTCCGTTCTCAAAAATTTTTTGGCCATCAACCATGACAGTTCTTTGTTTATGTATTTCCATAGTCACGTGAGACATTAAATTATATTTATCTTATTTTTACTTACTTCGTCTCTAAGGATGGGCAACCAACTAGTACAAAAATCTATTGAATAATTAGACTATGAAAATACATAAACAAAGAACTGTCATGGTTGACGGCCAAAAAAGTTTTGAGAACGGAAGTAGATTCTCTTCCGAAACGTTAACTACCTATAGCTTTGATTTTCAGTTTTTAGTTTATAACATTGTTCTAGTTTATATATTTTTAGGTGTGAGACTTTTTGAAACAGTCAAGTACTCAAGAACCAACCTCTGTCTGATCCGTTTGGCGCAGAGGTTTTTTCATTAAAATTTTTAAATATTTTTCAGTGGCAAAATACCCAATAAAAAGTAAGAAAATCTGAATATGCCACAAATAAACAATTACAGACAATATCTTTATTTCTTCTTTCGATGTTTCTGGCTTTCCCTAATTCTTTTAGTTTTCCACATTTCGCAAGAATCTCCTTTGCAGTCATCTATTTTACTTTTGTAATATTCCATTTTACATTTTCTTAATAAGATTACACCTTCATTTCTTTTTGTTTTAAAAATTTCTCAATCTTCCCTCTCGTTTGTAATGGTTTTATATAATCTGTCTCTTTCCAATAATATGTTTTTTTAATTCTTCACACCAACAACCTTTTGGTTCGGCATTTGGTTTCATCCATATATTAGCCACAGGAGCATGTTTATCTGAGTTTTCAGTACACTTTCAGTTAAGTTGCTTGCCATTCCATCAACATTTGTTATATTTGGATCCCAGTCCACATTCATTAAATCAAGTTGAAAGTCTAGTCTATAAATTTTTTTAAATGTCTAACCAATTTAAAATAACTTTTCTTCTCATGTGATTCTTGTAGATATACAGCTATTATGGAATAATCAGTAATTTTTGGTGTAAGGAAAATGCCATATTGTAACTTTCTGTTATTCGTCACAATAAGATCAATCATAGTACTACTATCCTTTGTTACTCTCGTAAACTAATTCATAATCTGATACAGATCAAGCCTATTTATACATTCTAATAATTTAGTGTAGAGGAATTTTTCTTCAATTTTTGGCCACCATACAAATGATGCATAGGTTACCATGGGTCTCACAACTGAAAGATAAGGCCAGTAGATCATTTTCAGTTTTAGACCCCGGCTTACCGAACAGCCTGCGGCACGTCCAAATAGTCGCAGTGGCTTTGGTAGGTGTTCTTCCTAAATGTGAGTTCCAGGTAAGTTCTTGATCCAGAATTACACCGGTAAAGTTCAGTACTGTTTCATTTAACATAGGAGCTTTTAAACTTTTTTTTTTGGCATTAGGACAGTGTCCATAAAGCCAGGAACACGTTACATTTCTAAACCAAGGGGAAAAAGAACAAAAAAAAATTAAAAAGCACCTACGTCAACTAAACAACCCTTTTTTTATCGCTTCTCGTCCAGGGGTCATTCAGGGCTTTTAAACCGCAATTGATAATATCTTCCCTTTGCAAAACTAATAAATGCATCAAATTAAAAGGGGTTTCAATTTTCAAATTTATTATATTGTTGTACAGTTCATTGCTTTCATTGGTGTATTTGCTACATCCAAAAAATACATGCTCTAGGTCCCCTAAAACGTTGCAATGCTGCTTTTAAACTTAGTTTTCTCCTTTTGGTAAATAGAACAATAACTGTCTTGCTCGGATTGACACTGAGGCCCTAACGAGCACCATCTGGATATTATGTTTAAGCCAATTTGCATGGGATTTGAAATCATAACCTCGTGCCTGCCTCTCGCAGTAATAACCAGGTCATCAGCATAACTCTGAACGTTGAAGACAGAGTTACTCAGCTTATGAAGGAGGTCATCCATCACCACCATTGACTACAGCAAGGGCGATCCCTGACTGCAATCACAGTGATAGACTGTCCACCCACTTCTGTAGTAATTATTCGGTTTCTTAGCATGGATTGTATCCATTTGATTGTTGGGGACTGCGGCTGTCTCAAGCAGAAACACAGTAATTGTAGTCGGGCTAAATATCGGGAAACTTGATTTTTAATGAATTATGTTAGTCTCAACATTTGAAGAGATATTGTCATATATTTTCGCAGAAGTCTCGTAAATAACTTGATTTATCATTCTCCATTATCAGACAAAGAATATATTAACAAAATGTTTGATTAGCAGTCTATACTTTGTTTTTAAGTAGCTTCGTAATCTCTATATACATACTTATTTATATGCAAAACACAGTAACTGCATTTACTGTGTTTGTAACTGGTAGATGAACTTGAAAAGTGGTGGTAATTATGGAACGGGGGATCTGACCGCCATTTTCAAAACTACTCAGACCATACAAAAACACAGTAATGTCAAAGTACTTACTGTGTTTTCCAATGGTATTTAGCTAATACTGTGTTTTGTTCCAGTACTGCTACTGGTAGGTCTCGACCGATCCGCTGATTAGGCGAAGCGGTTAGGTTTTGAAATGTCTGGGATAGTCAGAAACGTTTTAGTGTGGTCGGCACATGAAAACTTCACCCATCCACAAAAGTCAGTTAAAATGCAAAAAGTAGAGATTGTAGACAGCACTGGAGTGAAATTTAATATTTTTGTTTCCAATTAAGAAGTAAACATGCAAGGGTTGGTAATTAATCATCTTACCAATCATATAACTGCTAGATATAAATGTCGGTGAAGTCGGACGTCAACCCGAGCTAGTTCGACTACATTGGTCAGGCCGCTCACTTATCGCACCCTTAGATACATATTTTTATATACTTCAAGATATTTAGGACCATTAAAAAATTAATTAAATTTTGAGAATCAGTCACCTGACAGCTTTTGACCCAGTGTGAGGAAACAGCAAAATCAATTTACAATATAAATAATAATTAGTATTTTATGTTTCATTTTTGAATCGCAGGAATGTCGAAAGCGAACAACAAGTTCATACTGTTGTAATCGCTTTTTGGACAACAGAAGCAGGCATACAAGTGACTCACCTTTATTTGTTGGTTTTTTATTCCTACGGGAGCATTTATTAAGACCACCTTCAAAGCATCTGTTAATTTACCTGTGTTTGTCAGTCAAGGAAATATATCAAATAATGTACAATAGCATATATACCTATTAGAATAAATTGAAAAAGGATATTTTTGAAGTAAAGAGTTCACTTCATTCTCATCAGGGCCAACTAGGCCACCAGAGTCCGTCTCGTCTTCTTTAAAATTATCTTCACTGTACTGGTCAACATCTATTTTTCTAAAGGCTGAACTGGACGTATTTTTAGCCATTTTTTGAAAGAAACTGATAAAAACAACACACCCACTTTGAGGTTATACACAGGGTTACCAATAAAACTGCAAACTGCCCTAAAAATATGCTTTTATGATGTCATCTGGCCATGAAGAACAAAGACACGTATGTTGTTTTAGTTTTAGTAAAGGTTTAACTAGGTCCGCAAAAGTTAAGGTGGCGCTGACGCAAATGAGGACCATGAATACCGCGAAATGGCAAAATTTACTAGTGAGACACATACCCCGAAGTGTGCTCATTATCTCTAATATCCATGTTGCAGTAACTGACCAGCCAATATTCTTGACTTTTGTTGACGGTCTCGGATGATTAGGGGTCGAGCTTGAGCTCTGTCCCAATTATTATTACTACTCTGAGGTTGTTCTGTGTCTGAGGTCCCAATCACCGCCGTAGACCAGGACCCGCTTCGTAAGGGGTGGGCCCGCTTTTTTGTCAACCCCCCCCCCCCCGGAAACGCGGGCCGTGTTGGCGATGTTAGCGGACCTCCCCTGGGGTCCTGGCTGTTGGACCCTGCTATTAAAATTTTGAGAACAAATAATTTCGAAACTGTGTTCCACAATGTTCCAATTTGTTACGCTTTAAGACATCTTTTAAGTTGAAGCATTGAGCTCTAAAATAGAGTTCAACGAGTTGAAGTCATATTTGATGTACAAGGCCTAGAGATATGAGGGAAGGCGCGTTCGTAAAAATCAGTACAATTTAGACACAAAATATAAAAAAATATAAACTTACAGCCTAAAGTAAGATTTTGTTTGCTGAATTTTTAATTGTTTTTTCAATCGAGTACCTAATTAAAACTTTCGAAAAATTGCAATAATTTTTAAAAGTTTGAAAATTAGTCCCGGCCTTAATGATCAGCGACGCCAACTTGAAAGTCTTAAAAGCGTAGGGATTTATTAATTTCACTATTACGTATTACCAACATCGGCGGTTTGACAGTTGGGAGTTGGGTAATTAATTTCTTTTCGGTCCTAACTAAAGGAAAGAAACATGGTAAGTTATATATTTTTGAAAATATATAAGTAATATGAAATCATCGATGAAATATAAGAGGAATTTATAACAAAACTAATTTGTATCGATTATTCCTCATTAATATTTCCTCAATTTTGTAGAGTTAAATATTTTATTATTTTGAATTGTAGGTTATGTGTACTAAATTGTTTTGTTCTTGTTTTAGGGTAAGGTAAAGTGTTCAGAATTGAGAAGTAAGGATAAGAAGGAGCTGACGAAGCAGCTCGAGGAACTTAAGACAGAGCTTACAAGTCTTCGGGTGGCAAAGGTGACGGGGGGAGCACCCTCAAAACTGTCAAAAATGTAAGTTAATTGTTGAACAATAACAACACTTTGATTAATTCTAATTTATTGTAGCCGTGTAGTACGTAAAGCTATTGCTCGTGTATACATTGTTATGCACCAAAAGCAAAAGGAAAACTTACGCAAATTATACAAAAACAAGAAATATAAGCCTTTGGACTTGAGGCCCAAGAAGACTCGTTCTATCCGTCGAGCTCTGTCAAAACATGAACAGCGTGTCAAAACTCCCAAGGAGATTCGAAAACGTTCTGCATTCCCACCAAGGAAGTTTGCACTTAAGGCTTAATTTTTATGTTGAGTTAATAAATATTTCGTAACAAGGTACTTATTTTCTTTCTGAATCCATCATTACATTATTTGAAACATACGTAATTATAAGTACATAGAAATTAAAATGATGTTCCAATTATGTAAGCAAATTGTATGAGAGAGCTTTATTTATTTTTCTGAAATCTTAATGTTTTAAAGAAGCAATATTTCTATGGTAACGAACGTCAACTTTACAATATTTTATGTAAAATTTGATTTGGATTGTTGGTGATGTATGATTTTTATAATGTTTAGAAATTTTGGATAAATTTTGCCGTGTTTTTAAGAATGTACTTTGTTAAATTTTTTATGTCATAGCAAACAAATATGTCCTTTAAATATCTATGGGTATTAAACGTACATAGACAATAAGTAATAAGATTAAAATTATTTCAACCCACTAAGTGATTTAGTTGATGCTTCCGCAGTGTTACTTTAAGACAGAATCACATTCATTTGTGAGATAAATTAACCATGAATTTTTTTACTAGCTGGCACAACGGTTACGTAGTAATAATCTAAATTATTATGCTTTATATTGATAGTGCACTGAATGAACTTAAGATACAATGGAGCAATAGTTTTTAAAGGTCTTAAATAATATTGACAAAGCCTAACTTATATTCATACATCTAACTGTTCTCAATTAAAATGAGTTAAAACTAGAGTAAACATACTCTTCGCCAACTTACTGCACTTTTATATAATTGTTGCACATTCTGTGGGATAATCTTTGCAGTTTTTTGTATATAATGTTAGTTTTGGGGATTTCCAATTTTATGTTTGTGTTCAATTACAAAACATTTTAATTTAATTAAACGGAGGATCGCAAAAAATTATGTGTTCATTATGTCTATTCTAAATCATTCACTGAAATTTGAACAATGTACATAGGACAGTTATATTGAAAAATGTCGTACTTTTTAAGGAAATACTAGTTTTAAATCCATTATATCTTAGAAAATCTGCCTACTGTGTAAATAATATTTTAGGTACCTATTGATAAAGCACGACATTTTTTGTACGAGGGAATTTTGTCATCATTTTTTATACTGAAATTTTGCAGTTATTCTTAAAAACATGATCTCATGTTTATTCGGTTATTTATACATTTACTATTTTTTTTTTAACAACCCTCCTAAGAGGGTTGGTATTGTTTCCGTTTTAGACATTTTCTGTTATATTGCAGAACATTAAAACATTTCATTTTTTTCTTAAATTCAATAATAGCTTTTTTATTTACTTATCGATTTTTTTTTAAAACAGTAGGGCTCTTGCTCTAGCTAACACTAACTTAGTATCCAAATTTTAATGCAATAGGAACTTTCGTTCTTAAGGTGGCCATTCCCTAAAACGAGACATCCGATAGGGAAATATTTATTATTTTTGGCCATAACTTTTTTTTCTCAGTACATATATTTAAAAAACTATAAGAGTACCTAAGTAGAACCATAACAAGACTATTACTATGAATATTCACCCAATAATTTTGGTGGTTTGCAAAATAGCTCGATATCTTCCTATTTCGTAATTTTAAATCTAGCTATTTTGCTAATCACTAAAATTATTGAGTGAAAATTCATAGTAATAGCCTTGTTATGGTTCTATTTAAGTATTCTTATAGGTTTTTTAAGTATACTTATTAAGAAAAATTAGTTATAGGCAAAAATAATAAATATTTCCCTATCGGATGTCTCTTTCTAGGGAATGGCCACCTTAAGTTACAGTTCTTACAAAAAAAGATGGGCGAGAGATTTAGAAAGTTATTCAGAATTCGATCACTAACACAGTGATATAATTTTTTTTCTCTACGATTGATATTTACTATTTGCCAATCAAATGTAATAAACTCTTCGTTTTCATAGTTAACAGTATAATAAGAAAACTTCCCATACACATACTTCCAGTAATGCCTCCAGGGCCGTGAGGTAGATTTTTTCAGTATGATGCGAGTCTTCGAAATGCCGCCCCTTATATGAAAAGTAAAAAAAAAGTAACTTTAAATTGTGATTTAAAGAGACTACATTACAAATTGTCCGGGTACTATTATTTTCGAAAATAATAATTTAAAAAATAATTAACATCAGCAACCTACAATTCGCATTCACTAGTTTTACTCTTCTAACTTTAAATTTGGCAAATTCATCAATTAAGGATGTGTAATCTACACTGGCAGCCAATTTGGATTCAATTGATATCAATCATAAATCTTTAAGTTTTGTTTGACTCAATGAATTTCTTCGATAATTTCTTATTAATTTAATTTAGAAAAGCTTTTTTTCCCGCTGGCTACAGACAGGGAGTGTTAATAAAATCCTCAGCACTATAATTATATTCGTATACAAAGTTGTTATTAGGTATTAGTCGATTAGTTGCTTTTAAATCTGAATAATTTTCAACAGAAAGTATTGACTGGAGGTTCGTACAATTATTTTCTAACATTTTGTCACCTATAATTTTTAGTTTTGAAATGTATAAAAGGGACCATCCATCAATTACGTCACACCTTGAGGGGGAAGGAGGGGGTCAAACTTTTGTAACATCACATTATTTACATCTACGTATACCATTGTTGTAATTGATTAGAATTAAAAAAAAAACAAAAATCAGAAAATTCTACCTCAAAATTTAATGTGAGACGTCACAGGGGAGGTGGCTTGACTCCTCGAATGTGACATAGGGGGAGGAAGGGGTAGAAAAACCATGAAATTTGCATGACGTAATTAATGGATGGCCCCTGAAATGAGTTGCTATGGGTTTCCAGAAGCGAGAATCGTTCATTCGGAGAACTACGGGCAATGTCAAGAACATAATTAAAAATGTTTATTTTAAATTTATTATCTTCTGTTAAGGGTTCATCTACAGCTTCATAATCAAGTTGACTCTCTAATTTCAGTTTCGGTCGGAAATTCTGGGCTGCATTCAAGACCCTCTGCAATCTCATTAGCAGCAATTTTCATCTGTTCATATCCAGATTATCTATAAGTTTTCAGTTTTTGTATGGTTTATGGTTTCTGATAACATCTGCAAACAATCTGACAAATATATCGTCACAAATCGCAATAGGTTCGAGACTGCATTTATTCCAAATAAAATAACATAATTTCACCGGGGACCATTTGATATTTTCAATGTTATTACATTGAAAATATCAAGTGGCCCCCAGTGAAATTTGCTGGAATCGATATATGTTATTCCTTTCGAGTTCCTGATAAAAAGTTCTCAGGGGCACAAGGTCGAAAAATGCAGTTCTCCAGATATCGGGGGTGAAAAGTCGAAGTTACAACCCCCGATATCAGGAAAACTGTCCATATTCTGACCTTGTGCCCACTAGAACTTTTGATCAGGAGCTCGAGAGGAATAACATCGATTCCAGCGAATTTCACCAGGGGCCCTTCCCATAAGAAACGAGCACCCCCTTTGCAACCCCGATATATGTAAATCTGTCCATTTTCCGACCTTGTGCCAATGAGAGCCTTTGATCAGGAAGAAATTATCTACAATATACTGTGATTTCAGCCGATTTAGCTGAGAGCCATTTACCATAAGAATTATGCAGGGTCCTTTGTTTGATTAAAAAAATGTAATATTTCCTTTTGTTATAAACAAAATTGTTTTAAACAATATCAAGCCAGGTTACCGTTTGGTAACATAGATTTTAATAATTGATAGTGTCTCCTAAATTGATTCCAGTAAAAAATTATGTTCAAAATGTATTCCATATAATGCGCCCACATAGGCTGGTCTAAGAGTACAATATAATAACGAACTCATAACAGAAGCGAAGCATGTTAAATTCTTAGGAATAATTTTGCAAAGTGACATCAAATGGGACCAACAAGTTACCGCTGTATGCTTAAAGTTAACAAAATTCAATTATATGAATTGTGGTATTCGTAAAATATTAAATATTGACACTATCGGTTAAAATTTCTGTGACATGTTTTATATCGTTGCAATGAGAAAAAAATAACGGAATTAATGGCGTCATGGCCTACTTTGAGATATGTATTTTTCATTTTTGCACAATAGCGTATGTCAAAGCCAACTGCATTTTTCGATTCTTTTGTTACACGTTATTATTCTTATTGTCTTTGCCGTCAACTTTCATTCCTTTAACTTTTTTCGTATCTCCTCAAATAAGGAAGCTATAACCGTTTGTGGTTTTCCTATTTTTCAGGTTTTTGTAATATATCTCATAAAGTAGGCTATGGATTTCAAATTTCTTTTTACTGAAATATGGCTCACAAAAAATGGGATAACTGTTTCTAAAACTTTATTCTTCTACAATAGATATTAAGCGAGATATTTGGTGTGGCCCTCGTAAAATAGCCAGTCTGTATATGGCATACTGCCAATCTTGACTAATGAACGAAATAATATTCGGGGCATGTACTACAACACTTACAACAGCTAATATAGATAAGTTATTCAAAACCCAAAAACTGTTAATACGGGCATTATGCAATGTCCCAACCACCACCAGTTGCCGACCGCTCTTCAAATTGCTAAGAATACTGCCATTAATGAGTCTGTATGTCCTAGAAGCAGTAAAATTCGTACATAATAACACTAGCCTATTTAATAGTCATCAAGTTGACCATCGCCCTATGGCACACGTACAATGGACGTAAGACTTCCACAACATATCCACGCTATCTTCCACAACTCCTTCGAAGTGCAGTCTGTGAAGCTGTATAATATTCTTCCAAATAATTATAAATCTTTAAGCAAGTCAAACTTTAAAAAAACAGTGAAAAAATTCATCTTGCAACACTGTTTAAGAATTCATAAGCTGCTGTGATGCCATGTGATTATTCGTATTTTTTTGTCTGTTGTTTTAATTGTAGACTAAGCACTATGTATATTATATGTTACTACAAGTATTTATTTGTATGTATTATTCTGCATTTTTTATATTGTATTTTATGAGTTGCAATCTATGCATATCTATTTTAATGTTTTACGTTATAACTTAATGATCAGGATGAATAATCATCCACCCTTCTGTTTGAAATAAAAACTATCTATCTATCTAATAGGCGAATTTAAGAAAATGTCGCAAAAAGATTTTTCAGTATTGTAAAAATTGTAATTCGTTGCTTGAAATGCTGCCCCCTGGTGCGATCGCCTCTCCGCATCATAGCATGACACGGCCCTGAATTCCTCCTAAGGGAGTTACAACCCTCTGTGATTGGCACCTAAATATAGATAAAATGGTGCTGATTTTACATTTATAGTTGCTGTAAAAATGTTTTATTCCTGCGAATGATGTTTTATAAAAGTGTTCGAAACATTTCTACAGCTTTTATAAAATTCCAAACTACTAGTTGGGGTCAGTCAGCAAATTTGCTTTATAATTTATTAGATTTTAAACGGCTGATATTATGTAAACCCTTTCTTCAAGATTGTCACCAACAGCCATTACCTTTTTCCATGCTTTAACGGCCTGAGATACTTAAGAATAGTTGGCAAAAAATGATGTTATTTGTAATTTATAAATAAATATTTATGAATATAAACATAGAATTGACAGATTTTAGCCACAATTATTTACTGCAATGAACGATACCTAAAATAGAACATTTTAGGAAAAATATCAAAAAAATGCGAAGTGCAAGTTGCTTTTAAGTATAGATATTTAAACATATGCAGATAAAATTATATCAGTTATAATAACACATTTTATAAATCAATATCTTTGATTCTAAAACAAACATTTGGGTACTAAAATAATGATCTAAGGTGTGTATGATAATTTTCGTTCAATCTACGCCTTATTCCCAATGTTCATGAATATATAAAAAAAGTCGGCTTCCGGCTAAACTTTCGAGGAGGTGGGGGAAGGAGTTAAACTGTTTTTGCAAAATATCTTGAAAATTACGAATTTTTTCAAAATAGTGTTAAATACAAACCTTGAAATTTATGAAATTGTCACGAATTTGAGGATAGTCCCATCCGATTTAGTTAAAAATTGAATGAGATACGATTTTTTTTAAGGTTTAGTTCTTTTTCATCCATTTTTAAATGGGCGATTTTCATGGTAAATCAAAACCTAACGCCTAAAGATCTACCTAAAATTTTCATCGCAAAGTTAAAACGTCTTCTATAGCAACTTGGTAAGAATTATTGAATAAACAAAATCTTATAATTATTGTCTAAATAAATTTTTTTGAGGCGTACCACAAAGTCTATCTATACTCGTAATATATGGCTGTAGCTGCGAAGCCATTCGCACAACACCCAAAAACTCAATACAGTTTCTTTATGTATGCCATTACAACTAGATGATCATAGAACAACTTTCTTTGTACCATTTAGTTTCTTGCTATACATACTTTGAAAATCACTTTTTTGGGAAATGATTTAATAAAACAACATATTTTCCCCAAAAATAGTCAAAATTAGCCTATTTTTTACCATACTTAATACTCTTCAGTCAGTAGACATTGAAAAAATAATCACTGGAGGTGTTAAGTATAATAATATTTTTAAGAATGCATTTTGTTCTGTTTTTCTTGCAGGAGCCATTTGAGCCCATTTTCAAGCGTGATAAACTATAACCCCAGTCAAACTCATATGACCTCTCAGGAGACTTGAATGAAAATGGAGAGTTCTGTGTTGCAAAACTTGAACAGAAATAATCTTATCAGTAATAGTATATTCTACAACAAGTTCTGGAATAGCCCATATCCCATATGAGCAAAAAGTTTGTAGTCTGAGCCGAAGGCGTGTACTACGGTTCGCGAGTGTAGGATATGCCATTCCAAACGTGTTGTAGACTATACTTTCTCTAACAAGATTTTAGAAATTATGCAAAAAGACTTCAAAACGGAGTAAAACGTCAAATGGGAAAATAGACGTAACCATAGCAACTGAACCACTAAATGCGGCTTAACGGTTTCTGATTTGTCAAAAGCCGTGCGGTATTATACCTTAACAGTGTGCTGGAATGATACTTGTTCCTACACAATTTTTAGTTGTGGAATTTGTAGTTTCCGATATAGTGTTAGAGAAAAATGTTTTTACACACTCTACATTTTGATGTCTACTCATACTCTAAAAGATTTTTGGAATTTAAAGTTGGCTATGGCACCATTAGATAGATATTTTTATCTCCCTTAACGATATTCCACAGTACACCTTTATTTTCAAATCAAAACTAAAAACATAATTAGAAATAATTTATTTTTAAATAATATAGCAGGTACTTTGAAACCAAATTCAAGATAGACAAGTTTCAAAAAATTAAATAAAAATGTAAATATGGTTTTAATAACACAATTTTACAAATTATTCGAATTAACAAATTTTTTATTTCTAGGTGTCTAGAAGATAAATCCTACTTAAACACATTACTAGAAATAAGTTGTTTTAATTTGTTGAAACTTGTTTTCCTTGAATTTGTTTTCACAGTGCTCGAATAATTATTTGATTTAAAAGTGGGTGGTCGAATTCGGTGACAGACGCGTATTTGGTAGCTCCTACAAAATCTCGAAATAAAGTCGGTTAAAACGGTAACAAATCGTACGAAATTGTGTTGAGTTAAAGCGTGAATAATTCTACATCGATTGATATAAATTAGCACGAGTCTGGCATCACAAAAGCGTATATAAACAACCCGAGAAAGTGCAGTATCTGGTCATTAAAACTGTATACCTGGATCGGTCCCTTTTTCAAGTGGATGATGTAATAAGCAGTATATGTTAATAACGCATATAGACATCCAGTTGTGGATGAAACAGATAAGTTTTGTTTAACTGGTAGTTTAGTTTATAAATGTAGTTTATTTTTTTATTTAAATTGAAAAAAATTAAAAGTTATTAAACATAGGTAATAAAATAGGAAAATACCCGGAATTGGAAAACGGACACTAAAACTGATTACTTCAGAAACATACCAATATACAGGGTGTACAAAATATTCTCTCGGGCCTCTTTCTCATAACCCACTGAAAAAAGCTTTTTTTACCGGGAAACAGCCCTTCCCCTCACTTTCACCATAAATGGATATTTACCTGTGGAACGGTTAATATAAATAAAAGCTCATTGCAGTGAGCTAAGACGCAGATTTCTGGGAAACATGAAACCATATACCTATGGACACAAGAGGACAGGAGGCGGTGCACACTGCTAGATCCACAAACAGAAGAAACAGAAAACTTAGAAGAAGAATAAATAAGGAGATGATGACAGATGGGAACTAAAAAGAAGCATCTCACAAACACACTGACACTTCCCATCCTATATTCCTACCCCATGCGTCAAGTGGCTCTCACTGCTAACAACAAGTATGTCCCATGTCCAATCCAGCGTATGCAGCCGGTCCGGCGGTATATAATACATCCAAGGTTTATTCCAGCAAGCGATTTGGTCGTCCGTCACAGCAAGTGAAGGATGTAATTGTGGGCGACTGGACGGCTGCATCTGGCCATTCGGCAAGCGATCGGGCTGCGTGTTGGAACGAACCTCCAGATTTGATGCCCGGTATCAGCAGCAATGTCACCTTACGCTGGCAAATCAATCAATCAATCAAAGTGCTCGAATAATTATTTAAAAATAAAGGTGGACTCTGGGGTATCACTAAAAAGGGAATAGAAATATCTATCCAACGGTGCCATAGTTTTATAGTCTACTTCAAAACATAAAGCATATAAGAGAAATTTAATTCAAAAGTTTTATTCGTCTCATTTCTGCAATTAACTTTGGTTTAAATCTTTTTCTATTATCTCATGAAATGCAGAGTGTAGAGGCGTTTATAGTTTTGCACTTTTTAATGTTTAGGATTTGACAATTTGTTTTTTACCATAATGCCACTTCCAATGAGCTACAGACCTGGTATGAAAACATTTTGATATCTTAAATAGCAACCGAGATATCTAGAGCGGACCACTTAAAACGGACACACTGTCGTTTGGAATGCTACACAGCATATTTTGTATTATATTACATCAACTTCGTCTGATAAGTACTAATATGCTAGAATTTTCAATTTGTATGGCTTGTTTAACAAAAGAAACAGTGCGGTTATAAAATAATGTCTTCTACCACTCATCTTACTTTCATTTTTAAACTAAATTAAATGTATGAAATTGTGCCTCCAGCAAAGGCATCGCTGTACGGTGCACTACTTGCGGTACATCACAGCTCCTGCATTTCAAAAAAGTTGTACTTGTAATCCTACTAAATCTGATTTAAAAGTGTTTGAACCAAGTACAAGTACTTACTCATTTCATCAGGCAGGTATTTAAAAATAAAGCAAAACTATTTTTATTAGAAATTTGTAGTACCCTGCTCTGCCCATAGGAAATTATGACAAAAAAGTATTTTAATATAAATAACAATTATTTATTATTGGCCCTATGGTTTAGCGAACATTTATATTTATTTTTAGAAACAATTCTGGAATGAGCAAACTCAAATAATTATCTCATCTTCCTTAACGACATTATGTACAAGACACCCGAAAACTAATGAGATAACAGTGAGCAGGATTCGTTCTCAAACAAAAAATAGCTTGCTTCCTTGAAAATGACAATTAAATAATATAATACACAATTTTTTTTTAATTTAACGTAAAAACAATCTATTTAAACTGTCCTGGTGTAGGTCCAAATAAACTATTTCCTTGTTTAGAAGCAGCTCTAGAAGGCGCAAAACCAAGTAGTTTTTGAATATTTTGTCTTATCGACATTGTACATAAGATGTATAAAAAGATGAAGGAACAGTCATAGTAATCCTCTCCAGGCAAATTACGGTGACTCAGTCCTTGTATCCAAGCCAGTGGTTGAAATGGTAATCTGGCCACAACTCGTCCATCAAATCTGAAATAAAATTACTGATTACCCGAAGGCAACAGAAGGGGATAGAATAACTTACATGCTATTAAACATACTTAGTAAAGCCGTGAACGCAAAACCTATTGCAAACATTGACTTCATTTTAACAAAAGATAAATCTCTGTTGTTATTCTTTAGTCGCTCTTCTTCCCGCTCTATTTTCTTTTTATGTTGTTTATCAAGAGAATCGCCATGGGTTTCTTTCCTTTTTTCCACTTAAAGAGAAATTCTATTAACTATATGTAAATGAATATGTATTACCTTACATTTTTTACTCTGTTTTTCCACTTCAGCTTTTAATTTTTGATATTTCTCTGTCCTATAAACCATTAACCATGTAAGTCCTTCACCTAGTAAAGCTGTACATACCGATATAAAAACTATTAGTAATGTGTCTGCCCACATTATTAGTTTAAGTTTAATTTTGCATAAAATTTAATGACCATTGACCATAGAAAAACATTCCAAATGAACGAGACGTTGACAATGACAACTCAGAAGAGTGACCCTGACAATCATCTGACAAATGACATTACGGCAACTTGATCTATGCAGGATCTATGGTTAAAGCAAAGATTAGTGAATTAACAAGATAGGACAGTCAGACGGAGAAGACGAAATAGACGAAGATAGTTGTGAACTCCAAATTAAAGGGACACGACATCCAGCGGAAACGGTTTCGGGATTTCTCGGATACGCATTAAATGAATTTGACCAAATTTACTGAAAGATAGGTTGGCTCATTAGAATCGGCAAGTTCTACGTCACATGTAAACCTCGATGCCAGCCGCGTGTGTCCGCTTTTTCTTGATTTTATAGAAAAAACCTTAGACTAGGAAAGATAGATGGTGAGGACTCGTAACAGCGCATAATCGCCACGCAAACAAGTTGTGCCTAAGACGCCATTGCGGTGGTGGCACACAAACGGTAGAGAGCAAAATGAAATTTTCCAATAGAAGTGATTTATAAGTGATTTAGTGCTAATTTATGTAATGTACCTACATGATGGTATCATATTCTGTAAACTACTGTAAAAATCCCAGCGGAAAAATGGAAAGGAGTAACGCTTTGCAGGTAAAATATATGCAGCAAAGAATTTATATAAATTCTTTGACTCTGAGGCGTACTTTAAATAAGCAAAATAGGGTACCAATAAAAAAAATCCTTTTTTAATGATTCGTTTAAGAATTCACACTAGTACTCCTTACTCCATGTAACTCTTGATCTATGTCTCTCAGATCTATGTAGGGCATATTAATATATTATCTATGTTTAAGACTGTCAAAAACTGTCCAACTTCAATCCTGTTGATTTGGGCAAGTCTACATATTAAATAAAAATAGTTCTGTGTAGGTGCGAAGTACTTAAATTATGCGGTGGACGTTTGTTGTTTATAAACACAGTGTGCGTGATTTTTAGCTACTAATGGAGATTAGGACAAAATTCATATCAGACAAAACTAGCAAGTACCACAACTATACACCTTTTTAGAACAGTACATTTACCGAGGAAGTTTACAACTTAAAACTGACATGTTTACAATATTTATTTTGTTATTTATTTTATACAGTAGAATACATGCAGGGGTTGTACATAGTCATACAAATGAAATAAATAAAGAGCGTGAAATAGATGGAGCATATAGTCCTAGAGATCGTAGCCATTTTTCTGATAGCGGAGAACATTTTAATGAATTCGATCATGAAGCTATATTAGGAAGCCACAAACAGGCTGAAGAATATGATCACTTACCGTCAGATGAAGCAAAAAGACGACTTGGAATTCTTTTACAGAAAATGGACTTAAGTGATGACCGGCAAATAGACAGAAAGGAATTAAAAGCTTGGATAATAAGATCTTTCAAGTGAGTAAAATTCTATTTCTCTTGTATATACAAGACGATAACTGCTAGCTAAAATTAATGTACAAATTTTCTTATTCTATTAAAAACTATCTATAAATTTCCTCTATTATCAGATGAACTCCGTTTACCTTCCTCATGTCACAAAGATTCTTCACTGCCCCTCATAGTGGATAGCTAGTATCTGTAAAATGTACATGCAATGATTTATTTTACATTATATTTTCTTCTTAGGATGCTATCGGAAGAAGAAGCAACTGAGAGAATGGAAGATGCTGATGATGATGACAATGGCATAGTGACATGGGATGAATATTTATCAGATGCATATGGAATAGGTGAAAGTTCTGAAGACAGTTTTAATTTTGGTGATGATAATTTACACGTAAGGATGTTGGTATATGTAAAACATTAATTTGTTTTTTATGTATTGCGTAGAGGTATCTACGTACTATGCACCATTGAAAGATAGTGTGTTAGTGGGTTATGTCTGTATAGCTAGTGTAAGTAGTATTAAGCCATGATTCTATAAAATATTTGAATCATGAGAATGAAGCATTCTGCCGAGGGGTCAGCCACTTCGAGAATACCTGTACAAAATGTTAGGAATACAATGGGAATATTGGAAATATCGGGAATAATTGGAAATACTCGGGAATGCATTGAGAATATTCGGAAATATCAGAGAATACTCAGGAATAATTGGAAATAACGAAGAAAAATCGGGAATACATCGGAAATATTTAAGAATAGACATGTTCGTGAAAATTTCGTAGAATCTCGGGACGCGGCGGCCGACGATCTACCTTCCGGTACGTTTGCGAGGAACTCGCGCAAACTATCATCAGACATCACATTGAATTTACAGTGTTTTATGTGTTGTATGTATGTATTTTGATATTAATAATTTTCAGCCTGGAGGCATGGAGATAAATGCAAAGCCCTTTGACGGCAACAAAATAATTTTTACATAAAAGATAACAACTGTTAGTGGATAAAATTCAGCTCAAAAATATTAAGTAATAATATAATCATATTATATTAAACAGAAATAAAACTAGATATAACTTGCACACGGTGTAAAAATATGAAGCTCTACTTCGTGTATTAAATGAATCTATTAACTCTGCACACCATATTTTATTTTTCAAGATGCCAATTTTGTTCACCGAAGGAAGTATTGTCTGTCGGATGGCGTTATATCTATAAAACTATTTAAATGATAAAATATTTGGTACTATTAGTATAAAATATGCAGGGTGGAAAGCTTTAAAAAATAAATAATGAATAAAATATGACAGAGGACAACAATAATTTGCACAATTTCCACGGAAGATATCTGCTATAGTTTTAATAGATAGTTAATAGATCATAATGTTTATTGTTTGATGATGTGATTAATTTTTGCCTATATATAAAGTGGGTCAGTAGTGTGTGTATGGTCAAAAATTGTTTGAGATCAAGAATAGTATATTTTAAAATAATATTTAAATCTACAATGTGTTTCAAACTAATACTAGGATTTTTTAAATGGAACACCCAATATTCTTTTATACATTTGTATTTGACTCTTAATACTCTATCCAGGCATATATTATTTTTGAACTTACACTGAGGCATTGCCACTTTATTCCATTTTTCCAAAAAAAAAAAAAAAGAGAATACGTTTGCAACGATCAAGAGAAATATCTGCATATACTTGAGTTATTTTAGCGTTCATAATGACACTATCTTTTGCACAAGTTTACTTTCTTACCAGTGTAGATTTCAGATGTTTATTTTAATAATTACTAAGTATTAATCTCGGTATTGATTATATTGATTATAAAACGCACAGTAAAAAGTTTAAAAAATATTTCACTTATAGGCTGTCCAAAGTCAATTTAAAATTCGTAAAAAAAGACCGACAAAGCGCCGACGTCTGATCTGTGCCGCCGTCAAAGTACCGCTGCGGTAAAGATCAACGTCGTTTTCTCAATTGATATTAGAAATTCTATACTTTAGTATAGAAGCAAATTTTTAGTGATATTTCATGTTATGGTCCATTCTTAACAAAATTTTAGAAGTATTTTTTACAAGGGGTGCAATTTTTCTTTTGGAAATGCAATCTATATGTTACCAGGAAAGTACATTGAAGTTTGGTCCAATTTTGGAGGTTTTGTAAAGTGAGTTTTAATTTTAACAGACGTGTGTTGGTCTCATTTGTTTTTAATATCTCAGGTTCGATTCATCGGATAAGGCCAAACCCAAAAGTCACAATGTTTGTAAATAGATGAACAAAACGACATAGGTCTAAATCCTATCAATCATTTTGTCTTTTTTTGCGAAAAAATAAAAAGCACAAAAGTTTCTAATTTTACATAGGTAAACCGAAATTATTAAAAAAATAATTGATCTCTTTTAATGAAACTTGGTGAAATTATAGATCTTGTAGAGGTAGTCTGTTATGGAAAATTACAAGTAAAAATGTTTATTATTTTCCTTAAACGACGAGATTTTTTTTTTAAATTTAAAGCTTCATAAAAATTGCCATTTAGTTACACCGATGGTTACACCAACATTTTTTTTCTTACAATGTGTTCCACTTTTCATGGTAACACCTTCATAGCTCAGTTATTAGTCATCTAATTTCAACCAAATTTAGATCAGTATCTGTACTTTTGAGTAAAACAAAACCTATTTCTGTCATTAGCGTGCATTTTTATTAAGAAAAAAAAAAGTAGATTTTGCGAGGTCATATTAGGCATTTATTTACTATAAAACTAATGAAATATTATTAATCAGCATACCTTAAAACCCCCATATCCAAAATTCAATGACATTTTGATGTACTGTTTCTGAATGCCCCCTTATATTTATATTTTTCAAATACAATTAATAACTTAACGAATTATTTTTCGAAAAAAGTCATTCCCATTTTTTATTTAAAATCACTTTTTGTACTACCCACTGTTATCGATACGGTCTAATTTCGTAAGCCAAATTAATTAATTTTCGAATTTGAAATTATTGATGACATGGGGTGGTAGAGAAAATGATTATAAATAGAAAATGAAAAATGACTTTTTTTCGAAAAACAATTTGTTTCCAAGTTATTAATTATCTAATATTTAAAATATGTCATTTTAAAGGGGCTGTAATTCGAAAATCATAAATCAAAAAGTCTTCAATTTTTGAATTAGCGGGAATACTTGGGAATAATCGGGAATACTTGGGGAGTAACTGAAAATTCGTGGGAATACGTGGAATAAATCGGGAATAGAGGGTATTCCCAGAATACCTGTACAAATTTTTGAGAGTGGCTGACCCCTCGCATTCTGCCAAATAATAATCGAGGAAATGAAGCATTTAACCCCAACATGGGACTCCGCCCCACCTGATTCTTATGTGAGACGGTGCAAAATGTTCCTAAAGATGTATAGAACAAAGTCAGGTCATGGAAACTGGTGCTTTTTCGATTTCCGGTCGTAAACTTGGACAGAAGTTCGCTATTTTCGGTCACCAACAATTTTTTTTTAAGTTGAAAAAGAACCATTGGATTTTATATTTTGGACAATTTTAAGCATTTTTTGACTCTTGACATTTTTTACCTATCCTCACTCTTCTAGAGATATGTGTTTTCAAAAAATAACATGTATTTTGGCTCTTTAAAAAAAAACTAGTATTTACAATTATTTTTGACGTTTATAATGGATTAAAACATATGGACTTTACAGCTGGCTTTTTTTGATTCAGCATATTGATGTGCTCATAAGCTGACAGTTTTTCTTGGTTAAGCGGTGACGTCATTTAAGCAGGAAGTAAACACGATATTAATAATTTTAGGCCTATAAGTGTAATGAACAACTTTGGTAAAATATTTGAGAAATGTCTTAAACTTCGACTGATAACATTTTTCAATGAAAATAGTATACTATCAAAAAATCAATTTGGATTTGTTGGTGGATATAGTACATGTGATGCGATGTGTGAACTTGTGGGTCAAATAACTACACACCTCAATGTTGGCGAAAAGAGCATTGCTGTGTTCTTAGACCTGGCAAAGGCATTTGACACCGTACCTCA
The DNA here is from genome assembly GCA_963583905.1 of Stenurella melanura. NCBI lineage: Eukaryota > Metazoa > Arthropoda > Insecta > Coleoptera > Cerambycidae > Stenurella > Stenurella melanura. Next base: position 115,954,024 of record OY757311.1, read on the forward strand.
TGACAAACTCCTTAGTATACTTGAAAACTATGGGGTTAGAGGTGTCGTGTTGAATGTCTTTAAATCATATTTAACTGATAGGAAACAAATGGTAAAAATTCGTAACTCGTATAGTGATTCTATTAATGTTGAAATAGGTGTTCCCCAAGGAACAGTCCTCGGACCCATTCTATTCATTGCGTACATAAATTCACTAACGAATCTTGATATTAACGGCACAATAGTTTCGTATGCAGACGATACAGCACTACTCTTTTCGGGTAAAAGCTGGGATGAAGTAAGGGAACGGGTAAAATCAGGCTTGCTTACAATAAAAAATTGGTTGGATCATCACAAACTAACACTAAATTTAACTAAAACTAACTACATTGCATTTTCAATTAAATCTGCTAACCGTCCTAGTTTTTCCAGCATCTCTATAAAAAATTTTGATAATAGCATTAAAGAAGTTTCAAATATAAAATACTTAGGTATAATAATTGATATATCAGAAAAAATTCCTAAAATTAATGACAGTATTGTACATTAAGAAATCTGTAACTATAATTGAGTGAATTTTGAATTGAATAAATTGAATTGAATTATAAATGCGCTTTATAGCGTCCTCTGAGACCGCTTCAAATACGTATTCGGGATTAAAGTGGGGATAAACGTCACATTTGTTATTGTTTCTTTATGAATTTGAGGTTATTTGCTTGTATATCTTGACACTGTTCAAATAAAACGGAACAAGGGCTAGTCGAAATTACAATAAAGGCTTATTATTCACAGTCGACTCGGAGACTGTCCAAATTTTGCTGTTATTTGAATAACGTACATATTGGAGTAACGCCTTCAGTGCCATTTAACAGATGATGCAATAATAATAAATTGCTCTCGGTTTGATAATTTATTAAACTAAGAAAAACGTTTGTTTAGAGAGTCTAACTTCATTTCAATACACTATTCAACTTAAAAACAAAACGAAAAAAACAATGGCGACAAGGTCGAAGATGTCAAATTGAAGCGTATGCATTTTCTGTGGAATTCATTTTCGTGACGTCATCGTATAATGGGCTTGTAAGCGCACCTTTAATATGCTCAATAAAAAAAACATCTTATATTTTGTACAATTTTAAGCATTTTTTGACTCGTGACATTTTTTACGTATCCTCGCCCTTCTCGAGATATAAGCATTTAAAAAAACGTATTTTAAAGCTTTTTTTTTTATTCAAAAAAGTAGTATTTGCGATTATTTATGGGCGTTTATTATCAATTAAAACATAAAACTTTATATTTACTTCATCTCTGAATTTTTGACAATCAGCAAGTAGTTAGTACCAAAACCTGAAACTAGATAAAAATATTGTTCAGCAAAATGATCAATACTTTTTAGTAGTTCTAGTTTATTTTCCTCATTTCATAGTGCGATTACAACCTGTCACATTTTAGCTATTTTTCAAACTTTCTCCCAGTATTGATCAGATCATTTAGTATATATATGGTTAGCTTTTCAGCATAACTGACAGATCCTTTATGAACAGAATTTTTGTAACTTTAATTGTCATTTGTCAGGCTTAATTATTCATAAAACATTTTAGCATGCCCTGGGACCACCTCCCCATCCCAGAAAATAAGTAAATAAATAATAAGTAAATAAGTTTTATTCCGTTTTACGTGTATAAAACAGGTCACAGTTTACAAAATGAAAGATATGAGACATATAAGACAGACAAACGAGTTGCTAAATATAAAATAGATAATTCACTTATTATTATTATTATCATCACACGTAATATTCTTGAGTTGAGTATGGCTCAATACTACATACATACTGGAAGGCTTGTTTACTGAAGCATTTGTGGATAACATTGTTTTTTATATTGTTAGGGAGTGCATTAAAAAATTTTAGTGCAGCATAATGTAGTCCTTTCTCTGTAAGTGTTAGCCTATGTACTGGGTAAACATAATTCATTTTGTGCCTAGTATCGTGCGCATGGTCTGTGTTTATATTTATTAATTCCGAGTTGTTGCTTTTTAAGAACATCAAGCAGGAATAAATGTATAGACCTGGGATTGTGCGTAATTTGTTCTCCGGCCCCTGCAAGACTCGTCAAATTTCATTTTGAATATCACCCTGATTGTTTTCTTTTGCAGTTTAAAAATTTTGGAGAGGCCTGACGAGCCACCCAAGATTTCAATTCCATACTTAGCAATGGAGAGAAAGTTTGTGTGGTACACCGTGATAAGAAGGAACGTGATAGGACCCTGAGTGCATAGCATGATTTGTTCAAATTATTCACTGTGAGGTCGATATGTGCAGACCATTTAATGTTGTCTAGTGTTATGCCTAGCAATTTGGTTGAATCTGTTGTCATAATTGACACCGTGTCAGCTAGGCGCTCACAGGCGCGGATCCAGCCCCCAAAAAAGGTTGTGGTCACGGCCACCCGAAAATCTGCCAAGTGCGAGTCGGACTACGGACTTGCTTTTCCATTTTTTCACAATTAAGAATATTACGATTCATTTTTAACTTTTTGTTATTAAGTAAATGAAGGAATAAAATAATTTACGATAAACAAAATGATCACTGATCAGCGATCATCAGAACAGAATTAAACAATGTTTAATTCTAAGCGATTTGTCGCTGCTCCGCTTACATTTCAATGTATTCTACTACTAGTACGACAAAAATTTCATCACATGGTTCATCTATTTTATTTTATTAAGGCATTGGATATAACATTAGCCTATCGACCTCAATTAGGGTTGTGGGCATGCCCACCGTGCCCACTACGGTGGATCCGCGCTTGGGCGCTCAGGTACTTCGATATTTGACCTATCTGTTTTAAAAATTAAGTCCACAATTTGTTTTTAACTCGTTTAGAAAAAGATTATTATTGGAAAACCAGTCTCTTGCGTTGAACCATAGCTTTTCAAAACTGGCAGCGATTTTGCTGAGAGTTTTGCCCCTTATCATTAAATTGATGTCATCGGCATAGCTTACAATATTTACTTTAGCATGGTTTTCTATTACACTGGCTAAAAGAGATATCCAATTTGATGCAATTCTTCTGAATGAATAAAACTTGTAAGAGATATATCCTATGACATGTAATTGTTTATGAAAGCGCTGTATATGATTTTAAATTGTAGATTTACTATATAGATGTTACTGGTTACAGCTTATTGAAGATGACAAGGCCATGTGGAAGGCTGCAGACACTAATGGGGATGGTTCTCTGGACAGCCAGGAGTGGGTTTCATTTTCTCACCCAGAAGAGGACCCAAAAATGCTTCCAATAATTTTAGAACAGACTATGAGGGAGAAAGATAAGGATAGAGATGGATCCATAAGTTTTCAGGAATACATTGGTGACAGAGGTGAAGAACTTGATAAAGATGCTATTACAGCTGAAAAAGTGAAATTTGACGAGGTTTTGGACAAGAACCATGATGGAAAACTTACTGGTAACGAGATATTATCCTGGGTAGTGCCAAGTAATGAGTAAGTCCTACAAATATTCATTTTATATTATTTATTTTTGCTATTATACAGGGCTAGTAAAGCCTTCAATGTCAGTTCAAGAATTTCGGTATTTTCGAGGATATCAGAAACCTATATTTCCAGACGACTACAGACACATCGCAGATTATTTCTTGGCATATTTTTCTGAAACAAATATTCAAAATTATATAGATTATTTTGTTACAAACAAAGGTCACTTCGAGATTACTTAGTATTGGATAATTCGAGGATTTTGGATCATTATTTTCACATTTTCATGTCAAGTCAGCCCCAATACAAACCGCAAATCCACTCTGCAGTATACAGAATGTTTCTGTTTTTGAAACCCATAAATAAATCTTCGGATCGTATGACATCATGTGACAACTAAATTTTTCATTCACTATTTCTTTCCAGATGTTTCGTGATACATGAATTATCCTAGTTGTCCGCCATTTGCTGTGTAGCGAATTTTACTCAAGTCAGTCGAAGTTATTTCTCTAAAAAAAAAAAAAAAATTGCACTGGTCAAAAGTTGGCTAATTTTTATGTTCGGTCACAATTTTTATTAATAAATGTTGAAATTGGCTAAAGTTTATCAGCCAGGGAAGTCAGTGAAAAGTCAGGGGAATTGAGAAGCAGTTTTAGGTGGCCACCCTGTGACATCAACCTAAGGTTTCGGAGGGGGGGCTCTTTCCATTAGGTTTTCTCTGAATTATCAACCATGTAGCCAAAAAATTATAAGATTAGGAAGATCACAGTGCTGGAGATCCGCTTTTGTGCACGTTTGCGACTATATGCACCAGCTCCAGTCCCTCAGGAGTTTTGGAGCCGTCTGTGAACCAACAACTGTCTGCCCTTTGTAGGTCGGTTTTGTTCCGATACCATTCGTCTCTTCCAGGAAACAGGACTTTAAAGGGCAGTTCATGGTTGATCTAGGTAGGCAGCACATCTGAAGGCATTCCCAGGATGTTGTGACAGTTTAGGTCATCCAACAGCCTGTTGTGCTCCATGATACTAGCCTGCGGCATATTAGTTACCGCTTGATGGATTCTGTATGTTGCCCACCTGGCCTCTCTCCCAGGTAAATATGAAGAGGAGGTAGTTGCAGGAGGACTTCCAGAGTAGCTGACGGTGTGGTGCTTATTGCTTATTGCCAAGCATGCTTGTCTCTGCAATCCAGAGAGTTTGGCTTTGGTCGTTTGTTGCAGCCCTTTCGACCACCAAACTATTGAAGTATACGCTATCATTGGTCTGATGACCGTAACGTATGTCCACAAAAGACAAGTGCATTAGCAAGTCGGATCTTTGTGCATTTTGTGATATTTCTGTCATGCTAAATTTTACTCAACTGACAAGTTGCCAATTTTCCCATTCCTATTCTTCGCTGTATCTCATTTTGACAGTTGCCAATATTGTCCATGAAGACTCTAAGGTTTGCCACCTTGTTTACAACTTCACAGCTACCTATTGGATTTCATTCCAATTTCCATTCGAATAATTCTTGGAGAATTACTGGTCGACTTTACTCTCGGAATAAGGAAGAAATATAGCAGATGAATAATTCTGGATGGTTGCACGTGATGAACATAAAATTGGCATCCAAAGTTAGCACCCCAAATTCACACTAGGTCTGAAACGGCAACGTAAGAAGCGGCCGCGCCACCGCTGGCGGGGATTATCTTGTTTCAAGGAGTAGAAGAGGCCTGTTGGGATAGAAAGCGGCAGTCGTTGCCGGATCGAATTTCCCGATGTGAAAGAATTTTCCGGCTCTGAAATGCACATGTAAAGAGCTGCCGCGATTCGGGTTGTGGCAATCATCATGATTCAGTGTAAACTAACCGCCCTCCAATTTTCAGCGCGGCAGCTCAATGCCAAGTCGAGTTTTCCGGTGGAAAGAGTTTTCCGGTGGAAAGAGTTTTCCGACCGTGGAAGGGAAGGGCCCCGAGCTGCCGCGATTTTCTCTCTGTGGATGCTTTTCTTTTAACAATAGGTATTCCTTGGGCCATTTTCAGCGCGGCAGCTCAACGCCAAGTCGAGTTTTCCGGTGGAAAAAGACTATTGCGACCATGAAAGGGAAGGGCCAAGAGCTGCCGCGATTTTCTCTCTGTGGATGCTTTTCTTTTAACAATAGGTACCCTTTGACCCACTTTTAGCGCGGCAGCTCAATGCCAAGTCAAGTTTTCCAGGGGAAAAGGGTTTTCCGACCGCGGAAGGGAAGGGTCACGAGCTGCCCCGATTTTCTCTCTGTGGATGCTTTTCTTTTAACAATAGGTACCCTTTGACCAGCTCTTTGCATGTGCATTTCAGAGCCGGAAAATTTTTTCACATCGAAAATTCGATCCGGCAACGAGCTACCGCTTTCCACCCCTGACAGGCCTCTTCTACTCCTTGAACTCTTTACGTTGCCGTTTCAGACCTAGTGTGAATCTGGGGTGCGAACTCTGGGTGGCAACTTTATGTTGATTTGCACGTGACATACAGAACTTGTTTATTGTTTATAATTAGTAGTTATACACTCATTTTAAGGTGAGGAAATTAATAGCCATTTGCACCGTTTTCATTTTAAGCTATGAATAAGTAATTACGATTTAATTTTAATCCAAGATTACCTCTTGTCTTGTTGCACCGTAGTCTATTGCTTCTGGTTTACTTGAGTTGATAATGTCTGTATTCAGATAATTTGGTATTCGCTAATTTCTTTTTATAAAATTATAACTTAATTTCTCTTGACTGTTGTCAAATATTTGTTTTGTTCAGAGATAACCGTGTTTCTCTCTGTGTCTGTACTACTATTATTTAGGTTTTTGAAATATTTTTGTAAATATGTAACACCATAATTATATTAAAAGATGAAAATTCGCAAATTTTTCACTAGATGATACAGAGGTTATGGCAAAATCCTAATGTGATGGAATTAAATAGACCTCGGATTCAGATTCAGTGACCCCAAAAATATATAGTGAGCATGGTCAGATCCCCAGACCAGAAAAAAAAAATTTTTTGTGTGGCTGTGAATTTATTATTAGAAACTTGGAGAAATTATTTATTTAGTGTAGTTGGGCAAGTAGATGTAAGAGATGTTTACTGTAACTGGTGAATTAAAGACACCAGACTTCAGCCGCACATTATATCTGCAGTGTTGGGCTGATTGTTCCACCGAAAACAAAAAAACTCGGAACTTTAACCGGCATACACCACTTCAATTTTTTGTATCCATTAAGGAAACATCTCCTATATGTTTCTTCCCAACTGTATTAAACAATTCTTAATTTGAAATATTATTTTTATCTGTGCACATCATATAAACAATATAACGTAAGGAATTTTAAAGCCGATTCTGATTTTTATGTCATAACTACCTCGGAGCTGGGGTATGGTAATAACACAATGTATAAATGAACAACTCTCTGTGACAATAAAGTGCCAAAAGAATGAAAATGTAATATAGTAAAAAGGGAGGTTATAATAATATCAGCAACTGAGCAGCAATTACGATTAATATTAATGATGGTTTAAGCCGATTTACTCAAGAATTAATGAGCTGTGCAGAGAAAATTTTGTATTTGATGAAGGTTTAGTATTAATTCTCTGATAAACAATACGGTGCAAACGGCTGTTATTGTACAAGAATAAATTTTTGAATCGGCAACGTATTTTGTGATTATTCTAATTAAACACTGTTCGTGTTTGTCACAATAGAAGCAAAAATATCAATTGAATCTTTTATTTTTTTATATTTTTAACTCATTGTCTGTCTACACCTCTGGATTGTAGTACCTGGCCAAAAAATCCCTTCCTCTCCACTCTTCTCACCTATGGTATGAAAATAATTCTTGTCATATACAACTACAATGTATTTCAAACCAGGTTATTTAACTATGTTTCTTAGGGCCATTGCCTTTGGTCTCTGTTAAACGTAAACTATGAGTCAAACTGATTCAGTTACCATGGAACAGTTGTACTTTCAATGATTTGGCAGACGTTTAATGGAGACCGAAAATAATGGCCCTTAAACAAACAAATTAAACCCTTGTCTAAAAAGCTTATTAAGCAACAATTTCTATAAAGCATGAAAATTGAATCTAACTATATTTTTCAATGAGTGTATGGTGGTTCTGACTGGGTCTCCACTATGGTGCCTTTCTAAGTGTTTGGTTTGTATTCAAGCTAATAGATGGCACTAATACAAGGTACATACTGTTAGTTACACATACAGACAGCCTTGCTTCTGTACATCTGTACATGCAGTGCGAGATACATCCTCTAGGCAAAGAGTAAAGAATTAGCAAGAGGAGCTAGTCAGACAGAGGAGATGAAATTAGACGAAGATAGTTGTTAACTCCAATTCAGTGGTGCCAACAAAAAAACTGGTGCAATCTGTAAATTCATTTTAGTGAAACAATAGATCTACTGTCTTTTTCTTACTTCATTTTATAATTCTAAATTAAACAGGTAGGATTAGAGGGACACGACATCCAGCGGAGACGGTTTCAGAATTTGTCGTTAACGGTTTTGATAATGTTCATTCGATTTTTCACTTGGCCTTTCTCTCTAATTTTACCTTCTCCATCTGATTGACACAATGTGACAACTGTGCTATAATTTAAATGGATGAGAATTATGGAGTCATTGCTAAAAGATCAGTTGTTTTTCACCGGCTATCTCCTTTTGGTAATTCTCTACTCTTTGCTCTGGGTAGGATCCATTGGACCACCTATTTAGCCACCATGAGTGAGACTGTCTACAACCAAAGTATAACTACTAATTTGTGTTTTATTTTCGCAATATAACACCACACTTATATCGCACATGCCCTTTTTTAATCCAAAATACAAATTTTAAATATTCATATAGGGAGATTGCTGAAGAAGAGGTGGATCATTTGTTTGCACACAGCGATGACAACCATGACGATATGTTGAGCTTTGAAGAAATTCTTGATCATCATGACACTTTCGTGGGTAGTGAAGCCACGGATTTTGGAGATCATCTTCATAATATTCATCATTTCATGGATGAATTGTGATATCAGACAAAATGCCTTTGGATTATATGATGTACAATTCACAATAACTTTAAAATAGCTTTTATTTATTAATAAGAGGCAAATGTGATAATATGAGTATCACAATTTTTTTTATTTGTTATATCAAAACTAGTTAGTTTTTGCTATTTCATGGTGTCCTACATGTGAATTTACAGATAACCTAATATTTTTTTGGATATATTTACTCCTTTATGTAATCTATATTTAAATTTCATCCAATACAATACTTTAAGAATTGGTTATTTGTATCTTGTGTGCACTAGTTATAACGATGACTATCGATTTATTTTGAGCTTGCTTGATTGTTTTATTACAGTGAAAATTTATTAAACTGGAGGCTGGATTATGTTGAAAAGCACTTCAGAAAACATGTTTAATTACTAATTTTTTGCAATAAATTTCCTTAAGCCTTATGTGTTTATGGAAATTTTAATTCGAATTTAATAAAACCAAAAATAATATAATCTCCTGTTCTAGTAAATTAAATACTATGTAATAATTCGATTAAGTAAGGTTAAATAATGTATATTTAACAAAATTTAGGATGAGTCAAAGTGGCCAGATATTTTACTCTTAAAAGCTTTCTAAATGGTGCAGCAATCGTGTTGTATAGAACATGCATATAGTTTTGCGATGAGTGAAATGAAAAGTACATATTGCTCTCTACACCATTGTTGGGTACATGATGAAGACCTAATATTAGTCAATTGATTCAAGCGTATGTTTGCATGTTGCAAGTATTATAGGATGTAAAATTTAGGAATGTTCAAATATTGCTGAAAATTAAAACTACAATTTGAACGATTATTAAAATTTACTTAAGCAATAGAATCATGGTTTAAAGGAACATTCTCTTCTGATGATACTATTAGTTGCTGCTCATTTTGTAATAACACTCTGGGCTGCGATGTCACTTTCTGTCATCGTAGAATTTCCACGAGAATTTCGATGTAAAATCTTGTTTGCAAATTGATTTTTATTTTCCACTGAGTCATCGATATATTCGTGTCCAGTATAAGTTGACGGATCCGGCAATTTTAAGCACTGTGCAATTTTACTGGGCCAACTTCCTATGATATTTCAACCCACTACCTGGTTCATGACCTTCCCATTTCGCATTGCCAACAATAAGTGAGCTGACTTTGTCTGTGCTATATATTTTTTTTGGAAAATTCCAAATAATTAACTGTCTCATTTCCTTGATTTGTTATTGTACGTTCGTGATATATGTGTTTGTGTTGGGACTATTTACTGTAATAAACGCACCTTTATCTTCAATGTCATTTATGTTCATATTATAGTTCTTCTCTTCTGCACGCCACTGCTATTCCAAATATCATTCTTACCTTTATATTTAAATAGACCTCATCAGAAAAATTGTTTAAAAACTTGTACGTGTGTTCTCTGATAAAGATTCTTGATTTATAACACACTTTTATTAGCTACACCTGTATCTATCAATGTAATGGGATCTTTCAACGTAATTTTTGTCCACTTCTAATTGTTGTATCATCATGAAATTTGGCAGTTGTAATGTAGCTCCGATGACAATACAATATAGTATACTCAATTTTATAATATGTCAAAATGGCCGCCGCTCCAAGATGGCTGATTATCATTTTCTTTACAACACCCTTGATATGGGTATCAAAGGAAAAGGCTTGACAAGTAGAAAACAAATGTCATCAAAACTTAAAAATTCAAGATAGCGGATAGCTTTTATCAATTATCGTCGGATTCGACTGAAAATCGGTATCTGACTAAAATATAGAAAAAAAAACTTAAAAAACCGCTTTAATAGCAAACTGAACTAAAAAGTAAAAAATAATAATACAATACAAAAAAGCGTGGGTTGCTTGATATCAATTGGTATAAATATTTCATAGTAATAAGCACCCTACACTTTTTTGTATTGTATTGTATTATTTTTTACTTTTTAGTTCAGTTTGCTATTAAAGCGTGTATTTTTAGTTTTTTCTTAAGTATTATTTCACTTTATATCCAATATTTTTCTGCTTGAGAAAAGCAATTAAGGTAGCATATTTTGAAATATCAACAGCTTTGTTTAAAAAAATGTGGCTTTGAGTAGAGTATTCAGACCATAAGCTTCCTGGAGACTAGGGTTTCATTTCTTGAAACAAAATAAACTAGCATTACCTTTTCTATGATATTTTCCAAATTTTTCTTGTTACGCTATGCTGTGAATAGCTTGAAGGTTTTATCATATGTCTCTTTGGACTTCTCGAGAAGTATGAGGCATTCTACGTGCCAAGCATCTTCCAAGTTGGAATTGTCACTTTCTTGAATCATAACGTACAAGAAGCTTAACTTCTGGCAATAATGTGTTATTAAATTTTTTAGTTTTAATTAAATTTATTCAATATTTGAACGTGCAAAAAACGTCATAAACACTGCGGTCATTAAGTAAGTGGTTTCGGATGTTTTAGCGATCTCGACCTTGTCTCGATCTCAACCAGTAAAGAATGCTTACTGACCTTAATACTTAATACATCATAATAAAATGTAAATGTAGCAAAATGTCCCCAACTCTGGGTTACAGAAGTTCGAGCTTTTAAGAAATATGCCACAAATATTTAAGAAGTTAAAACTAGCTAATTAATATGCTCATATTTATATTTAATAAGTACCGACAATTACTCCAAAATATTTTTTCCAACTTGATCTTTCTATTTGCCCTTTCAAGCCCGAGTCACTCATTCCACTTTGTAGATGCCTCTTTGTCCGCTGCTGGTAGGTTATTAATATTATATATTATGGAAAAATAATAATTGTGTATTTTTAAAATTCATGTGACTGAAAGACCTTGATAGCCACTTGGAGACTTGTTCCTAATAAGAATTGTTATTATTATTTATAAAATTCACACATCTCCACTATTTAATTATGGAAGACAAGTAAATATTTTTGTTTAAAATGTTCAGTTCTATTTGAAAATCTGGTCACTTTGGACATCCAAATTATTGTTTGGTGCTACTAATAGCATCAAAAAGATAATAAACAGCCAATCAATTAAATAATAAAGAAATATTTGATCTGATGGAATGATTAAGTTAAGAGTATTTGATTATTTAAGAAAATATATTTATTGTTTTTTATTTATTTATTCTGTGCCATAATTATTTCTACATACAATAATTATTATGAATGTTGTCATAAGTGTAAATAAACATATAATTTAAAAATTGGATTGATTTTATTGTTATTAGGTCAGATTGTATAAAACTTCCTTAGCTAGGGACTTACATCACGCATAGTCATCATTTGGTGTTGTATAAATATTTAAACCTGTATTAAACCAGCTTACAGGTGTTTCAAAATCTCATGAGCTTTGACCTTCATATGCGCAGACATAATTTCGGCGATCGGCTCAATTACACAACTTCCTAAAAACATCCGATTCAGAATTTGCACTTTATCCCGAGCTCTCTGTCGTTGTTTACAGACCTCCATTCCAACGGCCCTTTGACATTAATTTAGAAACTAGCGAATTTTGCACGGGGTTATTCATCTAATCCCAACTATATGTACGTAAATCATTCTATTAAATTTCTGTGATAGCCGGGTCAATGTTTTCAAAATGTACTTATGCGGAATAAACTCCGCCTTTTAGGTAAGTAAAATAATAATAAACGTTTAATGCTACAACTTCTTTAAGCAATCTCATCCATAACTTCATCATTTTCTAATTCTACAAGAATGTCCTTTTCTATCGACATAAGTAAAAATGCTTCCAAGTGATCTTGTGATAAGCAATTTCTCAGCCTATTTAAAATATATTTTAATTTGGAGAACGTTGTCTCGCATCTCACTTGGGTACACGAAAGTGTCAATAGATATTTATATACTCAATATAAGTTTGAGCATGCCAGCGTATGTAGTCTATACTTGTCAGCACTGAAAAACAGCAAATAAAACCGTTTTGGCAAGTTTTTGTACATTCAATTTTTGAACGTATATTTCCATCATGCTCAACATCAATGTCCACATCCACAACTTCTATTTTAGAATCGAAATCACCCGTAATTGTTTTTAAAGTGTCCCATTTTAATGCGAAGTCTTTTAATTCAGTTTGAATAACATGTTCATCAATTTCAGAACTCACATATTCCTAATTTTGGAGGCGAGAAACTTAAATGCAGTTCTTGTCATCTTCTCCCCACATTATTAAGAGTTCGGGTCCAACCACACGATATCTTTAAAAAGCTGTTCATTTGCTATAAATCTGGATTCTATACTTTTTATAATACTTTCATATATTACGTTGTCTACACTTACTTTGAATTTCTCAACAGGATTCGCAATCGGTACATCCCTCGATTTTTCTCCGGCCATTTGTTTTTCCTTGATATTCTTTATTGTGCAAATTCATCATCTATGGTTACTGCAACGTCTTTTTCAAGAAACTTGTTATTAGCCCAAGCGACAAAACTTTTCGTTTTTTCTAATGTGGTTTTAAAATCTCTAGACTTTTATTTTAATGTCTGAAGTGTTCTTTCTACCATTTGATAAGCTTTAATTGAATTTAAACCTTTTGTTTGTAAATACAAAGAAAGCGGAGTAGTGCTACTGAATTTTCTCAAAAATATATGAACCGGAAACAAAATATCAAAATTTTGGAATTTTTCAAGAATGGTGGAAGCTTCGTAGCGTGCATCTGCGTTGACCTTTGCTGATATGGATATTTGTTGTAAAGTTTCCAGTAAATCAATGCACACAGATTTTTCAGGCAATTTACATGGTCCAAAAATTGTAGACGAACATTTGTCTTTGGTTGGTACCTTTAGTTGTAGACTAAACACAAGGCGAGTGCTCGTGTGGCGAATGTTGATATTAAAGTCAAATGCGCCGGCCGGCGACATCCCAGAACCTTATCCTTTGCAAGCAGTACTTATTTACCGGCCCTCCGAGTTTCACTCGGTAACTCACTGGCCCAATCCGGGCCTGCCCATATGCACATCCCGTATATCAACAATTTTCTGTTGGACGTATTTGATTTTATCTAATGAATTTCTCTGAATTCCAATATTGTACAATTTGCTGACTAAAAACTCAATATTAACTGTATCAAATGTGCGAGAGGTCAAACATTAGTAACATTACATACATTCCTGTATCAAAGTCCTAGATTCCAAATGGAATCTAGAAGTTAATAAGAAGCAGTCAAGTTAAAAATTGCAGATTCATAGATATATTCAGCAAACAAGTACTATAAAGACTTTTGGACTAATGACCCACCATATTTGTAATTGTTATATATAGTGCAGTCCGAATTACATCTTTAACATAATGTTAAAATTGAAATTATTTTACAGTAAGCAGGGCTCGAGCCAGTTCGCTATGTATGCTAGTTTGAAAGTTAAACATGCTAACCCAATGAATTACCATCTTAAATATCACTATAGTCTTATTAGTTCACGGAAATTATCATTTGACTTGGACGAAATTAGTAAAAATCTGAATTTTTGCAGACGTTCTTTGATGTGTCCCAAACCCAAATCCCAACATGGCTAGCCAAGATATTGAAAGGTCAAAGTTTTTTGCAAATATCTCGCGTCCTATGCATCAGATGCCCATGAGGTCAACGTGGAAGTTGTAGAGAATTAAATTATCAAGTTCCCTTTTTTATTTTGTACTAACCCCCCCCCCCCTCGAGATATTCAAGGTCAAGTTTCAAAAAGGGGACGTCCATAAAATACGTCACTCACAATTTCACCTTTTTGGACCCCTCCCTCCCCCTTCGTCACACTTTCAGCGACCCCCTAACAAATATTACGTCACAAAAGCTAACCACCACCCCCCTAAACCATTTCTTATGATTAAAAATACTATACAGATAAATAATTTAAAATATTTCCTATGACCACATAAGTAACTAAATGAGTGTATATAATCTGAAACGTTAATTTTTGACTATCCATATGTTCATTTACAGGCAGGGCCGTTGAGAGAAAACCGGGGTCCGGGGGGGTAGTGACATACAATTTCCAGCAATTTTCAATATAAATTTCGAAGAGCAGGGATGGCATTCCTGATAATAAATTATTTATCTCAATATATATTTCGGATGGGAGGGATGATGATAACATTCCCTAAGATTAAATACTTACTTCGGCCGAAATAAAAACTGCCAAGTTAAGAGAAAAGTTAAAATAAAATTGATTAACTGCGGACGTCACATTTCCTTACGTGAGATATTTGCTTGCAAAAAACTTTGACCTTCAATATCTTGGGTAGCCAAGTTGGGATTTTTGTAGATTTGGGTTCGGGACACTTCAAAGAACGCCTGTACAAAAATTCAGATTTTTACTAATTTTGTCCAGGCTTCCTCCTTTTTTTTGGGCTAATTTCCGAGGATTATCTGTTTTAAACCAAGAGAAGTAAATATAGAAGTCCCATTCACACCATAAAAGCAACCAGAAAACACACTATAAACTTTTTGGTGTTTTGGGAAACCAATAATACACAACTACACTGTATTTGTGTGTAACTTAGTACATTATATAATGCATCGACATCTATTTGACTTCTACGTATTTATATAGCATCCATACCCATTACCATTATTAAATAATTAGCCACTTTGACCTTCAAATATACAAAAGGGATTAAAAACTGATATATAATGTGCAAATGATAAAATAGAAATTGAAATAAAATAATTTATGACATGAAATTAGAATGTTTACAATATGTCAAAATTTACGACTATTGCCTTGTGTAAAATTGGCAAAGGCACACCCAATCACAGATTAGCGCAGAATTTAAAACGCTCCTCCTGGTTAATTCCTGGAAGGCCACATATGTACACCGTAGTTCGTATCTGTTTTTATTTTGCATTTTTTTTGTGAAAGTCTATGTTTTTGAAAAAAAAATGTTTATTTGATTGATTTTTTGAATTTATATTGCTAAATGAAGCATATATACATGCATAGGTTTACCTGAACCGTACGGTTCCGCAAGGGCCTCCCGCTGCCATTTTGCGGACTCGACAGGCAAAAACCAGTGCCGGAATGAAAGGGTTAAGAACAGACTATAGTAAGTTTTAGTCATTTGATAATTTCATCTAGACTCATCTTTGACAGTATACTATATATACTCATCTATATAATACACCGACTTTGTGGCTGGTTGTCCATCAAGGTACACAGTAGAGAAAGATTTTCACACATATGTGACACTTTAGAAATTTATTTTTCTGGGAGGTAAAAAGAAAGAAGACATTTATTTGTTAAAATAACAAACTTTATTTTGAAATTATGTAGAGGAAAGAAACACATAATAAAAGTAAGTATTCAACGTAGCAAACAGCTACATCAGAAAACTAAAAACAATAGATGAAGAATATGCGAACCCTGTAATTCTTTAACGATAACCCTATAAACCCAAATGTCCGAGGGAAAGTAATTCCTAAACGATAACCCTATAAACCCAAATGACCGAGGGAAAACGAGAGCTACAAAAGGTTAAACCATAGGCAGGAAACCCTAAACCCAAATGATCGAGGGAAAGGCGAGTTTATCACTTCACAGGTAATATTAAACTCAAAAGAGGGAAAGCGAGTGGTGTGAAAAAACAATTTGGTAAATGCGCAAAAATCAGAAGACTTAGCGATCGTTCACCGAATGGTTGTGTCCCCAGATGATTTTCGTTTGCATATGTTCGTTGACATGTTGGGGAGCGCTCGTTGATGTATACATTTTGAATTTTCTGCGATAACTTTGGGAGCATTCACAACTTTATAAACAAATTGTAAATAATACGATTTTCGATTCCAAACTACTTCTGTCGGAAAGTATGAGTCAAAACAAAAAAAAAGTCATGTATGTTATGTCGAAAAGGTTTAAGTTTAAAAAGTTGTTAACGTATAAACATTGAAAAAAATGTGTTCTTTAGTCTTTTTACCTTTAATAACTTTGGAACAGAAAGTAATTTTTAAAATTTTGAAAGTGCAAGGCTTTAACTTCAAAACGTCAAAGGAATTATAAAAATTACATCAATATAAAAGTTACAAGGATTTCAAAATTGGGAAATTTCAGTAGAGCATCATGCTCTTGCGATTACAGACCATGTCTCTGACAGCAAGCAACTTAAGTATAGTAATCAGCATGCCATAACTTTGGAACCATCGATGTAATTTTTATAAATCTTTCGGCATTTTGAAGTTGAAGTTTCCGATTATTTTTGCAGAATCTAAAAATTTCATTCCATTCAAAAGTTATTAAAGGTCAAAAAGACTAAAACTCACAAATTTTCGATGTTTAAACGTTAACAACTTTTAAACAAAAAATCTTTTCGACATAACATATACAGTGTCTCATTTAAGAGTGTAACAGCATAATTATTCTTTTATTTCTTGTCCGATTTGAATCAAACTGATCACAAAAGATAGAGATCACCAAGGTATATTTAAGACCACAATATCACTTTTCATCTTTAAATACATCGCCATCTACGATGCTAAATTGTAAGAAAAAAGTCAAAAAATCATAGGAAGCATTTTTTAATAAAAAAATTAACAAAACTTGTTCGAAATCATTCAAACACCCTGAATCCGAAATATTGTTAAATTCCGAAAAGTTATGAACAATAACAGAAAGCGAATTGGGGCATACATTAGAGGTGATGGAGGTTTGATAGAACATAATATTTAATTCTCTTGGTTGTATTTATTTGTGTAAATTGACATATTTATCATAAGTGACATTTTCTCTAAAAAAGAGTGTTGAAATCAAATAATTTGTGCTCCAATAATTTATGTCTGACTTTTTTTCATGTGGCATTAAAAGTGTAAGAGCAATAAAAGTATACAAATCTGCCTTGTCAGTTACTTTCCACATCGTTGCATTTTGTTGTTTAGCATAGAGATTAGTGTTTTCAATAAACAAATTGACGATTTCCTCATCAAAGAGAGCCAAAAGGTAGTCTAATTCAGATGACTTGCTCGACAGATTCTCATTTTTGACCCCACTATTACTATTATCAAAATCGAATACTGTAGGGAGAAATTCTTTTGTTTCCTATATTGGTTTGCTCAGTCACGTCAGATCCATCTAACTCATGAGATTCGCTTTGACTCTCATCTCCGACACGGTTTTCCTTTTGTTCTTCTAAACCCTCTTCTTCAAAACCTTCCAAGGAAATCTCACTCTCACTATCAGATTCTACTTGGTACTCACTACCACTCTCCTAAAATGGTTCTTCCTCAGAAAGGTACAAATTTTCTTCCCCCAGACACTCAAGTATATTTCTCACTTCACTATTTGTAAGACCACGGTACTCGTTGCACACAATTATCGATTTTTGAGGTCGTTCTGACCTTCTGGAAGAGCCTGCGTGCTCTCCATCTGACATGTCTTTATGTACTGGCACTCATACCGCTAAGACCGTTTTTATAGACCAATACATGCTCGTATTCCATTCCCTTGGCATGCAATATTGCCAGTTGTCATAAAATATAGACAGCGTCAGACCACTATAACGACCGGCTATTTGCCAAGCAAAAATGAGCTTACATGTATGACACTCGACCCTCTAGCAAGTGACAATTTAAAATTTGTCTCGTACATTCTGTCACTATTCTGAAAAACTGTTAGTATAGTGTAATATATATGTGTATGGTAAAATTTGTTTGTGACACACATATATAAGACAACCATCCTGAAAGGGTTAATGTTACACTGGTTCCAATCTAGAAATGCGAATAAAAACATTAAAAATAGTATAAACTTACATACAATGCATGCACCCTATTTTATATAAATTGGGTTTTAGTAAAGAAAACATTTCATTTCATTATTTTAATAGGTATATATTAATAAATATTACTTATAATTTACTGTAGGGTATAATACACATATAGCAACAATAAAATGACATATTGCGTGAAAAAATTGTTGAAGCCAAAATTAATTTTACATGATATAGTTTTGTGGACAATATCAGATCCCAAATTTAAGTCTTCTTACAAAATAAAACTTGGAATTAATGTGCAATCACACGTTTATAAATATAGTTGGAGGTAACATAAAATGTATTTATAGTGGCATTTCGAAATTAATATTGAGTTTAGCATCCCGTGCTAAACTAACAATATTCGATAATTTCACAGCCAAACGTGCAGCTTCATCTAAATTATCCACTGGCAGAATTTTCATGCCAGACGATGCAATCAGCACCTTTGCGTCATCAACATTTGTACCTTGTAACCTGCATATTATTGGCATTTTTAAGCTAAGTTCGCTGGCAGCAGCAATAATACCCTCTGCAATCACATCACATCTCATAATGCCTCCGAAAATATTTACAAGGATAGCATGTACTTTGGGATCAGAAGAGATAATTTTAAATGCTTCCTTGACAGCAGTTGCAGTGGCACCACCACCAACATCTAGGAAATTGGCAGGTGAGCCACCATGAAGAGAAATAATGTCCATGGTTGCCATAGCAAGACCAGCACCATTTACCATACAACCGATATTGCCATCAAGAGCAATGTAGTTCAAGTCGAATTTCGCAGCTCGTACCTCTTTTTCATCTTCTTGCGTCCAATCACGAAGAGCAAAGAGTTCTTTTTGCCGGAATTCGGCATTGTCATCGAAACGGAATTTGGCATCGAGGGAGAAATCTGAAATTAAATGTGAACATTAAATACTTATACTAGCGAAAATTTAAGCTGTCAAATTATATTTTAACCTATGAAATAGTAGTGCGGTTATTAAAATTTGGGGTAACTGTAGAAAGACGGTGAAATGATTCCAATTGATAACAAAGCAGAAAATTACAATAAATATATCGTTGAACTGTTATCTCAGTGAACAGATAAAAGTTGTTGGGCTGCTGTTTTAAGTATTATTATTTAATGGTTCAATATAGCACTTCCTATTGATGAGAGAATACTATGTTTAATCATAAGACGATCTAGCAGGATAAGTTTGGTGAACCGGCCCCTGAGAGTGATCTTTGAAATAATTTATGTTATAATATAAGTCATAAGAACATGATTGACAAACTTTTAATTTTTTTTTTAAATTCGTTTTTCTGGCAAACTATATGGTTAGATTAATTACACAAAGAAAAGTGAAAATGAAAAGAGCAGAGGTACAATAACGAAAATAATACATAACTGAATAAATACACTTACTATTAGTACTTGTTTCATTATAAAAACAAATAGGTACAACAATTTCAAAAAATTAAGATTGGTTTTATATGTACCTTTTACTTAATGCAGCTATAACATAAACATATGCATCACCCCAGCAAACATTTTTGTTAGAATTAGCGC
Source organism: Stenurella melanura (assembly GCA_963583905.1). NCBI lineage: Eukaryota > Metazoa > Arthropoda > Insecta > Coleoptera > Cerambycidae > Stenurella > Stenurella melanura. Next base: position 115,973,865 of record OY757311.1, read on the forward strand.
CAACTCGACTTGAGAAAAAAAAAATTTACTTATTGAAGTAATTATGACGTAAAATTGACTGAAAAAGTAGACTTCCGATAGAAATTTACGATTTACACTTAATTTAGAATTCAGTTTACGTAAATAATACCAATGAATCTACCTCATACACAATTTTCTTTGAAAGTTTTAACAAAAGCAGCAAGAGGAAGACTACTAAAAAAATCTACCAAAAAGGACCTCAAGGATAAATTTCCAATAAAGCCGAAATAGGTAATATGATTAGGTAGTATTTAACTTTTTAGCGACTAAAAATATTACTAATAGTCGGACATCTTACTGTGTGTGTTGGAAATCCTACGTAATGTATACCTAAATAGCAACCTATTTGGTCACTTTTATTACCTTTGAAGTAATATTAGGTCCACAAAGTTGATAAATTCTACCTAGCTTATCTACCTGATTTCAATCATTAAGTCATTACCGTTAAACTGACCCTAAAGAAATAAATTTTAATTAAACCTCTTTGTAGCTGTAACCTGGAAAGTCGACCTCAAAGTGAACTTTACTATAAAATAGTAATTCAGAAGCTCATCCCCACCTAACCTATTTATAAAATTCATATTATTTGGGTTGTTTTAAGAATTAGGTAGGTGATTTAGTTATTATCTAATAATGATTTCAGTTAAAGTCGGGTACAATTCAAACTGACGTGTGTCATGGCCGCTAAAACGTCTGAACTAAGATTTTATTTAAAGCATAAGAAATACCAGTAGTTCTCAAACAGTTCTCAGCAATAATATCGCTAAATAATTTTAAAAATATATAAAAGATACTATCATAAAATGTTAAGATTATTAATTTAGTAACTTCATAATTTTAGTGGAATTCTGATTATACAGTGTCCATAAAGTTGGCTACATATGGGAAAAAATTGTATTTTTTACATTTCTAAAAAACTCTATTGGGGGTTTGTTTATGCATGACACATGACACATGTCATGCGATCACCGGTTTGGCAGGACTGTAAAAAATAGTTGACGGTGGTACCGAAAAATGGGTCAAATTGTTAAGATATCGAAAAATTTGATGAAGAAAAAGTGCATATAGAATACAAGGACTCCGTATAGTCGCGTCATTTTAGCATGAAAAATCTGAAAACCTCAAAAAAAAGGTACAGGGTCAATTGACTTAATTCTTGTTGCAAAGAGTTCAGAAAGGCATTTAAAAAAACAGTACCTTTTATTTTTTGGCGGAAATGTTTTGGTTTCATTTCTTTTCCGATAATTGGCCAATTTAATTAAATTAATTGAAAAATTTGTTATCATACACAATATGCCATATAATTAAATGAAAATGGTTACTCGGGGGTTTCTGGGGTCGCTGATCACCAATCTGAAGTCCAATTTGGGAAATTCAAAATGGCGGACCGGAAATCGGGCCATCTTCCAGAAGAAGAATGAGAATGGATATCTTGGCCTTGAAAATCTGTACTCGGGAGTTTTCGGGGTCTCTGATTACGAATGCGAAGCCTGATTTGGTAAATTCAAAATGGCGGACCGGAAGTAGAGTCAATTTATCAGGAAAAATTCATATTTTTTCGTTGTTGGGCTGAAAATGACTACTCAGAGGTTTTTAAGGTCGCTGATTACGGATCACAGGTCCAATTTACGAAATTCAAAATGGCGGACACGGGAGGAACAGTCAATCTCTTCGGAAAACCTCGTATTATTTATTTTTTCGGGCTGAAAGTATGAAAAATAAAAAAGTATTTCCTGAAAAATATACTACTTCCGGTCCGCCATTTTGAATTCTCCCTAACTGGACATCAGATTCGTTATCAGCGATAACGAGAATCTCCGAGTCCCCCCCCCCACGTTCAGCCCAAAAAAGAAAATAATACGAGTTTTCAGGAGAAATAGAGTGTTATTCCGGTCCGACATTTTGTATTTCGTGAATTAGGCCTTTGATTCGTTATCAGACTACTCAGAAACCCCCGAGTACTCATTTTCAGTCCAAAAGCGAAAAAGATACGAGTTTTTCTTGATAAATGAACTCTACTTCCGGTCCGCCATTTTGAATTTACCAAGTCAGACCTCAGATTCGTAATCGATCAGCAACCTCGAAAACCTTCTAGCACAGATTTTCAAGGCCAAGATATCCATTGTCATTTCTTATGGAAAATGGCCCGATTTCCGGTCCGCCATTTTGAATTCCCCAAATCGGATTTCAGATTGGTGATCAGCGACTTCAAAAACCCCAGAGTAACCATTTTCGTCTAATTCTATGGCATATTGTGTATGATAACAAATTTTTCAATTAATTAAATTAAATTGGCCATTAATATTGACCAATTATTGGTCCAAAATTTAAACCAAATATTTCCGCTAAAAAATAAAATCTATTTTGAAGCAGATATGAGGAAAATAAAAAAGTGCAAATTTTACCCCTACCATTAATTACTATATGAAAAATCATAAACTCTTGTTTCTATTTCACAAATATTTGACTAGTTTCGACAAAAACTGTATGTATTTTAGTTGAATAAAGGTATTTGCATGTAAAAAAAGAAACGAACCCCCAATATAGTATTTTTTAGAAATCTCAATAATACAAATTTTTCCGATATGTAGCCAACTTTACGACGGACACTGTAGATATATAGGTTCGGGCACAAATGAAACTGATAACAAAAACTGAATTGCCCAATTCAGTCAATAACAATGAGTAATCAGAAAAAGAAATCAAAGACTAATATTGCTACAGTCCAGCAAGAGACACGGGAAGGTTTGGGCATTTCTTGCCAGGAAAGGATAGGATCGTAGTATTAGTAGGGGAAACGACGTCAGGAAAAATAAAATATTTCATATAACAAAACAAAATCTGAAATCTCTATGAGAATAACGAAAATAAATTATTTTTCTTTTAGCGGTAATAAATAAAAATTCTAGTTGACAAAATAAAAAAAGACACGTTTTTGGGGAAAATATAGTTTCAACAAAACTCGAGGCGCAGTTTAATAAAATAAAAATTATAGAACGAAAATTATTAACTTTTAATAGAGTTTAAATAAAAAAAAAAAGTAGAGCAGCGTTGGGGATCGATCCCGCACCAACTCCATTTATATTTATTGCATCGAGCATCTTACCGATTGGGCTAGGCTAACTACTTTGTTCTGCTTTAAGATGTGTAAGATGTACGTAATAGAAAATTATAAGACTTAATTGTTTGATATTGTTCGTTTAACGGATGAAAATCCACTATTTACCACTAAAAATAACTTAAATATTTCATATAAAGCCGTTTTTCATATTTAGAGTGGTGTTAGTTCACGGAAATAAATAATATTCGTCGTCAAATCACACAGTTTGAGAATCGCTGAGCTTATGGCTATGTTTCTCACTCCTCAGTGTGCATTTCATATTTCCGTCTCAAAAGAAGTGGGAAAGAATCTTGGTAGACATACATTGACAATTTTTAAAAATGAATTATTATTTGTTTGCTTATAATTGTATTGAAACATTCTTTATAGGATTTTGCAAACAGCAGAAAAAATAACTATCTATAACTAAAAGAAAAACTTTGTGTAGAAATATTAATGAAATCTTTGCATTCTTTCGATAACCTGAATTCTGGTTATGCTAGCAAAATAAAATCCTAAAACGAATTTGTCTAATTTCTTATTTGACAATTCTCATTCTAACACTAGCATCCACACAGTCCCCTACGGCCATGCAGATTAAACTAGTATCCACATAACCCCCTACGATTATGAAGATTCAGTTAAAAATGAGAACAAAGACCTAAAATCAATTTATTTATCTACCTTGTCTTAAAAAATTGTTCATTCCAATGGATTACATTTTCATGAAATCTATCATTCTGTTTCCTGGAAATGCTTAGCCTTTGAAACGTTTTTCGCCCTTATTCTGGAGCTCGTCAGAAAGACATAAAGCCATTCATAAAGATGTTTCATGCAAAACCAAGACAATTTCTATGAATAAGTGTGAAATGATTATATTTGACATTGACTGATAAAAACAACTTCACCTATCTATTAGCTAACTAGTATTGGAGCCTATATACTCTATGCATGTTTAAAAATGAATTATTATTTGTTTGCTTATAATTGTATTGAAACATTCTTTATAGGATTTTGCAAACAGCAAACAGTCTTGGTTTTGCATGAAACATCTTTATGAATGGCTTTATGTCTTTCTGATGAGCTCCAGAATAAGGGCGAAAAACGTTTCAAAGGCTAAGCATTTCCAGGAAACAGAATGATAGATTTCATGAAAATGTAATCCATTGGAATGAACAATTTTTTAAGACAAGGTAGATAAATAAATTCATTTTAGGTCTTTGTTCTCATTTTTAACTGAATCTTCATAATCGTAGGGGGTTATGTGGATACTAGTTTAATCTGCATGGCCGTAGGGGACTGTGTGGATGCTAGTGTTAGAATGAGAATTGTCAAATAAGAAATTAGACAAATTCGTTTTAGGATTTTATTTTGCTAGCATAACCAGAATTCAGGTTATCGAAAGAATGCAAAGATTTCATTAATATTTCTACACAAAGTTTTTCTTTTAGTTATAGATAGTTATTTTTTCTGCTGTTTGCAAAATCCTATAAAGAATGTTTCAATACAATTATAAGCAAACAAATAATAATTCATTTTTAAACATGCATAGAGTATATAGGCTCCAATACTAGTTAGCTAATAGATAGGTGAAGTTGTTTTTATCAGTCAATGTCAAATATAATCATTTCACACTTATTCATAGAAATTGTCTTGGTTTTGCATGAAACATCTTTATGAATGGCTTTATGTCTTTCTGATGAGCTCCAGAATAAGGGCGAAAAACGTTTCAAAGGCTAAGCATTTCCAGGAAACAGAATGATAGATTTCATGAAAATGTAATCCATTGGAATGAACAATTTTTTAAGACAAGGTAGATAAATAAATTCATTTTAGGTCTTTGTTCTCATTTTTAACTGAATCTTCATAATCGTAGGGGGTTATGTGGATACTAGTTTAATCTGCATGGCCGTAGGGGACTGTGTGGATGCTAGTGTTAGAATGAGAATTGTCAAATAAGAAATTAGACAAATTCGTTTTAGGATTTTATTTTGCTAGCATAACCAGAATTCAGGTTATCGAAAGAATGCAAAGATTTCATTAATATTTCTACACAAAGTTTTTCTTTTAGTTATAGATAGTTATTTTTTCTGCTGTTTGCAAAATCCTATAAAGAATGTTTCAATACATTGACAATGTCTTTAGGCTATGGCTTTAAGTTTGTGTGCAAAAGATAGTGAAAACGTATGTGCAATATTAATTCATACAACAGTCTTTTTAAATTTTACCCGACTATATTAAAAGAAGCTATGAATGTATAGCAATGACTTCACTGAAGTCATTGGAATGTAGTATTATAGTTGGATAGTTGGTGGTGTCAATAAAATACAAATAAAGTGTGCCAAAGTAAAAAAATGCTGCCTAAGGAATCACTACTTCCACATCCAAATTTCCTATCCAAGTCTCTTTAAGAGAAAACATCTTGACTATATTTCACTCTAGTATGTGGAGATATTGAAATATTTAATAAAAGGGAATTGCAGAATGCCAGCCGAGCCTCCAAAACTTTCGGTCGCTGCCGAATACCAAGGCAATTTTATAGAGCTCCACTATGACATTTTCAGTTCACTCTCTTGTCAACACAATAATACACTAGTTGAGTTAAAATTTACACATAATAGCTAGAATTAACCAATAGGCAATATATTTAAAAATAAGGTAACATATTTAGGTTCTATTTATCTACAAGTAAGAGTCAATAATAATTTCAATAGGTAAAGTTAACCAAAGTGTCGTAAATTTTAGGGTAACTTGACCTGTGATAATTTCTACCTATAAAATACGTATATTTTTGTGGTAATTTTAACTTTGAGGTCTAATTAGTACAAGACGCCATATTTTCTCAGTGCAGTTAAAGTATGATTCGAAATTGAAATTTGTAAAATGAGAGTGTGTGGCAACGAACTGACGAAAAGGTAAAAAAAAATACATAATTATACCTCTGTAAACTTACAATTAACAAGTATAGCATACTTTCGGCTCAAACTATTACTATATTTTTTTGTATTTGTCAATAGGAATTTCCTTATAGATGAATATTTTGGAGGCGCATTATTATTTAAGAAGTACAACTGCTATTATTCACAAATAAATTTTCGGCGCATTGATTTCACCAAGCGAGACCTGCAAATACTTTCCTGATAAATTGGATTTATTTTAGTTACCGACATTCATTTTGTATCAGTCTTGTAAGTGACTGACAACAATATATCGACTACTTATATAGAGAAAAATACCAAATAAGTATAAAAATCTTATTTTTTCCGCTTGGTGTCATTTTCCAATTTCACTACGTCCGTAGAATGCTCCTAAAATTAGTCAACTTGATGTCGAATTGACATTGAATTTAAGTAAAATTCACCTAACAGGTATTAGTAACCAAATATACTCTGCGACTACAAGTACGATTTATGTGTAATTTTACCTACTTTAGTTGATATAACTTAATTTCGACGTCATCTTATTCTCCACTTATGTCGATTACACGTAGCATCAACGTAAATTTTACCAAAACCTGGTTAATTCTAATTTTGTGACTAAATTTATTATACATAATTTAAATAGTCCTGACGTCTAATAACACCTAAATGTTTGCTGGGACAATATATAAAAAAACATTAAAAATTTACGCAAAAAAGAAATTGGTGTACAAGACTTCAAAAAATACATTTAAACTAATTTTATTAGGTTTTATAAAATATATTTTAATCATCATTGATTACCCCGGGATAAAATAGTATCGTGCACTGTACTGTTCTGCGTACTGTATGTCAGGCCCGCTATAGAAGCAGCTTTTTTTTTGTGGTTTGTGTATTTGGTCTATTTATTTAAACACATTTTTTTATATTTTTAAATAAGTTTTATTTAGTGTTTGCAATACTAAAATAACAATACAGAATAAGATACAATTAATATATGTTGGTTTTTAAGGTGCGGGAAACCGAAATTTCCAAGAAAGGGTAACTACGAGAAATAAATTTTTCCCAGAGTGCTTACCGCGGCTCACAATGGGAAAAATGTGCCCTTTTTTTGGAGAAAAATCTGCCTACAGTAGGCATATCAATCAATTTAAATTTAAAAACATGGAAAATACTCCCAAGACATCGTACTTTAGAGCAATGTTGTGGCAAAGTGGCTCAAATACATTCATGACCCCTTTATTCGCAGATAATGTCAGGGTTAAAATTTTTAGGTTTATGACTGTTATTTAATACACACAATTTTTCACTTATAAGTTATATTAGGTTTAAAGCTGTTAATTGGGTTAGTCTGATTGCACAGGAATAAAATCATGTGTATAGAGAACTATCCTTATATTTACCTCTCAATAAAATCATATTTACAAGTCCAAACGCAACTATAGTCTTTTTTTAAACTAGGAGGAGCGTTTTAAAGGATACCTCGGGATAAGATAGGTGAAATGCCCCTTGACACGTATTTTGGAGTAAACCTGATAGGATCGTTTCTTGGGTCTAAAAAATAAGGTCAACAGGGTTCATATATCAAAATTGCCCTCCCTGCCCAAGGGAGGACCCACTTCAGTTTTTATTTTTTTACAAAAATGAAATCAATTTAAGTAGCCTCAATTTTTTGGGGCTCAATTGGGCCCCACTAAGGCCCCTATAAATATTTTTAAATTTTTTAAAGTCGAAATATTCGTTATTCATAAAGAGGTGAGGAAAATTGTATTTCATCGCATTATTTGCGACCAAATAAAACAATTTTTAAGGTAGTTAAAAATTTATATAAGCCATGCGTCAGACCTAAAATTCAATGTTTTTATTTTTTTAACGAAAATTCACGTTAATTAGATAAGAGGAGAAAATTTGGGTAATGAATCAACCCCTGGGGCAATGGACACTCCCCGGGACCAAAAGTCACCCCCTTGGGGTAAAGAGGTACCCCTGTGGCCCAAAGACCACCTTTCGTAAAATATTATCCTGTTGGGGTCAAAAGTCACCTGGCATGGTTGAATAGTCTCCCAGAGAGCAAAAAGGTAAGCAGAGGTCAGAAGATATCCCCTGGTGTCAAAGGTCTCCCCCCGAGGTAAGAATTCATCCACAATTAATTGGTAAATAGGAACCCCAAGGGGCAATATTGTAAGTTGTATTGCTGCAACTGTGCAAATCACCTACGGACCGTAGGATGTTGCTCCCATTACTATTTATTCTATGGTAGATATCTATCAAAAATACAATTTATCCAGCCAAAACGAGTCACTTCGATCTGAAGCATATATCTTGTGATTGAAGAGGACAGAGAAGAGGATTAAATATATCTTTGAATATTTAGATGTATTATTGTTAATGTTTAAATATTTTTTATAACAAAATTTAATTTTGGCAAAAATTGTTTCTTACTTTTAATTACTTGTATATCATAATGAACACTTACCTCAGGGGGGGAAGGGTTATTTGGATGTCTTTTGACTTCAGTGCGTGCCTTCTTGCTCTTTAGGAGACTATTCACTCATGTCAGATGATTTTTGATCCCAAGAGGGAAACTTTTTACGAAAAAAGGTGGTCCTTGGGCCCCACGGGTACCCAATCAATTTCTATTTTATCGTTTGCACATTATACATCAGTTTTTAATCCATTTTGTATAAATTTGAAGGTAAAAGTGGCTAATTACTTGGCGCCTTTATATTGCATAAATAGATGCAGTATAAATATATAGAGGTCAATGCATTATATAATGTAATAAAATACACACAAATACAGTGCAGTTGTGTATTGTTGGTTGACAAAACGCCAAAAAGGTTCTAGTGTATTTTCTGGGTACTTTTATGGTGTGAATGGGACTTCTATATTTACTCCTGGTTTAAAAACGGACTATAGTGCAAGTATTTGGAATATCGTAATTTTTAGATCAACCCCTGTTTCCATTGCTTTGAAGGATGGATTAGATTTAAGTAAGATTAAAGATGAGATCAACATAAAAAAATCCTGGAGAAAAACTTTTGATCGCTTCAATATTATTTCGCTTGAATCTTGAATGTTCAACTCCAATAGACCATTTTCGGTTGACGTCACGCTGGTGGCGTGGAGGGTACACAACTCATTGTTTTGTTTTTAGAGGTGGGTAAAAGCTGTTATTTTTTAATAACAAGCTTAAACTGCTTCTGCTAGCAACTCATCTCTAATTGTTGACATTTGTATCCCTTTGTGATTGGATGAGGTTTGTGTGCCCTCCAGACTGTCAAAATCTGGTGACCGATTTTAACCCCTTAAAAGAGTTATGGTTCATATATTAAACTTTGCCGCAGCATTACTTTAAAGTACAATGTCTTAAGGGTATTTTCCATTTTTTTTTTTCATTTAAATTGATTGATATATTTACTGTTGGCTGATTTTTAGATGAAGTGATAAATTAAAAGAGTTCCTCAAGGCTCGGTTCTAGGACCCCTACTCTTTCTTGTCTACAATAATGATCTGCCACAAAGCATGAATAATTTTAATACTACAGCTATTGTATATGCAGATGATTCCACTTTTATTTACAAGTCTAGACAAGGAAAGTGATAGTCAAGTGATACTTCACAACATCTTGCAATATGCTAAAGCTTGATTTGTACACAACCATTTAGTGCTAAACGAAAGCAAAACAGTCACCTTAACATTTGAAATCAAGTCTACCGCTAAGCTAGAACAGAATCATGAAACCAATGTCAAGTTTTTGGGGGTACATATTGACATCACATTAACATGGGTAGAACACATTAATATACTATATGAGAAATTGTCTAAAAATGTATTTGCTACTAGGAAAATAAAACTCTTTGTTCCAATCACAACTACTGTTTGGTATATCACGGGGGAATGCAACACATACCCATTTAGAAAGAGTATATTTATCATCCAGAAGTCTGCAACAAGAACTATAGTCAGTGCCAAATGGGATGACAATTGCAGACCACTATTTATATCGTTAAAAATAATATCCGTTTTCCGTTATAGTGTATCAGAATTATGTACATCAAACTAAATATAAATGATGAACCCATGAAATAAGCATAACCTCAAAACACCTTAGCATAGACTCCAAAAAGTAAGTCCATATAGGTATTAGTTTATTTAACACATTGCCTAGTCACCTGAAATCTTCCGGTAAGTTAGTTTAAAAGTAAACTTAAGAGAATTTTAAGAGAAAATTGCTTATATAATATGCAGGAAGTTTACCAGTTGATTGCTCAAAATGGGAACATTTTCTAGCTAGTAATTGTATGTAGGTTTGTCACTATCTGTACTGTTTGTCCTTTACTATCATTTTAACTATATAACTTTGTATTTCTATTCTTTGACTTGCCTATGTCTAAAAATTGTAATATTTTCTGAAGACAAATAAAATTATTATTCACTTGATAAATCCTCGAGATATTGTCAATACCAAAGCCACTGACATTAACAGAATAAGTTATAATGGTAATATAATTTTTGATACAGTGATCAATAAAAGAAACAAGTTTATATTGTATATTTTCATAGGTCATTAATATTAATAATAATTAATGTCTTTATTACTTCAATTAACATTTTTTTAAATGTTAACAATCAATAAACAAGGCAAAGTTCATTCAGTTCATTCAAGGTTACTCTTGATCTTATAACCGGCCTGGATTAATAAAAAACATAATGACTGATACGACTGAAAACTAGAAAGTGAGATTATTCTAGTTTTTTGCTTCCCTCGCATACCGAAGGAAAGTATTGTATTCGAAAAAAAATCACTCCGAGAATTCCTCGAATTTTCACGTTTCAGATCATGTAGATTACGAAAATATAGGTTTTCAATTCCGTCAGTCTGTCTATATGTTTGTCGGTCCGTTGTCTGTCTGTCTGTTGATGCATTAACTAAAAAACTACTAGACGGATAACAGTCAAATTTGGTAGGTAGTTGACGCTACTGCCAGTGAAGAAATGGTTAGACTTTCACTGGAAAATATACAGGGTGTACGGTCTAAAGGGAATAGATAAAGAAAACAAAAATTCACTCAAAATTAACATTTCAACGTTTCATGACATTCTAAACCTATTTAGAAAAAAAAAAAATTGGAATTTTTTAACCACTACGTGGATATGCAACTAATAATGTGACACATGGCAATAATATTTGGCATATAGTTAATACAGTTGGCAGGGAAGAGACTTATTATAGTTTTACTGAAAAATATACAGGGTGGTCATCCTAAGAAATAATTCAACCATGGTGGAAAGTAAAGGTATTTACGCAAGCCTTCCATATTTGGCACTTTTTACTTATTATCTATTTTTTGCTGCCAGATGAACCCTCTGCATATTTTGTTGACCAAAAGAGAGAAAGAGAGGTATTCTTTGTAATAATCATGATAATTACATTCTGATTATTATCCTCATATGTTGTTGCTTAATTAATAATTTTTTAGAGTGACCGCTCTGTATCAATAAAGAGGAAAGTTCTGTATAAATACCTTTACCAGTTTTTATTCTTAAATGCGAAACTTTCAGTTCAGACGGCAGTCAGTAATTACCAGCATTAACTTACTGCATAAAAATAGTCGCAAATAAATAGCTGAAGCAAATAATCTTTGTGTGTATGTCATCGATTCTAAAAATCACAAAATAATCTAATTATAAAATTTATCAATTTAGTCTATAATCAGAAGGCCCAGCAAAGGTAAAAATAAAGGCCACGAGTCAGCTGTATCACATACAGGCCGTTAAAACACATTTTACATGCGACCAACCAAATTTAAAAAATTACACTTTAACGTTTGAAAGTATAGATAGAATATTTGACAATTAGCTATTTTCACTATATGTAAATTTCCTTTTCTAATATTAAAATGAAGAACTTGATATATTAAAGTATTTCCTAATACTTAAACAGCATTCTATCTATAAAATTAAAATTTTGACAAATAAATCATATAAAATTCAGGTGATTGAACGGGTCTGTAAAACATGCTATGATTGGGGGTGATGTTGTTATTGAACCAAGTAAAACGATCCAATTGGAAAAATATCCAATTTACTATAAAAATGAAATCAGACAAAAATCCCATGAAAAAATAATATTAAAACCATTAAAAAGACTTCCAAACACCTTTGGCCTAATATTAAATCGAAATCTATGTAAAAATTTATTTTACTAAAAATGACCAAAATATTAGAAAATTTTTTTCATCTCGAGGACGACGGTTGATTGCCTTTGGTCTTCGTCGTTCGAATTTACAAAAGTACTCCAAAAATTGACTTAAGAAATTTCAAGTTGCACGGAGCGGTGAACCGCTCCGCCCGACGAACTTTTCGAAGGTACTCCAAAAATTGACTTACAAAAAATTTCAAGTTGCACGGAGCGGAAAACCGGCTCCGCCGGACGAACTTTTCGAAAGTACCCCGAAATTGGTTTTTCGAAAGTACAACGAATAAAATCACAAGACGGAAAAACTGCTCCGCACAACAAATTTTTCGAAAGTACCACGAATTTAATTTTTAAAATCTCAAAAAATTATTTTTACAAAATTACCATAACAAGATGCAATTAAAGCAAAGAACCGCTCCTCGAGATGAATTTTTCGAAAGTACCACAAAATTGGTTTTTCGAAAGTACAACGAAATTGGTGTTTTACAAGTAACAATCCTCAGTCAGGATGTAGCGAGTAGCTATTTTAAACGACAAAATTTAGGAAAAAATCAATGGGGCGGTTTTTCCAATAAAAACAAAAATCCTCCTTTAATATTCCTCAAAGGGTTGGAGCATAATCCTCATACAAAACCCCAAAAACGTACAGAAAAATAGTTAAAGAATTCAAAGTCGGAGGGTCGATTCCGACGAACACAAAATATTTTTTATTCCGGCTCAGGCGGACAACGCCATACTAATCGCTCAAAGGCGAGTTGATGGAAAAAAAGTATATTTGTGTTCGATGCCGTTAGTACGTTTATAAAAGCAGGAAAACCATCGGACACATATAGATAGCTTCTTTAAGCATCTTGATAATAATTTCGATAATATTAGTGCCAAATTCAAAGTGAATAATTTTCAAAAAATTTTGCATACATTTTACAAATATTACTAATTGGGAGTCTGAATCTTTTTGTACAGTCGATTGTCATAGTTCTCTCAACGGTGGATAAGTTACTCTCCTACAGGAGGTAAGGGCTTGCCAAGTGGTGGTGCTCTTTGATGTTTGCCTTATACACATTGGCTAAGTATTGAATATTTATATTTTTTACATTTTATGAATTATTTCAATAAATGAGAATATATTTCTTATTGATCCACTAATTATAAGATTTGTGACCGACGGGCGATTCTGTGGCGTGAGTCGGACAATTACTTTCCGCGGGTCACCTTGATCCCGCCAAGTCTGTGTACTTGTCTGAATACTCATAGAATCCATCGACGGTCTTAATTATTAAGAAGTGTTTCTGAGATAGTGCTAATTATAAGCTATATTCATTAAGAGTGCACTGACCAACATAAGAGTTCGACGGAGAGAGCAGACTGTAGCAATCGCAGTAAGTATAATTTTGTCTATTCTCGTCTTGGGGAGTCTGAAGGGTATATTGAATCCCCCTTGTGAGTAGAGTTGATCAGTATCGTAGTGGCGACACGGCTCCGGCCTAAATTATATACACTCCTTGTTGTGTCCTTCAGACCAAACGATACTAGGTTCATCTACAATGTCATCGGTTTATTGGTGGCTTAAATCGCATTTAACAAGTGGTAAACAAAGCATTTTATTGGCCTTATTTACGTTTTATATGTAAATAAATAAGTAAAGGATTTGTAAAAGCTACTTCTGGAAAACCAGTTTTGCCAAAAAAAGAATAGGCGTGAAAATACACTCTATTTAAAGTGTTTATTTTTTGCACACCTTCAAATAGGTACCTTTAATAAAATATATATTTATCATTATTTTACACTTTTAGAGCTCACAAATTTTGTTGAAATTAAAAAAATTTACATCCAGATAGATTTTCAGCAATTACAAGATAATGAAGTTTTAAATAACTGACTTTAAAATGATCTGCACAGCAGTAAATCATTATTATTGTCATAGACAGACCATGTTTATATAATATAGTAGCTTTAATCCACTTTTATCACACTCTTCGCAATAGTGATGGGTCGAACCAGCTATTTTTGTGTAGCAGCTAATTCTGCTACTACTAATTTCATTTAGCAGTTAAAAATAGCAGCTTTTTTTTAGCGCTAGTTGTTGTTTTGGTTAAATGGAGCGTATTAGCAGAATTAGCAGATAGCAAATGAAACTTTACCTTCCACGCTGAAGCCATATAGCAGAAATAAAAAATAAATGCATTCGTTGCATAGAGTGGTTAAATGTGATTAATTTTAAATGAAATATAAATTATTGCATTGCTACTTGGACGGTGAATACCTACATTCGACGTCGTAAAATAGATAAATGATAGGTGGCTCATATTAGGTACAATAATATTTTAAGATTTGAAGACATCTCATGTCGGCTGATTTGAACTGACTGACCGATTCTTACGTAAACTATAGGTATATATAGTTTAAGAATTAATATATTTCTCTTTTTGGATACAAAGGAAAAAATGTGTTATAGGTTTATTAAAAAGTAGTTTTACACGAATTACATAGGTATTCCATTCATAAAGTGCTGTACTGTGGACAAGCTAGCTGCTCGCTCTAGCAGAATGAATGTGCATACTGCTACTGCTATTAGTGCTATTGGACCGACGCCACCTGCTTTTGTTGTGTATGAGCGCGTTGGCATATTCAGCAAGTAATTTCAACCTGCTATAAAAATAGCAGCTATTTATCAGAGCTCGTAGCAGTTGCTACTGCTTCGAACCAAATAGCAGTTAAAAAATAGCAGACTGCTATTTAGCAGCCCATCACTACTTCGCAACTACGAAAACGAAGAGTTAGAAGCGATCGTGTTTGTCGTGTAGTGCTGTCCGATCTCAGGTATTTCAGAGGGTAATGTAACGTAATCTATTCAGTCGTGTTGGCAATTTGTTAGTTCCAGTTACATATACGTTAATTAGGTTCTTATATTTCCTCACCAAATAAACACCAATAAGAATAGCATACATACCTATATTTATAAAACCGCACACTTCTTTAAATAAGGTGTGATATACATATCGGTATGTTAACTTTTGTTTTATAAAAATATGAAGAATTATTGTGTTATTTTTCTATTGAAGGTATTTATAAATTATGAAATAGGGGTCCAAATAAAACATTAAAAACATCTACCATTTGTAATTACTTTTCCGAAAAACAAAAGTTGTAAAACTAGATATTATAGAAACTACTGAAAGTTGTAGAAGATCCGCTGCAGCGACGAGGCAGATCCGTTGCACGCGCAGAGCGTAGAGCTAGTGATGGTGGTCGTTGCAGGTAACCGGTTATTTTAGCATTTTGTAGTGCGACGGTACGTTATACAGAAATACCGTGACAAAACAACGTTACACAAATTACGACCCATCTCTAGTATTCTAATATGAGTTGAACCGATTGAACGTAACGAACGAATCATTAATTCACTTTGGCTGGCAGCCAGACAAGTCAAAGTTTAATTGTACCTAATTATTTGTCGATGAATATTAGAATTATTTAATCTTAAACAATTGTTTTATAAAAGAAAATGAATTTTAATAAAATTAAAACACGCTACTAGGTACATCTACACTGCTCACTCGATTCAATGAAACGGCAAATTTGATTTTAGTTAATTTTAATTAATTTAGTTGGTAAATTTTAGTTAAAAATGGTGGCAAGACTTGAGACCGACAGCCATTCGAAAGGGAAGAGAAGTAGAACAGAATAAATTATGCTTGTGCATTGACCGGCTCAATTGAGTCGGTTCGTCGAATCGGTTCAGCTAAGTGACCCAGATCCGGTGAGTTGGATCGTTAAATTGAACCACCTCTAGTTTTTGGTGGTATAATTTCAGTTCAAATTTACAAAGATTTATTTTAGGGGTACTAATCAATTAGTTGTGAAAATTAAATAATCGTGTAGTATCTTCACAGCAAAGATATTAAAATTGTTGAAAACACCAATTTCTTACGACCACTTACATGTTTCTCCTGCATCCTCAGCATATGGATTAATTTCAATGAGAAGAGCATCTTTTTTTATGAATAAAGCGTACAGTTTCAACAACATATCGGCAGTTTTATCCTTTTGGGCTTTCAAACCAACACTAAGGGCAACTTTTTCAGCTTGCTCCTTGGATAGCCCTTTCTTGATATCGACAGGTTCATAAATAATAGCTTTAGGGTTTTCTGCTGCAACATCTTCAATACTAACACCACCTTGGGCTGAGGCAATAATAACAGGGCCCTAGAAATATTCACTGTTAATAACAGATACGTTTTATACCATTTTTAACAATTACACGTGGCCTCTATTAGCAGGGCCGGACTAAAGAATTTGCCGCTTTATGCAATAATGTTCGAAACGTTCGAAAAGTGGGGGGTGGCATTCCTTACAATTTCTCTGGGTTAAAATCTCGAAGGGGTGATATTCCCTAAAAGCGGTAGGTAGTATTGCTTACCATGGAATACTCAACTTGATAAAAAATAAACTGATTATTGTAGAAAGAAAATGCAATTTGCCGTCCCTAAAAATCTGCTGATTTACGCACGGGCGAAATTACATTAAGGGTAATCCAGCACTGTCTATTGTTGCTCTTAAGTTAGGAATTTGTATTTTCCATAAATACGTTTAACGAGGTGGAAGACTGATATTCATAACAAAGTTTTGTGATGGTAAAATACCTGTTGACACACAAGAATATTTAGGTATGTTTTGGTTAATGCTACAGGTGCAGTATATTATTTTCAGTTTTCCTTCTTTTCAAATAATTGAAACAATAATATTTTAATTTTTATTTGCATGTTTATCAGGACTTTTCAGAACAACGTAATAAATAGTAATGTCAATAAGAATATTAGAATTGTCTAAATGTTATTTGTAGCACACCAAAATCAACTATTTCACTCTGCTACACCAACATAGTGGTATGGAAGAATGAATAAAGTGGTTGCATTAGGACTAGATAGACCACTTACACTCACACTTATCACTGCAACTTTACATGGTCATATCCCCGAAATGGTTACTCATACGAGAAAAAGGAATATATCCTTTTACACAGCAAATTTCTAAATTCTAAATTTTATAACTATTTTTATTGTAAAGTTAATAGTCTCCAGTGATCCTTAAGGTAGTTATATCGCAACTCACGTTATTCAAGAAAGTCACGAAACTTGCTGCAAATTTAATTCACATATCAGTAAACATTCTGGTAAAATATGAACTCCATTTACCATTCCGTGTCTGAGATTCATTCACGCAAAGTTCGCAGTATTTATCGACATTTAAGATTGCATGGACACCATGTGAAATAAATTGATGTCGTGACACTACTTTTCCTCTTACGACCGATCCTTATTTAAGGATGACCTCAAAAATGAGGAAAATTTAAATTAATTCCTGACGAAGCACATGTATAAATATCGAGATGATTCACCGTAAAATAACGTAATGGCAGCTACCCGAAAATTATTGAAATTATTGAATGGAGGACATGAGTAGATGTGGCAACGTCGCACTATTTCTAATACTTGGCGAGGATATTTAAAAATACTTTGCGTTTATTTTAAATGCAATAAATATTATATAAGAAAGCAGAGAATTTACAAATTTTCATTCCGATTTTATTTATTGTACATAAAAATATATTTTTCCATTGATTTATTAAAAGAGGTAAAAATATATTGACATTAGTGACAAGTCGATCAGCTGGCATCAGAAACTATATGCGGCGTTGCCAAATCTTTCTTTCTTTCTGTCTCTCGCATCTCAAGTTTATCGATTCGCTAGCAGATGTCGCACCACTCGTGATATAACTACCTGAAGGACTTTTGACATTTTTTTCGAATATGTCAAAAACATACTTCATACAAAAATTTAGCTGGGTGGAAATTTTTTCAAAATGGGCATTTCTTGAATCTAATTTGTCTATTGTTTGAACGCCTATGTGATGTCACAAGTTGACTAACTGGTTAGCTAAGCATTTTTGTTTCAATAAATTTCTTGGAAAGGAAGACGGGGTCAGCAAATTCTAATTTTTAGCGTAACTGCTATCCTTATCATGCTCTTCCAGAATACATAATGATAAGAAAATGTTAATTAATATAATTCAATGGTTTTTTTTTTGTATGAAATTATTCACAACCATATATTAAGTGTAAAGTTCTCCACATCATATTTTATGTTGTACCTTGTACTGCCTCAAGGTGCAATGAAACATTTGTTCTTCGTACCCCTAGAACTAGTACTTTAATGTATAATAAATATATCTCCAAATTTGAAAATGATTCGTCTAATAGTGTTTCCAATAAAAATTCCTAGAAAACGCGAAATATCAGCTCTCATTTAATGGGAATTCTCTGTAAAATCAGGTAATAAAAACATTATTTATAGGAGCATTGCCATTCCAAAGTGTCACACTGTGTATATTCTAATTTTATGAATATGTAATGTTATATGAAACATATTCTTTATAGGATTTTGCAAACAGCGGAAAGAAAAACTATGTATGAGAACTAAAGGACTATGTTGGATGCTAGTGTTAAAATGAGAATGGCAAATAACAATTTTTACTTATTAGCATAACCAGAAGTCAGGTTATCGAATATTTCATTAATATTTTTATATACAGTTTTTCCTTTAGTTCTCAAGATAGTTTTTCTGTCCGCTGTTTGCAAAATCCTATAAAGAATATGTTTCATTACTATAAGCAAACAAATAATAAATAATTCACTTTTAAGTAATGTTGTATCTCCTAAATTTTGTCTTTAATTTGTTTGTACCTACTATGTGTTATATCTATGTTGTTTGTTATCTGTACATGTGTGTATCCTTATCCTATAAACGGACTTTGGTCTGTAGGATATTGTTATAATAAAATAAATAAAATGTTTGCTACATTTAAAATTTAAATAACTGTAGGAAGTCAATAAGTAAATCGATTCAGTAACAAATCTGTCTAACGTAATAAAATTCAATGTATATTGTGTTGCTGACATTTGTATACGTTTCTTGTATAATCATTTATATAAAAAAGCCCTAATCCTAATATATTTTTTCCTTACCTTAAAGGCTCTCTCCATCATAACTGCAAAGTAAAATTCCTTTCTAGGGAATTTGCGTTCTGTTACCATTACTGCATTACATATTCTTCCTGCCGCTCCTGTCTGTTTAGTTACTAAGTATTGACCCAACATTTTTCCTGCAATTTCTTCTGCTTCTTCTGGACTGTAATTAGTAAAACAATTTATTACGTATTCCATATTAACATTACAAATACTTACGAGTAAACCATCCGAACACCGCCTTTAAGTCCATTTTTAAAGTGTCCCACACCACGACCTCCAGCTAACACCTGTGCTTTAAGAACCAAATCTTTTGTGTTTAACTTTTGGGCAATTTGTTTTGCTTCTTCTTTAGTTTTTGCCACACCAAAATTTGGTACAGTAATTCCTGCTTCCTTTAATAACGTGTAACTGATATGCTCATGTACATTCAGATTTCTTGTTTGCTGATGTTGTGGTTGCCAACGGGAGTTTGAAACTGAACCCAAAATCTGAAATAAAAAAATTAGCAAGTAGGTACGTATCTAGCTATTCTGGATTAATAATTTTACATTTTACATAACAGCTATTTGAATTTGTCAGTTATCTAATAATAAAACCAGATCAGTTCAAGGTCACAAATTGGAACTGCCCTTTTCTTGTTTGGTCTTTAAATTTGACGACAGTAGGTAATTGCTTACCTTATGACCATTTTTTGAAACATTTTCAGCTAAAACAACACCTCTCAACATCGTCACAAAAGTTGTGGAGACTGCAGTACAGGGACGGTTCAATATCAGTTCACTAAGTTCACTTTTTTGGGAGGTGACGTGCGCGAAACAGTGAGTGCTTTTTATGACAACTGTCACAAACTGGCTGTCACTTTAACAAAACATAACCTGTACACATCGTTTTTAAATTTGTCTTTGTTATAATTATTTTAGAACGAAGGGCTAATATTTAAGTGTATGTTTATATTACAATAGTAGTAGTATTACGTTAGAAAGAATTTTTATATATTATGTACAAAAAGTATTACTTAATTATCTATAACCTTTGACCCAAACTCAAGTTCTTAGATAAATATATAAGCGTATATAGGTAGGTACTTTATCTAGGTATCTTAATTTATAATGAATCCTTAGCATTATAAGGATTGTTATAAATATATCATTAGTTCGTAATTGGTTCCAATAGGAACAATATAGGATTTTATTATTTCCAAATGAACTCTAATAAATATTAATTTAAGTCAATTTATAATTTTAATATGCTTAATGATAAATAAATATAGCACATATTTATTGTGTTAAATGCCAATATAAACAAAGAGTAAATCTGTAGCTGATTACATTTTCTTTCTTTACGGTGATATAAATGATTATCTTATCACTAACAAAAGGCTATTCAATCTTATTCATTTCAGTTTTATTAAAGTAGTCTGATAAATAGGTTGTTGCTTTAAGTGCAGTTAGTTTATATTAGTGAAATAATTTAATAAAATGCTGAAGTGCCGAGAAATCAATATTATAATAAGAAAAGCAAAAAGGGAGGATATGGTACAAGTCTACAAATTGATTAAGGTAATTAAATGAATTATGTTTAATTATATTATTTCTTAACCACAAATTTATAAACAGAAATATTGCTATTGATATATTAGAATGGGAAATGTCAAAAGCAGCATATCTTATCAGTATTAGTAAAAAAATGGTGACTAGAATTTTTTACAAAACTATATTTTTCTATTCACGATACACGGGAATATGTTTAATTTATGTTTTTAATACCATTGGGTTACTAAATCACTCCAACTGGAGTAATGCATACAGATCTACATGTATGTAATATGTAACCAGAGGAAATTTTAAAATTAGCATTAATAATTGTTTGATGTAAAAATAGCTACAAGTAATGATGTAACACACAGTAAAGAAGTATAATAAACATTTATCATTTTAATTACATTGCAGAGAGGTCAATACACTTTACAGAAAATTGTACAGTACTTACCTAACTTTTATCTGGGATGAGTATCATGTTACTGTTATACTTACATTAAAACATTTAAAAGATAAATATTTGATTTACTTAGTATTGTTTGAATATGACAAATGCATTTCTAGGAAATTGCACAGGTGATTTGTCCTATGTAATCACTAGTGTTTAGAATTTTATCGGTAAAATATGTTCGAGAACTTAATCGTCTAGTAGGTACTATAAGGGGTGTAAATTCGCAGTTTATCATCTGATTATACACACTTTGGTGTGAAGTATTTAATTTTTGATAATATACCCAAGTTATATTAAGTAGGTACCTACCTACATTGGGTGACACATACCTTTAGAAGGAATTTCTAGATAAAATATATAGGCACGAATGATATTTACGAAGAATATTTCATGAAATTAAATATGTTATATGGCAATGGCTATAGTATAACACATTTTACAGTGATATAGTGTATTATAGAAGCTGAATGCGTCTTTTAAATGCAAATCTTACATTTTTATCCCTACAGTAAGTAAGTAAGTACTTTATTGATGCTTTCATGCCTTTTGGCACTTACACAGGTCACATGGAGAAATCGTCATTGTGATGAATATCACAATTATCACAAACATTAAAGTGGAAGTTTAAATTAAAAACTTACAAATTAATTAAAATGAAAATATTACAAATAAAACTTAAAGTAATAGTAATTAAAATCTAAGACAGATCAGAAATATCACAGTCTAGAAATTCATTGAAATTATAAAAGGCTTTGGAAATTTTAATTATAAAATTATCCCCAGGATGTGGTTCCGACTCCACTATAAATTGTGGGGCCTCGTTTCTCTTGGCCTAACACAAAATCATTCTGGATTTTCAAGGAGTTACCTTGGTGACTTGAGAAGCGGTTAAGAAAACATTTTAAAAAACACTTTAAGATTAAAAATGTTTTGATCCTCTGCTTAAAATGCTGTAAAGGCAAGTCTTTAATTTTTTGTAGCAATTTATTAAAAAATTGTATGGCCCAGTAGTTTGGCCCATTTTGGCACCTCTTCAAACGGCAATACTTAACAATTAGATTAGATTTATTTCTCGTGCAATGATTATATACAGAATCATATGTATCATATGAGACTGAGTTTCTTTTAATGTATAATAAATTTTCTAAAATATGTATAGACGGAAAAGTTAAAATTTCATGATTTATGAATGAGTTCTTGCAGTCATCTCTATACTTAAGAGCATCTAGAATCCTTATTGCTTTTCTTTGCAGGTTGAAAACTCTGTGACAATCTGCAGCATGTCCCCAAGCGAGAACAGCATATGAAATATTGAATGACAGAGTGGAAAGTAAGCAGTTCTTAGTGTATCAGTTGAAACACAGTTTGTTAGATTGCGTAAAATAAATATGTTACTTCCTAGTTTTTTCGAGAGATAATTCATATGCTCTTCCCATTTTAGTTTTGGGTCAAGATGAATGCCCAGAAATTTCACACTATATTCTGCGTGATAACAGCAGTCTCAACATCTCTCAAAGTAAATATCATGTTCTGAGTTTTCGATTTGTTCAGAAATAGCTCGTTAGAGTTAAACCATTTTTTTTGCTTTTGATTGTGCCTCACATGACCTTGTTACAATGTCATGCTAAGATTGTAAGATGTGACATATGGGGTGGAACATATAAAGTTTCTTACAAGTAAGAACAATTTAATTTAATTTGTTGTTTTTTTTTAATCTGGTTACGATCTAGTCAGTGACTAATAAGTAACACAATTCTGTTCATACTGTACTAAAAACTTAAAACCTAAAAGTCACCCAGTGGCATCTAGTAGCTTGCGTTGACAATTTGATGCACACACACTTCACTCAACTTTTGTCACTGACATTCATCTTATGCTAACTCGTAGGGCTTCTTCCTTTTGAGCCTTCTCTGACTTGGTTCACATTACCGAGTAGCTGGGTTGCCTCCACATTCATGTGCTGTGAAAGTCTTTCTTCATGACTTCTTACAAATTTTCTGATTTCATTGTCCACAAACTCCATTTTCTTGAGGGGTCGGTGTTTACTTTATACTAAGTATTAACAAATATTTTACAGTAATTTTCAATTTTTAATTTGTTGCATGCTTTGTTCTTCTATTTTTACACTTCATCTTATGAAGAATTTTTTAATCTACTGATGACTTAAATTTTATCAAGTTTAATGGCGTTTTAACCGGTCCTTTTTGCGTTTTTTCGGGAGCGTCACACACAACATATCCGTCCTCGACGAAGATAAACCGACTCTCCGTTTACTTACCAGTCATAATGAATATGAATATACAATTATCATACATCCTGGTTAATGGAAATCCAGATGCAGAAATTCTAAACCTGTAAGCTCCCAACTGACAAAGTTGTTCTATAAATTTAAAACAAGCTAACCGTTATGCTCTTCGCCGATTTACTGCACTTTTTATATAATTGTTGCACATTCTATAGGATACTCTTCGCAGTTTTTTTGTAAATAATATTAGTTTTAGACATTTTTAGTTTAATCACAAAACAAAAAAAATTATATAATTTTTTTTTTATTTAAAATTTTTTTATAACTTTTATTTATCGACCGATTTTGTTCAAAAACAATCGGGTTCGTCCTCTAGCTAACACTAACTTACTGTCGAAATTTCAGTACAATTGAACGTTCCGTTCTTAAGTTATCGTGTTTACAAGAAACATGACGGATGGACGGACGGACATTTTGAAAGTTGTTCAGAATTCGATCACCAACACAATGATATGAAAATTTTTTCTCTACGAACAATATTACCGGTTTTAGAAATGTGCCGATCAAATGTAATATACTCTTCGTTTTGTATTTGCGAAGAGTATAATAATAAGTTCTACAATTTTATTTTATTATTGTTACATTACTGCTCTGAAGAGGCTATTTTGTTGTATTAAAACTGCCAAAGTGATTATTTAATCTTCGCAACTAAATCATCATATAAATAAGTGCTAAGAATGTTCTTACAGCTAAATTATAAAAAATTTTGTAGAATTTGATTTTCGCTGTTTTATAAACGTCTGTACAGCAATTATTATAGGATGTTTTAGCCCACGGAACAAACTTGATTTATAACAGATTTATAGTAATGACCCCCGGCTCCTTAACTTGTTAGCGGTAGCACAATGGGCCACAAGGCCTGAGTGCGGCGACCTCTAGGCGCCCCGCTAAAAGAAGAAGAAGAAGGAGAATGACCCCCGGCACTTTTTAATCAATATGCGAACATCTATAAAATTATTCTTGAAGAGTTTAGCTAAAAATGATTTTATTAGCCTCTTCTTAATAAAATATTGTTTCTGAGAGCATATTGTATTCGGCCACAGCTGCTAAACAATTGTTATATAAACAAGGTACACTGCTCTCATAAAAAAATTATAAAATAGTTAAAAAGCTGAAAAAAAAGCTAAAGGCTACAATATGTTCTGTACCATTTTTATAAAACATGGGTAGGCGTTTATGCGCCATATTGTTTTCTCATTAACAGTGGTCTCTTATAGGACTCTGTCATCTTGTTGGATTTAGGATGACGTCACATAATTTATCGTATTCTACTTCTACACGTGTGCAAAATTTTAATGCTCAATTAGAACTAAGTGGTTGAAATTTTGATTGCAATGTGTTGAAAATATTTATATCGACAATCTTGTTTTATAAAAAATGTTCTCTAAACATTCTTTCAGTTTCTACAAAACATCAAATTGCTAGTTGGGCTGTCACTGGGCATAACAAACAAGTATCCAGCTGATTTTTTTGTTATTGATTAATTACCATTTAGTGATCACACAAATACGATCAGCATACATTCTGATTAGTGGAGATCTAGAGACACCTGCAAGGTGTCTAATCTTAAGCCATGACTAATAAGTATCAACCTGATCTTTTTTTACTAATTAATTTATTGATTAATTTCCCACTGATAAGAAAAATTCTCATACGTCTTATGTTATCTGCCATGCTCCAAGAAACAGGATTAATCATGTCTCTAGCTCATACAAACATGTTAGGTAGTTGCACACTGGCTCCTACACTAATCAAATCATTTCTAGACAAGGCAGACGAATAATAGTAGGCAGCACTATATAAATGCATTGAAACTGGTGATATTAATTTCGTGGAATGTTCTATCTCAGCATGGTTCACCAGTTCCGTGATAAAGTGCACTATAACTCGTTAAATGTTTACAAATAAAATTCTAATAAATAATAATAGCAATCTTTATTGATTAACAATCAAGAGGCAATTGACCGAGGTCTTTCAGTATTACAAGAATCATACATAGGTTTATTTTTACAAATATTAAGTTAATTTATATTATAGAAATTTTTCAATATGTTCGAATTTTTTCCCACCTGCATGAATGATTGTATCTCTATCAAAAAGATGCACCGACTCCTTGTTTTCAGGACTTTGGCAGAATTTTTTATGTCATTCTGTCATTGATGGGTTGTACTCTGTGATATCAAAAATTACCTTGGTCAAAGATGGTCCTGTAATTAAGAACTGTTTTAGCTTATGTCATCCTCTTGTAATGATTGTCTCAATGTTTTTTAAGTTCCACACTGACATCATCTGCAGTAATCTGCACATGTGTTTTTAACTCTAAAGTTATCTCTAGAATTGAAGGAATAAACTAAATAAAAGACTATTAGTGTGTTTATTAACATCCCGCCATGTTGAATGCATGAATGCATTTGCTTCCTCATGCTACGAGGAGCATTCTGCGGCATTAATAGCGTTATGGTTACACATTCTTCAACGATTCTCTGTTCCAGTTGTTGCAAATTAGAATCCAGGGGCTTTAAGAGCTGGCTGTCTGAAAATATTTTGAACGATCGGTGTTTAGGATGAATCTGTTCCAGCCTCCGTATACACATCTTAATGGCATGAATTACCGCCTAAAAGATGGTCGCATCATATTTTGTTAACAAGTGTGTGGTGATAACATAGTAACAATTGTAATTTTTTTAGAGCTGAAACAAGTTGCAAGAAAAAATAATTGTTTTTTTATTTTAATTTTAATCATTATTATTATTATTATTATTATTTATCTAATAGACACTGAGAATGAAAGAAATGGTCTACGAAAACGGTGTTAAATCATTTATAAAAATTAAACTACTCAATGGATTATTATGAAATTCAATGGGGTTGGTTTAAAAAATCAAGTGAATCTGATAATAATTGCGACCTATAGAGTGTTTCCATACATACAGATCAATTCACAAAAATGTATGTCAGTTTTCAATACCAATTTAATAAAAATTCAGATCAATCTAAAATGGTAGGTACCATGTTTTAGTGTAGAAAATTCTCTTTTCAAAAAGCTGTAAATGGACTTCTTGCAGAATTAACCAATTAAAACTGACTGTTATCAGTAAAATTGAGCGCAGTGACTGAGAATAGAACATACACTCGGTAATTATTTTCTCAACAGCATAAATGTGGGGATGTCCTGGAAAAATCTGAATATCAATCATTAGGACCATCCTAAAAGTACACGGTGATTGGCCCTTCGAATTTCGCCATCAGAATTTATCCTTAACATGTTGATTGCAGAGCCAAAATTTTTAAACATGCCCAGTGTGCGTTACATATCCCCGACTTATTGAGAAGAGATGCTTGAGAAATATACTAAATATGAGACAGACAGATTCTGTAAACAAATATTTCTCCAAAATAAATTACTTTCTCTAATAAGCCTCTACATCTATGAAGCAGTCATTTTTGTAGCAGAAAATAGTTCTCTGTTTGAAAATCATGAAAGAGGACATGTGCATCATATATACAGAAATAAAGAACAATTTTACATATTATGTCCAAAAAAATGTACCCTGCTCTATCATAAAAGTGTATAATAAACTATCATATGATATTAGGACTCTGCCAATCAAAGTGTTGAAAAATAAATTGAAAACCCTCCTAATAAACAAGACCTATTATACTATTGATGAATATTTCAATGAGAGCCAGTTTTAAAATTGGGTTGAAAATGTTCTGCACTCTTACCAGCTTGCTTTACTTATTTTCCCCTATTTACCCCTATTTAACCCCCAACCCTTTAACGGAATAATACCAAAATATACTCTAGTTCCAGATGTCATTATAATATATACCTTTCAAGCGAATATCTCAATTTTATTTTATCAACCCCTTTAATAATGCAGTGGAGGGTGGTGGAGGGATGGAAAATATTATAAAGAAAATTGAGGCCTCGGCTTCTAGTACATACACCAAATTTCAAGTTTTCTTACCAGCTTGCTTTACTTATTTCCTCCTACTTACCCCCCAACCCTTCACCAGATATGTCAAAAAACAATCCAGTTCCAGATCTCGTTAAAATATATACGTGTACAAAATTTCAATAATGTCATTAAACCGTTCCAGAGAAAACGTACGAACAAAAAACGGTAGGTACAGACCGACAGATGGAGAGAAGTTTTTTTTTCGCACAAATTTAAAATCTCGACGTTTCATGACATTCTAAACCTATTTCAAGAAAAAAAATGTTTGAATGTTTTCGACCAAAACAGGTCGAAATTACGTAATGTTTAAGTTCACTTGGTGGAAGTCGCTATGGTACCTATCAGGTACAGGTCAATTATTGGTAAAATTAATGCTCTAATAGGTTATGAAAAATATTATTGTTACTAGTTTTACCTAATAGGTAGTGTATATTAAAACACACTAATTAAGTGGTAGGGAATACACGGCCCTAATAACTTAAAAGGGTAAGTAGGTTGAAAGTGACCTATTTGGAAAAATTTGGTAAACTTAATAAGGGGACATTTGTCACCTAATAAGTAATATGATTGTTAAATCGCTTATTAAGTAATTTTGGTTAAGTTATCATTAGACCCTAATAGAAAATATAGGTGAAATGTATTGAAATGACTAAATAGGTAATCAAATTTCTTGAACAATACTTCTTGGGTACCTACTAAGGATCCAAGAAGTCCTTAAATTTCTACCAAAAAGTCGAAATAACTTCATGTCACTAATTAAGTAATTTAGGCAGAGAGCAACCATATTATTTATTTAAAAATGGAATGGTGAAAAATCGCCATGAAAATGTAAACTTTGTGAAAATATTTTAATTCATAAACAATTATTAAACATATTAATAATTACTAAATTTTAAATTAAAACAAAATAGATTGTGAAAAATATACAAAAATGAAAATTAAATAATTAAAATGTCACAATTTATATTAATATATTATATATTTATAATAATTGATGTTTTTAAGGAGGGGTTTTGTAATATTTTAAGGTACAATATATAATATTTACAGAAAAAAACTTTCCCTCGTGAATTCACGCGTGTCATAAGTAAAAAACGCACCACAAGCAAAACAACTTGTCATATAAAATTATGTATCTTATAGTATATTATGAACCATTTTATCATATTAAGTTATAATTTTGACAAAACAGAATTTTGAAGGCAAATAGAAGGTATGAATGGTGAGAAATAAGTAATCCATTTTCTCGACATTGAATAGGTGTCTGACGACCTAACCTAATAGGTCATATATACCTGTTTAACTTATTTTGCACGTCAATACGACGTGTCAAAAAACACCATTTAGGTTGTATCGCCATCGAATTTATGTCTTATATCACCTATCGAAATTGGTGGCGTCACCTATTCGACGTGCAGTCGACGTCGAATGACACCTAAATTGTTAGCTGGGTATAGGACTCTTCGCAGTTTTTTTGTAAATAATATTAGATTTTGACTTTTTTTTTTAATTACAAAACATAAAAAAAGTTATGTAAAAAAAATTATTTTTTGATTTAAAAAAATGTATAACTTTTTTATTTATTGATCGATATTGCCCAAAAACAATAGGGTTCTTCCTCTAGCTAACACTAACTTACTATCCAAATTTTAATACAATCGGACTTTTCGTTCTTAAACTATCGTGCTTACAAAAAACGTGACGGACGGACAGACAGACGGACGGACATTTTGAAAGTTGTTCAGAATTCGATCACCAACACAGTGATATGAAAATTTTTTCTATACGAGCAATATTACCGGTTTTAGAAACGTGCCGATCGAATGCAATATACTCTTCGTTGTGTATGTGCGAAGAGTGTAATAACATTTGTCATTTTTTATATGAAACTGAATTACTTAGGAAAAGAATTTTGTCAGTATGACTAGACATGTCTTTCCCTCAATCACTAACAGCAAACTATAGCAAACTGCAAGAAAGCTATCATAACATTCCCATAATTATAACTTGTCAGCACAAGTCTGTACACAACACCCGAGGTATGTGAATGTGAGCATGTGAATTATGCACATGTTAATAAATCCTATACTAAATTTTGCAAACTATGACGAGAAAAATGCTATTTATCTACTCTTATTATATTATATATTCATTAATCAACTGCTTTTGAACAAGCAATAGTGTCCATAAACAAATAACTCACAAGTGATTTATTATAAATCACTGCGTACAGCCAATAACTTTTATCTTCATGCCTATAGCCTGTAATGTGCAAAATAAAATAGGATATAGGATGGTCCATTATTATTGAAGGAAGATAATTTGACTTGTTGGAATGGTTTGGACGTTGTCCAATCAAGTAATAATAATTGTGCCAAAAATGATGAATGCGGTTAGTGAAGATGAACTATTATGTTAATATTTATTGTTATAATCATAGATAAAGCATAGTATTCAACTTGCAATAATGGTAATAATTCACTTGATGAATTACAGATGCAAACTTCATCTGTGTGAGTTATTACTTACATGTTATCGCTCGTTAAATAATATACTATTATACCATTGAAATGCAATGAAAAAAAGTATTTTTGTGGCTTCCGCATGATGTGGAAGATCACCAACTTCAGGTTACGCCTAAAAGACATTATCTCCACATATGTACCCCTAGGGTTACGTAACACGTCTAACGTGTTATCAGTAATAACAAATAATATCATTTACATCCCAAAAAATGTCTTTTATTTAGATTATACTGTCTACTACTATTGTCTACTTTAAAATTTTTGAAAGTAACGTCTACTATTTATAATACATCTTATTTTAGGCCCTAGCCGAATATGAAAAACTCGAACATCAAGTGTGCATAGATGACAAGATTTTACAAAGAGACGGATTTGACACTGAAAATCCTGCATTTACGTGTATAGTTGCAGAATTATCTGATGGACACATCGTGGGCTATGCCTTATATTATAATTCATACTCAACCTGGGAAGGCAAATCAATTTTACTAGAGGATCTTTATGTTCAACCAGCCTACAGGCGTAATGGAATTGGTAGACAATTATTCATGGCAGTTGCAAAAATAGCATATGACGCTAAAATTAGAAGAATGGACTTCCATGTTCTCTCATGGAATCCCGCTGGTGATTTTTACAAAACATTAGGCGCAGTTAATCTAACTGTTACTGAAAAGTGGCATCTCTTTAGGATGGATCAGAACTGCTTAAATAAACTCTTTACTTAATATTTACCATTTTAAAAATTTTTAACCAGTATATTGTAATAAATGTGAGTGTATGAATGAAAACATGTTTTTAAATAAAATGCCCGTAATATAAAATGTTCTTTTATTATAGCAGTAATAGCAGCATCATGAAGGAAGGCAATTTTATATATAGTTAGGTGTAAATATATGTACTTTTTGTTGTCAAAACGAAACAGAAGAATATATTCTTGGGAAAGTTTTAAAAAGTAAAATTAATTGCTTTAATGCTATTAAAGTATTTATAGATATACCAAAATAAAATATAAACATTTTAACTGAATTCAATTTATCCTAATCTACAGAGTATTTAATAATATGATGATACAATATGATGAAATTTGCAACTGATGAGTTTTTATCTAAATGAATTTCGTTTTTGTAAATATTTTTAGAATGGGAAAATTTTTAAGTAAAAATTATGATTAAAAATAAATAGATATTTTTAAATATTAAGATTAGTATCTTGGGGTGCTGATGTAACTAAGTAAATACCTTCATAATAGATATACAAATGGTCTATGACCAACACCTTTTACATTCTTAGAAATGATTGTAGAATTGAATTACATAATACAGAATCTTTTTTTTACATTAGGATATCAAACTTATAATTCTTAATCACATCGCTGTTAGATCAAGCAGTTTTTATAGGAATTCTATTATAAATCGGTTGAATATTCCTTGTTAATAGTTATAATCTCGAGCATATAGCTCTACATGCTCGAAAGTTATAATGGTTAGTTAACAGAGGACTTTTGCAAGAATGAGAAAAAAGTCAAATTACTATTGTGATGATAGAAAAAGAATTTTATGTTGGTGTATGTGAAAGTATATTTAATTGTAATTAATACTTTAATTGTAGTACGATAATAGGTAGTAAAATTATGAAGCGTAATGAAGTTGTATAGGAAAAGTCAATATTGGTTCGGACAGATGTGCTGTCTATGATGCAGTAGACGTTGCAATATACGTTACAACTGTTGTGGGTTTAATCATCTTGCAAAAAATTGCGACAGAGAAACAGTTTGCGCCAAATGTGGATGAGGCCCTCATATCGTACACAGGAATGTAAAATTATAATTAAAGAGGCGATATTTGTAAATTGCAAATTTGCAGTTGAAAAGCTTAAGCTTAAACATGTTGATTTTTTAGAGATATCAAAACAAAATAACATAAACAATGTTACACCAAAAGCAGAACAAAAGGGAATGAAAAACACAAAGTCCGATTTCAGAATAATACATCAGAATCTACAATGTCTTAAAAACGAAATCGAGGAGTTAGAGATACATTTAAGTGATGAAAATCCAGATGTAATCTGTATAACGGAGAGCTGGTGCCGAGATCATGACATTAACTATATTAGATTACTAGACTACACTATAGGAGGATATTTTAATAGACAAGGCTTTCTGCATGGTGGAGTAATAGTGCTTATCAAAAATTCTCTTAAATTTGTTAAAATTCCTGAATGTGCTAATTTAAGTAGGTATAGACAAAACATTTGAATGTGCTGATGTGTTACGAAAAACAATGATACGATTTGTATATTATGTGTTTATAGGGCACCAAATAGTGACTCTGATTTATTTTTTGATAAATTTGAGAAATGAATGAATGAATAAAATATGTCATAAAAATCATTTTGGTAAAATAATTGTGTGTGGAGATCTTAAACATTGATTATTTACCTGACAAAGTTAAACACATTGACCTAGTAAACTCTCTCTATTTAAGCCCAGTTTTTAATGAAGCATGAGGATAACTGCATCATCCGAATGTGCTATCGATTACATTTTTTCATATTTTAATAATGTTATAACAAATAAATATATTATTCACAATGGCCTATCTGACCACTGTACACAGGTAATTTCATTTCCCATAACAGACGAAAACAAGTACACATCGTATAAAAGTCAATCAGTTTCAAACAAAAACATTATATTGTTTAAGAATTATCTTGAAACGGAAGACTGGCATGATATTACAAACTCTATTATAGAGACGTTGATACAAAATTTAGCATATCTAACAACGTACTCCTATATTACTATGATCTCAGTTTTAAACTTATTACAAAAACAAAACATAATTTTTGCAAAACAAAGAAAATTGGATAACACCAGGTTTAAAAGTATCGGCATCAAATCTTAAAGACTTATTTATTAAGAAAAATCAGGGGTTAATTACGCTAACCTATTAAAACACATACAAAAAAATCTATCGGCGTACTATCAGACAGGATAAGCAAATGTATTACAACAATCAAATACTGCACTCTGACAATAGATCAAAATTTCATCACTATAAAACTTTAAAATCGCAAATAAATGAAAATAGAGTTGTAAATGAAGTTGAAATTGTAGATAAGAAAAAAATAGCCAGCGCATATAACAATTTCTTTGTAAATTTGCCAAAAAATATACAAAATAATAAACAAAATGACACCAATATTAAAAACTTTATATATATAGACCCAATTTCACAGAGAAAACAATTTTTCTAGAGGCAGTCACTGAATATGAGGTTATTTGCATATTAAATGACTTGAACAACACAAACTCTACTGGTCCAGATCAATTCTCTACCTCAATTATCAGCTAAGCCGCTATGTCATATAGCCAATATTGGTATCTCTGAGGGTTGCTTTCCAAGCATGTTAAAAATCTCTAGTTATTACACTATATATAAAAGGTGATCAAAAATTACTCACCAACTATCATCCAATTTCGCTCTTGTCAGTGATTTCTAAAGTGATTGAAAAAATTCTAGCTAAAAGAATTACAAAATTTTTAGAAACCAATAATCCCTTATATAGCATACACTCAACGTGGATTTAGGCATAAAAAATCGACAATGTCAGCTTTACTGAATATGTTGGATATGATTTATAGACAACTATGGACAAAAATAACAAGGTGGTGGCTATTTTTGTATAGATTTATCAAAAGTCTTTGTTTGCATAGACCATAAAGTTCTGATGAAAAAAATGGAACGCTATGGCCTGTGTGGTAAATGTAACGATTTACTAAGATCATATCTTAGGTCCATTATTGTTATTTTTATTATATTGCAACGATATAGATGAATATCTTTCTATATCTTATTGCGAGTTTGTGGATGATATGACGCTGATTGCATACAACAAAAAACAGCATGATGTTAACCAACAGCTAAATAGCAATTAACTTATTACTAGCTTAATTTGACTGTATGACTGTAGTATTCATTTAAATATAAACCAAGAAAAAACACATATCCTACAGTTTCACCCATAGTAATCCCAATGATCTGTAGCCTCAATTTTTTAGGGTTCTATTGGGCTCAACAAAGGCCCCTAAACATTTTTTTAAACTTTAAAGTCGAATATTTTTATGATAAAATGCGGAAAATTTTATTTCATCACATTTTGCGACTAAATAAAGAAATTTTTAAGGTAGTTTAAAAATTTCCAAACCCCTTTGCGTCAGGCCCAAAATTCAATTTTTTCATTTTTTTAAATGAAAATTCACGCCCTGGGGGCAAAGGACACTCCCCAGTGTGTTAGGCAGACTGTTATGCATTAAATGCATTTAATTTACTCTGTGGTTATCTTTATGAGCGTTATGCAGAAAAGCACTCGATACAATATTCAAAGAGGTCGCAACTCGTAATTCAATCGTGAGTCATATTCGAGAAATCTGTTTCGTATTTCGTAGTAATTATGTCACCGTATAGATGTCGCGAGTGGAAATAAAATCCTTTATGTATTCGATATTCGAATATTCCCCTTTCATAATCTGCAGTAATGTGTATTTGCAGCTTTATTTTCTGCGACGTGTTTGAGGGTACGAACAAAACCATGAATCTGTACATTTTCATCGGCAAACTATTGACCAAAATAAGTTATTTTTCTAATGTGGTCATAAACTAACCATATTACAGAAATCTTCTCCATTCTGATCGAAAGTTTTAAGATTGGAGTCTCTAAAGATAGATGGCAGGCTCCGTCGATGTCAACTTTTGATTTTGCATTTGAGATTTTGAGACAAGAAGCAAAGGTCTTACCGAATTACAAATTCCTAACGACCCTCGGATTATTTTATTCAGGAAGGCACGTATGAAGATACTAAAGACAAAACGGCATGATCTACAAATAAAAGTTTAGCAGTGGCTACACTGATATTACTTCAGGATTTCCATACGTAGTTTAAGTATTATGAAAAGTTCCTATTAAAATTCAAAAGATCAATATATTTCTTTTGGTTTTCTTTTATTATTGTCTTTTAGAAGCATTGCAAAAATGCTCTGTTCATGTTCAAGATAATAATTAATTATGGACAATATATTTATAATGCGAATTTTGATAATCATTTTGACAAGTGGTCTCTGACTGGTCCTATGTGGATGTTTTGAGCCAATCAGATTTTTCCACATGTTTTAAAGTTGTCTGATTAGCGTACGGCGAGTTGTCTGTTCTATGTTCTATTCAATTAGTTTTGTATTATTATTGGGTAAGGGTCGTAAACGAACTCTTACACAAATTAATTCATTATTTATTAATGAAACTGTGATATGTTTAGTGAGTAAAAGTGAACTAAATTTAAAATGAATTTAAGCTTTGTGTATACGTTTATTTTACTTAACTTAATCTCCATAACCTTAGTTCTCGCTGGAAGAGATTTTTACAAAATTTTAGGAGTTTCAAAATCTGCTAGTCTGCATGAAATTAAAAAAGCATACAGAAGGTTAGCAAAAGAGCTGCATCCTGATAAAAACCAAGATGATCCGAGTGCCTCTCAAAAATTCCAAGATTTAGGGGCAGCTTATGAAGTATTATCAGATGAGGAAAAACGAAAAAAGTATGACAGATGTGGCGAAGATTGTCTGCAAAAAGATGGCATGATGGATGGAAGTATGGATCCATTTGCTAGCTTCTTCGGAGACTTTGGTTTTAATTTTGGTGGTGGAGAACAGAAACATGAGACTCCAAAAGGTGCAGACTTAACGATGGATATATTTGTAACATTAGAGGACTTATATACAGGTACTTTTATTGAAATTACCAGAAATAAGCCAGTAATGAAAGCAGCTAAAGGCACACGCAAATGTAACTGTAGGCAAGAAATGATTACAAGAAATCTGGGACCTGGACGGTTTCAGATGATGCAACAAACTGTTTGCGATGAGTGTCCTAATGTTAAATTAGTAAATGAAGAAAGAGTATTGGAAATGGAAGTCGAACCGGGCATGGTAGATGGGCAAGAAACTAAATTTACAGCTGAAGGAGAACCTCATTTAGATGGCGATCCAGGAGATCTCATTTTGAGGATTAAAACGCAACCCCACCCTGTGTTTGAAAGAAAGGGTGATGATTTATATACTAATATTACAATTAGTTTACAGGTTAGTACGTACGGCTATAGAAAAATTAAATGACCGCGGTATACATTCGGATGAGGTGTACGAATATTATTGATTGATTGATTGATTGAATGCTGTGTGGGGTTTGTGTTATAAATTCAATAGTAAACTACGACACAGCGCTGGCTAGATTTTTCAAGTCTAGAAGTATATAGTCTGACTATTATAAAATTGATATATACTTTCGTTATTTAATTCATCCAACTGTACCTATATTTGAGATGGGTAGTACTCGTACGATTCGTATCATTAGTACGAATCCTTGCAGTGATTCGAATGGTACGAATCCTACAGAAAAAAAGTTTCGTATATTTCGTATTATCTTTGTAACCGTATCGTTTGTACAATCGAGTCAGCTCAGATCAGATTCTTGAAATGAAATACAAATCATAGAACACAATACGAATGTAACCGCCGCGCCGATACGATTGATACAAATACGGAATTTCAGTACCGGTACCGGTATTATATTGCGATTCGATATGACGCGATAACTGATTTCATTCCGGGCGCACATACAAATACCAAACTTTGGTACAGATATTGTGTGAGATAAACTTAGAAGCATTTTTCAACCAATTCCAACTCATTTAAATACATTATTATACTTTAATATACACAACAATAATATTTATTATTAATATATTAAACATTATAAACGAAATAAACATTTAAAGGTAAAACAAAACAAGTGCAATTTGATTGTGTACTAGGAAATAAAAATAAACTAAATCTGATATACTCTCGTTAAGAAATAAAATAATTAGGCAACAATATAACAACAATAATATAGTTACCGGACCCGATACTGTATGTTGACTGAATACTGTGGTGTGGGTACAAATAGTACGAAATGCCAAGATACATATAAATACATGTACCTTGCGAAATGCCTGCAACCAGTGCCCAGCAGTAGTGATACGAAATATACGAATATTTTGGTACGAATCTTTTCTTGGTACCGATTCGTTTAGTACGAATCATTGAAAAGTGTCGAGTCGCCCATCTCTAACCTATATGAAATATCTAAACAATTAACTTTTATTTATATAACAAAATAATTTATTGATATATAAAAATGTGCATGTTATGAAACAAGAAATATATATATCATAATATTTTGATGGATCAGCAAAATTTAATTAAACCTGTTTCTGTTAAACAAAAATGGTATTTTAATTTAGTAGAATTGGAGTTAAAAAAATTATGGAAAGTATGGAATGAAATGAAAATTATGATTTTTTTTTTTTTATTTTGGCCGAGAGTTATCCTACTAACTATACTTTATTTTCTTGCATTATCTAGATTTGAAAATAAAGTGATAAGAAATATATTATTAGATAATATAAGCAGTATAATACATTATTCAATGTTGTTGATAGTACAGTAATCTTGAATCTTAATACCTACTTCATTAACTCTGACTCTCTTAATGACAATAATATCAGGCCCGGTAACAGAAATTTTGGGGTCTAATAAACTGGTGGTTTTATTGGGGGCCACTAAAATAAATATAATAATAAAACATATTATTATTGAGCATTTGTGTGTTTGTAGTATACTTTTATCAGGGGCCGCTCCAGACGGTGGGCATAGTGGGCGGCTGCCCAGGGCACCAGAATTATAACGGCGGCATTTTCGGCGTAGCGACAGAGCTGGATTACTCTATATGCAAATTATGCACGTGCATAAAACGGTAGATTTTTAGGGGCGGCAGGCAAAATCAGAATAATAAAATCGTAATTTGTATCATCTTGAATAATCAGTTCATTTTCTATCGAGATAAGTATCTAGACTATTGTAAGGTGTATCACTTACCGCTCGACGAAACTTTCTGAGATAAAAAAAATGTTGTGGTAAGGAATATCACCCCAGCTCTTCGAAATTTTAATCAAGATAAGTATTGTAAGGAATGCCACCCCCATTTTTTGAAGTTATGTCAAAGAGCGGGAGTGGGGGGCCTGTATGTTACTCCTCTGGGTCCTAATTTTTTCTCTCGATAGCCTTGCGTTTCCCTAATATTATTGCGTAAAGCGGCAAATTCTTTAATTCATCCCTGCGTAGCGATACCAATATATTGCTTATAGGGCAGGGAGGGGGGCGACATAATGTCATTTCGCCCAGGGCAGCAAAACAGCTACAGCGGCCCCTGGCTTTTATAGACACTAAAATACGTTAAGTATGACAAGCTAAAATAATCAAGAGTTTTTTTTCTTTGATGGTACAAAAACAGACCTGTAGCCAGAAATAAATTATAGTGACTGCTCATCGAATTTCAGAGGGTATGTCTTTATAATTTAGGAAAATATGCAAAATATTTTTAGGTTGAGTGGAAGAGCAATAATTTTGGATAATATATCCAAAACGATTGAACTCTGCCTTTTCCACAATGTACTTGTTAATTAAGTATTGTTTATCCCTTTGTAAGTGTACATATTGTGGAATAAGGACTATTATTATTATTATTAATAGTTCAACATTATGTTGGAATTTCTTCTCAAATTTGAAAGTAAATTATTATTTGTTTACTTATAATTGTAATGAAACATATTCTTTATAGGATTTAGCAAACATTAGAAAAAACTGTCTATGAGAACCAAAAAGAAAAACTATCTGTAAGAATATTAATGCAAAGATTTCATTAATGTTCTTATAGATAGTTTTTCTTTTTAGTTCTCACAGATAGTTTTTTCTGCTGCTGCAAAATTCTTCTCAAATGTCGGGCACCCCCTGTCACATCCTTGGCTACAGTCTTGTAGGAGTCTCTTACGACATCAGCATAGTCAGTTATGCATATCATATCATTTCATCACATGATATTCTGTGTGTTTGATTGACAGTAAGGGCAAACTATTTAATTGCCTCTTGGATAAAACTTGTTTTCAGCTTGCTAAATGCTCGCTCACCTTCTGCGACTGCGATTGGAAGAGTGCTGAAAATGCAAAGCTCCATAGATACAGTCAAATTACAGCTTTTGAATTGAATTCAACAATGCAGACGGATTAGAGATGGAGTCTGTAAATGTTGCTTCGTAGGCTTTTGCCTTTTAAAATTTCCTGAATCTTGAGTCAGGTTGTATGGATACCTCCATTGTAGAAACTTGCAATTTTATCCAATCCGTTCCTTTTTCGCATATCGAAAATTTGAAAGAAATGAAGGCAAATTAGTAGATCTATTCCTAAGTTCATATAATATGGAATCTATTATTATAAGGATCGTCTTATTCATGACGTCTTGTCAGATATTTTTCAAATATTTTAGGATTTATGCAATGTTTTAGTTGCCTTTCTTTTACTGTGTAGCATGATCGTCATCTATTATGGTTTACTGTTAGGCACACAGCCTCGCCAGAGCGTTTCTCCTTCAGTTCTTTGGTGATATAAGTTCATCATTTTGGAGGTCATTTTCCGTCTGTTGTCATTTGTTATTTTCCCTGGATTATCAACTGTTCTATATTATTTTCTCTCTGGTTGACATGGCTAAGAAATTAGGGGATTTGTGACAACATGATGTTGGAAAGTCGCATATTTGCAGGATATATTTCTTGGAAAATTAAATTGCTAGTACAATGGGCTATCCAGGGAATTCATGACAAATGTCTTTAGACCCAGGGGAGTTTCAGAGGCTAGAAAAGAGAAGGAAAAAACTAGAGCGTTACCTTTTATTATTTGAATGGTATTTTTAAATCAACCCTTCTATTTTCTTAATTCCTTTAATAATGGCGGAAATAGTGAGGAAGTAGATACATGTTGGGAAAAATATACGGATCAATTTATTTGTCTCCTTATTTCATCTTATGTATTTATTTAAGTACTATGCAAACACCCCATTATTTAAATAAATAAAAATTCTTTGAACTAATCTGTTCCATTTGTCTTTTAAATACACAATAAAGCATCATTAATAGAAACTTGTTACTATTACAGCCATCTTCACTTAGTAGCGATTTTTTAAATTAGTTTCTCAGATGGAAAAATAACTTGGAATGGAATGGAAATAATTCTAGCTCCAAAAAATGTCCAACATTTTATTTGTTTTAATATATGATATTATTTGCTTTCACTATGTTAAACAATAAGTGTGTATTAACATACTGAATTCTTGGATTTGCTGTACTCAATATTTCTAAGAAAAGTTATGTGCATATTTATTTGTTTACCTAGTTTTTTGGTAAATATTGAATTTGTTCTTATAATTAAACAACAATACTGCAACTATTTCGTCGATGCATGGTTGCATGAATGTGCCTATAAACTATTATGAGAGCGGGTTGTATCAACTAAATTTAAACCAATATTAGTTTTTTTGAAGACCAATATTCATGGTTATGATTGTTACAACAATGGATTTTGATCTTTGATAAAGCAGATTTTTTTTTTAAATTGGATCGTTATGACCCTCCCTAAGTAACTTCGTCTGTCGTCCATTGTCCTAATTTTCCAACTGACTTTAGAAATGTACTTATCTTACAACTTATGTTGTGAGGACAATAAGTGTATTAAAGAAAATTAATTGTATTTCTGTAAGGTATATTTTAATTATAATTTTCTGTTTCTTAGGATGCATTAACAGGATTTACTACGGAGATACCCCATCTTGATGGTCACTTGGTTTCAGTGACTAGAGACAAAATCACTTGGCCTGGAGCTCGTATCCGAAAGAAGGGCGAAGGCATGCCTAATTATGACAACAACAACTTACAAGGCACTCTTTATATAACTTTTGATGTCGAATTTCCCAAACAGGAATTCACTGAAGAAGACAAAGAAGGTAATTTCATAGTTATATTTCAAATGAAAGAATAAAAATATCATACTACAGTTTGATATCGAATGTATATGAAAATGTTTTACTGAACGCAAAATATCAGAAATCTTTATTTACTGCTTGCAAAGGAAAAAATATATTAAAAACGAAATAAACAGACACGTTCTGTAGTTATCATATGTAAAAACTCCAGCTGAATTATGTTTATTTAACTTACATAAAATCTTGGATTTTCAATGATAACCTTGAGAGGTGGTTACTTAAACATTTTGTGAAAGAAAATCCGCTAATAATGAAGAGATTAAAATAAAATCTGATAAGAATAGAAAAGTTGTTAAAGCTACAGTCGTAGTGATGCAAATTGAATTTGACAAATATGTTAATTTCAGTATATGTTTAGTTGTACATAAGTATTAGTAGAGGCAAATGAGTGAAAAATTTTATTTTTTAATTTTTTTTAAAAAACGCTTTTATTCTTTTCTGCTTTTTATTTCATTGGATATCTCAGGTTCTATTGTCTGATATGTGAAAGGGGGCTATCAGAGAAGCTTAAATTTGGATTTTCATATTGCTATGTAGTGGCTTTCGGTCGCCATGTTGGGAAAAGCGAATTGCTCCATGTCCCCGAAACTATTAGTTTTAGCGGAAAAATTGTAAGAACCAAAGTTGTAGATGATTAAATTTCCATTCGCTTTTATAAACACTTTTTTTTCTTTGCAGGCAATATTTCTTAGGTTATGTGCCTTTCTATATTTTTTTCCCACTCATTCCATATTTTTCTCCTTTCTGGAAGAAGTTACGTACATGCAACACCTCATAAAAAATAAAGAACGTGAAATTTTCAATATATATCATATATCCTTGGAGATGGCACGATAAAGCAGTCCCAATGTTGCAGCTCCGTAAAGTTAGCCGCGTGGTTTCTCGCACGCAGTTGAGTGGAGTTATGTTCGTTCATTGCTCCTTCTAAAAGAAGTGTTTTTTGCGTTCTTTGGGGTGTTCCCCAACTTTTAGGATTGCGGGACCACGATTTTCGTAATCAGTGACTCAAAAGACGCATAGTCAAAGTGCTTTCATACCGGTGTTCTTTCCTGCACCCTTTCGCTCGTTTTGAATGGATTATTATTAATTGATATCGATGTTGAGGTCTGTGTAAAAATTAGCCGACAAAATAATGTATTTTTAACCAACCTCGAAGTCGATAGTGGGTAATAAGGTTCATTTAACCAAACGATGATAAATTCAATTTCATAATTTTTAGTGACCAAATTTTATGAAAATTTGCAAAAGTGGCAAGTATAGCAGCACTACTGGATTCGTCATTTTAAATTTTTTATTTTTAACATCAGATTCAGTATCAGCTACTCAGAAAATTACCAATTTCCAGAGTATTAAAACATTTTATAAATTTCCCTAAGTGAAAGTAAATAATAAATAATACTAGGAATTGTGTTTCCATTTAGATCCATAACAAATATTTTATACCTAAACTTCATCAAATTTGTTTGTTTCTTTAGTTTCTTGAGTTAACTATATTTGTATTTGTTTTGTTTCAGCTATTAAGAAAATTTTAAATCAGAGCTCAAATAACAAAATTTACAATGGGCTCAGAGGATATTAAAGTTAAGAAGAAGAACACTAGTGAAGAATTGTACATATGATTGCCACAAACGGACTATAAGTGTATTTGATAGTGTATATTTATTTAAATCATATTATTTATTTTTCGTTTTTCAGTACAAGAAATATTTTATTTAAATTGGCAGTAGTAAAACTGCAGCACTATATATTTAATAGTAAAATAGCTGTACATATAGCTAAAATAGCTGTATGAATTTTGATGTAAGTTTCATTTCAACTTTTATAAAAAGTTTATGATATAGTCAACGAAAATGTAAAAACAGCAAACCTTCCATAATATCGCTTTTAAAGTCTATATGGAATAATGTTATAGGTTTCTGTTCCCAAGGTGTCGAAACCATCTTTAAATGCCAGAAAATTAATAATAGGTGAGATATTGAGAACTGGTCGCTGATACTGTCTATACTAATGCTTTTGACATCACCGATTCACATATATGAGGTCCAGAGTTATGTAAAAGAATGGCGAATTCAAGATGCTTACATTAAAACAGACAAATGCATAATCTTCTAGAAATGGGTAAAAAGGGATATATATTTATTACTTTATAGATCAGATGAAATTAGAAAATGAAATTTGCTAATAGAAAAATATTTATCAATATTTTTTTATATAACATATTGTCATTTTCTTCATCAATTGTCTTTAGCATGAATAGGTGAGGTCTGCTTCCATTAAATAGCAAACAAGCACAATTTCGCAACAAAATATACTTTGACTCCACTTGCTCTCTGCTTTAAGACTGACAACAGAAACATATGTTGAGGCGTTTCTGTGCTCCAACAGAACATTGCCGATTTTTTTCTTCCCAGTTCATCCCCTAAACTACCAACTTTTTCATTTCAATAAGAGAGATGAGACAAAGTCAGATGTATATAAAGGTATCTCAACACTGATAAATAATTTTACATATTGTCACGTGTTTCCACCCCTTTTTGGAAACCACCTTTCAAAATCCTTGGGTTGAAAAATTACAAGAGATAAATGTTAACAATT
Organism: Stenurella melanura; assembly: GCA_963583905.1. Lineage (NCBI taxonomy): Eukaryota > Metazoa > Arthropoda > Insecta > Coleoptera > Cerambycidae > Stenurella > Stenurella melanura. The sequence goes on from OY757311.1 coordinate 116,017,471, forward strand.
TATTGAATAAGTTACGGAAAACTTCACAATAGTTTTATTAATTAAAGTACACTTCTACTGATTAAAATAACCTTTCAAAATGTTTATCACTTGAGATTTGTATTTACTTCGTATCACCTCGGACTTCTAACCGTACTTTTCGCTACCAACTTTATTTTTGCTTGTTTGCATTTGCCATATACATATTAACTATATACTATGAGTTTCGTTCGTAACTTGACGCCAAGGAATGCCTGTCTCTCTATCCTCTAAGAGTACTCTGGTGCACATGCCTTAGTGACGCGGATTGTGACAGTTCAACTGAATATAGAAGGTAAATGGTCACAATCTAATCGGAGAAATTGGCCAGATGACCCCTGACCTATTACAAGAGCGCGCTTCCTTACTCCATCAGATTGTGTCGTCAGAGCGTGCACGTTGGGTCCCAGGTTCCTAACAGAGATAGAAAACTATCTCCTTCTCTAGCCTGAATTCCATACATAGTGGCTTATAGCGTGTTACCAGGATATAGTTAATAGGTATATGACATTTGCTTATGTACTCTAAAATTGCCTGTGGATCCATCTGAAAATCTTCTAGGGCCTAGAAGGGCCTAGATTAAATCTAGGCCCTTCTCGGCGGCAATTCCAGAATAATGTAGAAATCTTCAACCTCCCATAAATTTCTAGAAAGCATATTACTACTGTCTCGGAGATGGCGTATATAAATCTATTTGTGGAGACATGGTATTGCAGCTACCTACTACTATTGCTACTTCACCACTCATAGAGCTTTGAGCTCCAGCCCCTAGGGGGCGCCAGCACGCAACAATATGATGAAAATCCTAAATTATTACAAATTTACAAATATATTATTTTACATAACTTGGTTGTTTTTAATGCTACAGTGTATAAAAGAAAAACATTTTAAAGGGATTATGACGTGTTTCGTTTTATATAGTATATTTTTACGTGATGGTCAAAAGTTTTCAAGAAATTTGTGAATCAAATATATAACTTCAAGTACTACATTTGACTCTCATATTTCCGAAACTATTATTCATACAAAATTAAAAAAACAAGTCATAAGACCTATTTGTGTATTCCATAATTATTTTATGAAAAACCATAAATTTTGAGTTATTGGAAGAAAATAGAATTTTTTCAGTAAAACCGCGAAATGTTTCTTTAATTTAGGGTAGAAAGTGCTAAGTGTTTTAAAAATACCAAAACATTTTAGCTTATTAGTGATATTGCATAGTAAAAAAAAATATATACATATTTTTTAAATTTTCATTTTATGGCGAATTGCAGCAGGAAAACCCTGAATTTCTCTTAAAAAAATGTACAAAGTACTTATTGTTTTGCACAAGATTTCATTCTTTTTAAAGCTGTAAAGATAGAAACAAAAATCATTTTAAAGCAAATACAAACCTTTCATTTTTATCATGTATTTTTAAAACGCCAGACTTATTGTTTTTAAGATTTTGAGATTTAAACATATTTCGATTTATAGACATTGGAGCGCCATTTTTAGAACTACTCACTTACATTATTTAAAAAATAAATATAGAATGAAGAAGTTAGGTATTTCTTTAAAGCAATTATTATCTGGTAAATTAATTAATAGTACCTATAGTAGCACAAAATATTGGACCAATATTCATATATTGGTCCTATATGGATTATATATTGGTGCAATATTTGTGCTACTAGGGTATGATTTTAAATTATTTCCACCAGAAACAAGTAATTGAAGGATGTCTAGCCAAAAAAAACAGCAAAAACTTATTTAATTAGTGCTCATTTAACATTTTTTTAAATCATACAGTAGTATAATCGTATATGTTCCACTCTTCATTTCTGCTCATCTTAAGTCTATAACACTATTCATTGTTCACTCTTCTTTGAATTTCATTCGAAAATTGAGGTCATGTTAAATAGAAAAAAAGGTATCTGAAGGTAAAAATGAGGAATTTTTTTTAGGATGGGGAGTTTGCATCTTTTGTTCAGTATCCCTAAATTCGCTTTTATGTTTAAGTAGGGATCTATATATATATTATTTTCTAAAGATTTTATTTCATTTATAATAATTTTCGTCGTTGGTAATTTTTCTATTACAAGTATGTGTATTTAAGATTATACTGTCATCGCCTTTGACAGTAAGTAACAATTTAATGCTATGGTTATTCCTTAAAGATAATATTGATCGTTTTATAATTGTAATTAAATTTTTTCGTCTTATATTTGAGGGGACAACTACGTGTAAAAATGTGTGCCGAGACTCTTGACTGCCATGACTGAAAACTAGACTGCTACTCCTGCGCAACTCAATTACATTACTGTGACTGCTGGCTTGACTCAGAGAGATTACCTAAAATTTGTACAGCGACTGCCAATGGTGGCTCACCCCTTGCTGATATTTTTTTCTAGTTAAATTTTCGAAGAAATTCAATAATTTATTTATTTTTTATTATTTATGGAAAACGCCATTTACATTAATAAGTATATTCATTAGCGTCATCTATTGATAGTTCTGTGTAGCCTGTTCGATTGCAATTCTAATATCAAATTTAGGGATGGCATTTGTAAACATTTTCATGTTTTAGGTTGTTACCTTGATTTGTGTTTGATGTACACTCATTACCTTCCCAATTTTACAATTTTTAAATAATGGAAGGCTCCTTATTTTTATACCAAAGAATGTATATTATTATTTGAAGCAAATCAGTGTAGTTAATAATTTTGTATTTAAGAAGCTCTTATAATTTCGTTTTGGTTTTCTATGATTTTTTTTTTAATTCTGTTTAACTACCAAATTGCATTTATAGCAAAGTTTACATAATACTGCTCTGAATTCGAATAGTTTCTTTGAGGTCGTCAATAAAATTCTATTAGACTTGATCAGATAATCTTGACTTACATCTTATTTTATATTAACAAATAAATTTGAACAAAGCAGTCATTGAAAAAAGATGTTGAACAAAGTTCCTAATATAGAGTGTGTTTCAAAAATGCATGGCGCAATAGAAGCAAAGAATATTTTGTATGTCAAAATAAGAGAAAGTTCCTATAAGGATGACTAATTGCAAGACTTATTGCCTTCACTTCCATATCAAAACCAAAAATTACTAATGAAACAGATTACTTCGTAACTTACGTCACATGAAGTGAAGCTTCATATTTCTACATTTATGTATTAGGTATTTATTTAATTAGTGTAGAATTATTCATTTCCGCTGGATGTTGTGTTCCTTTAATTTGGAGTTGACAATAATCTTCGTCTATTCCATGTCCTCTGTCTGACTGTCTTGTCATGTTAATTCTCTAATCTTTGGTACTTTTTTGTTTGTGGCTACGCTCTCCCTTACGATTCTCTTCAACTTTTCCCTCATATTTCCCTACTTTTTCACCATATTTCCCAAATTTTCCACTTTCTTACCCATGATCTTCTCAGATCTTCCCACCACTTCCGATATAAAGCATAAACTCTAAATTAGAAAGGTATTTATATGTGTATTGTATATAAAATTTTATCAAAATAAGTCGAACTGTTTTTGAGTTATGGTGGAGCAAACATTCGATTTGGTATTGTTAAACAAATCGGGCTGATTCTAAGAGAAATTAAATTATACTCGTACTAATTTATTTGCAATGATTTTGTAAAACCGGCAGAGATAATCAGATTGCACAGTAGATATAGTCGGGGAGACTTTGACTTTCATCTTAAGACCCTGATGGTTTTGTTCTCTGACCATGGCCCTGGACTCTGGTCATGGCCTTTCTTAACAGTTCCAAGGGACCCTACAATTACTCGCACCTTATTATTATTATATCTGAAAAAATGTCTTGTAAGAATTTGTTTCTTATTGTAACTTAAATAAGTTCCTGAATTTGTATCATGCATTTCTGGAACACCCTATATAGATTGGTTATATTTTACTTCACATTTTCGGCATTTCCTACTCCTTTTGAGCGAAAAATTTAGACTTTTACTTTCACCGATTGCAATAAAAATGCCCGCCAGGATTACACCCCTTTTCACATCCATCACTACTAGTTGGTATTGTTGAAACAATGTATTTGCAATTAAATCCTAAATTCAACCTCTGTACTTCGATAAAATTATATAATTTGCTTTGTTTAAATCACAAAATTGACTCTATTCTCTAAAAATGTTATTTATTAAATAAATTATTTCTTGTACTGATTTATTTTGTGCGTTCACAGAACATTTTGTTGTATATTATTACGTGATGTTTGTCTAATGTCAAGACGATTTTTGTAATATATTTTATGAATTTAAATGTATTTTATTTCGGTGCATAATTAAGTGATCCTGTTTTAACATTTATTTGTTGATTTCACGGTTTTGATAATGAAATGGTGGGAGTATATTATCAAATTTCCTGCCTCATAACTCTTATAATGTTTGTGGATTTTCATCTGTATTGTTTATTGGTAAATTACTTTTTTAAAAGGCATAAAATAGTGTAAAATAACTAAAGTTTATGGTTGTAAGCTTTCTTTAAGCACCTAAGTTAAATAGTTCTGTGTATATTAAGAATTTCTAACTAAGGTAGGTTCATTTTTATTTAGAGTCTACTGTTAATTTTATTTATATGTCCCAATGAAGTAACTGATTATATTTATACGTGGTTTACTAAAGTTGTGTGTTCATATTTGCAGTTTATAGCCTTATAGGATTACTAAGCGAGTGAAATTCTTTGGAATCATGTAAAATTTCCAAATGTTATTAAGACCTTAGGTTTTCTAAAGCAACAGAAATATTTCCATTATAAACTTATAAAACTTTTAGTAACTCTAATTTATTTAAAGAATTTTTATAAGAGTTGCCCTTACAAACTTATAAAACTAATAGTGCTGATTTCCTATCTAGGTGTGGACTATGATAAAAATATAACTTACTGGTCACACAAATTCAACTAACTTTTATACATCCTGAGGATGCAATAAAATATTAATTTTTCTTTTGTTTGTATTTAATAATAATAATCTTTATTCAGATGGGAAAATCCTAATATAAAAGAAATATATACTCAATACACACAATAAATTAAACAAAATACACAAATATACACATACATATTTCTAAACACACCATAATTAAGGATAATTTTATATCTCCCCCTTCAAACCCATTGGAGTGACAGCTGCCTCTTTAAAAAATTTTAAATGGAATGAGGGTATGTGTGATAGCTCATTTAAAAAGGTTTTTAATTCTCTATCCATCAATATAAGATTCTTAAATTTCTCTAATTTTTTTATTGAAAAATATTACATTTCTAATGTTACTAAGTAAACAAAGAACATGAAACAGTTTAAATCAAATGTTCAAACTGGGCGCCCGTTGCTTCTTGACAATTATGGAGGCATTGCTAAAATTCTTCTAAAACATTTTGTATCAGTTTCGGGGTGATTTGATTAATTTCTTGCCTTATTCTGTCTTTTAAATTCATCAACATTATTTGGTCTGTTGAAGTAGACTTTCGATTTTAAGTAACCCCATAAAAAATTGTCAAGTGGGGTCAAATTGGGAGAACGGACAGGCCACTCAATTTCACCACGTCTACCGATCTACCTATTGGGAAAAACTAATTTGAGACAGGCTCTTACTTCCAATACAAAATGTGGTGTAGCTCTGTCATGCCGATACCAAATATTTATATCAATTTCATTAGGGTTGTCATAGTCAGGGAAAAGTATTCTTAACTCTGGAACTAAGACATTTTGTAAGAAATCCAAGTAACACGTGCCAGTTAATGTGCTAATTTGCGATACACTGTAAAATCATATTTTTTCGTAATTTTGTGCACGTTCACTATATTTGACAAGATCATGAAATAGAAGCTTTTGGAGAATTTTCGACACGAACTAGGTGTCAAATTGCTTCCACCCCCATTTAGTCACAAAGTTGACGTATTCTTGCTACAAACTCATATCATGGTGTCAACCCTCATCGTGCGGAGACCCATCAAATCAACACCACCACCTAGGTGGTGTTGATCAAATGCCATATCATTTCCAATCCAAATATGTGAAATAATAAACACCACCACACATAGTAAACAACCCCCAAATCCATAGCCTCTCAGAGGCTCTTCGGAAGGGGGTTACACATTTGAAAGAACGCAAACAACGTCCATTACCCACCAACATTGCCAGTGCTGTGCCGGGAATCGAACCCAGTACACGTTAGTCAGTCTGACCAAGCGCGCTCGCCATTAAGATGCTTAGCCGACTGAGCTACCATGCTGGTAATATTATATACCATGTGATTATGACGTCACACCTAGTATATACAACTTTGTGCCCGTTGAAAGTTCTTGATATCACTAATAAACAAGCTAACCATACTGTACTCTTCATCGATTTAGTGGCCTTTTTACATAATTGTTGCACATTCTATAGGATACTCTCTTCGCAGTTTTATCAGAAATAAATAATATGTTAGTTTATATTAGTGAGTGGACCTTGGCCTTGTCTACAGCGAGATGAATTAAGCTACTAAGCACTTGTGACACATTTATTACTTTTAAGTTTGTAAACATTATTGAAATTCATGCTTAGCGGGTATTGCAATGTAACAATATTCATATCTAAACTTTAAAATTTTCTATAATTATTATATTTTCGTGTTTTTATGCTTTCTTTTTCTAAATTTTTGAACAACCCCCTCCCCAGAGGGGTGGGATTATTTACGTTATAGGCATTTTTTTGTTTAATTACAAAACAAAAAAGTTTTGTTTTTTAATGTAAATTATTAATAACTTTTACTTCCCTCACATACCGAAGGGCAGTCGAAGGCCGCCGAAGAAATTAACTCACTGGAAAATATAGAGGGTTTAAAGAAAATAGATAATGGAAAAAAATTTTTTTCGCTCAAATTTAAAATTTCCACGTTTCGTGACATTCTAAATCTATTAAAAAAAAAATAAAATTGAAAATAAAAAAAAAATCGAAGTTTTGAAAATTTTTATATAAAATGGAAGATAAGATGGAAAGACATTTTTTTTCCTCAAATTTAAAATGTCCACGTTTCGTGACAATTTAAACATGTTTCAAAAAAAATAATTTTTTGAAAATTAGAAAAGAAATATTTTCAATTTTTTATAAAATGCATGACGGAAAAATAATTTTTTTTGCTCAAATTTAAAATTCCCTCATTTCATGACATTCTAAACACATTTCAAAAGAAAAATTTGTTTTGAAAATTTTAAAAGAATATTTTTTTATCACTATACAATATAGTAGAGTGCAAATTAATTTCTATCTTTCCCCCCGTTGGCACTTTTAGAGTAAAATATATGACCTTACCAGATATGTTACTTATGCCCTGTAGATTATGAATCCACTTGTCGTCAAAAAATCGTCACGAATATAAGGGCACAAATCAAAATTTTCTAACTAACCACACCACGCGATAGAGTCAATCATGAAGCGTATTTTATCCAAAAATCATTAAATTCTCTGTAGAATTTCTATTTTTAAAATAAATAAAGAAACGAAGTTTTACATAGGCTTATATGGCAGTAAAAATCAAAAATCCTCATTTTCTCTGTTCGACTACGGCTGAAAATTAATTATTTTTCGTCTACTTTTCCATTCCCACGACGATATCTCCCAAACTATTATATTTATCAAGAAAATATATTCTTTATAAAATATTTGCCATATTTTCTAGATTACAATGGTTTTTAAATCATTTTTTTGAGAATTTAATAACCATGTAATTTAATAATGTGTAGCGTGATATCAATTTTCGAAGCTCATCAGCGGCATGCGTTCGTTAAAGATTCTCGCTCTCCCACTCTTTAAAACTGTTTCAACACACTCCACTTCGCACCCGCAATGGCCTACCGTAAGATAGATTAGCGCACGGTAACTCTTGTAGTTCATATTAATGAAATTTATATCTTGAAAATGATTACTATGGAATGAATAATATAAGTAGGTATATTTGTTTAATTAATAATTAATTCAGTGTTATTTCGCCTTACATAAAATTTTTGTGTAATGTATTAACACGTTATAAGAAACTCTGCAGTTCGATGATAGCAAGATACCTTCAGCTGGTATGTATTTTTTTAACAGAATTTTCTACCATATAGGTAACTGAAGAAGAAATGAAAATGGAAAGTACTACTGATAGCGCAAGTTCGGAAAGTGAGATTGAGACAAAAATAAAATTTAAAGAAAAACAGATTCGTAAAATATTATGCTTAAATTGTATGAAACCGGGCCCTGTAAACAAAGGTTTTGATAAATCGTTTGCAATATTTATTGATTGTTTAAAACTCCGTGAAAAAATAAGTAACCAAAGAGAAGATGATGTATATATTCTAGAACTATGCGATTTCGAAAAACAAATCATTTTTGCTGTTTGGTTTGGCACCGAAATTGCTGTTTTAGTTTTGCTGGCAAAAGAAATATGGAATATTGAAGGAGAAAAATGGAGAAAGAGAAAAAAATTAAAAACAGTTCAAATGGATGGAGTGCATGTCCAATAACTTCTTCAGGCGTGTCCTTGCGTAAAATGAATTTTTCTTCAATAAAATAGCTTTCTCCAGTAATGATCAGGAACCCAGAAAGAAAAATAAGACTATTAGCCCACGAAAATCCCATAATTTTCTAAAGAATTTGTGCTAACGATTTAAATGCTATAGAAACTAAATATCATGTTTAATATTTCTAAAGTCACAATAGAAAATGCAAAGTTTCATGCCTCGTTTTCTGAATTAACATATTTTTCGTTTCTCTTTGTAGATTTAACAATTTTGACTCCTTTGCCGGTAAATGTATTTATAAGTAGTCTACTGATCTCTCTTTTAGACCTATATCTATCCATTCTAGATACTTCTCATCATAAATTGAGGACATACCATACCCTTTTTGCTTTAAAAACTGTTTCTCAAGAATTTTACATATTTTAGTAGAACTCCGTTCGTTGTCTGTCCGCTTTCCACTTTTATTTTTATTGTTAGATAGACCTCTGCATTTTATATAGCGACTTTAGAAACATGAAATTTGATATTAATTCAATTTCCATAGGTATTAAATCGTTAGCACACATTTTTTCGAAAATTATGGGATTCTGGTGGGCTAGTAGTCTTACTTTTCTTTCTGGTTCCGTGGTCATTACTTGAGAAAGCTTTATTGTTGTACTTCTGACAAAAGTACATTTCTCTATTTAAAAAAATTATTTTACGAAAATACACATTGGAAAAAGTTGATGGACAGGCATTGGATCCATCTGAACTCTTTTCAATTTCTTTCTCTATTTATCTTCTTAAATGTTCTATATTTCTTTGGCTAGTAAAACTAGAATATCAATTTCGGTGCCAAACAGTCAAAATTGTTTGTTTTTTTGAATGACAATGCTAGGATATAGATCATCTCCTCCTTGGTTACTTATTTTTTCATAGATTTTTAAACAATCAGTAAATGTTGCAAACGATTTCTCAAATCCTTTGATTACAGGGCCCGGTTTCATACAAATTAAGCTAATATGTTACGAATCTGTTTTACATTAAATTATATTTTTCTCAATCTCACTTTCAGAACCTGTGCTATCAGTAGTACTTTTCATTTTAATTTCTTCTAAAAAGCATATACATCAGTTACCTATATGGTAGAAAATTTAAAATGCATACCAGCTGAAAGTATTTTGCAAACAGTGAACTATAGGGAGTTTTTTATAATGTGTTAATCTATTACACAATAATTTTAGGCAGGCCATAATTTTTATTAAGTCCATGTAACACTGAATTAATATTCTACCAATACACTTACATTTATTTCGTAGTAATAATCATTTTCAAGATATAAATTTAAAAATATGAACCACGAGAGCTACTATGCGCCAATCTATCTAACGGTTGGTCAGAGCGGGTGCGAAGTGGGGTGTGTTGAAACAGTTTTAAAGAGTGGGAGAGCGAGAATTTGCAACGAACGCATGCCGCTGATAAGCTTCGAAAATTGATATCACCCTACACATTATTAAATATTTTGGTTATTAAATTCTCAAAAAATCTGATTTAAAAACCATTGTAATCTGGCATATATAGCAAATATTTTATAAAGAATATATTTTTTTGATAAATATAGTAGTTTGGGAGATATCGTCGTGGGAATGGAAAAGTAGACGAAAAATAATTAATTTTCAGCCGTAGTCGAACAGGGAAAATGAGGATTTTTGATTTTTACTGCCATATAAGCCTATGCAAAAGTTCGTTTCCTTATTTATTTTAAAAATAGAAATTCTACAGAGAATTTAATAATTTTTGGATAGAATACGCTTCATGATCGACTCTATCGCGTGGTGTAGTTAATTAGAAAATTTTGATTTGCGCCCTTATATTCATGACGATTCTTTGACGACAAGTGGATTCGTAATCCACAGGGCATAAGTAACATATCTGACAAGGTCATACATTTTACTCTAAAAGTGCCAACGGGGTCGAAAACTAAGCGACTTTTGTCAACGCGAGCACTCTACTAATAGGATAGATGTTGGAGGCAATTTTTTTTTCTTCAAATTTGAAATTTCCTTGTTTCATTACATTTACTACCACCACAATAGAATAGATGATAGAGAAACAATTTTTTTTCTTCAAATTTAAAATTTCCACGTTTCGTGATATAAACATATTTCAAAACATTTCTTTTTTTGAAAATTACGAAAAATATTGTTTTTTATAAAATGCATGACGCAAAAAAATTTTTTTTTTGCTCAAATTTAAAATTTCCTCGTTTTATGATATTCTGACGGAGAAAATTATTTTTTCTTCAAATTTGAAATTTCCTTGTTTCATTACATTCTAAACCTATTTCAACAATAGAAATTTTTGATAATAAAAAAAAATGTGAGTCTTTTTCCCCACACCACCATTATTATTATTCTCATCATGTTATTTCTTAATTAACAATTTCTTAAATAAGTGACCATCCTGTATGAACAAAGAGGGAAATTCTGTATAAATAACTTTACCGATTTTTTTTTATTTACTGATCGATCGTTCAAATAAAGCAATAGAGGGCTCTTCCTCTAGGGGACACCAATTTACTGTCCAAGTTTCAACACAAACGGAGTTTTCTTTCTTACGTTATCGTGCTTGCAAAAAACGTGACGGACGAACAATTTGAAAGTTGTTCAGAATTCGATCACTAACACACAGTGATAAGAAATTTTTTTCTCTACGAGCGATATTAGTTACTGGTTTCAGAAATGTGCCGATCAAATGCAATATACTCTTCGCTTTGTATTTGTGAAGAGTGTAATAATAAGAGAACGATGATATTTGGATAATTCTGAAGAGCGCTCTATAAAAGATACTTGCCCTCTAATTTATCTATTGTGTTGTAGATGGCGGCCCATGTCCTAAATATTTATCACGTACTTGCAAGCAATGCTTGCAAGTCACAATAATATTGTTGCGTATTTCCACCTCTTAGGAAACACCCTGTATGAATCCGTGGGTTCTAAAATAATTTCAACAAGAGATAAACACTACTATAACACTTTATTTAACAATTTACTGACTATACAATACTTCAAATTCAAAATAACCTTTACACTTTGTTTACTTAATATTTAACCTCACTTTTCACTTTTCAACTTGTTCGCTTTTATAAACTGCCTTCTTGTTCTTAATAAACTTCTTCCTCTGCGCCGGTAATCGCGCCTTATATACTCTGAAATTACCTCTAGATTGAACCAGAATCTTCTTCCACCACACTCTAGAAAAGTCCATGGCTCTTTCTAGAGTCTTTCCAGTCACTATTAATAAGCATAGGCGTATCATCTCCAGTTCCAAGGGGATGTAATTCATAACAATATAATAGTCGGTATAGTTGTCTCCATTTATTTAATGCATATAAAAAACTTGAAGCTGCCGACCTAGTTAATATAAAGGGAGACCGAGGCATGTTTCATTTCTTTATAATTCATCAAATAACAAGCTAACCGTTATACTCTTCGCCGATTTGCTGCACTTTTTATATAATTGTTGCACATTCTGTACAATATTTCAGTTTTTTTTGTAAATAATAATATTAGTTTTAGACATTCTTAGTTTAATTACAAAACATTAAAAAAAAATTATGTAAATTTTTTATTTAAAAAAATGTATTATAACTTTTTATTTATTGATCGATTTTATTAAAAACAATAGGGTTTTTCCTCTAGCTAACACTTACTTACTGTCCAAATTTTAATACAATCCGACTTTTCGTTTTTAAGTTATCGTGCGGACGGACGGACATTTTGAAAGTTGTTCAGAATTCAATCACCAACACAGTGATATGAAATTTTTTTCTGTGCGAGCGATATTACCGGTTGAGGAAAAAACACCCACATATGCAGTATCGTCGAGTCTATACCTGACGTAGCACTTGTCGATTCTAATGAGCCAACCTAATTTTTAGTAAGCTTGGTCAAATTCATTTAATGCGCACTCGACAAATCCCAAAACCGTTTCCGCTGAATGTGGTGTCCCTTTAAATTGGAGGTCACAACTATCTTCGTCTATTTCGTTTTCTCCGTCTGACTGTCCTATATCTTGTTAGTTCTCTAATCTTTGGCCGTACTTTGAATTTATCTATCAATATCGCGAAGTACGGGCAATGCGTCCACTAATGCGTAAGATATTTCTATCTTGATACAAAACAGAATAAGATTTTTTAATTTACTAAAAACGTCATTAAATTTCTGCCAACAAGACGATTTTTAAATCTTTAGCATTATATTGTTTATTTTAATACTCAAACATTTGAAGTACGGCTCTGTAGGACGTTGTCCGCAGATAAAAATATCGACTTTGATATTTTAATGGCCTGTTTTTTACGTGAGACAACTACAGCAAGAATTAGAGAATTAGCAAGATAGGACAGTCAGACGGAGAAGACGATATAGAAATATAACATCATAAGAAATTTCTAATTAGGAAACTATGGTGAGAATTTGTAAAGTTTTTGACATAAAATTTTCCAGTTTGACAATTATTTACCACTCTGTATGTTTGCACTAAAAGTTCTTAGAATTTCTCACAAATTCATGGAGAAAAATAATATTTGGCATATAGTTAACACGATTACAAAGGAGGAAATTTATTATACTTTAATTGAGAATTAGTTGACACCATTTTGCACGAAAGCCTCATCTATTTTTCAGTTTAAAAAATACACAGAGTGGTCTTCCAGCAGTTTTGCGTAAGTAGGTACCTTTGCATATTTTTTGGGGTATCTTAGTGTTTCCTTTGGTCATCGCTAACTGGTTGTATCTTAATTTCCATTTGAGGTAAAGATATGAGATCAATAATCTTTTATGCATAACTGATAGAGTATACAGGGTGTCCCAGAATTGAGTTTCCGGACGAGAACCTGTGATTCCTGAGTTCATATTGGGCCCATGTAACCCAATTTACCTTTGTCCAGAAACGCATCCCTGAGGAAATATATCCTCTTAAAGTGAGGCAGAAAAATTCTTGTCCAATCATTTCCGTTATGTTACTTGATAACAACCAAATATCTTTTGTTTCTCAAACGCGACAGGCTTCATGACCTATTGAGAAAAAACGATAGTTCTTGATTTTCGGTTGATATTACACAAAACTTTAAAAGTATTACTTTGTGTACTGAAACAGGAGGACATAATGTGGAGCATTTGTTATTAATGTATTTTTCTTAAATAAACTACTTTTCTGTTATTTTGTTCTAGAATCACAAATAGAGGTAAAATAGCGATAATTTCTTGTATCTGATTGATATTACAAAAATTTTTAACAGTACTCTTTTGCAGTCCTTTCAATGCTCTATAGAAATATTAAAGTATTCTCTTATTTTACAGAGTGATTAAGAAATTACAGCCAGTCAAATATTAATTATTATGAAAATAATTGGGAAACAAAAGATATTTGGTTGTTACCAAGTTTGTATAGAGTATTTATAGAGATACAGCTCCCATCAAAATTTGAAAATTTTATCTTCAATATAACAGAAACTATTGGAAAAACATGTATTATTTCTGTCTCACTTTAAGAAAATGTACTTCCTCAGAGATGCATTTTGGACTAAGGTAAGTTGGTTTATGTGGGCCCAATATGAATTCAGGAATCACAGGTTTCCATCCAGGAACTCAATTCTGGGACACCCTGTATAAATAAATAATTTAAAAAATACAAAATCAACTGAAACTGTTAAAAAATGCAGTAAAAAGAAGAAAATAGTTAATATTAATAATAATGATTATGATGTTAATAATAATAATACTTATATTAATATTTAACGTAAAAGTGTGACGTGCAAAATGAGTAAAAATGTTCTGTTTTTCTCAGTATTTTGAGCGCCTCACGCTTTTACGTTTATTAACATAATTGTTGTTACTAACATTATTTTATTCTTTTCAATGCATGTTTTTAACCGTTTTAGTTGGTTTTCAAAAGTGAGATTTTTAATTTGTTTAAAATTATGTATTTATTTTCTTCTTTTTAATTTTGTCCCAATTAGACTAGTGCGTTTGTTCGATAAAATCCCTGCCCATAAATGACACAACGAATTCGTCATCTAGAAGCCACCATTTTGAATTTTTGAATTTCGACTTAATACTTATAACATGCGTCTTCAGGAATCTCCAGATACCGATTTTCAGACGAGTATCGGACCATAAATTGCAAAATCTACTCGTCATATTCACGCCGCTATTTTGAATCCTTAAACTTCGAACAAATATTTATAATCTGCAACATAGACAACCCTCAGATACCGATTTTCAGTCGAATCAGACGATAAATGATAAAACTTATTCGCTATATTGTCGCCGCCATTTTGAATTTTTTAGTTTAGATCATATGCTTATAACCTGCTACCTCAAAAATCTCCAGACACCAGTTTTTACCCACATAACATCTCATGGATATGTACATCCATATAGCATATGCATTAGGTGTTGGAATTTGAATATGTATTATTAAATATACATATATGATATGAAATGTATATTCAGCTACTGATATGCATCAGCGTCATATACAGTGTATATTGCTGGAGGTATATACATAATGATTTATACATAACATGTCCATTAAGGTATAATTAAATTATACGCGTACACGAATTTTATCTCATTATCTGATGCGCATGCGCTATTAATTTATGGCATACTACGTCAGCGCTCCAGGCAATAGCCGGCGCCATTAAGCGATTAAGCCCTGTAGTGTTGTGTGTATACCCTGATAACACCAAACGTCCCCAGGACGTTCACTTACGTCCTCGTTTGGTCTGAACGTCCCGGGTTTACATGGTACGTCCCAAGGACGTCCGTTTGCTATCGTCCCTAAAACGTTCTGAATAAAACGTTTTGAGGACATCCTGCTAGAGTCTAGCCAAGACAAACCTAAACACATTTGTGAAATAACCTATAGGAGTGATGTTTTTTTTGAGCAGATGAGGATATGATTAAAAAAGGAAATTAAAAACTGTAAAAATGAAATTACAATCCTTTTTTTAGTTTTACTAACAAAATTTCTTTTGATAACAAAATATTTTCATATTTCATGGTCCATTTAAATTTTGTCAATTTGATTTTTCTGATTTTAGAAATCTTATATTCGTTTCAACTATTTTTTTCATGAGTTTCTCGGTTATATTACAGCCATTTTCACCGCAATATTTAAGCAGAGCTTATGTAATGTTACTCATAGTTGCTGTCAAACTGGGAAATTCAATTTGGCAGGCATTGCATCATTTTTACAAAGAATTTATATAAATTCTTTGCATTTTTATTTCTTCCGCACACTGGCACTAGTCACTTTTAACGGCTACAAAAGAAAGTACCAAAAACAGGTAAGTCTATTTCATTGATTTATTAATATATAAGTATTTAG
Organism: Stenurella melanura; assembly: GCA_963583905.1. NCBI lineage: Eukaryota > Metazoa > Arthropoda > Insecta > Coleoptera > Cerambycidae > Stenurella > Stenurella melanura. Next base: position 116,033,351 of record OY757311.1, read on the forward strand.
ATCGATATTTTATTCTAGATAAATTTGGTGCGGCTTATTTGTAGGTTATATAATAAATATACTACCACCCACCTTATTTGGCTCTGTTAAAATTCTATGGGAGATCACCTGTGAACCTGAGTATGTAGTTTTTAGTTGTTTATCATGGAGCGAACTTATTCACTTAAAAGAAGATTGTTGGTTAAACATTATAAATACAATACTTCCCTTCGGTATGCGAGGGAAGTAAAAATTGAAAAGAATTACCTAATCATGCAGTGTGTTAAACGAAGTGTTAATGGTTCGACATCTCTATGATGAACAAATGGAGGCGATGAAACTTTTAATAGGTAAGGTTTGATATACCGAGTAATAAAAACATTCGCCAGAAAACATCAACAAACTTGTAAAGTATATTTAGGGATTTCAGTAAATTAATATAAGGAAAAAACTAATAAAGGTACTCTTTGAGGAAAATTTACAAATTTGTAACTTATATGCCCTATTTGTTATATTTTTCTGAAATTATGCTGTACGTACGTACAAAAACTTTTATACATCATCAATGTTCAACCTAATAAACCTGCTTCTAACCGTAAATCCTAATGCATCTTAACCCATAGCCATTTTCTTTACTTGAATTCTGTAATAATATTGCCAAAAAATATAACGTTAAACTTATAATAATGTTATTAATCTGCGGTAGCATTAGTCAACATATATTTCTGCTTCTCTCGGTCTTTGGTATTATTTGTAGAATCAATCATTCATATAAAGAGGTGTTCTTAAAATTTTTAAATGAACAAGGGAACCTTTCAAATGCAAAAGTCAGTTAAACAAAAAAATGTTCACATTTAAACTGTGATTTTTTTTTTAAATAGGACACCAAGAAAATTATAACAATTTATTTTAAATATAAACTTGCCATCAAGTGGCATATATTAGTCTTAATGTTTTTTGCCAAGATTTCATCTGAAATGTTAATTTTTCTTTTATTTGCACAGCGGCTGCTGCAGTCGCTAACGCTTCAAAGTCTTGGAAGGACACCGAAGTGACTATTAAAGGTACATCGTGATTGAAGAGGGCAAAAGAAAGAACAGAGAGGGTGTCAAAAAAGAGAGAATATTAGAAAATAATATAAACTAAGATAATTATAAGAAGACGAAGTGTGCAAAACGTTAAGAAAAGGCGAGATATACATTTATCTTACGTTTTATTGCATACTTGGCTTATTTCTTATAATATTCAATATGACTTAATGTATATATAACTATATTATACTGTACTAGTATTATAATATATAACTTAAATCCCATAAAAATTGTATTTTTGACACTTGACACTTGAATTTGTAGAGTAAGAAGTTAATTTAAAAAAAATACAAATGCCATAACTTATTTTTCAGTACCTAGCACAATAGAAATAAAATGTTAGCATAAATTTGTCATTTGGTGTTGATAAATAAAAGTATTAAGTTTTAAAATCAATCTAATTGAATAATTTTTCTACATGGTAATTATATATTGTCATTTTTTTATCATTTTGGCTTTTCTAACCACATTTATTCCCTTCGAAATAGAATCCAATCACTGAATTCTATTTCGAAAGAAATGCATGTGGTAAGAAAACCCAAAAAGGAACATAAATACCCTCTGCTGTGAATACACCTTAAAAGTGGTGGAGGGGGAGGTACCTATATGTTTTGCATAGTATGTCCCAACAACGTTTTCAGGACGTCCTCTCTAGACCTACATTCGTCCCACATACGTCCTGGGTGGGACGTCCTCGGGACACCCCGTTTTGCTGACACGGAACGTCCCTCAAACGTCCTCGGTACGTCTTACGTCGGTAGAGTACGTCCTCGGGACGTTTTCATGTCCTGCGAGTACGTTCTTGGGACGTTTTCGGGACGTCCATGTGCTATTAGGGTAGTGTTTATGTGTGATGAAAGTTAACTCTTTCTCATTCTCTGGATTTTATATTTGCTTATTGCTATATTATGCTGTTACATTTGCATGAAACTCCCATGTTGTAAGAGTATATTTATTATAATGCAATTCTTTAGATTCGTAAATATATACTCTTTTAGGGTTAGAAAATTTACAAGTTTCACATTTAACTGATTGTGGCAGGTGTGTGTTTAGTAAAGATGGCGGAAAGTGACAGAGGCCTAAAAATTTGCTGTTGTCATATTGGGTATGTATTTTATAAATATAGTGAATAAAAATTACATGCGTTCATATTATATATTATTACTGATGGTTGAGAATGTTTTAAACATATATGTAGGACATGAGTAACTATAGTAGGTATTATACATGTTTACAATTTGTTAAACTACCGGAAGGTAAAGAAGTATACGTCAATATTGAAAATTTTAAATATTGTGTAATATTAGGTTATTTTGTAAAGTTTGTGTATGTTTAAAATAGTTATATAAAATATATTTCTTATTAAGCTATCTGTGTTTTATTACCTCTTATATGGATACTATTCGATACCTCTGAAGTAGTTCCCACGAACATCAAAACACTCGAACACTTTCATTCGATGCGTGCTGCTCCAATCGTGTTGGTATCATCGGGATCATTAAAACTTTTCGTTTTAATCATCTGCCGATGATGCCAACATGACTGAGGCAACACGCGTCGGGTGCAGTATTCAATAAGCGTTTTGATGTCCGTGGAAACTACTTCAGAGATATGTAATGTATATTCATAAAATATACGATTGTGTATATGATGTGTGTTTCATATCCAGTGAATGTACATTGCATATGTTTATGTACATTCATTGGATATAAAATAGATATGGAAGTCGGCGACAAACGTATCTGCTGGGAATGTTAATTCCACATCCATTAGATGTACATTAGACATACTATCTCCATCTTGTGGATATACATATCCATAGATTGAAGATACAGTGTATGTACATTGCATATCATTTTGTTATGTGGGTAGTAGAATCAGATATTAAATGGCAATAAACTTTCCACTATTTTGGAAATTTCGTCTTGGATTTTTCTATTAAAAATGTAAAATTGTACACACATGCAAAATTTCAAGTCACAATACATTAACATCTGGAAGCGGGTGAAAATTTGTATCCACTTCAATTGAGTTGCAAGATTCTGTTGCGTACAAAGTTACAGGTCAAGCTAATAAAGACAAGTTAAAAAGAATGAATAAGGCCGGTGTGTAGGCGGTTAAGCCATTGGTTTCATTGCTGATTTCTCCTCCAAAAAAAAAAAACGAGACAACCATTTTTTTATTATAACTCCGTAAGTTCTTATGCTAACGACTTTTACTAGCTCTTTTCAAGCACTTTAAAAAAGGTCTGACAAATTTTCATCCAAAATTTCGTCGTCTTTCCGTTCTTTAACGTTGAAAGGTTCGAATTTAGTTTTCGGCGGTCAAACAGTCACCTTCAACGAGCCATAACTCGGTTTGTATTGTATCTACAGAAATTAAAAAAAACATCGATTTGTTATTTTATAAGGTTCATTTTTGCCTCTGATGGTTTTTTTGATAAAACGTAAGGTTTCCTTGTTATTCGTGAAAAATCGCTCTAGAACATGCATTTTTTATATGAAAAATAAACATTTTCCATTGGGAATGACTCGAAAAATATTGATTTATCGAAAAAAACTTCATAGAACATAGAGTTCAAATTCAAATTCAAATATTTATTGGTCTTTTTTTTTATCATGTACATGATATAAGACAAGTCACACTAGTTATGTGATATAATATCACATAATATAAGCTTATACTAAGAGTCGAATATAGTGTAAAACACACAGTTCTATAAGATGAGTACACAGAACACTGAAAAATATACAGTGCAAAAGAAAATTTGTAAACAAGAGTAAAAAAGAAAAAAAATGTTCATTTGCTATGTATTAGTATACATTAAATGTAGAAAAATTCTGATACAGAATAATAACATTTGTCTGATAAAAACACCTTCAGTTTTTTTAAATAAATACTCCCTTTCCTGATGTTTTATGTCATCTGGTAATCGGTTAAATAATTTCGGGCCTATAAATCTTGGAGACTAACTTGTGATTTTTAATCTGGCACAAGGTTCATGGAGTTTATTTTTTTGTATTGTATTGACTTGGTAGTTACTATTTAAAATGAAACTATTCTATTTTTAAAAACATACACATAAACTTCAAAAATATGTATGCTAGGCAAGGCAAGGCAAGGCAAGAATTTTATTTTCTATAAAGATATCCTTGCACGTGTGAGTATCGGTATACCAAATATACATCGCAAGGCACGTTTTTGAGCAATAAATACATTTGAAGCCATGATGGAGTTGCCCCCAAAACATATACCATATCTTGAACATGAATGAACTTGGGCATAATATAAATTAATACGTTGTTCTCTTGATAAAACACCCCTCATATTTCGGAACAGGTATACTATAGGGGAGTCTTTGGATATCAAAGTTTTGCAATGATGCTTCCAATTTAGGCATTCGTCCAAATATACTCCTAAAAACCTAACATTGTCCCCAGTATTAGAAATATTTTTATGGTCTATTTTAATATTTAAGTTATCACATTCCTTTCGCCAATCTGATAACTTGATGTTTTTCGGTATTTTTAGTGTACTAATTTCCACTCCCGAGAAGGAGTGGGAGCCACCCCCTGGGTAAAAGCGCACATCGGCACTATACAGGGTGTAATCAGTTTCATGTCATAAAAAAAAACAGGTAATGGGGACCGACTAGACAAACATTTTTAATATTATGGTAGACAACAATGGAGAACCACTGCTTTTCTTGGTCAATGGACTTGTAGTTCCCAATTACACAACTTTTAAATTGTCACAAAAAAGTGTTCGCCGGCACACGCGGTGGTCTGCGGTGTTAAAGCAAAGGCCTTGGATCATCGACCGCCTTTGATGGACCGCCTCAACTGAACTGAGGCAATTATAAAGAGGTAAATAATTCGTTCTCTCTTCGTGCACAATTGCAAGCAAATAATGGCCATAGAGGTTTAAACAGAGCATTTCTTTACCTGTGTGTTTTTTAATTTGGAACAAAATTATGGATTGTTTATAATTTACAAAATTTAAATGTGGTTTATTAACAATTGTAACATAAATGAGTGTCCTGGGATAAAAGCTTACTACCTACCTAAATGATTCAAAATCTCTGCATCTGCATCAATACACAGTTCGGTACGTCGAATTAAGGACATACGCACTTCGTTCAACACTAAACAATAAACTATCAACCAACGTTGTCAATAAAGAAAAATAAAATAAAAACTTGGTACAAAAGCCAAAAAGGAATACAAAAAGAGCGAACAAGTAAGTTGTGTCTGTACCTAATCAAGAATTTGACAACTTGAACGGTAAGTCAATAAAATAAATCTTAACTATAAATACACAATGACGCGAAATTCAAAAATAACAAAAACAACGAACGGCGGATTGGACGTATGTACATAACGAAACACCCACAGTAACTAAAATATTGCACAAGGGAGAGTTAGAGTATAGTTTTCTTCAGATCAGATCTAGATCTAAACCTACCTCTAGCAGTTCTCAAAAAATTTTATTGAAAATTTGCGAAAATTTTGTTTATTTTTTTTTCTTCAAAACTGTGAGCTTTAGACCCCATGTTATATAAGGTTTTTCTGTTTGTCTTCTCGTTCCCTACCACCAGTTTTTTTTAATGACATGAAACTAATTACACCCTGTATAACTTTTGTTCCTTGAGCCATTCCCTACTTACTGTCCAAATTTCACGTCAATTGGTGTTATCCGAAAGAATTTTAATAACCTATTTTTACCGCCAAACACTGGACTGTTAAATCTAATATTTGTAGTTTACCTCAGACTTATTCTGGATATAAAAAATATCGGCACCTTTGATACTGCCGTAAAGAACAAAGATCCCGATATTTTTATACCGACAATAAGTTTGAAATAAAGTACACACTTGTTACCCTGTTTTTTGGGCAACCCTGTATACATATTTCAAAACAAAATGACAAACATAACTCAAGTCTCAAATGCTACTTTTATCATCTTAATCCTAACCTTTCTTATCTAATATCATCGTCCAGTTTACATTTATGAAGTAACAATGCATATCATTATTCTCCGTAATCATTTGTTATGAATAATCTAATGTATTTTTGTTGAACGGAAATAGGTAGTTTAGGTATAGTATTTCTACAATATTTTTAGCGAAAGACTACATTTATATAACTATAGGACTATGATAAGATTTCATAATGCTGTCAGTAATAATTTCAGTTTTACCATTAGTGATATTTTAAAATAATAATTAATGTAGTATCCTGAAGTGAGCGCTTTTAAAAGTCTGAAATATTTTTGTCTTAGACAAATATCTTAAAATATAAATATTCGATTAATTACCGCGGCTGACTATATAGTCGAGTAAGTAAGAAAAGACGGAACCCAATTATAATGAATGGATTTTCATGATTTTTTTGGTATTGTGTGTCTAATACTGAGTACAAAAAAGTTGCCACTGTGAAACTAGCAGCCAAAGATAGCAGCTTAAATCTACGAAAACACCCGAAGACACATAGACGTTCGTCACAATCATAACTAGGGACGTTATTAAATGAAACATTTAATCACCGTACAACCGGTTAAGAGTTCATAAATAGGTTTAATAAAGCAATGTCTGTAAAATGGCGTCAATTTATCTTGGGTCCATCGGGTAGAAACCATCCCTTAATATATAAAAATTAATAACTTCGCAACCAGTAGGATGTACCAAATTTCCATTTAGGACATGTTGTATTAAGTCATTTCAAATGGGCCTACACAGTGGCGTCAATTTATCTTGGGTCCACAGGGTTGAAACAACCCTTTCAATAAATAGGAATTAATAACTTCGCAACCAGTCTGATGTACATATTTTACATTTAGGACAGGTTGTATAAAGTCATTTCAAATGCGTCTGCAAAGTGGCGTCAACTTGTCTTGGGTTCACTGGGTTGAAACAACCCTTTCAATAAATAAAAAATTAATAACCTCGCAACCAGTCCGATGCACATAATTTCCGTTTATGACAGGTTGTATAAAGTCATTTCAAATGCGTCTGTAGAGTGACGTAAATTTGTCTTAAGTCCACGGGGTTGAAACAACCCTTTAAATAAATAAAAATTAATAAGTTCGCCACCAGTCGGATGTACATAATGTACTTTTAGGACAGGTTGTATGAAGTCACTTCAAATAGTTCAAATCCGTCTGTGGAGTGGCGTCAATTTGTCTTAGGTACAGTTGAAACAACCCTTTCAATAAATAAAAATTAATAATTATAATTTGAAATGGCGCATTTGAAATGACTTTATACAACTTGTCCTAAACGTAAATTATGTTCATCCGACTGGTTGCGAAGTTATTAATTTTTATTTATTGGAAGGGTTTTTTTAACTCTGTGAACCCAAAACAAATTGACGCCACTTTGCAGACGCATTTGAAATGACTTTATACAACTTGTCATGAACGGGTATGAGGCGCCGTTTAAGACATTATTAGTATTACAAATATATATAATAATTATTGAAATATATATATTTTTTCATTAAATATATTTATTTCGTGATTTGCTAATATATTTATCTTTGTAAAAACATATATGTCTTCGTAAAAATATAAATACATTTCGTTTACAAATACTTAAATATTATTTCTGCTAACATACAGGGTGTAATCAGTTTCATCTCATTAAAAAAACTGGTAATGGGGACCGACTAGACAAACAAAAAACCTTTATGACTTTTCCCTCTAGGGGCACTTAGAAAAACACTGATCTAGGTTAACATATTTGATATTATGGTAGACAACTATTGAGAACCACTGCTTTTCTTGATCGATGGACTTGTATTTACCAGTTTTTACCAACATGCTCTGATTTTGAGAGCTTCAATTTTTCAAAAGTTTTGCAGAAATATGAGATTCAAATGTATTTCTTTGCCACTAAAAGTTCAAGCCCCACATTTGTAGTGTCATATTTCCGAAACTATTAATTTTACAAATACTTTAAAAAACAAAATAATATATCGCTTCTTAAACTTTATTTTTCTATATTGTCATATTTTCCTTTAATGCAATTGTTTTGGAGTTATTTACAAAAAGAAGAATTTTTTTTCAGCAAAATTGTAAAATTAGAACATATTAGTATTAGTAATGCTATACAGGGTACAGGTATCGAGTTCTACGATAGCTAGCAATTTTTAAAAAAATTGCAAGTAAACTAGATAAAAAAGTCTATAACTGGAAATTATTTTCGAACATACAGGGCGAGCCAAGACGAAATTACAGGACCAAGTGCCTTTTTTTAAATGGAATGCTATGCATGTATATCAGTACATATTTTGAAGCCTCTTTCTAAGCTCTATTCATTCCTATACTAGCATTGAATATCCCCCTACCACTTGGATGTAATGAATTTTTTTGTTGAAATAATGCAATCTGCAGATGGATATTAAAAAAATCACTACAGTCACAATTATGGGTTTTAAGAAAAACTTATGTGAATACCAGTTACGTGACATCTAATTAATGTCTTTGAATCATTTTCATTTCCTAAAACTGTACAGGGTGGCCAAAAATTATTTTTCAATTAAGAACTTTTTAAATTGAATTTTCTCAATTTTTTCTAATGGAACACGCTGTATATTTTTCAACGATGTGATGTAGAAATGAAAAACAAACATTTTTTGTGAGCATTTCCCTATGGCTAATTGCAACCAATTTCGTTTTATTGAGCAATATTTACAAAATTCAAAAATAAACTTAAAAAAAGAGGTTTCTTCAAATAACTCAGTAGAAAAAATTGTAATAAATGTTCCACATGTTTCCCATTTTGATTGATACACATCTCTATGCGTTTCTGAAATGAGGTACTCACTGTTCTTAAAACTGCCGGTGTGATAGATCTAAAGGTAGTTATTATTCTTTCCTTCATATTTTGTAATACTGTTGTTGCTGTGTCTCTATAAACAATTTCCTTCACGTATCCCCATAAAAAGAAATCCATTTTTGTGAGATCTGGGGATCTAGCAGGCCATTTAGTGGGTCCATTTCTTCCAATCCATTGATAAGGGTAGGTATTATTTAAGTGTTCTCTAACTGCATTTAAATACTGCGGTAGAGCACCATCTTGCCGAAACCACATACTATTTCGAATTCTTTCAGGGAGATTTACCAATAATTGTGGCAGATAGTTTTCCAAAAAATGAAGATAAATAGTCAATGTACCATCAAAGAAATGTGGCCCTATTACATGTTCTCCAACAATTCCTCCCAAAACGTTTATAGACCATGTGTGTTGGTTTTAAACTGGCATAAAAACGTGAGGATTTTCCGAAGCATAATAATGGAAATTGTGCCTATTAACAAATCCATTTTTATGAAAAGTTGCCTCATTAATCAATAAAACATTATTGAAGAAGTTGACATTTTGCATTTTACCTCTTCCCCAATTACAAAATTGTAGGCGCTTATGAAAATCGTCATCAGATACTTCCTGGTGCGTTTGAATATGATATGCATGCAACTTATTTGTTTTTAAGATTCGACCCACAGACCATCTACTTATTCCTACTAATGAGCTCACTTCTCTTTGACTAACATGAGGATCCTCAACCGTTACCAGCACCACAGAAAACTCATTTTCTTCGTTCACAACACGTTTTATTCTTTCACTTTTTTATATTCGATATTTCCAGTTTCCAGAAATCTATCGAGAAGGTTTTGGAAGCTGCTAACATCAGGAATCCTTCTTTCAGGATAACGTTGGTGATAAATTCTATTGGCAAGTAAACAATTTCTGTCTGACTCGCTGAAAACAAAAGTCCTGTCTACAAGTTCCGCTTTATTAAAATTCATATTGCACAATTGCACATATTTTAAATTCAATACAAATTGTAACTAACGACCGATAAGTGTGATAAATACTCCGTTGTACACGACAATTTATACCAAACTGAGGTTTTATTGCTTGTCGAATAACGAAAACGGCAAAAAAATTTACAAAAAAACATTACAGGACCTGTTAAATACTATTTACTCATTTCAATGGATTGGAAGAATTGGTTCCACTAAATGGCCTCATTTCAAAATTGCATAAAAACGTATGTCAGTCAAAATGGGCAACACGTCGAACCTCTTTTTTAAGTTTGACACTTATTTATTTATAAAACGAAAATGGTTGCAATTAGCCATAGGGAAGTACTGACAAAAAATGTTCTTTTTTCATTTCTACATCACATCTTTGAAAAATATACAGGGTGTTCCATTTGAAAACATTGTGAAAATTCAATTTAAAAAGTTTTTAATTGAAAAATAATTTTTGGCCACCCTGTACAGTTTTAGGAAATGAAAATGATTCAAAAACATTAATTAGATGTCTCATAACTGGTATTCACATAAGTTTTTCTTAAAACCCATAATTATTGTGAATGTGGTGATTTTTTTTAATATCTACTGATTGCATTATTTCAACAAAATAATTCATTAAATCCAAGTGGTTGGGAGATATTCAATGCTAATATAGGAATGAATAGAGCCTACAAAGAGGGTTCAAAAAATGTACTGATATACATAGTATTCCATTAAAAAAAAAAATGCACTTGGTCCTGTAAGTTCGTCTTGACTCGCCCTGTATGTTCGAAAATAAGTTCCAGTTATAGACTTTTTTATCTAGTTTACTTGCAATATTTAAAACAATTTCTAGCTATCGTAGAACTCGAGATATCGAGGTCCGACGCGCTATTGCCCCACCCTGTATATTAACAAAAACTGGTACAGATCTTATGAATTTCCATTATATAGCCAAAGGCAGCCGGAATATCCTAAATTTCTTCTTCAAAGAAAATTACAAAGCACTCATTATTTTGCACATAACATTGTTATCTTTCAAGCTGTACGGATATTTAAAAATGCTATAAAAGAGTACTTCAAGCCCTTTAATTTCTATTATATGTATTTTTAACATCATTCTGATTGTTTCTGACATATCTCGGCTGATAAACGTTCGAGTGCCATTTTTAAACCATCATATTTTTAGAACTATTCCTCGTACAGACATAAACAAAATATGAAATACTTGTAATTTGATAATCTTATTTTTTGTACCACACCATTTTTTCCATAAATGTAAGACTTTTAAGTTATGTACGAAAAATAGTCTCTAATCTAATCTTCAAATCGTTGGAATATATAATAAATTTTCATGAAAAATTGTAAATCACCTTTTTCTCTTACAATGTGATTCTATATCAGATTCGGTGGTTACTGTTTTACTTTTTTACCCACCCCTCTAGAGGAGATGGGAACCACCCCTAACTAAAAAGCGGCAATTTTTAAAGAATAAGGGATATATACCCACATAACAAAATGATATGCAATGTACATACACTGTATCTTCAATCTATGGATATGTATATCCACAAGATGGAGATAGTATATCTAATGTACATCTAATGAATGTGGAATTAACATTCCCAGCAGATACGTTTATCGCCGACTTCCGTATCTATTTTATGAATGTACATAAACATATGCAATGTACATTCATCGGATATGAAACACACATCATATACACACAACATCACACATCATATACACAATCGTATATTTTATGAATATACATTACATATATCTGAAGTAGTTTCCACGGACATCAAAGCACATATTGAATACTGCACCTGACGCGTGTTGCCCCAGTCATGTTGGCATCATCAGGAGATGATTAAAACGAACAGTTTTAATCATCTCGATGATACCAACACGATTGGAGCAGCACGCATCGAATGAAAGTGTTCGAGTGTTTTGATGTTCGTGGGAACTACTTCAGAGGTATCCAATAGTATCCATATAAGAGGTAATAAAATACAGATAGCTTAATAAGAAATATATTTTATATAACTATTTTAAACATACACAAACTTTACAAAATAACCTAACATTACACAATATTTAAAATTTTCAATATTAGTTAGTAAGTTATATAATATGAACGTATGTAATTTTTATTCACTATATTTATAAAATACATACCCAATATGACATAACAGCAAATTTTTAGGCCTCTGTCACTTTCCGCCATCTTAACTAAACACACACCTGCCACAATCAGTTAAATATGAAACTTGCAAATTTTCTAACCCTAAAAGAGTATGTATTTACAAATTTAAAGAATTGCATTATAATAAATATACTTTTACATCATGGGAGCTTCATGCAAATGTAACAGCATAATATAGCAATAAGCAAATATAAAATCCAGAGAATGAGAAAGAGTTAACTTCCATCACACATAAACACTATACACACAACACTACAGGGCTTAATCGCTTAATGGCTGCTGGCGCCGGCTGTTACGAACTACAATCCGTAAACAAATGATGCCTGTGCGCTGACGTAGTATGCCATAAATTAGTAGCGCATGCGCATCAGATAATGAGATAAAATTCGTGTACGCGTATAATTTAATTATACCTTAATGTACATGTTATGTATAAATCATTATGTATATACCTCCAGCAATATACAATGTATATGACGCTGATGGATATCAGTAGCTGAATATACATTTCATATCATATGTATATTTAACAATACATATTCAAATTCCAACACCTAATGCATATGCTATGGATGTACATATCCATGAGATGTTATGTGGGTAGTGAGGCCATCGAAAAGCATGCCGATAAAGCAGTTGAAGCCGACAAAGGACACCGCCGCTCTTTTTACACTTCGCGTCACTAAATGTATATCGTTTACTATATCTATACAAACTTTATTTCTGAAATAAAAAACAGTTTCCTGAAAGTGCTTCTGTAGGCTACGAGGCGCGTTGTGTGGCGAAATGTTACCAATTCACTGTCTATTTCTGTTGGGTTCGATTCCCAGCTCCCACAGATGACAATATCAAGTGTTTTCAATAGTATCCCTTCTGGATAGCTCTATCTTTGAATTTGGTGGTTATCCAATTTATGTTTCGTGTTTTATGTTTTTGTATTTTGTAAAGCATCTTGGGATCATGCAAATCTGCTTGGGGAAATGCCTCCGATCAAAGAACTTATTCAGTTGTTTGATCGGAGGGAAACGCGCATCGAATATAGTGTCTTTGTGTTAGTGAAAACTAAAAGATAAGATAATAATATGAATTCATTATTTTGTCTGTATCAAGGTGCGTAACACCAGTACACATATGTAATTTTAAATGACTACACGGTACAACTATTTAAGTTTACAAACGTTTTAAAAAAATGGGTTTTGAAATTAATATTAAACGTCTACAAGGATACATAGGAATAAAGGAGAAAACGTATGTATAAAAATGTAATCCGTTATTCTTCTGGGATGTAATATTATATTAATAATTTTAATAAAAATGGAAATGGAAATGGAAAAATGTCAATCTAATTACATATTTGAGTTTAGTCGACTCATAATTGCAATCATTTAGATTCATTGTAAAATTAATATACTTTATTATAAAATAATTCAGAAAATGAAGACATTTCAGTTTCTATATAGTTTCATAGTTCACATAATCAATTCAAATTCAAAAGGATTTTATTTAAATTAGAATAATCAATTGCTTCTCCCGTACCCGGTCGCGACCAGTCAGACGTCCACGGTACGTAGCGCCGCGGCATTCATAGTTATTTTTAGTAGTTGTTTTAATGATGCTTACACATTAAGAAATTTTGGGAACCTCTCAACAAAAGACAAAATAATATAAGGTAACGTATCGGTGACTTGAGAAGCGATTAAGAAAACATTTTAAACATTTTTTTTTAAGGGGTAAACATTGAAATATTTTCATTAAAATTTATATATAAAATAAGTTACTCTTATTACGCCTTAATTTACATGTAAAAGATAATATAATTATAGATTAATGTCTTGCAGTAAATAATTTTTCCAAATAATTATAATTTGCTGGAAAAAAAAATTAAATAAAATTATCGTCAGATGTCAATGTTATCCCCTAGAAAGTACAACATTGATCCAGTGAGCCACCCTATTAATTCGACTTAAAATGCGATGTATGGCAATGTTTAATCTGACTCGTGCATCATTGTCACCCTTAGCATATTTTTTGAGGGAAAAATAAGATAAACCAATTATTTAACTTCTATTTACCTTGCTTGATCATTATTATTATATTAACTAAATTAAGAATATTTTGAAGGTAAGTAAGTATAAAATATAAAATTATAAAAAACAAGATTTCTTGCATGCTTTACTTAACTAAACGATAATTGTAACTCATTGTAAAACAAATCCCAAAATAAACTAATTTATTTCAGCAAATTATGGTTCCAGTTTTGAATTTCATTATTTTGAAATAATGCTTTCCCCTCTGAACATGAGGATCTTCTAATAGTTGGACAACATCCGTTATTTTAATTTTTTATCTGTCAGTAACATCTGGATATACAAAATATAGCCCATTCCTACTTAGAAAGTCGAATTAAGCCATTTTCTCATTTACATTTGAGACTTTTCCGACATAATGTGCATTACCATATTTTGCTAAAACCCATGATGATTTATAGATGGACTTCTGAATCTCCGTTTCTTCATTATTTACACTAATTTCAGCAGAGTGTCCATGAGCTCATTATCAAATTGATAGTAATTTTCACTCTCTGATGAGCTTGATTCTTCTATAGGTGCCTTATTTGTTCCTTTCCCCCTTTTTTTTCTTTTCTTTTTCCGCTTTCTCCTTAGCTTTCTTTATTTTTACATCTGCTTCATTCTTTAATCTTTCTCCTACCTCATGGTCGGTCCAACTTTCTGCACACTTCCTATTCATCCACTGCATTAGCTCTGGAAAAACATTCAGATTCAATAAATTTCATAACACAAGTCAATAACAAAAAAATCTGCTCCGAGGACTAAACCTATCATGCCTTAAGTATTTTTGTGTGCTGAAACCGAATTTTCAGTGTAGAAAATTTTCTACAGCTTAGATTTCGAGTGAATCCCGTTTTTTTGTCAAAACCTGTATTTTGGCAATAAGAACAGAGATTTACTCTACCACGGAGGTAGAAAATTTTTTAAACTAAAAATTCGGTTTCAGCACACAAGAATACTTAAGACATGATAGGTTTAGTTCTTGGAGCAGAACATTTTTTTTTGTAGACCTGTGCACAGGTCTACACCTCCTCGATGGCTCTTTTCATTGTCTTTTATATTTTCTAGCATCAGGTCGCCTTGATCTTGTAACACGAAGCATCTACAATCATAAAAATTAATATACATAAATAATTCTTATAGGAAACATTCACAGTGGTAATGATAATCCAACAGAAAACATTGACACTGTCAATCTAATCCTGGGGCAAACATTGACACTGTGTCAAATTTAACCCAACTTCGAAATATAATTAAAAATATCACAATAATTTAGTATGACAAATTTGACAGTAAAATGCATTACCCAACTAATAAACAACATCTACTTAACCTTTTAGACGAAAAACGAGATAGATACACTCAATTTTGTACAAATTTTCCCAATTCACTCACCACACAAAATGATTAGGTGACCCAAAGTTGGCCATTACTACGAGCTAAAAATAAAGCCACAGCTTTCATATACTACCAATTGATGACAAGACACGGTGTGTTTTAACGTTAAAGGTTATTTTATTTTAAACAGCATGCTAAGAAAGTTAATACATATTTCTAAATAGGTGACAATGTTTACCCCACGACAATGTTGGACCCATTTACCTTAAATTTTAAAAACTCTCAGACATAAAATTTAGACTTTAAAACTTTTAGTGGCATCTTAGTAATTAAAATTTACATCTCAAAACAAAATATTTCGTCAAGTTTTGAAATGTTTGCTATATCTATTATTGTGCCAAATTTCAACTATCTACTGATTAGTAGTTGAAATTATTTTGACCACCATTTCTCATCCCCCAAAACATTTAATAATATTTGTTATCGATTAATTATCACTTAGTAATTAAGAACAAAAATACGATTGGCATACATCTCAGTTAGGGGTGGTCCAGAGGCAGGCATACATACCAGTTAGTGGAAGTCCAAAGACAGACATTTTGAACCTGCAAGGTGTCTGTCTACTTTTAAGCCATCACTAGTAAATATCAAGTTAATTTTTGTTTTAATAATTAATTTAATTTGTAAATTAAGTTTCTCTAATACTATATCAGAAGCTAAAAATTCCACAACTAAAAATTCTGTCGCAATAAGTATCATTCCAACACACTGACTGCAGGGGCGCCTTTAGGCCTAGGCGCACTAGGCGCGCGCCTAGGGCCCCACTTTTCCAGGGGCCCCCATTTCCCGATTTATTGCGGTAAAAAAAGCGATGTAAAAATTTTATTTCTTTGTTATGTCGTTATTTATTTTCGCTTTACTGATAGCAATAATTATATTTACAACTATCATGAAATACATTTCTTCCCTTTTCCATATCATCCTCATCAGATCTCAATTGCAACAAAAATGACAAAATAAGAATGGTTCATGCGAGAATGTGTTCACGAACATTTGTCGTTTATTTACATTTTGTATCATTTGAACTTGAAATCATTTTATAGTTCTTCCCTTGCATTTCAATTTTTTTCATATTTAAAATGTAGAAGTCTATAGGAATTTATTGTTTGTGTTTAACGTGTTTGAATATTCTTGAATATTCATTTTTTTAATCTTTATTCACTGTATCACGCTGAAAAAAATATGTTCGTAATATTAATGAATCGGTTCATCGACTGAAAAGTGATGAATCCGTTTATTAATATAATGTCCGTTTACATAGTAACAATAAATGTGTACATTGTATTAATCAACATATACATTATGTCAATAAACAGATTCATAAATTCTCAATGAACTTTCATTCACTGAACATATTTTTTTCAGTGTATTAAAAAAAGATGCAATCAATTAACAGACCAATTTGGCAATTCCTCAGACGTTACTATTTAAGTTTCGGCAGTCAGCACGTGCCAGATGACGAATCAGCTTTTCGGTCTATTTCACATTAATGAAAATAAATCTACTGATAATGATGATGCGAAAATTCAAGAACCTGAGACAAACAATCTAGAAAACCCGAGAAAATAACTGAGAAAATTTTTATTTTGAAACCAGTGATGAGGACTGCGAACAGGAAGAACCATTAGGAAACGATTCTAGTGAATCTGGCGATGATAAAAATATAGAAAAAGAATCTGAAAATAAAGAAAATTTGGAAAAAGAGTATGAGGATGCAAAACAAGCTAATAATCAGTGCACTGCAATGATCAATGCATTAGTATCAACCTATAGAGGTGACATAGATTCCGAGCTATCTCCAGATAAATTGCATAAATTTTTGATATATGTCGGCTTAAGTCGCCTGCTGAAATATATAAAGGACCAGTCGATAGTTCTGAAACTTGGGGAAAATGTTGTCCTGGGCCCCCTGATTAAAATTCCCTTTGACCGAATTCGATTTTTGACCTAGAGACAATTGAAACTGTGAACATCTGCGAAGGTCTGCTTAAATGTTCCATAAAAATTCTGAAAATATTCACTCATTTTTTAGAGAAAATAAACATCTTTTGTTTCTTGGTGTTTTTTTTTTCAAAGTACTTCCTTCTCCCGGAAAAAAATAAAACAGAAAAAAATAATTTTTTTGCAGTTTTTTTACGGGAAAAGGAAGCACTTTGAAGAAAATGTTGAAGGGGCATAAGCTGATTATTTTTACCTAAAGAACTTGCCTGAATATTTTGGGATTTTTCTGAAGTAGAAAAAAATAAAATTTTAGGGAAATTCTTGGTCGAAATTATTTTTGTCTAAGAAATTCTGAAAACCGGTAGGCGTGTTCTTTGAACAAAAATAAGCATCTTTTGTCTCTTGGTGTTTATCTTCAAAGTGCTTCCCTTTCCCGTAAAAAATCCAAAAATTATTTTTGTTTGTTTGTTATTTTTTTCCGGGAGAATGAAGCACTTTGAAAAAAATGCCAAAAGACAAAAGATGCTTATTTTTCTTCAAGAAATGAGCATGAATATTTTCAGAATTTTTATGGAACATTTACGCAGACCTTCGAAGATGTTCACAGTTTCAGTCGCCTCTAGATAAAAAAATCGACTGGTGGTTAGAGATAATTTTAATCAGTGGATCCAGGAGAATATTTTCCCCAAGTTTCAGAACATTCGACTGAAACCTATTCTTACTATAAAAAACTGCGGAGTCGTTTATTCTCAATGTGTTGCAGGCGACATTTTTTAATGTTGAAACCCTTTTGTGTATTTACTTGACCATTCCTGTCAGTAATCCCTCATGTAAACGCACTTTTTCGACGCTCAAAATAATTAATATAACTACCTACGAAGTACTTCGGGGCAACAGCGACTTCAAAATTTGTCTCTTCTGGATACTGTATCAGAGGAAACACAAAACTGTGATATCAAACGTTCAAATTGACAAGTTTGCTAACATGTAAAGCCGGAAAAAAATAATATGATAATATGTATTTGTAAAAATATACTTGCCTTCAAATCTTGCATAATATTTTTTTAATCGAGGGGCCCTCAAATCTCACAGCGCCTAGGGCCCCAATTTACCTAAACGCGCCCCTGACTGACTGTTTAAAAGTGAATTATTTATTATTTGTTTCCTTATAGTAATGAAACACTGACTGTGCTGGGTTGATATCGATAAATCAGTAGCTGTTCAACTACATTTTGTGGTTCGGTTTTTTTGTAAAATTTCTAAAATCTTGTTAAAGAAAGTGTAGTTTACAACACGTTTGGAATGGCATATTCCACACTAGCGAACCTACAAACTTTTCGCCCGTGTGGAATATGGGCCATTCCATAATTATACAACCACTAAGGAAAATTCTCATATTGCTTTTGTTGTCTGCTATGTTCTAAGGCGAAGGGTTAATCATGTATCTGGTTGACACAAGTGTGTCAGGTAATTTGTATGCTGGCTCTTATACTATTTGGCATGCCACATATTAACTGTTTAGTGTTTCGTCCTATATTATTGGCAAGGGTAACCCAGTTTCTTACACAATTTATCACCTCAGGGCAAGATAATATCTCGATATTTTAATAGTACATATATTCTATAACAAGTTATGGAATGGCCCATATTCCACACGAGCGAAAAATTTGTAGGCCGAGCCGAAGGCGAGGACTACGGTTCGCGAGTGTGGATATGCCATTCCAAACGTGTGTTGTAGACTATACTGTTACGTATTTTCCACCTTTTAGGAAACACCCTGTATGAATCCGTGGGTTCAAAATAATTTCAACAAGAGATAAACACCACTAACACTTTATTTAATAATTTACTGACTATACAATACTTCAAACATTCAAAATAACCTGTACACTTTATTTAACATCAGATTTTACCGAACGTGTCACTTCTAAAATAAACTTCTCTTTAATAATCTTCTTCCTCCGCGCTGGTAATCGCGCCTTATATACTCCGAATTTGACTCTCTAGATCCATCTAGAAGCAATCAAGAATCTTCTCCAACCACATTCCAGAAAAGTCCATTTCTTTCTGCTGGCTTCCAGTCACAATTAGTAGGCATAGGCGTATTATCTCCAGTTCCAAGGGGATGTAATTCATAACAATACTTTCTCTAACAAGATTTTAGAAATTATGCAAAAAAACTTTAAAACTGTTCAAGACGTCAAATCCGGAGCTAAATTTTGTTCGACGTAACCGTAACAACCGAACCACTAACAGCTTCTGATTCGTCGAAAGCCGTGAGGTATTATACCATAACAGTGTGTTGGAATGATACTTGTTCCGATACAATTTTTAGTTGTGGAATTTGTAATTTCTGAAATGGTGTTAGAGAAAAGTTTATTTTGCATTGAAATATAATATCTGTAGGTAGGTTTATGCAACGGAAGAGTGTTAGAATACCGGAATATAGACAAATTAATTTTTTCTGTAAAATAAAGTCTTGGAGAGATATAAATAACTGTTAAAATAACATATAACCTAACAATATTCAAAAAGCTTTATCAAGCTCGGGTTAGTCGTTTTCAAGTCACGAGGGAACAGTCTAATTAGCTGACAAAGAACATAATTTATGTTGATTATAATTAATGTAAAACCAGATCCTTCGCCATTTCTGCAAAGAGTGGCCGCAGAGATTTAAAAAACCGCATGTATTTTCGCCCTTCATATCGAACTTGAAGTTGGTCCTAAACGATAGTTTGTGATAAGACATCGCTGTTAGAGGAATGGTTGCAAGAGGCTGTCCTCGGGGGGGGGGGTGTCTTATCACCTCTTCTTATCACGCAGATGATCTAACGATACTGCTTAGTGGTAAATTCGAAGGAGTCCTCTGTGATCGAATGCAGATGGCCCTGAGAATAATCGAAAGATGGTGTAGAGAACACTCTCTGTCGGTCAACCCCAGGAAGACAGAGCTGGTCCTCTTCGCAAGGAAAAGGAAATTGGGGCCAATGACGGCACCCGTTCTCCTAAATACCACACTAAATTTCGCATCAGAAGTAAAATACCTTGGAGTAACTTTAGATGCCAAACTAACTTGGAATCTTCATTTAGATAGAAGACTAAAGAAGACATCTCTTTTGAGCAGTGCCGCAGAACCATAGGGAAAACCTGGGGAATGAAACCCAAAGTGGCTATGTGGATTTACACTGCTATAATAAGACCGATGATAGCCTATGGAGCCATTGTCTGGTGGCCTAAGAGTCAGCAGACTGTAGCGAAACGTAAGCTCAGCCAGGTACAACGAGTAGCCTGTTTAAACACAATTGGAGCTATGAGAACGACACCAACAAGAGCAATGGAAGTGATGCTGTGCCTGCCACCACTAGACATATATCTAGAAGAGGTGGCCCTAACTACTATGGCACGTCTCAAATCCGTTGGTATACAGCCAAACATAGGATGTGGAGTGACCAGATGCCGGCTGTGGAATGAGGCAATCAAACAAATGCCACTTCTGCAGGTACGTGCAGATGGTATTTCTCCACAGTTCATCTTTGATAGACCCTATGCAATACACACTAACAGTAGCAATGAGGCTGTCAGTGAAGGAACAGTTAACATCTTCACAGACGGATCGAAAAAGAAAGAAGGAACAGGTTGTGGGGTATACTCCAGGAACCTGCAAATTTAAATTAAATGGGCTATGGACAAACAAGCCAGTATAACACAAACATAACTGGCGGGAATAACCATAGCCGCAAAAGAAATTTCCCGTAGACAAATAACGGGAAAAACAATCAGAATCTACACTGATAGTAGGCAATCACTACTGGCCCTACAGAGACACAAAATAACAACAGGGTCAGTATGGGAATGCCATCAGGCACTCGTGGGCGCCTCCAGCATGAACAGTGTCATTCTATGCTGGGTCAAAGGGCATGCACAGTGCAGAGGCAACAAGAAAGCTGACAGTCTGGCTAAGAAGGCAGCCAGTCTAAGTATACTTGGACCTGGCCCTTCCAACATACTGCCGACCTCAGAAATAATGCTAATGATTAAAGAAAACACCCACAGAAAATTTAAAAAACTGCGGGATGAAACTCATAGTTGTCAGTTGGCCAGGGATCTGCTTAGATACCCCGACAAGGATACAACGATGATCTACCTGGGAATGTCCAGGAAGAACCTGCGCTTCGCGACAGGAATTCTTACTGGTCATTGCTAGCTGAGGAAGCACCTTTATAAGATGAAGTTAAATGACACACCCCTATGCAGAGTTTGTGAACAAGAAGACGAGACTGTCCAACACGTACTCTGTGAGTGCCCGGCAGTCTCCTCTAGCAGAGAATCCATTTTGGGAGAACGTTGGCCTACTTTGGCCGACTTGAGGGATATTCTCCTAGGCAGCATCACCACCTTCTTCACAAGATTAGGATGGTTGGAGGCCTAGGTGGAATCTTGTATCCCTCGGGAGGATGTACAAGGGGCCCAATGGGGCCTAGGTGCTGCGGTCACTTAAATGTGACTGCCCTCCCACAAACTCCAAACTCCAAAGACATTGTTGGCGAGTTTCAAATTGAGCATATTTTTAGATGCTGAGTTGTGAGGCCTCAAAGTTGCTGTTATACGCCGCTGTGAAACTAGCAGCCAAAGATAGCAGCTTAAATCTACGAAAACACCCGAAGACGCATAGACGTTCGTCACAATCATAACTAGGGACATTACTAAATAAAACATTTAATCGCCGTACTACCAGTTAAGACTTCATAATTAGGTTGTACTAAGCAATGTCTGTAAAATGGCGCCAACTCACTTGGATCCATAGGGTAGAGACTAGCCTTTTAACATGTAAAACTTAATAACTTCACAACCTGTGGAATGTACAAAATTTCCATTTAGGACAGGCTGTATAAAGTAATTTCAAATGCGTCTGTAATGTGGCGTCAATTTGTCCTGAGTCCACGGGGTTGCAACAACCCTTTCAATAAATAAAAATTAATAACTTCGCAACCAGTCCGATGTACACAATTTTCATTTAGGACGCGGTGTATAACGACATTTCAAATGCGTCTGTAAAATGGGGTCAATTTGTCTTGGGTCCACGGGGTTCAAACAACCCTTTAAATAAATAAAAATTAATAACTTCGCAACCACTCCGATGTACATAATTTCCGTTTAGGACAGGGTGTATAAAGTCATTTCAAATGCGTCCCTAAAGTGGCGTCAATTTGTCTTGGGTCCACGGGGTTGAAACAACCCTATAAATAAATAAAAATTAATAACTTCGCAACCACTCCGATGTACATAATTTCCGTTTAGGACAGTGTGTTTAATGTCATTTCAAATATGTCTGTATAATGGCGTCAATTTGTCTTGGGTCCACGGGGTTAAAACAACCCTATAAATAAATAAAAATTAATAACTTAGCAACCACTCCGATGTACATAATTTCCGTTTAGGACAGGTTGTATAATGTCATTTTAAATACGTCTGTAAAGTGGCGTCAATTTGTCTTTGGTCCACGGGGTTGAAACAACCCTTTAAATAAATAAAAATTAATAACTTTGCAACCAGTCCGATGTACATAATTTCCGTTTAGGACAGGGTGTATAAAGTCATTTCAAATACGTCCCTAAAGTGGCGTCAATTTGTCTTGGGTCCACGGGGTTGAAACAACCCTATAAATAAATAAAAATTAATAACTTCGCAACCACTCCGATGTACATAATTTCCGTTTAGGACAGTGTGTTTAATGTCATTTCAAATATGTCTGTATAATGGCGTCAATTTGTCTTGGGTCCACGGGGTTGAAACAACCCTATAAATAAATAAAAATTAATAACTTAGCAACCACTCCGATGTACATAATTTCCGTTTAGGACAGGTTGTATAATGTCATTTTAAATACGTCTGTAAAGTGGCGTCAATTTGTCTTTGGACCACGGGGTCGAAACAACCCTTTAAATAAATAAAAATTAATAACTTTGCAACCAGTCCGATGTACATAATTTCCGTTTGCAACAGGGTGTATAACATCATTTCAAATACGTCTGTATCGTGGCGTCAATTTGTCTTGGGTCCACGGGGTTGAAACAACCCTTTAAATAAATAAAAATTAATAAATTCGCAACCAGTCCGATGTACATAATTTCCGTTTAGGACAGGGTGTATAAAGTCATTCCAAATACGTCCCTAAAGTGGCGTCAATTTGTCTTGGGTCCACGGGGTTGAAACAACCCTATAAATAAATAAAAATTAATAACTACGCAACCACTCCGATATACATAACTTCCGTTTAGGACAGGATGTTTAATGTCATTTCAAATATATCTGTATAGTGGCGTCAATTTGTCTTGAGTCCACGGGGTTGAAACAACCCTTTAAATAAATAAAAATTAATAAAATCGCAACCAGTCCGATGTACATAATTTCCGTTTAGGACAGGGTCTATAAAGTCATTCCAAATACGTCCCTAAAGTGGCGTCAATTTGTCTTTGGTCCACGGGGTTGAAACAACCCTATAAATAAATAAAAATTAATAACTACGCAACCACTCCGATGTACAAAACTTCCGTTTAGGACAGGATGTTTAATGTCATTTCAAATATGTCTGTATAGTGGCGTCAATTTGTCTTGGGTCCACGGGGTTGAAACAACCCTATAAATAAATAAAAATTAATAACTTCGCAACCACTCCGATGTACATAATTTCCGTTTAGGACAGGTTGTACAATGTCATTTTAAATACGTCTGTATCGTGGCGTCAATTTGTCTTTGGTCCACGGGGTTGAAACAACCCTTTAAATCAATAAAAATTAATAACTTTGCAACCAGTCCGATGTACATAATTTCCGTTTAGGACAGGGTGTATAAAGTCATTTCAAATGCGCCTCTAAAGTGGCGTCAATTTGTCTTGGGTCCACGGGGTTGAAACAACCCTATGAATAAATAAAAATTAATAACTTCGCAACCACTCCGATGTACATAATTTCCGTTTGCAACAGGGTGTATAATGTCATTTCAAATACGTCTGTAAAGTGGCGTCAATTTGTCTTTGGTCCACGGGGTTGAAACAACCCTTTAAATAAGTAAAAATTAATAACTTCGCAACCAGTCCGATGTACATAATTTCCGTTTAAAACAGGTTGTATAAAGTCATTTCAAATGCGTCTGTAAAGTGGCGTCAATTTGTCTTGGGTCCACGGGGTTGAAACAACCCTTTAAATAAGTAAAAATTAATAACTTCGCAACCAGTCCGATGTACATAATTTCCGTTTAAGACAGGTTGTATAAAGTCATTTCAAATGCGTCTGTAAAGTGGCGTCAATTTGTCTTGGGTCCACGGGGTTGAAACAACCCTATAAATAAATAAAAATTAATAACTTCGCAACCACTCCAATGTACATAATTTCCGTTTAGGACAGGATATATAAAGTCATTTCAAATGCGTCTCTAAAGTGGCGTCAATTTGTCTTGGGTCCACGGGGTTGAAACAACCCTTTAAATAAATAAAAATTAATAAATTCGCAACCAGTCCGACGTACATAATTTCCGTTTAGGACAGGGTGTATAAAGTCATTCCAAATACGTCCCTAAAGTGGCGTCAATTTGTCTTGGGTCCACGGGGTTGAAACAACCCTTTAAATAAATAAAAATTAATAACTTCGCAACCAGTCCGATGTACATAATTTCCGTTTAAGACAGGTTGTATAAAGTCATTTCAAATGCATCTGTAAAGTGGCGTCAATTTGTCTTGGGTCCACGGGGTTGAAACAACCCTATAAATAAATAAAAATTAACAACTTCGCAACCACTCCGATGTACATAATTTCCATTTAGGACAGGGTGTATAAAGTCATTTCAAATGCGTCTCTAAAGTGGCGTCAATTTGTCTTGGGTCCACGGGGTTGAAACAACCCTTTAAATAAATAAAAATTAATAACTTCGCAACCAGTCCGATGTACATAATTTCCGTTTAGGACCGGATGTATATTGTCATTTCAAATATGTCTGTACAGTGGCGTCAATTTGTCTTGGGTCCACGGGGTTGAAACAACCCTTTAAATAAATAAAAATTAATAACTTTGCAACCAATCCGATGTACATAATTTCCGTTTAGGACAGGGTGTATAAAGTCATTTCAAATGCGTCTCTAAAGTGGCGTCAATTTGTCTTGGGTCCACGGGGTTGAAACACCCCTATAAATAAATAAAAATTAATAACTTCGCAACCAGTCCGATGTACACAATTTCCATTTAGGACCGGGTGTATAATATCATTTCAAAAATGTCTGTACAGTGGCGTCAATTTGTCTTGGCTCCACGGGGTTGAAACAACCCTTTAAATAAATAAAAATTAATAACTTCGCAACCAGTCCGATGTACATAATTTCCGTCTATTACCGGGTGTATAATGTCATTTCAAATATGTTTGTACAGTGGTGTCTATTTGTCTTTGGTCCACGGGGATGAAACAACCCTTTAAATATATAAAAATTAATAACTTCGCAACCAGTCCCAAGACAAATTGACGCCACTTTAGAGACGCATTTGAAATGACTTTATATACCCTGTCCTAAATGGAAATTATGTACATCGCAGTGGTAGCGAAGTTATTAATTTTTATTTATTTACAGAGTCGTTTCAACCCCGTGGACCCAAGACAAATTGACGCCACTTTAGAGACGCATTT
Source organism: Stenurella melanura (assembly GCA_963583905.1). Lineage (NCBI taxonomy): Eukaryota > Metazoa > Arthropoda > Insecta > Coleoptera > Cerambycidae > Stenurella > Stenurella melanura. The sequence continues at coordinate 116,059,504 of OY757311.1, forward strand.
GAAATGACTTTATATACCCTGTCCTAAACGCAAATTATGTACATCGGAGTGGTTGCGAAGTTATTAATTTTTATTTATTTAAAGGGTTGTTTCAACCCCGTGGACCCAAGACAAATTGACGCCACTTTAGAGACGCATTTGAAATGACTTTATATATCCTGTCCTAAATGGAAATTATGTACGTCGGGGTGGTTGCGAAGTTATTAATTTTTACTTATTTATAGGGTTGTTTCAACCCCGTGGACTAAAGACAAATTGACGCCACTTTAGAGACGCATTTGAAATGACTTTATATACCCTGTCCTAAACGGAAATTATGTACATCGGAGTGGTTGCGAAGTTATTAATTTTTATTTATTTAAAGGGTTGTTTCAACCCCGTGGACCCAAGACAAATTGACGCCACTTTAGAGACGCATTTGAAATGACTTTATGTATCCTGTCCTAAATGGAAATTATGTACGTCGGGGTGGTTGCGAAGTTATTAATTTTTACTTATTTATAGGGTTGTTTCAACCCCGTGGACTAAAGACAAATTGACGCCACTTTAGAGACGCATTTGAAATGACTTTATATACCCTGTCCTAAACGGAAATTATGTACATCGGAGTGGTTGCGAAGTTATTAATTTTTATTTATTTAAAGGGTTGTTTCAACCCCGTGGACCCATGACAAATTGACGCCACTTTAGAGACGCATTTGAAAGACATTGTACACCCTGTTGCAAATGAAAATTATGTACATCGGAGTGGTTGCGAAGTTATTAATTTTTATTTGTTTAAAGGGTCGTTTCAACCCCGTGGACCCAAGACAAATTGACGCCACTTTACAGATGCATTTGAAATGACTTTATACAACCTGTCTTAAACGGAAATTATGTACATCGGACTGGTTGCGAAGTTATTAATTTTTATTTATTTAAAGGGTCGTTTCAACCCCGTGGACCCAAGACAAATTGACGCCACTTTAGAGACGCATTTGAAATGACTTTATATACCCTGTCCTAAACGGAAATTTTGTACATCGGAGTGGTTGCGAAGTTATTAATTTTTAATTATTTATACGGTTGTTTCAACCCCGTGGACCCAAGACAAATTGACGCCACTTTACAGACGCATTTGAAATGACTTTATAGAACCTGTCTTAAACGGAAATTATGTACATCGGACTGGTTGCGAACTTATTAATTTTTATTTATTTATAGGGTTGTTTCAACCCCGTGGACCCAAGACAAATTGACGCCACTTTAGAGACGCATTTGAAATGACTTTATATATCCTGTCCTAAACGGAAATTATGTACATCGGAGAGGTTGCGAAGTTATTAATTTTTATTTATTTATAGGGTTGTTTCAACCCCGTGGACCCAAGACAAATTGACGCCACTTTACAGACGCATTTGAAATGACTTTATACAACCTGTCTTAAACGGAAATTATGTACATCGGACTGGTTGCGATGTTATTAATTTTTATTTATTTAAAGGGTTGTTTCAACCCCGTGGACCCAAGACAAATTGACGCCACTTTAGAGACGCATTTGAAATGACTTTATACACCCTGTCCTAAATGGAAATTATGTACATCGGAGTGGTTGCGAAGTTGTTAATTTTTATTTATTTATAGGGTTGTTTCAACCCCGTAGACCAAAGACAAATTGACGCCACTTTACAGACGTATTTGAAATGACATTATACACCCTGTCCTAAACGGAAATTATGTACATTGGAGTGGTTACGAAGTTATTAGTTTTTATTTACTTATAGGGTTATTTCAACCCCGTGGACCCAAGACAAATTGACGCCACTTTACAGACGCATTTGAAATGACTTTATACAACCTGTCCTAAATGAAAATTTTGTACATCCCACTGGTTGTGAAGTTATTAATTTTTATATATTAAAAGGGTAGTCTCTACCCGATGGATCCAGGAAAAGTTGACGCCATTTTACAGACATTGCTTAGTACAACCTAATTAGGAACTCTTAACTGGTTGTACGGCGATTAATTGTTTTATTTAGTAATGTCCCTAGTTATGATTGTGACGAACGTCTATGCGTCTTCGGGTATTTTCGTAGATTTAAGCTGCTATCTTTGGCTGCTAGTTTCACAGCGGCCTGTTATACCCCATCAGCCTCATTGTCTGATAGTCTAGTAAAAAGTAAAGTAGGATCGAAAGGCGGCCTGTTATATCCAGAATACTATAAGTTTCTTGTGGTGATTACCAAAAAATAGGTTTCGTGATCCCTCCAGGGGTACAACAACCTTTAAAATGTAAAAAACACCCCAATCAAGAGAGTTTTTCGCATTTATTCACACGACTTTTTTAAATAAAATTAATTTTTTTACAATATCTATTATAAATAGAGCAAAATTACTTGTAAATGAAAAAAAGAGTTATTTTTGTCTTGAAAACTGTCCCTAAATACCTCCACCTCCACCAAATTGCTAAAAACCTCGAAATAAATATTATTTTCTAATTTCATTTTCTAAGGATTCAACGAATAGGTAGTAGATATTGCAGGTTTTTAAAAGTGACAGCTATTTTTTTAGTAAAAAAAAATGTCTGAGTCTCGGTCTGTAATTTTTTTGTGCGCATGTTTTCTCTGGAACAGTTTAAGATGTTGACTTGAAATTTTGTACACATATGTTTTATAATAAGATCTGGAACTGGATTTTATTTGAAATTTATGCGCTGAAGCGTTGGGGAGTAAATAGGGGAAAATAAGTAAAGCAAGCTGGTAAGAGTACAGAAATTTGGGATTTGGTGTATATACTAGAAGCGATGACCTCAGATTTTTTTATAATATTTGTCATCCCCCTACCACGGGAGGCTGATAAAATATATTTGAGATATTCACTTGAAATTTGGTACACGTAAGTATTATAACGACATCTGGAACTAGATTATATTTTGAAAGGTTGGGGGTTAAATAGGAGAAAATAAGTAAAGCAAACTGGTATGAGTACAGAAACTTGGGTTTTGGTGTATATTCTAGAAGCGATGGCCTCAGATTTTTACAGTATTTTTTCTATGACATCTGCCCAATATTACTAAAACTCTATGACCAGTAATTTCCACATACTATAGTGCAAATATAGTCGAGATGTCTTCACTACAGTGACTTGAATGAAAAATTTATATGTGGAAGTAGTGATTCCTTAGGCAACGGTTTTTGAACAGTGGTACTAACCACTCATACTTAAAAAAATAGTATTAAAACATTATCTACTGTTGAATTTATGGCAATAACTTATTTTATCTATATATATTTTTAACTGCACAATTCAACTAGACCCAGCCAAGTTGTAATGAGTGCAGTACAGTGAGTAGTAAATATTCATAAAGTACACAAATATTACAAATTACATTTACTTATTATATAATGCATAGTATATTTTTATGTCTAACTACGCATATTTTACAAATTTATTTAAAATGAAACGTTAAAATATTTTTTTAAATAATATTTTACGTATTCGTAAAATTCATAATTAATGCAAGAATTTAAATATGAATGATAAATTAGTCGCCGGAAATATATCGGCTCAATCATTTCCCTGAAATAGCTTAAGTAATTTCTATGGAAATCTTTTATAAAATGTAAAGTATGTCTCGGTGGTGGCAGTGATCCCTATTAGTTTCATCGAGCTACTATATTTATTAATTGTAAGGTGAGCAAAAGTTGGAAAATGTATTTTGTAGTCAAGAATGATAATATGCGGAAATGTGGTGAATGCGCCGGGGGTAAAATTGCGTTAAAATTGGTAATTGGGTATTTTCTGAATAGCTGATGCTGAATTTAACATAAATAAAAAATAAGAATTTAAAATGCAGAATTCTGCCTTAATACCTAATGTAAATACTGAAGTTGGTGCAAAATAAACAAACAACAAAGAAAATATTTTCAACTAACCTCAATATCGGTGTTAGGGGTAATAGGTATGATAAACAGAACGACGGACAGTGGATCATTTCACAAATCTAACATGACAAAAGTGAGATTAAAATTTCATTAAAATATATACCCTAATGTATTAGGTATATAACATTAGTCCCTGCCGAGTAGCAGATAAAGAAATTACCCTTGAAAATTTAGTACCGGATTAGTCTGGCAAGAGACATTGTAGAGAGTGCAGTTGCATATGGTGCATTTACTAGCAAGTTTCTTACGTGTTAAGTGTTTCAATGGATCCAGTGACTATAGGTATGTCTCCATTATTTCCAATATATGATAATCTAAAAACATTTTCTACTGATTGAGGTTTCGAGGCGTTATATACACTAATTATTTTTCATAAAATAATAAATGTTTGTAATTTCTGTCGACTGAACTTACATGAGGGCCAAAAAGTGCCAGGCTACTGTTCAGCTTATTTTGTAGGACAGTGTTCCTACATTTTAAATATATTTGAGTTTCTTTGCGATTTTGTGCTTTATGGCTGTTTTTCTATTATTTTTAGATTCGCGACGTACTTTTTCAAGAAGAGAGTTTTTCAACAAATGGCGTGGTTTAACTAAAAAATCACGTACCGACGAACTTCTGAAATTTGTGATTAGTACATATGATATTAATGGTTTAACCGATGAAGGTATAAAAAATATAAAAACCGTTATAAAAGATTTGTCGAAGAAAATTTATGAACGATGGGATAATTCTTCTTGAAAACTGGAAGTTTTTCTAAATAAATATAAGGACTGGCTAGATGGCATCGACATAGATTTTGTGGCAATTACCTACAACATACAGCCAGCAACCTCTGCTGGGATACCAGCTGGGTGACCAGTGTAGCGAAAGATCCAAGATCAGAAAAGTTCAGCATCTGTTGGAATCAAGTATTTCTGCTGAGTTAACTTATGCAGCTGAAGTTTCTGTACGTTCAGAAGGTAAACAAACTAGATGCTGCTAATATTGTCAAGGAATTATCTTCAGCTTCTTCTGAAAGAGCAACTACAATTAAAAAGCTTCGACGCCAACAAAATTTGTTGAAACTTTCCTATATAGTTTTAAAGTATATTTATTTTTCAATCCTCTCAAATTCAACCCCTTATTGCTTAGACTTTTTTACAATTTTTAGCGTATTTACGGACATATTATTATCATGTCCACAAAGTGTCAGAATTTTAAAATAAAATGTACCTTTCAACCCCTTCAAAAACAACCCCTCCACTATTTATAATTTTTTTTTACTATTTTTGATATATTCACAGATATCATATTATCATATTCACAGAGTTTCAGCACTTTAGAAACAAATTTATTTTTCAACCCTCAAAAACCACCCCCTTAATGCCTAGAATTTTTTCACTATTTTTCCGGTCTTCCAAGAATTAAGCTCATTTAGACATTTGTAGAATTTTGTCCAGCTAGAAGTTGCAAATCGCCCACTGTGCGACGCGTTGGTGGTTTTTATTTCATAGTTTTTAGTGACCGTTTTTTTAAAGGCGGGTCAATATTTTTCAAACATTTCTTATTTAAGCCAGTTTTTGTATCTCCCATCATTGAATGAACCTACGTAGAATAAACGTAGAATAAGAATTGATCTGTTTTGAACAATCATTTTGTACATTTACAATTCATATTCGCATATTTCATTTAAAATTCATTGTTATAGAGGTTCATTTTTAAATATAATATAATAATAAGTTGAGTTGTTAAAATGTTTATTTATTATTAAAAATGTCACTTTTAATAATCCCATTTAATTAAAGCGTTTGAGTTTAAATCTATTTGATTAAATCAAATAGATGTCAAAATTGCGGAATCAGAGAAACTTTGAACATATGTTATTTTTTCCACATTCACGTAATGGAGTGGAAGCATAGTAGGTAATCCTAAGAAATTGTTCAAAATTTCTATTTGTTGAAATAGGTTAGAATGCCACGAAACGACAAAATTTTAAATTTGAACAAAAACAAATTTGTCTGTCGGTCTGTCTGTCCATCGGTCGGTTATAGAATTTTTTCAGTCCTTGGATAAAAATCTTCACTCTCTTCGCAATGTACTCAAAAGAAGTTATTTTCCTCATAGAATAATACATTTATATGTATATGAATAGTCACATTGCTTACTAACTTACGCAAAGCAATACAATCGCTAAAACCCAAGACTGCAAAAGGTGCAGCTACAGTACCAACATATTTGTATAAAGCTTATGTTGATCTGCTGTTGCTTCCACTGCAAATAAGATTTAATACACCTTAAAATAATATAAAATGTCCAAATAAATTCAAGGTTGGTCGAGTCACTCGACTTCCCCATCTAAAATACTCGAACGTGTAATATCATAATATAATAGAATGATTCTCACGTCTCCTCGATCCTCAATTTATGAGTATTTTCGGAATATGTCATCCATAAAATAGGAGAATCCCAAATAGACAATGTATATAATGATCTATCAAAGGCACTTGATAGAGTTAACCATAATGTATTAATGACGAAACTACAGAGTTTCTCTATGAGGACGCCCTATTGCAGTCTTTATTATCGTATCTCACTAATCGACCACATTTTGTCAAATTTAAAGACTGTTACCCGCATAGTCTTATATCAATATCTGGGGTACCACAAGGTTCGATAATAGGGCCCTTGCTTTTTGTAATGTTTGTCAATAATATTTCCTCTTATATTAAGCACTCAAGATTTTTATTGAATGCAGATGATCTAAAAATATTTCTGCAAATTAATAGGTACATTAAATTACACTGAGAGATTATAAAGTGACCTTGATGCCATTTCTACTTTTATGACAATAACTTCGCCTTGAATGAATCAAAATGCACGATTATAACCTATACAAGAAATCGGTGAAGGTATTTACACAGAACTTTTCTCTTTATTTACACAGGGCGGTCACTTTAAAAAATTATTAATTACGCAAAGACATACGAGAATAATAATCGGAATGTAGTTATCACTATTATTCAAAGAAAACCTAATAACTTTTGGTCAAAAAATATATAGAGTGGTCTCCCGGGGTCCCGGGATTTCGGGACCCCGGGATTGGCATCCCTAATACCTATGTATAAGTCAATTTTAATTATATTTTTCATTTCACTGTATATTTGCAATTAGGGACTACCTGTTAATATGCAGTATAAATAAATAAATAATATGCTAAAATTTACTTAATGTATAAAATACACACAGATAAAAATATTGTTTAAATTCAAGAATCCGCACATGTACGCAAATAAATGAATTCTTTGTATAAAACAAATATTTTTGTTTCAAAAATGATTTATTTATTATAAGCTTTTTATTTCTTGCTACAAAGTTATTTGTATTATGAAGAATTTATTTATTTGCCTATCAGATGAAACAATGGTTTCCTGATTCAAGACATTATTTTTATGTGTGCAGTATCTATTCAATCTAATTTTAAAATGTTTTACATGTCTGGCTTCTTTTATTGCAGGAGGTAGTTTATTAAAATTGTTTGGACCTAGGTAAAATATAACCCTCAATTTTTTCAACCACGATTCATTTAAAAATTCCGTTTTTTTTTTACTACCATAAAAAACAATACTACCTACTTCAGTCAAATAGGAACATATTTCAACGTTTGACGGAAACAATAGTGGAACTTTTGAAAATTGGCAAAAAATAATCATTAAGATGTACTATTAAATCTTGGAAAAATGGTGTTCAAATTCAGTTTTTTGCCTATTCTTGACTACATTTGAACTCTAGTATGTGGAAATTATTGACCATAGAATTTTAATATTTGGGGCAGATGTCATAAAAAAATTTGATGGGTTGGTTTCTACTAATGCGTTAAAAATGAAGTTTCTAGCTTGCTCTACTTATTTTCCCCTATTCACAATCTACCACCTCCCACCCCTTCAAAGGAATCATCTCAATCAGATGTCATTACAATACATACGTGTACTAACTTTCAAGTGACTTTTTCAATTTTAGGTTATCAATCCCTTTAATAATGGAGTGGAGATGGTGGGGGTGGGAGGGGTTGAAAAATATTGGAAAGAAATCTGAGGCTTTGGTTTCTAGTATATACACCAAATTCCAAGTTTCTGTATACTCTTACCAGCTTGCTTTACTGATTTTTCCCTATTTACCTCTACTTACCCCCCACTCCTTCAACGGAATCATGCTAAAATATAATCTAGTTTCAGATGTCGTTATAATACATACGTGTACTAAATTTCAAGTGAAAATCTCAATTTAATTTTATCAACTTTTTTAATAAGGGAGTGGGGGAGGTGGGGGAAAGGAAAATATTATTTAAAAAAACTGAGGCCTTCGCTTCTAGTATATACACCAAATCCCAAATTTCTGTAACCTTACCAGCTTGCTTTACCCTTATTTAACCCCAAACCCTTCGACGGAATTATCTCAAAATGTAATCTATTTCCAGATGTCGTTATAATAAATACGTGTATAGTATTTCTAGTATTAATTTGGAAATTCATTCTAAAGCATTGCTACCAGTATAAGTCATTACAAAGCCTATTCATGGTAGAATAACACGCGAGTCCGAGTACTGGCGCGTACTTGAATATTGCAAACGATATCCGTATAAAAATACAGTTCACCAGATATGTTATGCGTTTACCTTAAACGAACGGAGTCGATTTTTTACCTGGCTCACCATTGCAGGCCCTCTGCCACTTTTTGATTTATGCCGGTTGCATAGCCGTAGGTTAAATGATATTAATATTTACTTTTATTGAGTCATTTACGGAGTTGTTCATTAAACTAATATTATTTACTATAAATAAATAATGTATTATAGACAAATCATTTACAACATGCCTATCAATTAATATAAAGTAGTGAAACAATATTTTTAATAATTACAAAATGTGATTCTAAAATTCAATAATTATAAATGGTCGGTCTACGCTCATGTTCATCGTTAGGAAGTATTCCTTTGTCGGTCTTCTTTTATGAGTTTCAGACTGACTTTGGATGAAGTATACCAAATGTCAAGTGAAAAATCTCAATTCGATTTTATCAATTCTTTTAATAATGGAGTAGGGGTGGTGGGGGTTGAAAAATATTATAAAAAATCTGAGGAATTGGCTTCTAGTACGTACACCAAATTTCAAGTTTCTGTACTCTTACCAGATTGCTTAACTTATTCTCCCCTATTTACCACTATTTAACTCCCAACTCTTCAACGGAATAATCCCAAAATATAATCTAGTTCCTGATGTATTATAATATACAGGGTGTAATTAGTTTCAAGTAATTAAAAAAACTGGTAGAGAACGACAAGACAAACAAAAAAACCTTATGTAACATGGGGTCTAAAGCTCATAGTTTTGGAGAAAAAAAATAAACAAAAATTTCGCAAATTTTTAATAAAATTTTTTGAGAACTGCTGGAATATTGAGGTAGGTTTAGATCTAGATCTGATCTGAAGAAAACTATAACTCTCCCTTGAGCAATATTTTAGTTATTGTGGATGTTTCGTTATGTACACACGTCCAACCCGCCGTTCGTTGTTTTTGTTATTTTTGAATTCCGCGTCATTGTGTATTTATAGTTAAGACTTATTTTATTGACTTACCGTTCAAGTTGTCAAATTCTTGATTACGTACAGACACAACTTACGTGTTCGTTCTTTTTGTATTCCTTTTTGGCTTTTGTACCAAGTTTTTATTTTATTTTTCTTTATTGACAACGTTAGTTGATAGTTTAGTGTTTAGTGTTGAACGAAGTGCGTATGTCCTTAATTCGACGTACCGAGCTGTGTATTGATGCAGATGCAGAGATTTTGAATCATTTACGTAGGTAGTAAGCTTTTAACCCAGGACACTCATTTATGTTACAAATGTTATTAAACCGCATTTAAATTTTCTAAATTATAAACAATCCAATATTTTGTTCCAAATTAAAAAACACACATGTAAAGAAATGCTCTGTTTAAACCTCTATGACCAAGAGAGAACCAATTATTTACCTCTTTATACTTGCCTCAGTTCAGTTGAGGCGATCCATCAAAGGCGGTCGATGATCCTTTGACACCGCAGACCACCGCGTGTGCCGGCGAGCACATTTTTATGACAATTTAAAAGTTGTATAATTGGGAACTACAAGTCCATTGACCAAGAAAAGCTGTGGTTCTCAATAGTTGTCTACCATAATATTAAAAATATTGACCTAGATCAGTTTTTTTCAAAGTGCCCCTCTTTAATGACATGAAACTGATTACACCCTGAATATACGTATACCAAATATCAAGTGAATATTTAAGTTTTATTTTATGAACCCCTTTAATAATGGAGTGGGGGGGATGGAAAATATTTTGTGTGCTTTTAGCACATATACCAAATTTAAAGTTTCTGTAGTCTTACCAGCTTGCTTTACTTATTTCCCCCTATTTACCCCTATTTATCTCCCAACCCTTCACTGGATATGTTCAAAAAACAATCCAGTTCCAGATCTCGTTATCATATATACGTGTACAAAATTTCAAGTCAATATTTTAAACCATTCCGGAGAAAACGTGAGGACAAAAAAGTTACAGACAGACAGATCGACAGATTTATTTTTCTCAAATTTAAAATCTCGACGTTTCATGACATTCTAAACCTATTTCAAGAAAAAAAAAAAATGATATTTTTTTTACGATTACTATACTTCCAATCCACTACGTGGGTGTGGTAATAATAAAGCTTATAAAATTCCCTACAAAAAATGCCGTATATATCTTAACGGTATCTATTCTTCGAAAATGTAAAAAAGAAATCGTAAATATCGCTCACAGAGAAAAATGTTCATATCATTGTGTTAGTCATGCAGTTCTGAATAACTTCCAAAATATCTATCATCGTCTATCCATTTGTCGGCCTATCCGTCCGTCTCTCCATCCGTCATATTTCTTGTAAGCACAATAACTTAAGAACGAAAAGTTATTAAAACTTTAATGGTAAATCAGTATCAGATAGAGGAAGAAGGAAGGAAGGAAGAAGGAATCATGAAATCTGAGGTAAAAGTTTCAAGGACTCCACTATTTGCAATAGAAATGAAATAATATATGGGCGAAAGTTACCAAAGAGTGCTGTTCATGAAAATTTAATGCTTATTTATAAGCAATATAACTATGCATCAAATTATGAATGGGGCCTTTTTAATTTGCTGGTATATGCAGTACTTTCAGCATAATTTTGCCAAAAAAAAAAACATTATTGAATAGTGATTATTTTAGCATTACATTTTTAAGTAGTTATTTTAGCCTAAGTTTTAGTATTTTGTACCTTTATTTGTATACCAATAAATCCAAAATCAACGTTTAAAATTTCTTTTATAAATTAGTGAACATCCTGTATAGTGAAGAAGCCAAAACAATTTTTTATTGAAGTCAGAAAAATTTATCTCATGTCTACGCCGAAACCTGCTCTGTTAATTAATTATTTTTCCCTTCGCTTCCTCCCTTTTGGCACTCATTCAATGTCAATCTGCATCGATTTTGAATCGTGTTTCTTATATATCTCTACGTACTAATTCGAAATCGGCGCCTGCCTTCTCGACGGCGGCGCCTTTGCTTTATATTGAACCATCCGCCGTCAGTTGGCAAAATGTATGTATTCTCTGCCAAGTCGGTGGACAAAACACACCTAAACATGATTCTAAATAATTTTATAAGGTTTATTATAACTAAAGTTCTAAGAAGGTGCCGTTGGATAACAAGATAACAACTAAAGTACTGGTAATTCAATTTTTAAATTAGTTTAAATTTATTAAATTAGTAATATTATGTTTAAAATGTATTGTACAGGGTGTCTTGATATAAAGGGGTAGTAGAGCAACTAGGTGTAGGTCTGGTCGGAATATGAAAATTTATTGAGGGTTGAATTACTTTTTTTCCATCTAACTTTTTGATTTGTCCATTAATTTACAAAGGTTTTATTTCAGGTAATCTAGGACTGTACATTTTGAGTTTTTTTTTTATTTGGAATTTTTATGAAAGTCTTAGTTTCTGAAATTTTATAGATTTTGATGACTTCATTCAAAAATGATTTTAAAAAGCAAAGCAATTAATACAGTTTTGACATTAAAATCTACAAACCTGAACTTTTTACTTATTTTTTTACAGCCAGAGGAATTTTGAATGAACAAATATTTTTCACGATAACTTTTTTAAAAGACAGAAACTATTATTTTCAGATGAAAGTTGAAGATAGGTAATGAAATCTCTGTAGATCTGTTCAAACCCAATGTAAAAAAATAGACAAGTACTAGTCGTACTTGCACAATTAGTGATCCGTACCATCAGTTGATTTTAAATACAGATTTGGCAGATTACAGATACATGTTATGCTAATAAAATTATGTTAATAAGACCATGATTCCTTATGTATTTTTGGGTGCTGAAACAGAATTTTCAGTTTAAAAAATGTTCTACTCGGTAGATTTCAGGTAAATCCCGGTTTTGACAGTAAATAAATAATAGTTTAAAAAAATTAAAAAACACGCTTTAATAGCAAACCGAACTAAAAACCGCTGCCAAAGAAATCACTACTTCCACATCCAGATTTTTCATCCAAGTCATTTTAAAGGAAACAATCTTGACTAAATTTGCACTGTAGTATTTTTTTCTATGACCAATAATTTCCACACAATTATTGGTCATAGAATTTTAATAATATTTGGGGCACATGTCATAAAAAAGTTTGAGGCGTTGGTTTCTACTAGGTGCGTTAAAAATGAAGTTTCTGGTTTAACCTACTTATTTTCCGCTATTCACAAGCTACCACATCCCTTCCCTTCAATGGAATCATCTCAATCAGATGTCATTACAATACATATGTCTTACTAACTTTAAAGTGAATATCTCAATTTAATTTTATCAACCCCTTTAATAATGGATTAGGGGTATGGTGGTTGAAAAATATTATAAAAAAATCTGAGGCCTTGGTTTGTAGTACATACACCGAACTTAAATTTTCTGTACTCATACCAGCTTGCTTTACTTATTTTTCCCTATTTAACTCCCAACCCTTCAACGGAATCATCTAAAAATATAATCTACTTCCAGATGTCGTCATAATACATGCGTGTACCAAATTTCAAGTGAATATCTCAATTTTATTTTATCAACACCTTTAATAATGGAGTAGGGGTAGTGCGAGGTTGAAAAATAATATAAATAATCTGAGACTTTGGCTTCTATTATATACACCGAATTTGAAGTTTCTGTACTCTTACCAGCTTGCTTTACTTATTTTGCCCTATTTACCCCTATTTAACCCCCAACCCTTCAACATAATAATCTCAAAATATAATCTAAATGTCATTATAATACATACATGTACCAAATTTCAACTGAATAAATATCTCAATTTTATTTTATCAACCCCTTTAATAATGGAGTAGGGGTGGTAGGGGTTGAAAAATATTATAAATAATCTGAGACTTTGGCTTCTATTATATACACCGAATTTGAAGTTTCTGTACTCTTACCAGCTTGCTTTACTTATTTTGCCCTATTTACCCCTATTTAACCCCCAACCCTTCAACATAATAATCTCAAAATATAATCTAGATGTCATTATAATACATACATGTACCAAATTTCAACTGAATAAATATCTCAATTTTATTTTATCAACCCCTTTAATAATGGAGTAGGGGTGGTAGGGGTTGAAAAATATTATAAATAATCTGAGACCTTGGCTTCTAGTACATACACCGAATTTCAAGTTTCTGTACTTTTACCAACTTGCTTTACTGATTTTCCCCTATTTACTCCTATTTAACCCTCAACCCTTCAATAGAATCATCTGAAAATATAATCTAGTTCAAGACGTCGTTATAATACATACGTGTTGTATTCATCTTTAAAACCCATCGTTAGGCTTGAAACTTCAGTCGTAGCCAAATTAGACGTGACTTTCTGTTATTTATATATTGCAATGCGGCAGTATTTAAGCTGATAGAAAAATCTCATGTCTTTGATAAGTACATACTGATGACGTGAACGACAACATTCGTGATTTGGACTATAGATACATTTTTAACAAATTCTGCCCTCATCATTTTCAAAAAAATCAAATTAACATAGTTATTTACAAATAAAAACGGTAAAGTTATTTGCACAGAACTTTCTTCTTTATTATACAGAGTTGTCACTCTAAAAAACTATCACTTTTAAGAAAAGATGGAAGAATAATCATCGGAATGTAGTTATCATTATTGTTAGTGATCGTCCGATAAAAACAATAAATAATAAACAAAAAGTGCCAGATATGGAAGGTTTGCATAAAGACCTTTACAAATTTCCACCACAGTTGTATTATTTCTTAGGATGACCGCCCTGTATGTTTTTCATTAAAAATAAAATATTGCCTTGTCTTACCGGTTGTGTTGACTACATGCTAAATATTACTGCCATCTGTCACCTTGTTTTCATTATATATTCTCTTTAGACGGTCCACCCTGTATATTTTCCAGTGAAAGTCTACCAGTTTCTCCCGTGGCAGAAACGACAACTACTTGCCAAATTTCACCATTCTCCGTCAAACAGTTTTTTAGATCGAATGCCAACCGACAGACAACAGGCCGACAGACAGACTGGCTGACGGAATTGAAAGACCCTCTTTCGTAATCTGTTTGAAATGTGAAAATTTGAAGAAATCTGGGAAGACAATTTTTTCACGAATACCTACTGTATAGTATATTATTTAACGAGCGGTAATGTAAGTAATAACACACGCAGATGAAGTTTGCCTGAGCCGCAGGCGAGTGCAGTAAATCATCAAGTGTGTTATTACCATTATTGCATGTAGAATACTACTACTTTATCTACGATTCAAACAATAAATATTAATATAATAGTTTGACAACATCCAAACTGTTCAAACATGTCAAATCACCTTCCTCCCTTCAATAATAATGGACCATTCTATTTTATTTCGCGCTTTACATCGGTTGGAGAGGCTAGGCATGAAGTTAAAGGCGATTGGTGTACAAATAAATCACTAGGGTGTAATGATTACTCACGCCATTTGTTTATGGATATTATTACATGTTCAAAAGCAGTTAATTAATTAATATATAGTATGTCTCACTTTTCATGACTTCCAGATCCCAGCTCCTTTGTTAACAATGCGATTTTATTTAAATTAGGTGGAATTAAGCTGAGGGAAGACAGTTGTTCCATTTAGAATTAATCATGTGATATGTTCAGCAAACTGTGATTTAGTTATCTATTTAATTTTATTATTTATTGAAATTGTTCATGAATTAAATTGGTTTAAAATTGAACTTTTTTAGTTCCAAGTCAATTATTGTTTGATTTTGACTGTTAAGGTGGCTATTCTCTAGAAAGAGACATCCGATAGGGAAATATTTACTATTTTTGGCCATATATTTTTTTTCTTAGTACGTATTGTTGCATGTTTTCGCCCTTTAGGAAACACCCTGTATGAATTCGTGGGTTGTAAATAATTTTAACAAGGGGTAAAGCACTAACACTTTATTTAATAATTTACTAATATACAATAATACTTCTTAATTAACCAAAATAACCTTTACACTTTGTTTACTTGATATTTAACCTCACTTTTTGCTGGTACCAAACTTCACTTTTATAAACTTCTTCTTCTGCGCCGGTAATCGCGCCTTATATACTCTGAAATTGCCTCTAGATCCATCCAGAACACAATCAAGAATCTTCTCTCACCACACTCTAGAAAACTCTATCTCCTTCTACAAGTTTCCAGTCACTCACTATTAGGCATAGGCGTATCAATCTCCAGTTTCAAGGGGGTGTAATTCATAACACTGCCCCCTCCTTAAGCCTGAGCGTCCCGATCGGGCATCTCAGAATCATCCAAATGCACAATCTTCATCTTGGACTTTTTGCTTCATTGAATCCGATAGACGACATCATTAATTCGGGTAATAACAGTGTAAGGTCCATCCCCAGGTGATTTCGGTGGCTTTCCTTTCCTTTGCTGTGGGTTGTACAGCCAAACCAGCTCACCCACCTTGATGAACCCTTTTGAACTACCCTTCCGGTCGTATCGAGCCTTTATTCGGTCACTGGCTGGTGATGGCTCCGCTATACCGTTAGCCAACCTCTTGAAAGGAGCTCCGGCGTTGAACCCTTCACCCTTACTTCCAGTCTGTGGTCCCTTACTGGCTGCACAAATCCTGCATTTGCGACACCAAGTCTCCACATCCTAACGAATTTTTATCCAATAAAATCGTTCTCGTATTTTCTTCAGGGTCTTGTTAACACCGAAGTGTCCATCGGATTTTTCATTGTTCACATCCTGAAGCACCTTCGCTACCCGACACCTGGGAATCACGAGACGCATAACCACCTGCTTTCTATCCGGACTTTCTCATGCTCTCCGCAACAGCCCGTTCATGACTTTCAGTGAGTCTCACGGCGCCCATAGTGCCTTCAGTCCCACTCTTTTGTCCGAAACATCCTTCCATTTTGGACGAGTTTCCCTTTCTTTGGCTCTCAATAGGTATAGGCCCAATTTCCGCATCGTTCAATTGATCTTGCCTTAGCGCTTCATTTTCCCTGTCATCCGGCACCTCCACCTTGACAATGTTGACTGCCCCCATGTCCTGCAGTTTCTCCTCCTGGTTGTAGTGCTTGCAACATTCCTTGCACCTTCTTCCGGATGAAATATCTGCATTTTTCTGGGTTTTCATTTCATTCTCATATCCTTCTAGTGGTGGACTTCTCGTAATGATCCGAAGCTGGGAAATCTTCACTCCTCTAGGGGCATCACGTTCCTTATCTGGCACAGCCTCTCTGGTACCGGCTTCCTCTGATTTTCCCCTGGGCTTCACAGCATTGGACTCTACTCTCTCCAAGCTCTTCAGTGGACAGTCTAGCTGGATATGTCCTAGTTCTCCGCACCTATAACATTTCATACGCCGTCCACTGGGCCTTCCACTACTTCTATTCTGAGTCTCTTCAACCTTTCCAGCATTCACTTTCCTCGAGTTCCGCTGTTGACAGTCTCGTTTGATATGCCCTGCTCTGCCGCAGTTGTAACATTTAATATCCCCGCTTGGCTTTCCTTGTCTTTCTGCAGTATCCAATTGAGCCAGTAACTGACTGAACATTTTATGTATATCGGCCAACATAGGGTTCTGGTTCTCCTTTTCCGACTGCGATCTATCGAGACTTATAGCTTGTATTGTTGAACTCGGGGTATCCTGAAAAACAGCTTCCACCTCGAGTGCATGCACCAACGCTTCACTGCTGTTCTGGTATCGAGATAACCTGAGGACTCGCCTGATCTCATCGTCCTATAGACCATCCAGAAATGCCTCTACTGCCAGTTGGTCTTGGAATTCTTTTGGTACATTGGGGTAAGCTAGGTGAACCAGACTCCACACGGCAGCTTCGAACTCTTGCAAGCTTTCACCAGCCCCTTGATCACATGATTTCAGCTGGGTCTGGTACACCTGGGCAAGGACAGTTAGATTTGAATTTAAAAATTATGCTAATCTTCCTATTTCGTAGTTTTAAATTAAACTGTTTTGCAAACCATTGAAATTATTTAGTGAAAATTCATAGTAATAGTCTTATTATGGTTCTACTTAGGTAGTATTATAGTTTTTTTAAATATACGTACTAAGAAAAATAGTAAATATTTCCCTATCGGATGTCTCTTTCTAGGGAATGGCCACCTTAAGTAAACTGACTGATGTCACGTGATTAATTCTAAATGGAAATCCTGTCTTCTTCCAGCTTAATTTACTCCTAATTTCGTCCGAAAATAAAGTTATGACGTAATAAGTGGTACTTTAAAAAGGGAAGTTTCATTTTACTATTACGTGAACATCAAGTACACTATCTTATTAAAATTCTGTTTCACCCAGTTTTTAATAACAACGAATGAGATTATGAGACTGTTTTGCAGTTAAAATTTTGCCTAATACCTTTTTTTGGAAAATTAGGTACATTTCTCTTGATAACGAAGGACGCCACCGGTGGATTTTTAAATATATTACCGTGACATAGCCTCCTGATGGGTAAGTACCTTCCACCCAAATGAAAAAATCGTATTGTTAATAAGAGAGCTGGGATATGAGAGTCATGAAAAGTGAGACATACTGTATAATCTAACTAGTTATATAATTGTTGCACATTCTATGGGATATTCTTCTCAGTTTTTTTTGTAAATAATATTAGTTTTAGACATTTTTTTGTTTAAGTACAACACATAAAAAAACTTTTTATTTGTTGATCGATTTTGCTCAAAAATAGGGTTCTTTCTCTAGCTAACACTAACTTACTGTTCAAATTTCAATACAATCGGACTTTTCGTTCTTAAGTTATCGTGCGTACAAAATACAAAAATGTGACGGATGAACAGACAGACGACAGACAGACGGACGGATTTTTTTTTAAATTGATCACAAAGACAGTGATATAAAAAAAAATCTACGAGCAATGTTACCGGTTTTAGAAATGTGCCGATCAAATGCAATATACTCTTCGTTTTATATTTGCGAGGAGTATAATAAGAGTAGATAAAACACATGTGTGCATTTAATTTGTTAAATAAAAAATAATTAGACAAGAATTAAGCCGGTAAACTTTTCGAATTATCATTTCTACCATTTTGAGAATTTCCTCTCAAATATACAGCGAGCTCAGAGAATCTTTAAAATAATCTAAATCCATTAGACCTTATTTAGTACCTTCAAACTAGGAAAAACCGCTGCCTAAGGAATCATTACTTCCACATCCAGATTTTCCATTCAAGTTTCTTTAAAGGAAAATATTTTGACTATATTTGCACTCTAGTACGTGGAAATAATTCTTCAATAAATTTCAATAATATTTGAAGTAGATGTCCTAGAAAAAGTTGAAATATTGGTGTCTAGCATATATGCCAAAAATTAAGTTTCTAGACTCTTATTAACTTCCACCGATTGTCCCCAATACATCCCCCCCCCCCCTTTAACGGAACCATCTCAGTATATAATCTAGTCGTCCAGATGTCGTTAGAATACATATACGTATCAAATTTCAAGTGAATGTGTCAATTATATTTTATCAACCCCTTTAATAATGGTGTGGGGGTAGTGGATGGGTTGAAAAATGTTATAAAGAAACTGAGGTCTTGGCTTCTAGTATATGCATCAAATTCCAAGTTTCTGTACTCTTATCAGCTTGTTTTACTTATTTCCCCATATTCACCTCTATTTAACCCCCAACCCTTCAACGGGTTCCAGGTGTCGTTATAATATATATGTGTACCAAATTTCAAGTGAATGTTTCAATTTTATTTTATCAACCCCTTTAATAATAGAGTGAGGGTCGTGGGAGAGTTGAAAAATATTATACAAAAATTAGAGGCCTTGACTTCTAGTACATACACCATATTCCAAGTTTCTGTACTCTTACCAGCTTGCCTTACTTATTTGCCCCTATTTACCCCTAGGTTTGGGTGTTAACAAACCTTCAACGGAATCATCTCATAATATAATCTAATTATAGATGTCATAACAATACATGCATGTACCAAATTTTGAGTGAAAATCTCAATTTTATATTATCACCCCTTTTAATAATGGAGTGGGGGTGGGTGATGGGGTAAATTGAAAATATTTTTAAAAAATCGGATGCCTTAGCTTCTAGTATATACACCAAATCTCATGTTTCTGTACTCTTACCAGGTTGTTTTACTTATTTTGCCATATTCATCCCTATTTAACTCCCAACTCTTCAACGGAATCATCTAAAAAATAATCTAGTTCCAGGTGTCGTTATAATACTTACATGCGTGTACTAAATTTCAAGTGAATATCTCAATTTTGTTTTATCAACTCCTTTAATACTGTAATGGGGATGGTGGGAGAGTTAAAAAATATTATAAAAAAAATTGATGCCTTGGCTTCTAGTATATACTCCAAATTCCAAGATTCTATACTCTTACCAGCCTGATTTACTTATTTCCCCCTATTTAACCCCCAACCCTTCAAAATATAATCTAGTTGTAGGTATTGTTATAATATATACATGTACCAAATTTCAAGTGAATATCTCAATTTTATTTTATCAACCCCTTTTATAATGGAGTGGGGATGGTGCGGGGAGTGATGGAAATATTATAAAATAATCTTAGGCCTTTGCTTCCAGTATATACACCTAATCCCAAATTTTTGTACTCTTACCAGCTTGCTTTACTTATTTTCTCCTATTTACCCCTATTTACCCCCAACTCTTCACCGGATAAGTTCAAAAAACAATCCAGTTCTAGATCTCATTATATTACATACGTGTATAAAATTATATATATTATTATAAAATTTCAAGTCAATATCTTAAACCCTTCCAGAGATATCGTGCGCACAAAAGGTTACAGACCGACAGAGAGAATTTTTTTTTTCGCCCAAATTTAAAACCTCGACGTTTCATGATATTCTAAACCTATTTCAACAACAAAAATTTTTAAAATTTTATTTACGAATACTGTACTTAGGTATTATTACTATATTAAGTAAAATTAAAGAAATTTTTCCACAGCTATGAGACTTGTAAAAAGTGAAGCATGTGGGTTATCTAAACATGATTTTCACCCCCCGCAGTTCTAAAAAAGTGTGGTTTTTGAGAAATATATACATATATATGAATTTTAGCGCCTTTTCGCCTTTTTCTCTATTTTGAGGAAAAACTAATGCATTTTGGTGAAAAATGTCAGGAGAGCAAAGTTGTACACCATAAAATTTCTCTAACGACCTGTCAAACGTAATTCAAAGTGGCCGACGTTGGCAAACACGGGGTTTATTTCTTATTAATTTGCGGAAACGTAACCAAGGCAACGGAAAATCAAACTCTTTTAACGAATGAAAATGAATGTTTTCCGGATGTTTGCCCACAAGGCCTTGTTGAAAGTCACGTGGCTTGGATTGCCTAAATGTATTTATATTTGTAGAAAATTTTATGCTCTACAACTTTGCTCTCCTGACATTTTTCACCAAAATGCATAGTTTTTCCTCAAAATAGACAAAAAGGCGAAAAAGCGCTAAAATTCATATATATGTATACATTGTTCAAAAACCACCCTTTTTTAGATCTGCGGGGGGTGAAATTCATGTTTAGACAACCCAAATGCTTCACTTTTTACAGGTCTCATAGCTGTGGGAATTTTTTCATAAAACAGGGACTTTTTGACTAATTTGAAGGGACTAATTACTAGATTCTGTAATCTGACACTTTCGGTGACATGAAAATGTCAAGGACTATGCCCAAATTAATAACTAAATAAAACATTTCACACCTGATTCATAAAATTAATTGTTATTTAATATACGGCCACAGACAACAAATTTGTGATCTCATACACTTAAATTAAATAGATTCGAGTTTTGGATTTGATCATATCAGTTTTGACATTTTACAAGTATTTAATTATTCGTTCAAGTGTTGTCAAGAGTATTTCCTACGAGAAAAAAATACGCAGATGATGTGTCATTTAAAGATTAGATTGAAGATTTCTCCTTATAAATAAGCTAGCATGTTCCCATAAAAAATCATAATGAAGATAGTCAGTGCGTTTAATAAAAAATGTTTTCGTTACAGAACTCTTTCGAATGGAATGGAAGTCGATGAGTTTAAATTAAGGCTGCCTTCTTTGTTATGGATACCTCTCTTGATATGTGGTGCACTTTTGTTTTTCGTAGATGTCTTCCAAATTCAGTATTACTCATTAAAAGATGCCAGAGCACCCACGATGGAAATATCCTTTGGACAACAATCTCTCAAAGGCTTTACCATAAACACTATTGGTTGCAGAATACCTTACATGGACCCATTTGATGAACATATAAGAAAATACATAGAGACTCCTAAAGTATATAAATGTAACAGAGGAAAACCGGCTCTATTCGAATCGAATTTGACGTCTATATTTTTGATTTATCCATCTTTAGCGTTTTACGGTATTACAGACGTTAGTGAGCTGAAATGTTGCTACAAAGTTTTTTGGAGGAAAGATCCTGAAACGGATGAAGCAGATAACAAAATTGTTTTCAGCGCGAGTTGTAATAAGTTTAGTGAAAGTGTTAATATCACCGACGAGTTCATACAAGTTGAGTGTAGTCATAATGATGGGATTATATATAAAGACATGTTTGCTTTTGTGCCATTGAAACGTAGCATTACAACATTTGCAAGTAATCCCCGACCGCTCAACGTACTCATGATAGGCTTAGATGCCGTATCTAGACTAAACTTACACAGGCAAATGCCAAAGACTGTAAAGTTTCTTCAGGGGATAGAAGCTGTAGAACTTTTAGGTTATAATAAAGTTGCTGACAATACTTTTCCTAATTTAATACCAGTATTAACAGGAACGTTTGAAAAGGAGTTGAAAAACAATTGTTGGCCTTCTACTACGGATCATTTTGATAAATGCCGATTTATTTGGAACGATTATAAGGAGAAAGGATATGTCACAGCTTATGGAGAAGATTCTTCTTGGATGGGTATCTTCAATTATCAAAGAAAGGGTTTCCAAAAACAACCAACCGATTATGGTTATAACTACTTTAATAGAATTAGTGAAAAAGTAATAGGAAATTCTCATAAAATGAATGTGGAACAATGTGAAGGTGCTAGATATGTTTATAAAGATTTCTTAGACTATATACAAAAATTTAGTGTTACTATGGACATGAACAATTTACCATATTTCGCGTTGTTCTGGGGGGTTAGCTTATCTCATGATTATTTAAATAAGCCTAAGCTGGGGGATGAAAATTACTATAGGTTCTTTCAAAGCCTGAAAGATGCTGGCCACCTAAATAATACTGCTTTGATTTTTCTGAGTGACCATGGCATAAGATGGGGAGCTATTCAAGAAACCTATCAAGGTAGAATGGAGGAAAGACTGCCCTTTGTGATAATATCTCTACCAACATGGTACAAAAAACAATACCAAAGAGCTTATAAAAATTTAGAGAGGAATGCTCGAAGACTTACAACACCATTTGATTTACATGAAACCTTAAAAGATTTATTGCATCCATTTAAATTAACTGATGAATATGCAGGTAGGAACGTTCCTAAATCGAGGGCTTATAGCCTTTTTAGTGAAATTACTAACAAAAGGACTTGCGAAGATGCTGCCATAGATGTTCACTGGTGCACGTGCCAGCAAAGTTTGGAGATAGATCCAAATTCCACAGTTGTTTTTGAAGCTGCCTCACATGCTGTTCAGTACATTAATCTTGAATTGGAAGGATATGCCCAATGTGCGCATTTGTCTTTAAACGAGATTTTGAATTCACGACTTATGACGCATGATAATAAAAGTGTTGTGGGGGAAAATATAATTCAAGATTATATGCTCACATTAAAGACTTTGCCTGGAAATGGTCTTTTTGAGGTAACTGTAAGGCATTCCACTAGACAGAATCATTCGAATATGGAAGTTATGGGCACAATTAGCAGATTGAATTTATATGGAAAACAAAGTTCATGTATTACTGATTTTCACTTGAAACTTTATTGTTATTGCATAAATTTGTTGTAATTTTAATGTGCTACTACATTTTTTATATTTAAATGCCAAAAAGTTACTTCCAAAGATTTGTATACTGCTCGTATAATTTTAGTATAGGAAAATGTTTAATCGTAGTCTGCGGTCACTAAGTTATAGTTGTTATTGTTTTTTATTTAATTTTTATAGAATTTTTATAGGATTTATTTTTATAGATATATGTAATATATAAGTAGATTAAACATATTTTTTTACACGTTGTATACCTATTGATCCTTTTAAAGAACGAGAGAAAGTATTTTCCTCAAGTACACCTTTTAGCTTCTAATCCAGGAAAAAGAGACGATTTTCTCATGGTAAGTTCAAGATAATTAAGTGATGATTGAAAAAATAGGTAATGTTCACAACTGGAAATTGAATATAAATAGTCCATAGTTTTTGCTTCAACCTTATAAAATTTTCGATAAAAAAGTTATAATTCATTTATTGTACATTTATCGTAAAAAAATGCTTGCAAAATGAGAGTATTTTAAAAATTGACAGTTTCAATCTCTTGATAGTTCATTTTAAAAGCTATATAGGCTATTAGACCAGTGCAAATAAGTTTTGGAAAAAAAAATTAATAACAGCATGAGAATTGTTGGAAAAGAAAGGAAATATAGCGCAACCAACGGGAAAAATAAATTACAGTCGATCCGAGTTACGAGGGTGAAATGGGGTGAACTTTAGGGGTGGAAAATGATTTTTCACGATTTTCAGTGAAACTAAACCTTCTATCGAAAAAAGTTAAATGGTAAAGGTTGTAGGTAATGAAAAGGTCTATAACTTTTGTATGAACCATTTTTTCACATAACCTAAAATTTTTTTTTTGATTTTTATCTTCCACAAAAAAAAAATTCACGAAATTTGGTGGAAACTTACCTTTTTATGTCCCAAACACGCTATAATTTTTTTGAATCAAAATATTTATTTTTACATTTTATTGTGATTTTAAACCAAAAAAGAGAATCTCATTTTCACCCGAAAATGCCCAAGTGCTGGAAACAGTTATTTTCGTTGAAACGTCTACTTTTAGATGGTGTAAGAAAACATTACTATGGGAAAATTTGTCAGGAATTGCGAAAAACTGAAAAAAAAACAGATTTTAAAAAGTTATTTATTAAAATTCACAGTTGAAATCCTTGAAAAATGTGAGACATAATGTTACATTAATACATTAAGTAATTAGAAATCGTGTTGAAGTATGGGGTTTGCAAAAAACATGCGAAAATAGTTAATTTTCCAAGTATTAAATATTAGATTTGAAATGGTTTCAGCCAGAAAAAAGTGATTACTACCATATTTTTTATATAAAAAGTTGGTTAGTTAGATTCAAGTGACATTTATGGAATAGAAAATCATAAAAAAATGTATTTATACAGTATTTACATTTAAATTTACATAAAAATTTATACCTAGGATTATAACTATACAAATTAAATATTCATGAAAATGATTGCTATCATTTTTACAATATTTTTATTTACATTTATCACAATAATTATTAACTTTCGAATTCTGATGAATCTTTGAAATCTTCAATACTGCCATCGTCTTCAAATCCAATATTTTGCCTAATATTTATTGGTTTATCGTCTATGATTTCTTCTGATTCACTTACTTCCTCGTAGATTTCTTTTTCAATATTAGAGCATTTTTCAGAACCATGGCGGTTTAAACATAAATTTGTGCATTTCAAACCGTGTTTTCGACAGCCGCATTTTTGACTTTACACACACTTTCACAGCTGCAACAAATAGTTTTAAGCAATATTTCAGAACTCAATTCTTTATCTGTCAATTTGGGCATAATTTCATGTTGGTGTTGCTTCTAGCCCCAATCCGTTGCTGTTAGTTTGTTACCAAGCCAAGTTTGAAGCTGATAGTATGCCCTGTAACCTATAACAATGTTGTTCTGCTGCGTCTTCAGTTGGTGGAAGTTTTTCCAATTTAAAAGATGATTTTGTGTTTGCTACTTGATACTTCTGGAATCTTAATTGATTCAAAGTCACATTTTTATTTTTACATTTATAAATTGACTTTATTAATTGCAAGCGATATCTTTTTTGTCTTCATCATTTTCATAAAAAATATTAGCCAAACTTCACAAATTTTTATCGGCTACTAATGATTTTACTATTGTTTTTTTTTCCATTTCTTATTTTCTATCCTACATTTTTCAAGGATTTCAACTGTGAATTTTAATAAATATTGAAAAATTTTAAGCAATGATTGAAAAATTACTTTTTAAAATCTAGTTTTTTGAGTTTTTCGCATTTCCTAGCAAATTTTCCCATAGTAATGTATATTTTTTATAATATCTAAAAGTAGATGTTTCAACGAAAATAAAGACCACTGTTTTTTTTAACTGTTTCCAGCACATGGGTATTTTCGGATGAAAATGAGGCCTCTTTTTTGGTTTAAAACCACAATAAAATGTAAAAATAAATATTTTGATTCATAACAATTACAGCGTGTTTGGAACATAAAAAAGTAAGTTTCCACCAAATTTCGTGAACAGAAACGTTTTTTTGTGGGGGATAAAAATCAAAAACAAGAAAACCGGTTTTTTCGATTTCTCTCGGAAAATTTTAGGTTGTGTGAAATAATGGTTCATACAAAAGTTCTAGACCTTTTCATTCCTGCAACTTTTATATTTAACTTTTTTCGATAGAAGGTCTTCGCTGGAAATCGTCAAAAACCATTTTCCACCCCTAAAAGTTCACCCCACTTCACCTTCGTAACTCGGATCAACTTTAATTTATTTTTCCCGTTGGTTGCGCTATATTTAATTCCTTCCTTTTCCAACAGTTTTCATGCTGTTATTAATTTTTATGATTTTTTGCCTTTTTAAAAAGTATCTACACTGGTCTTTATTGAATATATTCAAAATTAAAGGGTAAAAAGAAACAATTGCGTTAAAGGGTTTTTATTATTTAATGTGTTAGTTTGACACCTAAAAATGATAAACCCACAAAGTGTTATTAAATTCCAGGGTGCGTTTTTGATAGCAACCGAAGAAATCCGTTTTTTAGTTTTTCCAAAATAACTCAAATACAATGCAAATTTGGAGATTTTTACAGGAATACTTTTTTTGTAGAAAATTATATAGCTATTCAAAGTTGGCCATTTTTGCCATGTTTTACCGCATTTACTCTCATACGCGCGAAAGTTTTTTAACAGATAGTGCGAAAGAGGAAATCCATTTCAGCTTTACTATATGATTCGAAAGCGAACGAGAAGTGCCTAGCTAAATGTCGCTTACAATTATTTAAACGATTATCAAAGAATGCGACGTTTACACTATCACTGTTACCTCCAATAGCTGATACTGCTAGATTGCATGGATAGCGAACATATCTGCAGATCCAATAATGGAATAGAAGGGTAATATGTTAAATCCTCTCCAATGGGGCTTTAAAATAAACAAGGGATTTAGTGGAATAGGATTTCGAGCGTAGCACGCTTATTTAAGGAGAAATTTTTTTCGAAGTAGAAAGATATTGTTATGAATTACACCCCCTTGGAACTGGAGATGATACGCCTATGCCTACTGATGGTGACTGGAAAGACTCTAGAAAGAGCCAAGGACTTTTCTAGAGTGGTGGAAGAAGATTCTGGTTCAATCCAGAGGTAATTTCAGAGTATATAAGGCGCGATTACCAGCGCGGAAGAAAAAGTTTATTTTATAAGTGACACGTTCGGTAAAAAGTGAGGTTATTTTGAATGTTTGAAGTACTGTATAGTCAGTAAATTGTTAAATAAAGTGTTAGTGGTGATTATCTCTTGTTGAAATTATTTAGAACCCACGGATTCATACAGGATGTTCCTAAAAGGTGGAAAATTCGCAACAATATGAAACCTAGACGAGCTGATAAAGAAATAACTAATGTATTATATTTCCGGTTGACGACCTTTTCCCTTGGTCGAGACCAAACTTGTGAGCATTTTAATATCAGAGATCACATTTTATATACCGCGCGCCTACAAGTAAAAACACATATTACTCAGAAACTGCTACACTTAGGTGAATGATTCTATAGCTTTGATTGATATAGTTTATTCCATATACTCTACATTAGTAAAGTGTCGTAATTCGCCCTATTACTCATGTACTGCTTTCACACAGGCATGACTTTTTATTTCACGATCTAGGTTTCAAATTTCTTTATACCAACCTATTCCCTGATGTTTAAGGAACATTTTCTGTCATATAAGATATTGTCGCGTTTCACTAATAAAGGCTATATAATATAGATATTTAAACACCCGCGTGCCGCAATTAACCAAGTAGCGCATTAGTCGCGTCATTTTGGCATTTTACTTCTAAAATTAAAAGTACAGGGTCAATTGACTTCATTTTTGTTGCAAAGAGTTTAGAAAGATAATTAGAAAAAACAGTGCATTTTATTTGTTGACGCAAATGTTTGGTTTCATTTTTCTTTTCCAATAATTGGCCAATTCTAATGGCCAATTTAATTAAATTATTGTCTATAATTGTTTATTTGTAGCATATTCAGATTTTTTTACTTTTTGTTGGGTATTTTGCCACTGAAAAATATTTAAAAATTTTTAATGAAAAAACCTCTGCGCCAAACGGATCAGGCAGAGGTAGGCTCTTGAATACTTGACTGTTTCAAAAAGTCTCACACCTAAAAATATATAAACTAGAACAATGTTATAAACTAAAAAATGAAAATGAAAGCTATAGGCAGTTAACGTTTCGGAAGAAAATCTACTTCTGTTCTCAAAACTTTTTTGGCCGTCAACCATGACAGTTCTTTGTTTATGTATTTCCATAGTCACGTGAGACATTAAATTATATTTATCTTATTTTACTTACCTCGTCTCTAAGGATGGGCAACCAACTAGTACAAAAATCCATTGAATAATTTGAAACGCATCTATCCTCGTTTAATAAAATAATCGCGGATTCTTTAAGTTTTCTTTTAGTTCCGTTACTCTTTTTCTAAAATCTTCGCCAAGTCCCATTTAATCGTGTGATTATTATCCCACGCGTATTCACAAATTTTGGATTTTTCAAATTCTCCCTTTCTAGCGTATTTTCTATGTTCACCAAGCCTTACGTTGAAAGGTCTAGATGATTCACCTACGTAATGTTTTCCACACTCACACGAAACACTATAAATACATTTTTTTAAATTTTGAACAATATTTAGAGGTTTGGTTTTTGATAAAACCGATCTTAGCGTGAAGCCCGTTTGAAAAACCGTTCGTACGGAAAACCTATACCCAATTGTTCGTAATTTATCCGATAAACCATGTATATATGGAATTACTGTCATTGACCTAAATACCTCAGGTTGTGATAGTATATTCTCTCTACTACCAGTCAAGTATTCAAGAGCCAACCTCTGTCTGATCCGTTTGGCGCAGAGGTTTTTCATTAAAATTTTTTAAATATTTTTCAGTGGCAAAATACCCAACAAAAAGTAAGAAAAATTTATTAAATTAATTGAAAAATTTGTT
This sequence comes from Stenurella melanura, assembly GCA_963583905.1. NCBI lineage: Eukaryota > Metazoa > Arthropoda > Insecta > Coleoptera > Cerambycidae > Stenurella > Stenurella melanura. The sequence continues at coordinate 116,088,490 of OY757311.1, forward strand.
ATCATCCACAATATGCCATAAAATCAGACGAAAATGGTTACCCGGAGGTTTTTGGGGTCACTGATACGATTATGAAGTCCAATCTGGTAAGTTCAAAATGGCGGACCGAAAGTAGAGTCAATTTCTCAGGAAAGGCACCTATTTTTTTTCGTATCTTTGCTGAAAATGAGCACTCGGAAGTTTTTGAGATCGCCGATCACGAATCCTAGGTCCAATTTACGAAATTCAAAATGGCGGACCGGAAGAACAGTAAATTTCTCCGGAAAAACTTGTATTCTTTTCCTTTTTGGGCTGAAAGTGGCAACTCGGAGGTTTTCGTGGTCGCTGATAACGAATCCGGTGTCCAATTAGAGAAGATTTAAAATGGCGGACCGGCAGTAGAGCCAAATTCTCTGGAAAACCTAGTATTTTTTCTTTTTTGTGCTGAAAATATGAAGAATACAAGTTTTTCCTGATTTTTTTTCTGTATACTAGTTTGAATTTTCCCTAATTGGACATCAGCTTCGTTATCAGCGTTAACGAAAACCTCCGAGTTTCCACTTTCAGCTCAAAAAGAAAAGAATACGGGGTTTTTGAGAGAAATTGACTGTTCTTCCGGTGCGCCATTTTGAATTTCGTAAATTGGACCCCGCATTCGTGATCAGCGACCTCAAAAACCTACGAGTGCTGTCTTTTAGCCCAAAAACGAGAAAAAGACGAGTTTCTCCTGAGAAATTGACTCTACTTACGGTCCGTCATTTTGCACTTACCAAATTGGACTTAAGAATTGTGATCAGTGACCCCAAAAATCTCCGAGTAGCCATTTTCGTCTAATTTTATGGCATATCGTGTATGATAACAAATTGTTCAATTAATTTAATTAAATAGGCCATCAGAATTGACCAATTATTGAAAAAAAAAAATGAAACGAAACATTTCCGCCAAAAAATAAAACGTACTGTTTTTTCTAAATATCTTTCTGAAATCTTTGCAACCAAAATGAAGTCAATTGACCTTGTACTTTCAATTTTAGAAGTAAGATGCCAAAATGACGCGACTAATGAGCTATATACAGGGTGTTTCAGTTAAAAGTCCCCAGGCCATTATCTCTAAAATTAATAAAGATATTTCATTTTTGTAAATGGCAGATGATTGATACCAAAGAAAGGTTTAAATAACGGCGATTAGAATTTTTCCTCAACAGCACACAGAGATGGCGCTGCGATGCAAAACAATTTTTGACGGCTGGAACCTTGAAACATAAGTCATGTGATTAAACAATAATTTGTGAATAATTTTGACGGTATAGAGAATTTACAAAAAACAAGCCGTTTTGGAGTTACATGAGTTTCTTTCATTAATGCCAGTACACGTGAATTTTGATAAATCCCTATAATTTATTTATTATTTATTATAGAATATTGGTTACCAAACACTTTTTTTCAAGATAAGGAAAGTGATATAATACACTATCATAAAATTATGTTTACCACTTCCGGCCAAACCGGAACTAACATGATGAACCAATATCCATATGTTCCTACATATTACATTTTTTTTTTCTAATAACGCTTCTAATAAAACGGCTCCCAAAACTTAAAGTAAGTAAGACAACAAAGAAAATACACACTAATTTAGAATGGTAATGAAAAATCTACTTAAGAGATATTAGTAGGCTTTGATTTAATTTTAAGTTTGACAGTTATTAAACAAAGTTTGTAGTTGGTGCATTTCAATCATAGTTTCAAACAGAAATAGTGTACTTAGAAACAATTCAAAGCAAATTAATCCAAATAAGGCAATAAAAAAAAAAAAATTAAAAAATGGTTAGATACACCATTGAAGATAAGTTAAATATGATTTTAATATACGGTGAATGCAAAAGAAATTCCCGAGAAGCAAAACGATTGTTTTGTTTACGATTTCCAAATAGACCTACAACCGATAAAAAAACATTTATCATGCTGTTTAAAAATTTAAGAAACTGGGGTAGTTTTAAGAAAACTATTCGTAACAGAAATAGGCCAGTTAGAAACGATGAAAATACAGCCTTGGTGTTAAATAGTGTTGTCAACAATCCTCAATGTTCTCTCCGGAAATTGGCATCGGAAACTAATCTGTCGATATCTTCGTGCCATAGAATATTAAAATCAAATAAATACCATCCATACAAATTAAAATTGATCCATCATTTAAGGCCTGGTGATTATGAACGAAGATTACATTTTCTAGCTGAATTTTCAGTTCTTTCTGAAGAATGCCCAAATTTTTAAAAAAATGTGCTCTGGAGCGATGAAAGCCGTTTTCACAACAACGGAGTTGTGAGTAAGCATAACTGCCGATACTGGTCACAAAATAATCCTAGATGGATGAGAATGACCCGAAATCAGGTAACTTTTGGAGTTAACGTGTGGTGTGGAATATTAAATTCATATATTATTGGACCATATCTATTCCATGGGACTTTAAATGGAAGAAAATATGAGATATTTTTGAGAAATGTATTGCCAGGATTATTAGAGACTATCGCTCATAACCAGGAGAATATTTGGTTTCACCAAGATGGTGCACCACCCCATAACTCAGTACTAGTCAAAGATTGTCTTAATAAAATGTACCCTCAGAGATGGATTGGTACTAATGAAGTAGTCAGATGGCCAGTACGATCACCTGACTTGACTCCATTAGATTTTTACCTTTGGGGGTATTTAAAAAGTGTAGTGTACATTGAACCCATTGAGGATATGGCCGATTTGTATAATAAAATATATGCAAGTGTTGCTGCTATAAATAGACATACGTTACAAAAAGTTTGCAATGAAGAGTTACTGAAACGGTACAATATGTGTATTCATGAAGAAGGGAGAAATTTTGAACATTTAATATAATAAGTACCTACTAATAAGAAAGAAATTAGTTTAATTTCATTTTTAATAATATTTCGATAGTTTTTAAATGTTTGTTTATAAAACTTTTGTTTACGTTCTTTACTGAATTGTTAATATAAATTTAGCCCATTCTAAATTAGTGTGTATTTTCTTTGTCTTATTTACTTTAAGTTTTGGGAGCCGTTTTATTAGAAGCGTTATTAGAAAAAAAAATGTAATATGTAGGAACATATGGATATTGGTTCATCATGTTAGTTCCGGTTTGGCCGGAAGTGGTAAACATAATTTTATGATAGTGTATTATATCACTTTCCTTATCTTGAAAAAAAGTGTTTGGTAACCAATATTCTATAATAAATAATAAATAAATTATAGGGATTTATCAAAATTCACGTGTACTGGCATTAATGAAAGAAACTCATGTAACTCCAAAACGGCTTGTTTTTTGTAAATTCTCTATACCATCAAAATTATTCACAAATTATTGTTTAATCACATGACTTATGTTTCAAGGTTCCAGCCATCAAAAAATAGTTTTCCATCGCAGCGCCATCTCTGTGTGCTGTTGAGGAAAAATTGTAATCACCGTTATTTAAACCTTTCTTTGGTATCAATCATCTGCCATTTACAAAAATAAAATATCTTTATTAGTTTTAGAGATAATGGCCTGAGGACTTTTAAGTGAAACACCCTGTATATATATCTATATATAGCCTTTATTTGTGAAACGCGACAATATCATATATGAGGGAAAATGTTCTTTAAACATCAGGGAATAGGATGGTATAAAGAAAATTGAAATCGATATCTTGAAATAAAAAGTTATGCCTCTGTGAAAACAGTAGGTACATAAACATTTTTATCAATTATTGCAAAACATATTTCATTTTTCAAAATGTAATAAGTCCAATCACGACACTTCTAGCTAGAATCATGCACCTAGGTAAATGTAGCAGTTTCCGAGTAATATGTGTGTTTTTACTTGTAGACGCGGGGTATAAAAAAATTGTGATCTCTGAAATTAAATGCTCACAAATTTGGTCTCGACCAAAGGAAAAAGTTGTCAACCGGGAATATAATACATTATTTATATCTCTATCAGATGGTCTAGGTCTCATATCTTTCTACTCCGAAAAAATAGTTTGGGCGATTTTAACCCAAATCTCGCTCCTCCTAATTGGTGCCAATTGCCATGACTCTGTCTCCTACACCGAAATCTTAACTTGAAAAAATATCACGTGACAGAAAGTTTCGCATCAAATGCTTCATATTTTCCAAGGAATGTGCAGGATTTATTGCGAAAATGCAAATGTGCCAGAAATGTCACAAGAAGATGTCGATAAAGATATCGACAACAAACTTGATATTGCCATCGAAAGTATTAATATTGAAGAATCGATTACTTAAAATTAATAATATACAATATTTTTTACCTTCACGAATAAAGTATGTTGAAGTACGTTTATTGTTCATAATGTTTTCCTACAATATTTATTTATTTAAAAGTAAGTTTATTTTAAATAATGAATAGGTAACATTTAATTTTAATATTATATAACTCAAATTACTTTTTCTAAAAACGTGTTATTTATACATTAAAGAAACATTTGTAACATTATTAAATTATCTTAAAATTGCTGTTTTATTGCACAAAAATAAATTGAGTTACTGAAAATTAGAAGAAAAAATGTATAAAAGCAAATGCGGGAAAATATGCCAAAAATGGTCAAGTTTAAATGGCAATGTTTCGGTTACCGTTGGTTGTACCTTTGATTTTATACTACTAGTAATATAAAATCAAAGGTTATACGGACCAGATCAAAAAGGCAATTTCTTTGTTTATTCAAGATTTTTTTTTTCTCTGAACCCTTATACAATACCTAGGATGGCGTAAAAAATGTTATGGATGAAAGTTTTTGACGAAAAAGTAAAGTGAATTCTCGCAAATTTTTAACTTTGTTCTGTTATTTGTAATACTAAAAATTGGGGAAACAGTACTCTTGTAAAAATCTCCTTATTTGTACTGTTTTTGAGTTACTTTGACAAAACTAAAAAATGGGTTTCTTCGGATGGCTTTCAAAAGTGCACCCCGGAATTTAGCACTGTGATTTTATCGTTTTTAGGTGTTAAATATATGTTAATTAAACAATAAAAACTCTTTAACGGAATTGTTCCTTACTAATAGACATATTCAATAGCCTAATCGTTTGGCATATGTGAATCAAAATCCACATAATGTGTGTTTCAAGAACATGTTACCACCTATTTCCACCCCTGAAAACACTCTTCTGGATCCGTAGATCCGAAATAATTTATAACAAGGGATAAAAACACTTTATTCAATAACTTTACTGAAAACTTCACAATACTTTTTAATGAACCAAAGTACACTTTTACTGACTAAAATATTCGTTAACAATAATTAGTACTAGATATTTTCACTTTATATTTACTTCGGATTTATAACCTTTCACTTGTCATTCAAAACTTCTTTTCCCGTTGTAAATCTCGCGTTATATTATATATCCAACAACATACATCCAGAAAAATCTAGCATAGACTAATAACATTTTCGAGCATAATCTAGAATAATGTAGAAAATTTACAAATTTAGAGCCATCTACTAACTTTCAGAAAATGTACTGCTACTACTAGTGTCTCAGAGATGGCGTACATTACAAGCTTTGTTGGTTGCCTATTAACCAATCATACTCAATTTGGCCATTTCTCATGGGCGTATCGGCATCCCATCCCAAGGGGACGAATGCATAACAATATCTTTTAAGTACCTATTGTAAGCATAACTGCTATTTATTGATTTACGTGTTCATTTCCCAAACGGATTATTTAAATTGTATACTTATGAATATGACAAGAGATTTGTGTTTAATGCATACTTTGTACCTACACTGGATGTATTCATTGATTAAACTTCATCAACACGTAAAAGAAGCCGTTCTACTGACAAAGTTCATATTACCATGTGTCTCTAAGTTCTGCGATTCCGAGAGAGAGAGAGAGAGAGACCAAAACTAGAGTAGAAAAAATAGTAACCGCTGTTATTATCGTCACGCTGTGGAACGTGTGTATTATAACGCTTGCACAATTTTTATAATACACACGATACAGTATGCTTGTACAATAAACTTGCGCATGCATACCGTTCAATTATGCAGTTACGTCTGTAGCTCCTTTTAAATTTGACATATTTTGAATCTTTAGCATGCATATTAAAGAGGGAACTTAAAAATTCACAGATTTCGCAATCCTTGCAATCATCGGGACATTGGAAATGATAACACCATACATAAAACAAAAACTTTTTCAACTTAGCACGATCCACTACACCGCTGTATTTCCACCTTAAACGAAAATTGGTAACTTGACCCCCTGTGATATATGCAACCCATATTACATTTGCGTATATCAGCCGTTGCATATACGCAGTCTCACTCGACCGCGACACCGCTGTATTTCCACCTTAAATAAAAACTGGTAACTTGACCCCCTGTGATATATGCAACCCACATTACATTTGCGTATATCAGCCGTTGCATACGATAGTCTCAGTCGACCGCGACATCGCTATCTTTTGACCCTGAACAAAAACTGGTAACTCTACCCCATATACGAAAACATAAACATTTTCAACGTTAAAAAGTGCAAAATTGGTGTTTTGGATGAATACATTATGTCCCATAAAACGCTAGTAAATTTAGTACAAAATTTTCGCAAGACTTCCCTCTTTCATTTAATTGCTTCTATTTGATAACCACGACCACTCTGTATATTTTTTAAACTGAAAAATGTATCAAGTTTTCGTCCGAGGAATAGTGACAATTACATTTCAAACAGTATTTTGCTACGTCGTTTCTTAATTACCTACACATCCACACAAAAAAAAAAAATGGACATGAACTACTAATTTTTATTTTATTATTTATTTTAAAAGATTATTTTCTTCGTTAGCTAAGTATGTTATCGCTAGAGTTGGCATACTTTTCTAAAAATAAAAAGAATACAATGTAGTAATATTATTTGCGGTATCAAACTTTTTACTTCTAAATAATTTTGTTTCTGTATATACAGTGACGAACCTAGAGAATCTGGCGCCCCGGGCCAATAGTAAATTTGGCGACCTAAATTATCTCGGTGATAAGCAAATTTATCTACCAGCTCGACATAATTGAGTTTTCGGGCGATCTGGTGTTCAATTGAAATTATTCCCAAGTTTGAAAGCTTGACCCATTTTAGATCTTAACTAGTTCTTGATTAACTTTAACTTACTAAATGCTCTCTCAGATGTAGCCGGAGTTACGGACACGGTCAGAACAATCCTGTAGGCCACTTCCACATTATGATAACTTCCCAATAAACAAAAATCGTGGACCAGATTAAGAATATTCAAATGCGTCAACTCAGCACGAATATATGTCAATGATTTGAACATTTCTTTGGCACTAACTACCTCCAGTGTTAATTCTGCGCTATCCAAATCAGCCGGATATTTCAGTGCCAAATCTGCAGCATGTCTCTTCAAATCTTGTTCTGAGATTGTGCTAATAAATTCTCCGGAGAGGAACTTTATAAAAATGACTGGAAATTACTATTGTTAATAGGCAAACAATCGTACATATTTGCATTTTTTTATTATTTAAAATAGATCATTAATTAATTAAACCTGACCTATTCGAGTTCTAACACTTTTTTTATTATTTAAAAGGGCAAGAAATAATAATTTTTTTCAAAGGGAATGTTGGAAATGAAGTTTACGTCGCGCAAATATGTGAATTTCTATATCTGAGAGAGGCTCCTTCGGCGCCCCTTTGTGATGGCGCCCTGGGCCGTTGACCCTTTGCCCCCCACCTAGGTTCGTCCCTGTGTGTATACGCACAACTATGAATAAATATAGGTATTCTTACGTGGACATGTGCTTTTGTCATATTTTTAAGCTACAAAATAGTTTAAAACGAGGGCCCAATATAGCGATGGATCTGTTCTGTACAATTTTAAGGTTTAATCAGTCACAATTTTGTTTTTGAATAATAAATATGGCGATTTTGTGTATCAAAATAAATTGGCATTTTTTAAATACTTATATGTATGTATGATCTCGGAATTTTTAGGATTCAAAATTGCAAATCCTAATTGCGATATAATTATTAGTTATTATATAATCAGAGTTAATCTTCTTTAATACCTAGAGTACAAATAATGTAATTCAGAGGTAATATAAAATGCATATTTCTAAATCTTTAAATAAATACTTTTGGCATGAAAAGTAAATATTTTTAGATTAGTTTCAACAAGTTAAATTATTTAATTTCGGCTTAGATACATTATTCATTATTATGTTTACTTCAAACTTTTGGACATTTTTCAAGTAAACATTTATGATATATAATACGTGTTTGTTTGAAAAGACTAAGAGTTCCCAAACCTAATTAAACGATTTAATATTTGCAAAAATATTATCTTAATAATTGTCTCTATCAACAAAGCAGCAACAGCAACAGTGTTATGAAATTATTATGAACCAGATTCATGCCTTATATACATATTTGTCCACGCATAAGTCGAGAACGACTGAACTTTCGCAATGGCTTGAGATCTTTCAATTTACTACAAGCCCTAAAAGTAATTTTTGTAAAGACAATAGGAAACTGTCCCTTCAACACAAACCATTTTTATGTTGTTTAGACTCAATAAGGATTTAAAGATTAATGCAATTTTCAAAAATGGCGAAGGATCTGGTTTCACAGTAATATACTTATAATACAATACAGTTAGGTCCTTAAGTAACGGAAAAATTCATTATCTACGTAATTTACAATTTATGAGTAAAATCCTAAAACACGTCAATTTTTAATCCTAAAATGACATTTTCTTATCATAATTGTCAACCCCCTTGGAGTGACAGCTACCCCTTTGAAATGTTTAAGTAGAACGAGGGTGCGTGTGATAGCTCATTTGAAAGGATTTTTAATTCTCTTTCAAACAATATAAGGTTTTTTTGAATTTTGTATATTCTTCATCAAAGAAATTAAATTTGAAAATTATAAAACGTATTTAATAATAATAATAATAATAATAACAATAATATTCATTTCCCTCATAGAGAAATACATTTGTATGTGAATAGTCACATTACTTAAACTAACTTATGCTACTTATGGCTATTTTCATAAAATTCTCCTAATGTATAAAAACACTTATCTGTCAAGTATTGATTCAACCTTATTTTAAAATATCTTAAATGTTTGGCTTCTTTTATCTTAGAGGGTAATTTGTTATAGATATATGGACCCATGTAATCGGGTGAATCCTTTGACAATTTATACTTACAAAAGGGAATATATAAATTATTAACTAGTCGAGTCCCAATGTTGTGGACATCTTTTGTCAACATACATTTTGTTCTATTTTTAAAGACATGTACACATAATTCATAAATAAATACACTTACAAGAGTTAAAATTTTAAAACCTTTAAACAATCCTCTACATGATTCTGTACTGGAAACATGAGCAATGCAATTTAAAATTCTTTTTTGAATGATAAAAACTTCTGATGATAAAGTGGAGCTACCCCAAACTCATATGCCATATCTTAGTCTAGATCCTATACCTGTGCGTGGTATATATTCATTATTGTTCTTGTGCCAGAATTAATTTTATATTTCTGAACAAATAGCAAACTGTATTTAATTTTGATATTAAGTTACCACAGTGAGCCTTCCAGTTTAGGCACTCATCCATTATGATTCTTAAAAACATATTCTGCTGTTCACATTTTAATGTGACATTATTTATTTTAATATTTAATTTGGGGCATTCCTTTTGTTAAGATACGGCTTATGTACAATTTCCTTGTATTTTGGTTTATGTATTTTTGTATTTTTTAAAAGGAAATTTTGGGGGTTGAAGGTACAACTTTTTATATTTAATTTTTTGTTTTAACCTTGTTTACGCGTCCTTGTGTTCGCCTATCCTGCGCGCGAGGAACATTGCGAGTCGAGTAATCAATGTGTATGGTCGCGGTATTGGGCCCGTGTTGTGCACAAGAAGAGTAGTTTTTGCCACCGCGGTATTTGCTGCCAACCGCATCATTCTACGGAGATAAAGGTACAGGCGAATACTCGTTATTAATATAATTTTTTTTAAATATAATTTTCTAACACGCAAAGAATCAGTCCTTATATTTTACAGTCTTTAATTAATTAATTTATAACATAATAAAAATTTGGTCCTTCTCCCACAGATTTCTTTTGTTGGATGATTTTGTCATCAATAATACCTAATTAATATATTTTTTTTATATATAATTGTGTATATATATATTAGGTTCATTTAAATTGGTAAAGCCAGGCTTAATCTATTCAAGGTTAAGAATCATCGTTTTTGTACATGTGCTGTGTCTTTCCAACTATTCTACGTATAAAGTTTTTTGTAATAACCGTTGAGACCCTTCAACGAACCTTGTTCAGGTCCGCATTTAGCTCAACTTATCTATTTATTTTCTGCTCTAGCTGCCTTCCACACAAATAATGTCTACCGCTGATAAACTTAAACGGACAAAACAGTTACGCACAATAGAAATCTAAAGTAGCACCTTTAAAACGTCTGTCAATTCCCAGAATCGAGCTTTGTGGCGCATATTTACTTACAAAACTAATCAAGTTTATAACTGAAACGTATGCTACAAGATTAACGTTTAAAAACATTTTTGCTTTTACGGATTCTACCGTCGTGTTACATTGGTTAAACTCGTCTCCGCACCGGTGGAAACCATTTGTAGCAAACCGCATTTCAATTATCCAAGAAAGCTTACCAAACGCTAATTGGCAACATGTATCTTCTGAAAATAATTCAGCTGATTGTGCTTCCCGGGGCCTTTTGCCCTCGGAATTTGTAAATTTTAGTCAGTGGTGGGTAGGCTCATCTTTCCTCAAAAAAACCGTATTCTGAATGGCCCACACTAAATATTTCCGCTCATATTGACGAAATTAATGTTAAAACCGAACAAAGAAAAATTGTACTTTTATCAAAGTCTTGTTCAGATTTGTTGGAGCAGTTAATACAAAGGTTTTCTTCGCTGGAGAAATTACAGCGAGTGGGGGCATATGTGATGCGGTTTATTTTTAACTTAAAAAATCCACATAGAACACAAACGTCATATTTAACCATACAGGATTTACAAACCACTTTATTAACATTCATCAAACACGTTCAGCTAAAACATTTTTCGCACGAACTAGACAACATCCACGTTAAACAACCATTATCAAAACCTTTCCGTAGATTAGGAACATTTATGGACGAGTCCGGTATTCTTAGAGTGGGAGGACGTCTTAGAAATTCTTTATTGAATTACGATAAAAAATATCCCATTATTTTGCCTCAAAATGATCACTTAACCGAGTTAATTATAACACATACTCATAATAAATATTTTCACCCTGGGGTACAAACAACCCAATATTTAATTTCTCAAAATTATTGGATTTTATCCTCTAAACGCGCGATAAAAAAGGTATTATCGAAATGCATTAAATGCTTTCGACTTAGTCCTCTTCCTATTCAACCCATTATGGGTAATTTACCCGCTAATCGTGTTTCTCAGGTCAAGCCTTTTTCAGTCGTTGGAATTGATTTTGGAGGCCCTTTTTATATAACTACCAACAAACATAGAGGTGCAAAAGTATTCAAATCTTATATTTGTGTATTTGTGTGCTTTGCAACTAAAGCCATACATATCGAATTAGTGTCTGATTTGTCAAGCGAAAATTTTTTATGCGCCCTTCGTAGATTTATTGCTCGTAGAGGTAGATGTTCTGAGATCAGAACCGATCAAGGAACCAATTTTACTGGGGCTAACAAATATTTACTTGAAATTATTAAGTCAGCAGCTACCAAAGAAACTATTAAATGGAATTTTAATCCCCCTCATGCTCCCCACTTCGGCGGACTACATGAGGCCGGAATAAAATCTGTCAAAACCCATTTATCTCGTGTCATCGGAACACAACGACTGACATACGAAGAGTTAAATACACTTCTTATCCAGATTGAGTCTTTACTAAATTCTCGCCCTTTATGCGCAATGAGTAATGATCCGAACGACTATTCGGTTTTAACTCCCGGACATTTTCTAACACTTCAACCTCTTACTTGCATTCCGGATCCTGACTTATCCCATTTAAAATTAAATCGCCTTGATAGATATCAGCTATTATTACGATTACATAGAGATTTTTGGAAGCGCTGGCACCAAGAGTACTTGCATACATTGCAGCAAAAGATTAAATGGAACGTTCCGGGCATTACATTAAAGGAAGGTGCTTTGGTCTTGATAAAGCAAGACAATTTACCACCAATGTTGTGGAAGCTAGCTAGAGTGGTAAAGTTATTTAGAGGTGCCGATGGTTTCGCTCGTGTGGCGGAAGTAAAAACCAATCAAGGAGTCTATGTACGTCCTCTGGTCATGCAAACTGTGTCCTTTACCAGAGGCGTAATTTTTATTTATTTTTTTTTTTATTCATTTTTTAAATTGCAGTTTATTAATTCATTTTTTTGTTTTTTGTAAGATACCTATCTTACAAAAATGGTGGGTAGTATGTTAAGATACGGCTTATGTACAATTTCCTTGTATTTTGGTTTATGTATTTTTGTATTTTTTAAAAGGAAATTTTGGGGGTTGAAGGTACAACTTTTTATATTTAATTTTTTGTTTTAACCTTGTTTACGCGTCCTTGTGTTCGCCTATTCTGCGCGCGAGGAACATTGCGAGTCGAGTAATCAATGTGTATGGTCGCGGTATTGGGCCCGTGTTGTGCACAAGAAGAGTAGTTTTTGCCACCGCGGTATTTGCTGCCAACCGCATCATTCTACGGAGATAAAGGTACAGGCGAATACTCGTTATTAATATAATTTTTTTTAAATATAATTTTCTAACACGCAAAGAATCAGTCCTTATATTTTACAGTCTTTAATTAATTAATTTATAACACCTTTTGTCTGTGGTGAAATCTTATAAGTGAATTATTATCGTACCAATTACACACTGTCTCTAACACATTATTACATTTATATGTCAGTAAATCGTCCGATGTATCGAAGATCAGCAGATTTGTCGTCCGCATACAGTACTGAAAATGCGTTTGGCGTCCAATTCTCAAGATCGTTTGTATATAATATATACAGTATTGGACCCAATACAGAACCTTGAGGACACCCGCATTCATGGTTCTTTACTTGGAGTTGACTGTATAGGTGGTTTTGGAATCGGTGTGAGTTAGGCTAACAAATTGTTTACGATCTTTTAGAAAAGAGGCTAACCAGTCAAATGCAACTCCTCGTATGCCGTATAAACATAATTTGGTCAATAGGTTGTCATGATCGACACAGTCGAATGCCCTACTTAGATCGCAAAAGATTCCAACAGGGCATTCCCCTTCCTCTATATGTTGTATTATTTTTTTATAGAAAGAGTGCACAGCAATACTAGTTGATTTATTGCGTGGCCTGCACGTTCTCCCGATTTGACTCCGCTTGACTATGTTTTATGGAATTACTTAAAATCGAAGGTCTACTTCAACAGACCAAATAACGTCAATGATTTAAAAGACAGAATAAGGCAAGAAATTAATCAAATCACTCCGAAAACGATACCTACAAAATATTTTAGAAGAATTTCAGCAACGCCTCCATTATTGCCAAGAAGCAACGGGCGCCCAGTTTGAACATTTCTTTTAAACGGTTTCGTGTTCTTTTGTTTACTTAGTATATTAAGAATGTAATATTTTTCAATAAAAATAATAGAGAAATTCAAAAAATCTTATATTACTGGATAGAGAATTAAAAATCCTTTCAAATGAGCTATCACATACACCATCGTTCCATTTAAAAATTCTAAAGGGGGTTGAAGGAGGAGGTATAAAATTATGCTAAAAAAATGTCCTTTTAGAATTAAAAATTACGTATTTTAGGATTATACTCATAAATTGGAAATGGATAGAATTGTAAGTAGATTATGAATTTTTCCATTACTTATGAATCTCACTGTATAAATAGCCCACGGAAATTAGAAAAAAAAATCAGGAAACCTGGACAAAATTAGTAAAAATTTGAATTTTTGCACGGCATTCTCTCAGGTGTACCAAACACAAATCCACAAAAATCCCAAAGTTTTTTGCAAATATCTCGCGCCCTGTGCATCGGATGCCCATGAGGTCAATGTGATAGTTGTAGAGAATTAAATTATCTACAAGTCCTCTTTTCTATTTTTTCCCAACACCCCCTTTTTCGAGATATTCAAAGTAAAAGTTTCAAAAACATGGTTTTTCTCGAATATCTCGCGCCAAAAAATCAGACAGCAATAAAGTTAACATGAAGTTGTAGAAAATTCAATTATTTATAAGATTGGTGTTTTGCATTTTTTCTCAAAACCTCGCCCTTTTCGAGATATTCAAGGTTGAAGTTAAAAAAACGGGTTTTATTGCAAATATGTGTATGTAGACTTAGTCGCAGACTAATACATAGCGAGCGAGATATTCGCGGAATATAGGCTTTTTGACACTTTGACCTTGAATATTATCTCGAATAGAGCGAGGTTTTGGGAAAAAATGCAAAAAATCAATCTTCTACATAAATATCTACAACCTTCATATATGTTGTCAACTTGATTGCTGTCTGATTTTTTGGCCCGAGATATTCGCGAAAAACCATGTTTTTGAAACTTTGACCTTGGGAATCTCGAAAAGGGGGGGGGGGGATTGGCAAAAAATAAAAAATACAACTTGTAGACAATTTAATTCTCAACAACTTTCACATTAACCTCATGGACATTCAATGCATAGGACGCGAGATATTTGCAAAAAACTTTGAGCTTCAATATCTACGATAGCCATGTTGGGATTATTGTGGATTTAGGTTTGGGACACCTTTAAGAAGGTCTATGAAAAAATTCAGATTTTTACTAATATCGTCCAGGTCAAATGCTAATTTCCGTGGACTAAAATGAAACACATTCCATTCATGAGCAACTTACAATTAACGATGAAACGACCATGTGGGATAATAATCCCAATGCGTAGGCGGTAAACATGCTACTGAAGGCACACATGGCCCATGCCATGGTTTGTATATGGAAGATTTGGATGAATGGTTGATGTCAAATCAGAGGTAAAAGTTTTCACACAGTTCTTCACCAGGAATAAAATAATGCCAATTTTTATCGGGGGTAAAAAATTCCAAGTGTGAAGTATGTACCAGGTACCAGTCATCACACCACTCTCCTCATCAATCTAAAGCATTTTTTTTATGGCTTTGGGTCATAATACAGCCAGTCACAAAAGAGCAATTTATAATATGGAATACTAAAACAAAACCTAACACAAAATGAGTAGAAAGAGATGAACAAAATGAGGAATTACAGGGACACACACTTCTCGCCCTGGGGTCTGTCAGAGCATTAAATAATAAATTATAATGAACATCACAAGAAGGACCACGGGGCGAGAAGAGAGTGTCCTTGTTTTATCCCAGAGTCTCTATTTGTGATCGGTGGTATAGGTTAGGTTAGAATTAGGGTACAATTAGTTAATTGATAAGATAAGATAACTTCGCATCTGGCTGTATCGACGTAAGTCGCAATGCCAAAAAAAAAAAAAAAAAAAGAAGGACCACGGGAAGGAGGGTATAAACAAGAGGAAAGACAAGAGGTATACAAAGCTAACCTATAACTTAATTTTACTTTCTACCAAAAAACCAATAATGAATTCATAAATTTGCTTAGTGCCAAGAGAAAGGAGATTAACTAAGTTAAATGGAGCCATAGTGTTGCAACATGAGACAATATTTTTAATAAATATATCTGTAGCGTTTTTATTTTTGAAACATGAAAATAAAACATGGTCAAGATCACTAATAACACCACAAAGATCGCACAGATGTGATGGGACAACGCCGATTTTATGTAGGTGAACGGGAAAGCTCGCGTGTCCAAATCTTAGCCTGATAATAGTTGTTATATATTTTCGTGGTATGTTGAGGTTGTCATGCCAAAAATAACGAGGAATATAGTTGGTTGTATTTTGTATTGTGCAATATTTAGTAGTTTTATTCAAAACATGTTGTTCCCATGAGTCCATCCATGTATTCTTTGCTCGTGTTTTATATAAGTTATAGCAGTCAGTCAGGCATAGCTTATGATATAGTATAATAGCCCCGTTAGTGGCGGCGTCCTTAGCCAAAATGTCGACATGTTCATTATGAGTCAAGCCTATATGAGCTTTGACCCAGACAAAATAACGGATTTCCCAGATTGTGTGATATTATAAACAGCTTCTTTTATTCTATATATATATATATATGGGTTTATTTTGTAAGAGAAGAAGTCAGTATTTTTAACAGCTGAAAGGACTGAAAGTGAATCTGACAAAATTATTATATCCTTTCAGATCCTTTTTTTGCTATAACTTAAGGCAATATAAATGGCAATTGCTTCAAAAGTAAAAATCGAACAGTTTATGTCAAGTTTGAATTTGACTTCCTCGTGTTTCAATGGAATGTAGAATGCACAGCCGTTACTTTCTTTGGTTTTAGAGGCATCAGTGTAAATAATTGTTGAGTCATTAAACTGGTCAAGAATATTTAGTATAATATTTTCACAGAAATTTGGATTATCATTATAGTCAGGGGTGAGAACGCGAGGTTTGATACACAGAGCTCAGTAATCGTAATCGCTTAATGAATTCTTTCAATAATGTCTAACTGTTCATAGGTATCACGAAATGAAATATAAATAGGGGGGGAAGGCTTCTTAGTCCAATAATTGTTGGTTAAGTCGAAAGTATTGAGGGAAGAAATTTTTTGAAGTAGAGGTGTGTTACAAAGATTAAGCTTGAGAAGGAACTTGTTACTCAAGAAATCTATTCTAATTAAAAGTGGGGGTTCAAGAGCCTCCACATGAAGGGCTTTATTTGGTGTGGATTTCATAGCACTCAGACATATTCTTAGAGCTTTACGTTGTATGACATAAGCTTTTACTAGCAGAACCATATAATATGTAGCCGTAGTCTATTATAGATCTAACATAGAATTTATAAAAAGATAATGCGTTTTTAACGTCAGATCTCCACAATCTAAAGCATTGATCAGACTAAAATAAAATTGTGGGGCATAGCGTAACTTGAGTACCTAAATATCTACATATTTACTCAGGTTACGCTACGCCCCACGATTTTATTTTAGTCTGATCAATGCTGATGATCGTTCTGCGATGTCGCACGATGATAGGACGGATTGAGTTTTACACTCATTTTGCATAAGTTGTCTATTGAGAAGATGCATCCAAAGCATACCTATAATGATATGAGCGGTTGACTGTAGATAAAAGAAATTAGACTCGCCCCACGATTTTATTTTAGTCTGATCAATGCTCTAGATTGATGAGGAGAATGGTGTGATGACTGGTACCTGGTACCTACCTAATTATTTTTTAGCTTTTGCTACATTACGTTAATCATTATTATGTTTCTTTACAATAAAACCGTGTAACTTAAAAAAAAATGTTTTACTTATTTTTCCAGAGTTGGATCCAATGTTTGCGACACCGTGCAGCAAAGAGATTATACCAAATGTTTCATACCTAATTTTTTGGCTCTAATCGATACCGACGGCAATGTTTGAATCAACCAAGATTTCTTTATCTTCTGTGGCTGTTAAAATAGAGAAACAAATACTCGTTTTAGAAGTCGCTTATTTATTTAGTTTCTGCATATTGATACAAAACGTTTATTTAGTATAAGTAAACCAATTAAGTACAAAAAATTATCGCAAAAGAACTTTTAAGTTTTGCCTAGGTATATGATATACTTATAGCTTAATGTTTTTAAATTTTCTTGTTCTAACTTTGCTCTACCACAGTCAAATTTCACCATGAAACCTAAGTTATGCAGTATTTTTTTATATTTGGTATTTTGCTTATTGCATGTGCTAATATTTAATTGGGTACATACCTATCTTTTAGTATTTACATATTTTGTCTTCTGCACCACACAGTGCAGTATGGCAAATAGCTCATTTTTTTCATCAAGCGACCATTCCCAGGCCTGTAATTAATGAAACTTATTTTTTTTTTAATAGTTCGTTATAAAATTGCGTTCTCCAATTCTGTCAGATTTTGAAATTTCAAAATTCAAGATGGCTAATCCAGACATAAAGGACCCGCACCATAAACATTGTAGAAATCATTTTGGTGGAATTTGGATAGTTCAAGGGCTTCCGAACAAAAAATGTCATATGAAAAAATTCACAGATCTTGCATCTTTCGCAAGTATCTTAAGTGTATTGAAAATACCAGATGCAATTATACTGCTCTTGGAGTCCAAGGATGGATGGCTAGGATGATAGGTATTTTCAGCATTTGCATTAGGTACCATTAGCGATTAGTGATAAAATAAAAAAAATAAAAACTTTTATCAAATTTAATAATACCACTTGGGTTCATTGTAATATTGGACCCATGTTCATTGATAATTTTTTTTATATTAACCCAGCTGTCATCTGTCAAATTTTGTCATAAAGCTTGTAGAACACTCTGTATAGTGCTTTTCTATTGTACTTTTTTATATCGTACTTAGATGTGTTTGATAATTTTATTTACATAATTTTAAATATATTTGGCCATACGATCGAATTAAGCTAGTCCATGTTTTACTGGGTTATTTTGTTTTTTTAATGTTAATTTGAAAGTGACGGTGTTTTGCAAGAAATAACGCAAGTTATGCAAACTAACTGACATACGATATGACAGTGTCGGCATGTATCACAAGAGACCATTAAGTTTAGGAGTGTTTATGTTCATATTTTAGTTTCAAGATACTGCTTGGATTGTTATTGAAACGTGATATCCCCAATAGCATGTCGTTGAATGAACGGTACGGTTACAAGGCCGGCGCAGCGACCTAGACAGATCTGTCGCTCTCGATACGTTTTTCGTAAGATGGGTCCTATATCATGAGCCCAGTAGTATTTTCAATACTAAAAATAATGTAATGCCTTCCCTGCAAAATTACAGTTACTGGAAATTAAATATTTTTGAGTTTTCAAAAATGTTTAACTTCAAGTCACTATAATTCTTCAGGGAAGGCATAAAATCAATTTTTTCATATGATATTTTTTGTTCGGAAGCCCTTGAACTACTTATTCCCAAAGTGTGAAGAAAGTTCCACCGAAATGATTTCTCCAATGCTAATGGTGCGGGGTCGTTTATTAGCCATCTTGAATTTTGAAATTTCGAAATTTGGTCTCGATAGAATTAAAGGCAAATTTTATAACGAATAGTTTAAAGAAAAAAATAAGTTCCATTAATTCCAGGCCTGGGAATTGTTGTTTGATCAAAAAATTAACTATTTGCCCCACTGTGCGCCAGTGAAACAGCAAATCTAAAGAAAACTAGTCTACAAAAATACTTAATTTAGGAACATAGCAATATAATGATTAGGCACGAATAAATATACCTACTTATATTTAAGTTCGTACTTCATTTACCATAAATAGTTCTAATTCTAAGAGCATAATCTTCATCAGATAATCAGATGATATTTTAGTCTTATCGATTTAAATGAATGACTAAGTGCATCAGTAGAGTTTTGATATTTATTTCTCAGAATATTATCTTTATAGCAGAAAGCGAGAGCAGTTCAAATTTTTATAGGTCATTGTTATAGTTCTGCAGCTATTCTAAAGTCTTGAATTTTATATGCACAATGAGTCGAATGACGATTTTATATCAACTCAATGGTTTATATAATTTGATATCAGTTACTTAAGTTAAGTTAAACAATGACTGTCAAATGAAGGCAGCAAATATGGTATTTACTTCTATCGTTTGATTTAATAAATTAGAGAAATTGGATGGATTCAAATTTAAAAATACTTGCCAAGTTGCCAAGTAATTTTAAGTTATTCTTTGCTTTTCCATGTTCTGTATATCCTCTGCAATTTTTAATATATTGTTTAGATTTGATCAACTTTTTCAAACAAGCTTTTAGTAACACTTTTCGAGAAAAAAATGTATAACACGTTTTTCTTGCATATATTTTGGTGACTTTGAATTCGAAGATGGCGAATGGTTTTTTGGCCATAAGTGGACCCGATAATGTGTTCTATCTTTAAGGAAAATTTGATTCAATCCGAGTATAGTCTTAAAAATTTATGAAGGCGTTACACCCTTAAACGGGACACTCTGAATATATCTACCATATACAGAGTGTCCTGGAGATTTAGGAGTAGGTATCTCAAAAGGGTCAAAACAAAGTCAGTACATCCCATACATTTTTCTTACGGTCTTCATCCAAAGAATTTTTATATAAATTCTTTGTCTTCATCCATTACTGAAATTAAGGGCCCTTGAAATTATGAACCGTACATATTTTTTTACATTTTATAATAGTGTTGCGCCAGCCAGTGGCGTGCCGGTAATTCTGAATTTGTGCAAGAGATGGCGCGACACTGTAGGCTCATTAGAAGCATATACTGAAGTTCAGCACTCATTACAAAGATGGTGCTACTCTCGGGCCGACTCGATTATTCGAGAAAATCCATCTGTAAATGTATAAAGGTTCTGAGTGAGAAGCGATCACAAGTGAACTAGAAAAATGCAACCAGAGAAGTGAATTATTATCATGTAACAAATAGTACTTAGTGTTATATTAGTGAAGTGTTACATTAGTGAAGTAACCGGTGTTGTAAGTAGTTAGTAAGTTAATAAACAAATGTTAGTGTTATCTGTGTATAATAATTTGCAAACCCACGGTTTGGGGGTATGTACTAGGGATTGTACACGTAACAATAACTTTAAACCACAATTTTAAATATTACCCGGCACTATATAAGCAAAGTATTCATATCACTACGCAGGGACGGATTAAAGAATTTGCCGCTTTAGGCAATAATGTGTTAGAGAAACCGCAGGGCCATCGAAAGAAAAAATCGGACCCCCCCCCCAGCTCTTCGATATAACTTCGAAAAACGGGGGGTGGCATTCATTACAATATGGATTGAAATTGATTCTGCTAGAAAATACAAATTACGATTTTATTATTCTGATTTTTTCCTGCCGCCCCTGAAAATCTACCACTTTACGCACGTGCGTAATTGGCGTATAAAGTAATCCAGCATTGCCACTATGCCGAAAATGCCGCCTTTACAATTCTGCTGGCGCTCTGGGCGACCGCCCACTATGCCCACCGTCTGGAGCGGCCCCTACTGAATGGTCTTTACTTAATTTATTTTCGTAAGTAAAAGTTCATTTGAGTTTTAGGAAATCAGGAATCAATTAATCCTTGGGATGACACTCTAAACATTTAGAGGGGTGATATTTTCGAACTTTAAGAAGTAGGAAAACTAGATGTCCTAAACATTTCTTTAAAAAATACTCCTTTTTGATACGGATAAAATCAAACGGTTCTCGAAAAAAATAAATGTTCCTTTATTAAAACAGTAGGTAACAAAATGAAACAAAGGGGCAAAATAATAGCAAGAAGAAAACAACGAAGGATCCCGAGGATAGTGTATGCTCATCAATGCATTTCTAAAAACAAAAAAATTCTTAACCGCCTCTCAAATCATTGAGGTAACGCATAACGCCTTGAAAATCTGTTATTTTGTATTAAGTAAAGAGAAATGGGGCCTTTCAGTTTATAGTGGAGTTCTAATCACGTCTTGGAGATAATTTTATAATTATATAATGTCATCTCAGAGCAAGCAGTGTTCGAACCCGCTTCGCTGGATATCCTACTTTGCACGTTAACGCGCTAACTACTGAATTACCGCCCCGTTTAAAAATGTGTAATAAATAATTTTACAAATTTTAAAAACCGCTTTTATATGCAAACTGAGCCTGTTAAAAAAATACACTAAAGAGAAGAAAATAATTTTAATAATAATAATGTTAATTCAGGATTTTGAGCACCCCACGCTTTCACGTATATTAATATGAATATTGTTATTAATAAGAAACATTATACGAATCAGACCATAAATTACAAAATTATCCGCCATTTTGAATTGTCAAATTTGGACCAGATAATTGTAATGCCACCTCGATAAACCTCAGATACCGATTTTTAGTCGGATCAGAGTATAAGTGATAAAAGATAAAACCTGTCCGCTATACCTCCATACCATTTTTAATTTCTGCGTATTGATCACATATTTGTAATCTGCGACCTCAAGAATCCTCAGATACCAATTCTTAGTAGAATTGAATATTAAACGACAATAGACTACCCGCCATCTTGGCTTTTTCTATTAAAAATGTCAAATTGTATTGTCACGTAAACCATATACACATTCCAAATTTCAAGTCAATACATCTGGAAGTGATTGAAAAGTGGGTTGTAAAATTCCATGTTACAATGTTATAAGTTAAGCTACGAGAAGCGTGTTAAAAATAATTTTAACCCCGTGACTTCAAGGGCCAGTATCTAAGTAATGTAATGCAGTGGAAAAGATATTCACAGGATGTACTTTATGTGTCGTGATCGTATCTACAATAAATGTATATGCTCCTGAATTACGGTTCCCCCTGTGAATCACCCCTACCCGTATAACCAAGCGATATAGGTTTCCGTGGACTATATATGTTATATAAAATATTAACAAGTAACTTATAATATTTAGAGTCATATGAAAGTAGCCTTATCAGGCGTATCATATTTCATATGGCACCTGCTCCTTTTGCTAACTCAACATCACCTGATTCACAGGCTCGTTCACAATATTCCTTTGTTCTAAGACTCTTCAAGTCGGCACTTTTAATCTTATAAATATATGTAAAATAACATTTGTACTTCAGTTATAATACTCACTTTGTTGCTTTCACTTCATTATCAGGATAGTACGTACTATCCTTTAATTTTAAATAAAGTTTTTAAAAAGTTAGTTGTGTCGCTTGTGATCTAACAAAATTTGGCGCAGTCGAAAAGGATCTTCAAAACACCCTGTACCGGAGCCTAACTACCAGAAACTACCCGAGAGAATAAGGACAACATCTGCAAAAAGGTGCCTAACTGGAGGGAAAGACTGGAAGAACAAGGAGAACTTTAGGACAGGAGTGGTGAATTTCAATTCTTTAAGAAGAAAAAGAACCCGGACACAGCACACAACAACTCAACATTCAAAGAAACAATTTCTTCAAGCAACAAGCAACAAATCAAGCAACATTTCAACAATTAAAGCAACAATTAATTTTAAGAAGCAACCACACAAGAAGCAATCACTCAACAAGCAACAAAACTTTAGCAAGTAAGAAATCATCCCTGGTCGCACAAGTTGGTGTCTTCGACGTCAGACAGACGAAGCACGCTTTACGAAGTCGCATTCAACTACGAGACTCCACGGAGATGAAAACATTGATGTAAGTACAAATAAGAATCATCTCGTTTATTTTGTACTTTACATTTAACATTTTTTCAAACCCATTCATTCAATTTATTTCAATTTACGTAACGTAAAATAAATAACAGCAGTTCTATAACCCAGATTAGCGAAAGTCTCATTAAACTTATCAAGAAATTTAATACATTCGAATATATCAGATTTCAAGTTCAAATTTTACAACACAGAAATATTTCAGAGTTAACATTTATTTTGCATTGAAACGCATTCCAAGCTAATCAGTAAATCATAAGTTTGTGAAACATTTGTCACACCAGTGCCGTATCATTCTGATTTTCAAATTTTTAATTAATTAAAATCTCTCTTTTCTTTAAAAAGTTAAATAATAACCTATTAAAAATGACTGACAATCAAGTCACTGGAAACGAAAATCAGAACGTTACAATGAATGAAACAGTAAACATCGAACCCTACAAGTTAAGTGAAATCTTTTCTATAATACCTGAGTTCGATGGGAACCCCATATTTTTGCATACATTTATCTCTGCGTGTGTTCATGCTCAAGGCATGGCAGTAGACGATCAGAGAATTTTAGTGACTCTACATATAAAAAATAAGCTTCGCGGAAAAGCGTCAGAGCTCATAAATTCGCGAAACCCTGCTACTTGGGCAGAAATAAACAGCTTGCTCGAGGCGCACTTTGGCGATTCACGCGATCTAACAGCTCTTATACAGGATCTGCAAAGAGTTCATCAGTTGCAAAATGAAACCGCACTTATTTTTATTTCTCGACTTCAAACTCATAACGCCAAAATGCACGCCGCTGTGCAAAAACAATCCTTGACATTAGAGGAGAAAAATGCACAATCACGCCTTATCGAAACGATGACATTGAACACGTTACTTACCGGACTTGAACCCAAATTAGGTCAAATAATTCGTGCAGGTAACCCCAGAAATATGTTAGATGCTATTAGTAGAGTTAAACGAGAACTTCAACTCTCATATTTCGAATCACAAAAATTTCCCAATAAATCAGTTAACAAAAATTCCGTGCAAACCCAGCAAAGACGTCCAAATTCGCAGCAGTTTTGCAACTACTGTAAAAGAAATGGACATAATTTTAATGAATGTCGCGCAAGGCAATTTTCACAGCAAAATCCCAACTACAGGCAAAACAATTTTGGTGGAACTCCAACACAATTTCCTAGGCCCAATTTACAACAATTTTCTAGGCCAAATTTCCAAAGTCCATCAAATTATTATAGCCCAGGCAACTTTGCCCCACAACAAAATTTCTCGCAAAATAATTCTCCCCAACAAAATAGGCCTTCTGTGATAAGACCTAATCCAAATTATCAACAAAGACCTCCCAATCAACAAGCTTCAAATTTTAACCGTCAAAACCCTCAAAAAACTCATCACGTTAATTTTGATAATTACTACGATGCACAAAATTATGACAATTATAATTCTTATTGTGATCAAAGCTACCAACAATTTGATACTTTTGAAAATTTCCAAAATAATTCTAATTTTAATAATGAGGTACATTCCCAAGAATATTTTACTGGTAATGGGGATTATCAAAATCCACATGCTTATAATCAACCAGACCAATACGAGAATCATATTGATTACCCACCAAATCAATATGAAAATTGTTTCGATTATTCACCAAACCCTAATACGGATTATTCTTTTAATCAACCGGATTTTCACCAAGGCCCGGAGTATCCTACAGATACTCCAACACAACAACCGGATTCCCAAATCGACCAAATGTCGACTCAAATTCAAACCATGAATTTAAAAGACAACCCCAGTCCGTCCCTGAACCATCTAGAACAAATTTTAATGTAATCTCGTATCCATCTCTAACTGTAAATTCAAGGAACCTCTATTATATTAAAGACGTTACAAATAGATTCAAAATGTTACTCGATACCGGTGCAGGCATATCAATATTTAAACCAAAACTTGCCGAAAATTATAAGCGCAGATCTCCCGAGAACGTTGTTATACAAGGTATAACAGAACAAAAAATTGCGATAACCGAATCTGTTCTTATACCTTTTACAGCTAATGATCCGCATAAAGTATACATTTGCGATTTAGACATCGAATTCGACGGATTATTAGGAGCCGACTTTTTCAAACATTATAGATGCGTTATTGACATGAATAACAACAAGTTAATTACTAACTTTAAAACTGTTCCTCTTTTTGAAGTAAATCGAGATCTACCGGAACCACCAATAAAAAATATTAGTAATTCTCAAACTCCAATTTCAAAAACCCCTCATGAAAACAAAAATCAAAATTTAATTTCCATAGAACCACGTATGGAAAAAATATTTAAATTAAAATGTCATTTGCGGAATACTGAGGCTATACTGTTAGCCCAGGAAAAAGAGAAAGTTCACTTACCCAATGCTCTCGTTAAAGTAGACGAAAACGGAGAATTTTATACGACCATAATTAATGCAAATGCCATCCCGAAATCAATCGAATTTTCAAATTTAGATCTAGAACCAATTCAAAAATTTAAATCGATTTTTAATTTCAACACTGACAACTCTGGCCAACAAATACCGACAGACAGATCATTTGAAATTCAAAATCAGTTACGTTTAGATCATCTAAATGAAGAAGAGGCCGAATTAGTAACGCAGCTTTGTTTAGATTTTCAAGACATATTCTATTTAGAAGGTGACAACTTGACATTTACAAACGAAATTAAACACCCGATTGATACGAATGATTCCCGACCTATATTTACAAAATCTTATCGTTACCCCCAAGTCCATAAAGAAGAAGTCAAAACTCAAATTTCTAAAATGTTAGATCAAGGTATCATTCAACCCTCGATTTCACCCTGGTCATCCCCTGTTTGGGTAGTCCCCAAGAAGCTGGATGCCTCTGGCAAACAGAAGTGGCGAGTTGTAGTTGATTATCGCAAGCTCAACGAAGTCACAATTGATGATAAATATCCTCTTCCCAACATCTCTGACCTTCTTGATCAACTAGGCAAATGCCAGTATTTCACAACACTAGACCTTGCATCTGGATTTCACCAGATCCAAATAGACCCAAAAGATATTCAAAAAACTGCTTTCACAGTTGAAAACGGTCATTTTGAGTTTGTAAGAATGCCATTCGGACTCAAAAATGCCCCATCAACTTTCCAAAGAGTAATGGACAATATCTTGTTAGGTATTCAAAATGAACGATGTCTTGTCTATATGGACGACATTATTGTCTATTCCCCTACCATCCATGACCATATTTCACGTCTAACAGAAGTTTTCAAACGCTTACAAAAAGCAAACCTCAAAATTCAACCCGACAAATGCGAGTTCCTTCGCAAAGAAGTCGCTTATTTAGGCCATCTCATCACTAAAGACGGTGTAAAACCGAATCCCACCAAAGTTGATGCAATTTTAAATTTTCCCCAACCGAAAAATCCCAAGGAAATTAAGTCATTTTTAGGCTTAGCCGGATATTATAGGCGATTCATCCCCAATTTCTCTAAAATAACCAAACCATTAACGAAGCTACTACAAAAGGACATACCTTTTAACTTCGACAATGACTGTTCAAATTCCTTTCAAAATTTAAAACAAACTTTAACGACAACACCGATTCTCATTTACCCTAATTTTAACGATGAATTCATTTTAACCACCGATGCAAGTGCATTCGCCATTGGTTCTGTCCTTTCACAAGGCAACATAGGCAAAGACTTACCTATCGCATACGCATCTCGAACTTTATGCGCTGCGGAAACCAAATATTCCACGATCGAACGCGAGCTTTTAGCCATAGTATGGTCAGTAAAGCATTTTAGGCCATACCTGTTCTGCAGAAAATTCAAGTTGGTAACAGACCATCGACCTCTTACCTGGTTATTTTCAATAAAAGACCCAGGAAGTAGACTCGCACGTTGGCGATTAAAATTAGAGGAATACGACTATGAAATCGTATACAAACCCGGCAAGATCAATAAAAACGCGGACGCGCTATCCCGAATTAAAATCAACCATTTTTCGGAATGTTCGAAACTTTACTCAAAAATTCTAGCCGCGAACGAAACTGACGAATCAGAATATGACGAACAAGACGATGACGAAAACCCAAACGAAAATGCCCAAATAACTAACGAGCAAATCGCTCAAGAATTCGATATTTTTGTCAATTTGTACAAAACAAAATCTCTAATAGATTATTCGAAAATTAAAACCTCCAACAAACAGCTTTTAGATAGAGAACACAAAAATATTATAACCTTTTTTCAGCAAGATAACTTGCAAGACCTACATCATAAAATAATCGAAGACATTTTCGAAGAACATCCGGAATTTTACAAAAATACTATCAATATCGTTTCGAGTAAATCAGTCAGGCATAGGAAATACTACATAGTCCCTCTGCCATTCGACGTTAAGTCTACAATAGAACATTTGTTTATGGTATTATGTAAGAGACAAAACCTTTTAGATCTTTCCAAAACGTATTACGTTGAGAACAACTTAGATCTCCCTATTCTCGAAATGCTATCGTTCATTTTCGCAGAAAAGGACCTAAAAATTGTAATATGCCAAAATATCGTTCAGACCCCTGACGAAGATCAAATTCCGATCATTTTAGACCAGCATCACTGCGGTAAAAATAATCTTCACCGCGGAATAAATGAAACGATGCGGAGAATTAAAAATAAATATAATTGGCAAGGATTAACTAAAGATGTCGAAAACTTTATCAAATCTTGCGAAATTTGTCAAAAGAATAAAGCATATCGTAAGAACATGTCTAGTCCTTTAGTAATTACGGAAACACCAAGAACGCCATTTGAACGAATTAACATCGACATATTCCAAACCCCAACTCGAAATTATGCTCTTACTATTCGCGACGAGTTAACTAAATTTACCCAAGCTTATGCTATACAAGATAAATCTGCAAAGTCCGTAGTAAACACCTTACTACTATATTTCCAGCACTATGGCACCCCTTTGAGAGTCCATTGTGACTATGGTGGCGAATTTGATAATAGACTATTAAAAGATCTCTGTACCTTATACGATATAAAACTAACGTATTCAAGCGTAGGACACCCTCAATCTAACGGATCGATAGAACGATTTCATGCTACCTTAGCTGAAATGATTAGGGTCCATAAAGCCGAAAACCCCGACGAACACCCACTGACTATTTTACCCTACGCAGTAATATGCTACAATAATTCGGTCAACAAAACTCATGGTTTTAGTCCATACGAATTAGTATTCGGACACACATCTTGTAGACCACCCGAAACGTTGTACAATCAAAAAGAACTTATAACTAAGTATGTTAGAGACCTCAACAATAGAATCTCGCATTATTATAAAATAGCACGTAGTCGTACGCTAGACCAAAAAGCGAAAGCCAAAATTCGTTTTGACAAACACGTCCCCGGAAAACGACCAGATTACCAAATTGGAGACAAAGTCTATGTAAAAGAATCTCAGATCAAAGACAAATTACAAAACAAATTTAACGGCCCATTCGAAATTAAAGAAATCTTTAAAAATTCAGCACTTTTATCTAATCCAGAAACAGACCAGACAACTAAAGTTAACTTTGACAGGATGAAACCTTATTTTGAAAATTAAACTTTATTTTCAGGTTTCTCTTGCTGTTCGGATCAGCAGTATCCCAATATTCAATAACGCCAATAAACAACACTATCGGAGTGTATTACCACCGAGACACTGACATTGTAATCTCCCACAAGAAATGGACGTTACTAGTACATAAGAACATTTCAACACTCAAGACAGCTATTGACAGGAACGACAAAATCTTAGATAAAATCTTCATTACTCTTGACCCGGCATATTTAGACATGGTAACCTTCACAAGTGAAGTTAAAACACACCTTAGTCTATTAACGCAAATTTCTAAGTCCATAAAGAGTAAATTCGACGAAATACTGTTCGACACGAAACGCTACAAACGCGGACTCTTGAACGGTATAGGTTCAATATTTAAATCAATCACCGGCAATCTAGATGCTGAAGACGGCGAATATTATCTAAACTGTATTAATAAACTTAATAATGACGAACACCAATTGGAGAACTTACTCAAAAACCAAATTTCAGTCACAACATCAGTCATAAAGAATTTCAATGTAACTGTTCGACAATTACAAATTGACGAAGAGACATTTAATAATGATATTAAAGAAATCGAAAAACAGATCTTAAAAATCGAAGGCGAAACACGAATAGCTTATACAAAATTAAAATTCTTAAGTATTTGCGAGCAACTCATGGCAAGCTATTTATTTATCGAGGACAATTTAAACGATATTTTAAACTCTATCACTTTTGCGAGACTCAAAATAATTCATACATCGATCATCAATCCACAAGACTTAGTAAATTCTTTGCAAGAGATTTCACAGAACTTACAAAAGAACAATTTACCACTACCGATTAAATTATCAAAGGTTTCACAATACTTAGATATTATTGAATTAAAAGCTTTTCAGGTAAATTCAGAATTAATATTTGTATTAGACATACCACTAATAGACCCTCAAACATATTCTGTTTTTAAACTATATCCCATTCCTATTCTGGATAATAGAACTGGTCTATCTCATATTTTATCAACTTCTCAAAAATATATCGCGAGAGATGATGATTCTTTGATGTTCATACCCATCGCAGACCTCAAAGATTGCAAATCGATTCGTTTTAACACCAAGCTATGCCCAAATCTATTCGCATATCCAATTGACGACAATGCCATATGCGAAGCCCGTCTCTTCAAGAACCTCGACACACTACCCGAAAGCTGCCAGACGTCGTTCATCACCAGCCAAGGCTACAACGTCCAAAAACTAGAAGAAAACATGTGGTTAGTGATAAACGCGGAACCTTTACATGTGACCATTAACTGTCCCAAAACAAGTCGAAAAACTGACATAATCACCAAAAACTCAGTTATCAAGTTACAATCAAATTGCTACGCTTTCGTAGGCATTACTAAAATTGAATCCAGTGTAAATGACTTTACCAGTGTAAAAGACGATAATCACCCAATCCAGATTCCATTCGAGTGCTGCAGCCAAATCCCCGAAAACATTCGAGTGCCCAAATTAAAACCTCTAAAGTTAAACAACCTAAACACCGAGGACCTCGAAATCGCCAAGCATAAACTGGACCAGTACTCAAAAGACTTAGACGATTTAATAAACGAACCTTTCGTTAATAAACACATTTCCTGGTTCACTTATTTCATAATTGTTCTAATTTTCGGACTATTATTTGTGTATTTAGTCTACAAATGCAAAATACGCAGAGGAAGTTTGACCACCGATGTCTCCACATCGCCTCCAGCTCCTCCGAGACCTAGTAAACTCTCCAAGACATTTACTAGCCTACTCCCTCAACGGAGACGACCTCCACTAAGAAGAGAAGACGAAGAATCCGAAGACATAGAACTTAGTTAAACAGTTTTGTGCCTTTCATAAACTTTTGTACTGAGACTCTTCAGTGAAAACTATTCAATTTCATTTCAATATTTTATGCTTTTTATACATGCACTGTATTGCATTTTTACGCTTACTATTTTATATTCTATATTTTTACATTTTATACTTTTACAATTTTACATTTTTGCACCTTTTACATTTTTGTCACATTTTATGGTACCTACTTTGTTTTTCATATTTTTCATTTAATTTCAATTTCAAAAGTTGTTGTATAATCACCAACTTTTTCTATAAGGGGGAAGTTGTTATATAAAATATTAACAAGTAACTTATAATATTTAGAGTCATATGAAAGTAGCCTTATCAGGCGTATCATATTTCATATGGCACCTGCTCCTTTTGCTAACTCAACATCACCTGATTCACAGGCTCGTTCACAATATTCCTTTGTTCTAAGACTCTTCAAGTCGGCACTTTTAATCTTATAAATATATGTAAAATAACATTTGTACTTCAGTTATAATACTCACTTTGTTGCTTTCACTTCATTATCAGGATAGTACGTACTATCCTTTAATTTTAAATAAAGTTTTTAAAAAGTTAGTTGTGTCGCTTGTGATCTAACATATATAGATTAGTATATAATCTATAAAGATTTCTCGATAAAGATTTGAACTATATAGCGTATTTATAGTACAACTAAATGTTTCCTGTATAGACATATATTCTTTATTTAATCTGTACCGAGAATATAAAGCATTATCTGTATATATTTTCCCTGTATAGAATATATGATTTACATTTATAGCAGATATAAAGTATCGTTATATTATCGATAACTCATTAATATAGGTCCTGTAAAGTTCTTCGATAAAAACTACTGTTATGGAAAATGTATTACAACTTTATTAAATCGATATGTCATCTATAGATATTCTATACTAAACTGATATCGAGTCTTTACATAATCGATACTAATATTTCCTTATTTATCGCAGATCTTGATTAACATTAAATTATAGACGTCATCAACCAAAATAACCTCAAAATCTTTGTATGTTTACAATGTAATTTTGATGTGCCTCTATTGTTATTTGGATATAATCGAGTATATAACAATATTTTAACAACTTTAGCAACAATAAATTATAAATTTCATTATTAACATTCTGTCACACAAACTGTAAATTCTCAACTCTGCGATTCTTCAATGTTGATATTACATGATTGAAACTTTTCTCCATCTGTAATCATAGATTATTATACCTTTTAAAAAATTTCCCTTTAAACCCTAAAATTAAGAATTAAATTCACCATGTCGCGTACAAATTTCGTTTTAAAATTCCTGCGCTGCGCACTTTCAAATCTTTTTCTCCTCCCCGAAATCTTCCTGTCCATTGAGATTATAAAGAGCTTGTAACGTAAGTGTATCCCGCATTTTTTTTTTATAGAATCCAAATGAGATTTTTATTGTCGGTTAATGATGCTGGTTTTCTTATATAGACAATAACAATATGTCTCTTTAACATATAGGTACATATACTGAATTCAATTAATGAACACTACTTGAACTAAAATGTTTAGAACACATTCTAGCATGCTTTATTTTCCTTTCTGGTAAATCTTCTCTTTTAACGGAATTTATCTACAGTGGTCTTCTTTCAAAGAGATCATTATTTTTTATATTTGGGCCATGCATAGAGGGAACTGCTTAAATTCATTAATAATGTATGATATTGACAATTATTTTACTGCACAAAAAAAAGGCATGTCTGCATTTGTTTTAAGAACTTCTACCATTGATTAAATAGAAATCAATGCTTCTACTTATAACAGCGTGCAATATCACAATTAATGTTTTATTATATCACTTATTATTTAAAGTCAGAAATTTTTATACACTCAAAATTGTTTAATTCTTTTAACACATTCACATCCATAAATGTATACGTTGAAAATGTGAGGTTATTGTACCTCCAATTATTGTAATCCTACTTCTAAATGTCGTAAGTCGACAAGTTTCATATCCTCTATCAGTATCAGATCGCACTTCCGCTCAACTACGACAAATTTTCTTTTTAATTTTCGGCATTTCCTATATTTTAATTAAAATATAGTAACTATACCAATCTGTACGTAAATTATAAATATGTATATAAAATAAGCCAGACTCCAACACAAGGTCAGGTAGTGCAAGGCATTAGTGCACCGAAATTGTAGATATGCGTCGTAGGTTCGCGTCCCACCAGGATCCCACATGTATTCAATAAGGTAAGTGATATGATAACCTAAGGTTTCTTAAGTTTATCAGTACCTACAGTAAAAATTATAAAGTAATATATGCCATAAATTCCCGTAAAAATACATACAGAACAAATTTGTTTTTATTTAATTTTTATTTTATTTGCATTTTATGTGCTTAAATAAACTAAAGGTATATTGACGTACCTATATATAACTAATAATCTACGTGTTGTGTGATAGCGATTCGATAAATGAAACTTTATCCAATCTAAATCCAAAATGTATCGTGGCGATATCGAATCGATAAATGCCTATTTTATTCATTCTATACCCAGAATGTATTCAAACCCGTATCGTCGCTATACCAAAAGAATATAGGCTATCTTTATCGAGTAAAGGTTTTCATATAGACCCGATACAGGTTCTATACAGTTTGGTTATACGGGTAATCCGTGGATTCAGAAACGTGATAACCACTAACACAATTTATTTACTTTTTATTTACAACACAGTTAATAAACAAACATAGCCTTAAATAATGTTTATTATTTGATACTTCACTTTACTGTTCACTTTGGATCACTTCGGATTTATCTATATTATTTAAAAACTACTCTCTCGCTTGAATTCATATACTTACGTATTAACTATATACTGGCAGTGAACTCTATACTAACGAGTTCACTGTATACTGGTAACACGCTATAAGCCACTATGTACGGAATTGAGGCTAGAGAAGGAGATAGTTTTCCATCTCTATGGAGGATTTTGGATCCAACGCGCACGCTCCGACGACACATCGCGCTTTTGTAATAGGTCAGTGGGCATGTGGCCAATTTCTCCGATTAGATTGTGACTATTTGCCTTCTGTTTTCAGTTGAACGGTCACAATCTCGCGTCACTAAGGCATGCGCAACATACCCAAAGTCCTCTTAAAGGATAGAGAGACAGGCTTTCCTTGGCGTCAAGTTACGAACGAAACTCATAGTAGGTATATAGTTAATATGTATATGCTTGAATTAATCATTGGGTGTGGAGACAGTGAATACGATCCTTAAATACTTATTAATTATGCCACCCACATCTAGAGGGGCTGTAACAGTATATTTGAAATAGGAGATATAAGATGAATCAAAAATATATCTCCATTTTATAGGCGGGAAAAATTTAAGTGAAAAAATTGTAGGCCTTTGTTATAAACTGTATAGTTTGGATAAAAAATATATTAAATATATCCGTAATGCACATGTACATACTAATACGATATGAAAATATGAAAATTAGACTTCAAAATATATTTAAATAAATGCATTTATTCATATATCGTATAGATTCCATTTATTGCACGCACATGTATTTATTGAATACCTCTAATTATTTTTATAAAAAGAATTTATGATGAATGCAGGAAATTTTTTTGTTAAAAATGTGTAAAGTAAACACGTATTAACGAAATTACCTAAATATTTTTTAAATATTGTTTTATGCACGTTTAGAGTGGGTATGTGGATAAATAATTAAACATTATTTACGCCAATGATAATAATTATATCTGTCTCATTAGAAATAAAAACTGATTTATTATATTTCCCTCTCCACTTTTACAATTTTCCTCCAACAAACTAATATAATATGTTCTGTGGATGGAACGTTAGGGGTCTGATGGGTATATAACGTAGTATGTAGCATGGTAGAAATTTCTACCATGGTATATGTGGTAATCAAAACCATCAGAATCTGGAATAAATTTGAATATGTCATATTCGTTTTCTATACAATAAGGGTCGCCTTTTACAAATGCTCATGTTCTAATAACAGCTTGGGATCTCTTTTCCATTTAACTAAATATAAATAATAATAACAATAAAACGGTTTAATTGAGAAACAATTTCCACACCATGTAGGGCGACGTTTAGATAAAATACGTTTTTAGAATTTAGATGATTTATTTATGTATAAACACATATTACCATTGATTAATTTTCTAATTAATCAATGATATTACCTAATCTAAGGGAATATGATGTCGAATTCATGTTTTTATAATCCGAACACCAAATGCAGTTTTTTGTGAGAAGTGCCAAATTTGTTTTATTATATAATTTAAACCACAAACACTGAATCTAACAAACTGAATATGCAGTTGTTTAATTAATTAATACACATAATGACGAAGTTTAATTATATATTAGGTATATATATATATATATATATATATATATATATATATATATATATATATATATATATATATATATATATATATATATATATAGGCACATTTTCTCAAAATGTTCGAGGAATTTTTTTCAGAATACCGCATTTCCGAATCGTAGAATAAGAATCTAAAATTATCTTTGGATGCATAGAAATTATATTCCTCGATAAGCTTTTTTTCCAACAACACTAAGACTGACTTGAATTTCATCTTCCTCCGTTATTGTGAATTCAAGTAAGGGCTTGGTAGAACAACGCACCTTCTATTAATAGCAGAAAAACTAGTTTATTTATTACTTATTCGTTATATGAATTTGAGCATCCGTTGTAATTTATTGTACAAAATGTGTGTGTGGTCTAAATAGTTCATAACTTCTAAATAAATATATATATCATGCATTCTATTTGCTTGACGAAAAACACCATTAATAAAAATAAACAAGCTAATTAACCGTTATACTCTTCACCGATTTACTGTACTTTTATATAATTGTTGCACATTCTATGGGATACTCTTCGCATTTTTTTTGTAAATAATATTAGTTTTAAACAGTTTTAGTTTAATTACAAAACATTAAAAAAAATTTATTTAAAAAGTTAATAACTTTTTTATTTATTGATAGATTTTCGTCAAAAATAGGGTTTTTCCTCTAGCTAACAGTAACCTACTGTCCAAATTTCAATACAATCGAACTTTTCGTTCTTAAGGTATCGTGCTTATAAGAATAAACGTGACGGACAGACAGACAGGCGGACAGACAGACGGGCAGACGGACGGGTGGACATTTTGAAAGTTATTTAGAATTCGATCGCGAACACAGTGATACATGAAATTTTTTTCTCTACGTAATATTACCGGTTTTAGAAATGTGCCGATCGAATGCAATCTTCGTTTTGTATTTGCGAAGAGTATAATAAGTACGCATTTATTGTAATTTTCAAATTAAATCAAAAATGTATCGAGAAACAATATCAAAAGAAAAATATAATTTTGTTTAGTTCTATTGTTTCTTTAAAAATGCTTGGGGCGGGTTGTATCGATCGAGTATAAATCAAAATCAGCTCAAAATCTACATGGCTACAATTTTTACAACAATCGTATATGGATTTGGACCTTTTATCAATGTGATTTTGGTTTAAACTTAGTCGATGCCAGTACAGCTAAAACTTATAGAGGCTAGATTAAGAACGAAGGGCTGTCGAAAGAAAATACTGGCCCTAGGGGAAAAGAGTGTAATGTCAAATTCGTACCTATTTTACGATTCGAAAATACCTATTGCTTATTTAAAAACATTGCAAAAATTCGGGGGGTACCTACGAGATTCTAAAGAATTATTTAAAATAAAAACACTCTGTTGATAGAAAAACTAAGGAATACTCCAATAAACATCAATGTATGTAGCTAAAATATTAAAATAGATATCTCTCTCAGTCTAGCGAACGCAGACCTTAAGCTAACGCTTATGCCAATAGGTAAAAGTAAAAAACCCGAAAAAGTTTTTGACACTGACACTATAAGTTTTAAGCTAACCTCAAACTTAAAATCATAACAAAACAAGATATTTTTAAAAAATATGGAAGATGTAAAACATTGTGCATTATGTTGCAGTTTATTATTAAAATCTGTTGAATTTGACTTGCGTAGCACAGATTCTAAACATTCACATGCTCCCTTGATATCAATAGTTGAAGGTGTTACAGGCAAGCTTTTATACAATCCACATTATAATGTTTGTATACAATGTTACAATTTAATAAACGAATTAGATGCTATCGAATCAAGGCAAATAGAAATACACAATCAATTTAAGAAATATATCGAGAAATCCAAACAAAACTTTGCTGTGCCAACTAAAGATTTAACTAAAAATGTGATAAGCACCCTAGAGACTAATATAATTAATGAAATAAGTGATATTAATCTATTTAATTGTAATGATGATGTTAAGAGCAATTTAAACAACGATTTATTAACAGAAGTACCATTTTTAAAATCGGAAATTGAATTTTTTAACCCAGAATTAATTGATATCAAGCTGGATGATTATGTAAAAAATGAAAAGACAAATTTAGATCAACTCGAAGAGCCAACAGTAAAGAAGAAAGGAAAACGAATAAAACATCCTGACTTGTCAAAACCTTTCACATGCCACTGTTTAAAAGAATTTCAAACGTCAGGAGAACTGAAAAATCATATGAAATCCCATAATAATTACCGTTCATTTATTTGTGAAATTTGTGGACAGTCATATAAGCATAAGGCTGCATTTAATATACATATGGACATGCATAATGGTATTAATCCATTTACTTGTGTTTATTGCAACAAGTCTTTTACTCAAAAGGGGGCACTTGTAAGACATGTTCCATTACACACAGGTTAGTAGTCTAGTAAATACATAGATGTAGGTAGATTAGATTAGATTAAATAGTAGGAGCTGGCTAATATTAGCCTTGATCACTGTGACCTCTCTAGATCTGGTAGTTCTCCTGTGCTAATATTTCTTAGAGCTCATTATCCAACTTTGTCCTTTATACCAGACTCCATAGCCTTGATATGGGCCCCACATAGCTATTAGAAAACCTAATTTTATAATAATGTCAATAATGATGTCATTATATTAATTATTTTTAGGGGAAAAGCTGTATCAGTGTGATGAATGTGGCAAAAGGTTTGTACATCGAACATCCTTCGGAATACATCGGCTGTCTCATACAGGACAGAAAGCTTTTAAATGTACTTTATGTGGATTGGCATTGATGTCAGGGTCACATCTTAAACGTCATATGCGAATACACACAGGTGAAAAGAAATTTTGCTGCAGCATTTGTGGAAAACGTTTTGCTGAGAAGTACAACTTAGCAGTTCATGAGAAGCTTCATTCTAACCCAGGTTCTAATGTTTCACGAAAAAGAAAGTTCAGGTAAATGCCAAAATAGAAGCAGTATTTTCTACCTGCGATTATGCTGCC
Organism: Stenurella melanura; assembly: GCA_963583905.1. Lineage (NCBI taxonomy): Eukaryota > Metazoa > Arthropoda > Insecta > Coleoptera > Cerambycidae > Stenurella > Stenurella melanura. The sequence continues at coordinate 116,126,684 of OY757311.1, forward strand.
CAGACATGCATAGCATTCCGGATGTCTGATGTATGTTTACACATATTTTGCACGATGATATGTACCTACAACATTCTTATACATTTTTTTTTCTATCTCAAACCTATTTATTGAATTAAAATTATTCAGAAATAGGCAATGCTTTCAGGTTAGGTGAGGCTATTATAAATAGAAGAAATAAGAGCAAAAAGCATGTTCATATGTATCATGGTGTAATGTTGCAGTGGCAATGGTCGCTGCATAACACCCATATTGCCAAATTCCTTTCTAACTAGAGAAAATTGTATTTTAATCATGAGAACAGAAGTAATATTTTGTTTGTTTATTATAAGGTGACCATATGTCCCGAATTATGAAGGATTGTCCCTCATTTTTATAGTGCGTCACGCAAACACAAGAGTTCTGCAAATGTCCCGCATTTAAGAATTTTGTCCCGCAAAAATTTCGATTTATTAATCACAGCAACGATTCATGGTGTGATTGAAATCGCTCATCACTGATTTCTTACTTTTCATGTACTCATGTGACCCTTATTGTGCAAGGTTTAGGGTTTAAGTTAGGAAATTTTGAATATCTGAAATTTATAGGGCGATAGAAGATTTATAAGTTTTGCTGATTAATCCTTGAACTATATCTCTGATGTATCTTAGATGGCAGTTCAGTGAATTCCCTTTCTCTATTGGTTGGTGCAGTTTATATTTTCTAAACCAATCAGAAATAAAAACAATTGTACTGATGCAAAAATATTATCAAAGAAATGCTGCTATTGTTGATTTCAGTGGACAGTACGCTTGTTTAATTTAATGATGAGTTTTATACAAAAACTAAAGGGGCGGATAAAATGATCTAATAAAAATTGTTTCAGCTGAAATGTTTAGACAATTAGGTAACCTCTGAAATGCTGAAAGCCTTACTTGAATTTTATCATAACTTATGTTCTGTGAAAGAAAATTCTAGGGAATATATCTTTTAGTTGAAAAATAAATTTTATTTGTTTTATTAGGTATGAATTTATAAAAAATAATGTATATTTTTTATATATTGATCAAACATTTTTGTTACATTTGTGGAATATATAATCGGCTGAGAACAGTAGTGACCAAACTATGAAATATATTATGCAAAAGTAATAAGCTGTCTCATAAAAAAAATTGAACAGGTTGATCTATGAATTTATTTAAATCCGACTGTTTCTTAAAGAGTAAGATAGAAGAGGAGTGTATTAAATACCATCAACAATAAATCCACAAGTCAGAAGTAAAATTCTTTCAAAATTTTAAACGCGATTATCTCAAAACTGCCTTTAGGGGTTTTTTCGGTACTATTCTCACGAGGCAATATAAAATTTAATACCTATACAAATACTTCAAGAAATAATTTTGGATTATTAATTAATGGGAAATGTTCCACATTTTGCTTCCTGGGATCTGGTTACAGTTTATTATAATGCAAATTGGTCTAACAATCATTGTGGGTAACTAAAATAAGAATGATTAATTTAATTTCAATAACACTTAATTCATCACCTCGTTCATCATATTGAGTTTTATTATTTTTAATTACAAATTTACTTTTCTGGTGTTTTTTTAATGTTTTTTATTTTTATGGATGCAATTATCATTACAAAAAGGGAGATATAGGTAGAAAAATATCTTGAACTTAGTTTAATGCGACAGTCATTACTGACCTCGTCAATATTATAAGTCTGACAATATTGTATTTTTAGAAAACATTTAATTTAAGCAAAACGAGTAAAGCAAAACCTTTATAAGACTTCCTTGCTTCTTCTAGACTAACATATTATACAAAATATTTGTTCATATACATCGGACACTTCATGTAGACTATAAACTTGTTTCCAAATTATTCAACTTATATGAGTATAGTATATATACAAATAAACATAGTGTGCTTAAACAGACGGCAAGTTTACTGATGATGTGATGATATAACTATTCCAATTCATTATGCAGTATTTCTATATCCTAAGCAGCATTTTTTTTAATTGATATTAATTTGTTACTTTCTCATATAAATGGTAAATATGGAAATTTTACTCTTAATCTGTCAATTTTCTTAAAATTATTATTACTCTATGCGTATGGGTAAAATCCATTATTATAAACTAGATGTAAACATTCTACTCTTTGCCAATTGATTGAAGTTTTTATACATGGTTTTTTGTGAGTGACTGACCAGTGCTAGTGAGGCGTACAATATCCTGAGAGGATTTCAAAATGGCCTTTATTATATCCCTAGCGCCCTTTGTTCGTGCTATACAGCGTGTTCTCTATTTTTTGCCAAAATTTCGATCAGTCATGTTTTTTGATTGGCTTCACAAAATTATTGAACCAAAAGTAGGCATGTTTCACTAATAGAGGCCTTCACAATTCAGTACTGCAAACGAAAAAAATATCAGGAACAGACTCAAATTTTTTTCTTTTCACATTTGCTTAAAACTATCGCCCTGTATATGAATTTTGGCAATTTTCAATACCGAATTTAAAAATACTCCAATTATGTATTTAAACCATGTAATTAGTTTTTTAACACACTTTTAATAATGCTTCAACAGTTAACAACTGAGTTTCAGAATAAATCAATTTCAAAAATATTTAGGATCCTTCCATCTACAAAAAAAAACATCAGTAATTACATAGGTGACTTTAATTTTATAATAAAAAATTGAATTTTACTCGCTGTTAGAATTTGTTACAACAATCTTAAGTATATCGTTTGCTAAAATAGTAAAAAGGCAAAAATGTCAACAAACAAAAAAAAAAATTAGAACAAATACAAGAGTAACAATTATACCGCAGTGAAGTAACTGAGGAAATAACGCACCTAATATTTGCTTTAATTAATTGAAAATAATTTTATCAAGAACAATTACACAAAATTAAGATAACACACCTAAAATGACAAATCCATATACAGCATGGTAGTTTTAGGCAAATACAAAAAGATGAAAAATTGAGCCCGTTCCTAATATTTCTCTCGTTTGCGGTTCTGAATTCAGAAGACCTCTGTTAGTGAAGCATGCTTACTAAATTTGGTTCAATTTGATGAAGCCAATAAAAAAATACAGCCAATCGAAATTTGGCCAAAAATGGAAAACAAACTGTATATCACAAATGAAGGGTACTAGGGATATAATAAAGGCCATTTTGAAATCATCTCAAGGTACTATACTCCTCACTAGCATATGGCCAGTCACTCACGAAACACCTTGTATAATAAACAATCTGTAATATACTCTTTGCAGTTTTCTGAAAATAAATCTTTTTGCATAATTGCTTATATATAATAAATGTCGATACTATGTAACTCCGAAAATATTGAATTAACTTCTCATAAGGACTTTTCGTCAGGGGGAGCTATAGTCTGTCGAGTGTCACTTGTTCCATCAAATCTCTGCAAAACCCAAAATTCCATATATTTGGTGTGGGGTCCTTTATATTTATAATGCAAAGAAATCTATCAACTATTCACTGGTTTGAAAACTTTCGTTTATGATAAATGAGAATAGCGCCATGCTTTTTATAAAAGTCTTTCATCATAAAAATTTTTCAATGCTTCGAACTGTAACATAACTCTCCTTGTTATAATCTTATCTAACATGTGCTTAAATGGGTGTCATGTGTGATAGTAGCTGAGGTATAAACATATTAGTATATCGTTTATGCTCATTTTCCATTTCTACAAACAGTGCCAGTTTTAGCAATATCAGTGCCCTGGGCGAGATTTCTAAGGCACCCCCTCTCTGCTCTCCAATTCACATAAATGTGAAAAAAAGAAAAGAAAAATGGTAAAAAAATTAAATAATTATTTATTTTTTAAATAAAATTTTACTTTCCTGTCCTTTCTATCAGCAAATTTTCTTATTAAGTTAGCGAAGGCCTTGTTTTCAGCAATTTAATTTTCAATTGACAAAGTTGCTAAGTTAATTAATCTGGATTGAGACATTATCGATACCAGAAATGTTTTTATCAGCGTAATCTTAGAAAAACTCCCCTCTCTACCAACTACTAGTACAGGTATAGCTATTAATATTCTCAATACAATCCATACATTTCGATACAGTTCTTGAATATTGCGATCTTTAATGAAATTCAATACGTAGCTGTCTACGTTACTTCTGTGAGTAACATCATCTTGGTCGGCTAACAAGGATTTCAAGGTTATGAATTCATCACACAACAAACAACCATCTATATTTGATTTTGACCCAACAGCTAATTTTAATTGAAGATCATCACAGAGGCAGAGTTTGAGAAGTTCTGGTTTTTCTGGTATACAAAAAAGACCAAGATTCTGAGTAATCATTTAACTGTATAAATCTTTCATTGAGTGCTTTTAAGTGTCCAAAAGTTCAACTTCAGATTTCTTTTCTATAGTTTGGACAGGTTCATCCTGGGCAATTTCACTAACCTGGCGTTTAACACGTCTCATTCTTTTTGTGACCTTAAATACAGATTCAATTTGAAGTTCTTCACTTAAATTCTTTGCTGTATGAGTTACTCATCACTAAAATTAAACTGATATATTGTAATTCAGCCGCCCAGCCGCAGCCTTCGGCTCCCCTTCACTTCTGGCGCCCTGGGCGGTCGCTCAACCGTGCCCTACCCTAATGCCGCTACTGTCTACAAATAATTAAGTAGGTTCTTTTTTCTTGTGCTTATGCTTATACGAAAATCCTTATTTGTTATCCAAATATGAGATGTGGGATTGTTTATACCGAGCGACTTTGATGTATGACACTCATCTGACAGGCCTATTTCAAGAATTGTATTACATCTAACCCTTAATTAGAGCGGCACTATGCATCTCATTGGATGTGAGAACTTTTTTTTAGTCAAGAAAATTTATAATAATAATAATAATAATAATAATTTATTCATCCAAGGAACTTGTACAGTTATAGGATATGTCACAGTATATGATGCACTGAAGGTGCATCTCAGAATTATTAAATACAATTTTAAAATCAATACATTACTTAAAAAAAAATATTTAAAATAGTTCACAACAAATTATGATAATACATTCGTATCACAATATATGTCAACACGTTAAAATTTGTAAGTTAAAATGTATAGAGAATCTGTTTTCATCGAAAATCATGCAGTAAAAACTCTCCCTCACCATAGAAGCAGTGAGTTAATAGCAGTTTCTTTACTTTTTGTTTAAATTTTTTGATGGGCAGATTTTTATACTCATCAGATAATTTATTATATAATATGATCCCTTTGTATTTTGGACACTTCTCAAATTTAGATGTTCTGTGTCCTGGAGTTTCAAGTATATTTACATTCCTTGTATCATAATGGTGGTTATCACCCAGTCTCTTATAGTTATTGATGCTTTTGTATGTATGTATTAATATTTGATAAATATATATGCATGGGAGTGGAAGTATGCTATAATGCTTAAATAAAGGTCTACATGATGTTCTGCTATCGACATTGGCAAGAATTCTTACTGCACGCTTCTGCATTATGAACACTCTCTGGGTTGCGGATTCTGAGCCCCAACATATCAAACAGTATGAAATTTTCGAGTGTATTTGGGCGAAATAGAAATTTCTTAATACAAAATGATTGACAAATGTCTTTAAATGCCTCAAAGTAAAACATAACTTGGAGATTTTATTACAAACATTGTCTATGTGGCGACTCCAAGTTAGAGTATTATCGATTTCAACTCCCAGAAATGTATGTGATAATTTTTGTTCTAAACTTTTACCGTTACATTTTATTAGAATACTTTGATCACTTGTTGCATGATTTATTGAAAATTTTATGAAAATTGTTTTTTCATGATTTAAAAGTAGTTTGTTACCCGACATCCACATGCTGGCGGTGTCAACCGTGGCACTCATTTTAATTCTTAGGTCTTCCTCATTTGAGGATCTACCTAGGAGATTGGCATCATCTGCAAACATTACAAGTTCAGTGGATTTGACAATATTTGGAAAATCATTTACATAAATATTAAAAAGCAATGGTCCTAATACCGAACCTTGTGGGACACCTATTTTACAGTTAAGTGTGGCAGATTTTACATTATTAAGCTCCACATGATGTGTTCTACCTGTTAGATAACATTCAAACCACTCATGAGGCACACCCCGTACACCATAACACTCCAATTTATATAACAGAATGTTATGGTCCACGAGGTCAAATGCCTTGCTGAGGTCTAGGAACAGACCAATCGCCTTATCACCAGCATCCAAGCAATCATACAAATGATTTACAAAAGATGTGACTGCATCGGCAGTTGAGAGTCCTTGTCGAAATCCAAACTGTTGGGGTGTGAAAATTCTATACTTTGTGAAAAATATCGTTATTCTTGTTGCGACTAGTTTCTCAAGTATTTTTGAAAAACTCGATAAAAGTGAGATGGGTCGATAGTTTTCAAGAAGAAGCTCTGAGCCTTTTTTAAATACAGGTATAATTTTGGAATGTTTAAGCTGATTAGGAAAAATGCCAGTTGCTATTGATTGATTATACAGATATGCAAGAGGTTCTGCTATTTGGTTTGCTACCTTTTTTAGCAAGTTTGAACTGATTTCATCGACGCCCGCTGAGTACGATGGCTTTAAAGATTTTATTGTTTCCTTTATCTCAGAGACAGTTATAGGAGCCATATAAAAGCTTTTATTATTGTTAAAGTTAAGAGGAGGTAAGACACTTTTTTTAATTTTATTTTGAAGTTTAAGTGGTGTGTTGTTAAAGTATTCGTTAAAGTTGTTGCAGATTGATAGTGGACCTTTTATAAGTTCACCATTTAAATTCATTTCATTTATGTGGGTTTTGTTTAATTTTTGTTTGCCTTTTTTTATTATATTCCAAGCGGTTTTTGTTTTATTAGTCGATTTACTTACTAGTTCACTATTATACTGCATTTTTGCATACTTAATGACTTTTTTATAGATAGCTTTATATTTTTTATAAAAGTTTATGTCATCTATATTACCAGTTAAGCTGATAAAATACAGATTTTTTAAATTACGTGAAGAGATAGTTAATCCCCGCGTAATCCATTTGTTATTTTTATTTTTTGTTGACATTTTTTTAACTGGGAAACAAATCTCAAAGTAATAAGTAATAACTTGCATGAAGGATTCAAAATTGCTATTTATGTCATTTCCTTTAATAGTATTCCACTTTTCCTTAGTTAGATAATACCTAAATGTATTTATGTTTTCATTGCTTATCTGTCTAATCATTTTGCTCTCCTTCTCTGTGTATTTTCCTTCAACAGAATAGACTCTCAACTGCTGCGCTGTATGATCACTGATTGCGGAGAAAGTTACCGAACTCTCATATTCATATTCTTCCGTTAAGTATACACCAATGTTATCGATACAGCTAGCTGTTGTGCTGCTGTATCGTGTAGGTTCTTTTATAGTAAGTGTAATGTTGAAGGAGCCTAAAATTTCTCGGAAACTATCTACATTATTATTTTTTTGTAAAATATCGATGTTGAAATCGCCACATAAGACAATGTTTTGTTTTTTACCAGGCCTTTGTAAGTATTCTAAACAACTGTACAAACAATTTAAAAATTCCTTAGTGTGTCCCGGTTTTGGGCTACTATAGATACAAAGTATTATGCAACATGATGAATCATTTAATTTATATTTACATGCACAACACTCAAAGACTTGTTCTACATTGAATTTTTTGACATCAGGTATACCTACACAAATCACATAATCTTTAACTAAAATCATTACCCCACCATGAATTTTGTTGGTTCTTCCATAGAAGCTGCACATTTTATAATCTTGAATTTGTACTATATCTGCATACCCAGTGGCAAGCCAGTGTTCACTAATGCATAATATCTCAGGTTTTTCTTTGTGTACTAACAATTCAATTTCCGCTATTTTATTGGTTATGCATTGCACATTCTGATGCATCACATGTAGGATTTTCTTAAATTTTTTATTTTTATGAAGTTTAGTCTCGTTTCTTATGTTGTGATTATAATCGTCAGATGTTCTTGAGTACAAGTTCACACTGGCATTGTTTAAATCAGTTACCGCTTCATTTGGTAATTCTAGTTTTTTGCTGATATTTAAAAATCCTTGTCCTTTCCATCATCACCAAGAGTTCTTGCTTTGAAATCGAACCTTCTGTAAGCAACTTTCTTTGGCCAGAAGTTTTCCTCATAGACTATATCTTTTTTGTCAAAATTTATTCCAACTTTGAAGCATTTACAGTCTCTTCTAATATTATCATATTTGGTTTTTATATGTTCAACCAGTATATCATTGTCCTCTTGAAGATCTGTTTTGTTTTTTATGTATTTTTTTATCTTTTCTTCTGTGACGTCATCCTTTACTCGAGATATGAAAAGCCATACTTTTTTATTGCCTTCTTTGCCTATAAACTCGTTCTCTGCATCGTTAGCTTCTGCCGTTCCAATGTTTATCTCCCTTCTCCTGGGCTTTTTGATGTTCCCTGTGACATGTTCCACATTATTATTATGTTTTTTTCCATCGATGAGGGCTTGTTTATAGGTGCAGTTACCTCGCATGTTATTTCCAGCAGATTTTTCACTAGCTTCAGATATTTCTGTCTCGGACTGAATAGAAGAGACTTTTCGATTTTCAGAATATTGACTGTTTGTAGTAGATGGTTCTAAATTTATAATTCCATTCATTAGTTCCATTTGTTTGTTTTGCATTATGTTTAAATTATTTTTTTGCATTTGTTGTAGTGAACGGAGGGGCGGGGGTAAATTTATTCCCCTTTTATATCTAATCCCCTCGTGTCGCCATTGTATTTAATGAAAGAAAGAAAGAAAAGAAATAGTAGCTGCCACCACCCTGTTATTAAACAGGGAAAATTTTGAGATAGGTAGTGTGCCCTTCTTCGGCGCGGGCTATCGTAGCCCTAACTGGGAGGGTTATTTAAAATGAAAAAAAAATCTTGCATTTCTATAATCACTGAATTTTAATACGGTTAACGAGTATAAGTTACACCCTCATTACATTAATATACCAAGATCTCGGGAGAGCACCCTAATACCTTTGAATAAAAGTTTATACGAGAATAATTTGGATCGGTCTCACCCATATCTAATTCCTATCCTCGAATGGTTCCTCTCATCCACTCTAATTGAATTCCATCACCCCAACGCTTTGATTTTCCCCATTTAGTCACCACACATCACTGGCAAGTAAAGTACAATTTTTAAACATTTCCCGACCTAATACACCAAAATTTTATTCTAAATCAAACTTTATTGTAACAATTTTAACAAGACCATATCTATCTAATTCAAACCGTACCATTTCATGGTCGCGAACCGAGTCTCTCCCTCTCTTAATATCTTTTTGGCGTGCTTCCTCGCCTCTCGAATTCTCGCCTTGTCAGCGTTTTTGCCCCAACGGCCGAGTATGACATATATATATACAGGGTGTTACAATGCTCTCCCCAAAAGAAAAGAGTGCTTACTTCCACAAGTAGCAGTCTTTTTTACTTAACTCTATCTCATTCATCCATCATCCATCCTTATATATTGGGACAGTACATATTTCCAAAACAGAATCACGCACTACTAATATAATGATAGTTTCATTCATTTCATTCTTTCATTCCCTTATGTAGTATAACAGTTCCGTATTTTACTTGTATATTTATATGTGTACCCTATATTCTGGTATACACCTAACTTTGTTCCTCCAGGTATACCCAATTTAAAAAAAAATAAAATAATAATAAAATAAAATAATTGTTTCAATTATATAGCATATATAATAATAAAATTAGTCTCTCAAATAAAGTCTTTTAATTTTCGTTCCGTTGCACTGTTTTGTTTTCGAGTAAAAGCCTATACCCGCACTCGACATTTGCGAATGGTTTAAACGCGTTATGCACGCACTTACGACGTCATTTTCTCTTTCTCTGTCCAGTGTACATCAGGGTAAAGTCCTGCTGGGCTAGTAGGTTTATTTGGTACCTGTAGACATTGTTCCTTATCTGTGGTTGATGTGCTGGGTTGCTCTGGTGTATTGGATTGCTTAGTTCTATGGTGGACTACCCACATTGTCAAAGTACTCCATAAGCTGGCCAACAGGGTAAAACTAAATCCAACTAATTGATATAAATGGAATCCATTGATTATAACTTCTACTACGTATTTTATTCCTCTACAAACAACATAAAATCCCATGATTCCGCTAAAAAATATTCCAATATCCGTGAACCATCCCCATATTTTTTCTAGGGTTGTTCGTGCTAACTTTTCTAAGTCCGCTTTCTCAAAAATATTTAAAGTTGAAAATCCTTGGTTATTCACCTCAAAACCGGCTACTCTTCTAGCAATAATATTTTCCACTGCAGATCGTTCACTTCCGAAAGCAAGGCTTCTTTGGGCTTTATTTATTTCCTCCACGGTGTATACGCCGCTGGAACTAATTGGCTGTATCGGGGTAAATTTTAAGCGTTTTTCAGGTTCGACTTCAATTTTTCTTGGGGGATCTTTTATAACTGGTTGTGGAGTTAAACCTATCCACTGGCCATCAATTTGGTAAAGAGGGGGTGTTAGAAAATTGCACTCAATTTCTTCCGCATGCGCCTGGATTATATGAGTTACAGCTGACATAAAATATGACTGGTTATTAATAGAAATTGGTAATTCATTATAGCAATTGTCGGTTCTTCTTATCTCTACTGTCTTGGGAACACATTTCATGATATATAGTACCTCTCCTAAAACTCTGCCTGTGTATCCTACGTTTTTCTTTATTAACATCCCTATAGCTGAAGGGGTTAGTGGCGCCATGGTCAAACGGTTAATAAGAATTTCTCTGTGTGCCAAACATCTACGATACACGGTATCACTATACAAATTTTGGATTGATCGTTTATAAGCCTGCTCTACATATAAGAATTTACTATTAACATACATCATCAAATTAATATTTTGTACTGGGTGTCCCAATTTAAATTTTCTGTCAATATTTTCTTTACTTTCTTCTATAACTATAATTTGTGGATGTTCCGTAGTCCAAACGTTTAAACTGCAGATATGATTTTTCCTTATTACAGTTAACGCAAACACTTTAGCATCCTGTTCAACAACTAAATATTTCCCTGAATTTTTCTCGGTAATTAATTGAGCTTCTCCCCTATACAGTATCGTTAAGTCTTCTTCGCACGTCTTTCCTATGTCTAAATTCCATGTAGTCTCTCCAAAGGTTGAGTCGAAACAGTATCCCTGAATATATGGACATGTGACTCCGCCCACTAGACTAACTTCGTTTTCAATTAATTTTACTGGTGCCCTATAATTCTTTGTAGTAATTTTGATGGTAGCTAGGACAATGACATTATTCCATTCATTTCCATTTTCAACAAAATTTCCTCCGTAGCATTTCCCTTCTGAGTCAACTGAACCGACTATGGTAATAGATTCACTCGTCGTTCCATTCATTAATATTTGGCTTATAAGACGGTTATAGATTAAAAATGTTTTATATCTATGGATATCCCTGCATGATTCGCTTCCCACTTGATGAATATAATTATAAAGTCCGTTTTTTACCACTGAGCTGTGACTATGCATCCCACAATAGGTTATTATTCGAGTTACTTCGATAAGGCACGATTTTACCGCAACTTGTTTAATTTCGTCCTTTTGTAGCACGGCAACTTTAATAGTTTTTTGGTTATAGTCCGTCACTGGATTTGGACACGAGGCAACGTCTTTTATAGAAATTACGGAAATGTTTATCCTTGGGTCCATGCAATCATATGCCACTAACGCGACACTTTTGTTTAAGCACAACAATAACATTACGAAGAGCAAAAACATCATGACAATTATTATATAAGAATCAAAGTTAAATACAATATTAAAACTTAGTAATTAGATTGTGTATACCTGTGGTTTATAAGGATCGCGAACATATGAGAGAGTGGACTGTCAATAATATTCGTACACAAAGACTATTCCACTGTCAGCAAAATTCATATCAGTTTCGAATAAAGCATAAGGATTGATCTTCCTCGTTAAACATCCGGTTTTACTGTGAGAAACCTTATCACATAAAAGTTTATAATTAAGTTGTTTTTTCCTACAATGAAACAGAACTTATGTTGTGTTATTTTACAATTATAACATCTGGTAAACCTATTGGTTTTTGAATTTAAATTTGGTCTCATCCTATCATATGTATATTTCGAGTGAAAGACAACATTGTTTGTCTAAAAATAAAAAAAAATCTAATTATAAATTTAACCTATCCGGTGGTTTACGTATGCGAGTGGAGCGTCGCAACGGTTGCGGCACTTCCTCGTCCCTAACCTCTTCTATAATAGTCTCTAACGGATTGTTACAAAAAGGTAATATTTCTAATGTGTTTTGATAAGTATCGTCCTCACTTTCTTGAGGTTCTAAATTGTTCATATTTTCTTCCGCAATACCAATTAATGTATTCTGGGTTTCCCCGTCTACGCTTATACTTTCCATATCATTTAGTTCAATATCAGTTGAATTATACAGTTTAAGTTTATTCGCATGTACTATACGATCTTTTCTAGTATGCAATTTTCTAATTTTGTACGTAACTGGTCCCTTTTTCTCTATTATTCTAAATGGTCCTATCCATGGTTTGCGTAATTTTCGCGATAATCCTAGTTTAGCGTTCATGTCTAACATATATACTAAATCTCCTAACTCAAACTTCTTTTCTCGCGCTTTCTTATTAAATTGTTCCCTCCTATCTTTCGCGGATTGTTCTAAGTTAATTTTTACCTGTGTATAAACATTATTTAGCCTAGCTAACATTTCAGAAGCATAGTTTTGATCGTAATCGTATTTAATAACTTGTGATTTAATAATATCATCGTACGGTAATACAGGATCTCGTCCGTGTAACAAGAAAAATGGACTATATCCAGTTGATGAATGTTTACTAGATCTATAGGCAAGTAAGATATATGGGATCCATTCGTCCCAGTCCGTTTGATCGGCTGCAATATAATGCGATAAAATGTCTTTAAATACTCTATGCACTCTTTCGATACTATTTGAACTTGGATTAAATGGTGTGGTTTGTAATTTTTCTATTTGTAATAAACGACATACTTCTTTAAATAATCTCGATAAAAAATTTGAACCTTGATCAGTTATCAATTGTTTTGGTGTTCCGTGACGTGTTATGATATGAGTAACAAACATTTTTGCGACAGTTTCTGCTTTTTGGTCTGGTATTGGGATTGCTTCTACATATTTAGTAAAATAATCTTGAAAAGTTAAAATATATTTATTATTATTTCGAGTCTGCACTAATGGTCCGACAATATCCATATTAGTACGTTCAAATGGTTCACTTACGTCTGGAAATTTTTGCAATAGCGCTTTACGCATATGTGGCGATGTTTTTCTCTGACAACAAGAATGACATTCTGAACAAAATTTTATGATATCTTTACGCATGTTTAACCAAAAAAATCGAGTTTTTATGAAATCCATAGTTTTTTGTTGACCTTGGTGTCCTGCGAAAGGCAAGCAATGAAAATCATGTAGAGCCTTCTTAATATAACTTTTAGGCAATACCAATCTATCCCCATTTCCGTCATTTCCTATTTTATACAAAATTTTATCATTATCTAAAAAGTAATATAAACATATTTCGTTTTCTGGGCCGTTTAAGTACTCAATTATTTCCTTACAAAAATTATCTTTATATTGTTCTTCTTTAATATTATCCCTGTCCCAAACTGGTATACAGAGTGGTTCATTTACTATGTCCACCCTTAAAATATTTAAGTTAGAATCATTTTGATTCTGTTCTTTGACGTATATGTACACTTTAATATTTGTATCTTTAAAGACATAGTGAATTAACTTAAGTATTATATTCCAATTTAATTTATCCAAACCGCAAGCAATCCGTGGCATTGCTAAATGAGTAACATAATCTATTTTACAAACTTCCCTTAAATCTTGCAAAGCTAAAAATACATTTGGATATGAAGGTTTATTATAATATCTGGTTTTAGTTACCATGTAGTAAATATTTCTTTCTGGTAATATAATTTCAGCAACTTCTCCTAAATTCTTATTCTGCGCTACTAGCTCGTCAACACTACCAAAATATTGTTTAAACATTTTTGCTATCCCTTTACTCATATGAAAGTCTTGTGAGACACAGTGAGCCAACGAAAAATACTCCGGACAACTAAATAAATCACCTTTTACCTCTAGTACGTCTGGGTTTTCATAACTAGCTTTATTAATTTGTTCTATAATAGAATTAATATCATTAAGATTATTTTCAGTTTCAATATTACAAATTCTACTAAGCGCGTCGACGTTTCCGTGTTTTCTTCCCGGTCTATGTACTATATCAAAATCGTATTCGCTTAAAAGTAACGCCCACCTGGCTAAACGTGAAGTAGGGTCTTTGAGATTAAGTAGCCATTTTAAAGGTCGGTGATCAGTAACAATTGTGAACTTTTTCGCATAAAGCATCCATTTGTGGGCTCTAATCCCGGCTATTATGCCAAGGCACTCTTTCTCAGTCACTGTATAATTTTTCTCAGCTTTATTAAACTTTCTGCTCGCAAAAGCAATCGGTCTTTCAAACCCGTTCCTTAATTGAGATAAAATACTTCCGGTTCCAAAATCACTAGAATCCGTGGCTAGAATAAATGGTTGATCAAAATCTGGATATATTAATATGGAATCTGATGTGATAGCCCTTTTTAATTTATCAATAGAATCTAACACTTCAGGTGTAATTTCGAATTTTTGCCCTTTTTTCGTAAGGTTAGTTAGTGGTAAAGCCACCTCTGAAAAGTTCTTAATAAATTTTCTGTACCATCCTGCTAAGCCTAAAAATGCTCGTACGTCTTTTACATTTTTCGGTATCGGGTATGAATTTATACACTCTATTTTTTGTGGATCTGGTTTAATACCTTCATCAGAAATAACATGACCCAAATATTTGACTTCTTTTAATAAAAATTTACATTTACTAGGTTTAAGCGTTATATTAGCATCGATTAGTCGTTGAAAAACTAAAGCTAACTGTCTTATATGATCAGCTACTCCCTTTGAATTAAAAACAATAATGTCATCTAAATAAACCATACACATTTCTGTGGTCAAACCGGCTAGCATAGCGTTAGCAAATCTTTGAAATGTTGAGGGTGCATTTACCAACCCAAAAGGCATCCTAGTATACTCGTAGTGTCCATCCGGTGTACTAAAAGCTGATATTTCTATGGCATCTTTAGATAAGGGAATTTGATGATAGGCATTATTAACATCAAACGTGCTAAATAGATTAGATTTACCAAAAAGTTCTAATGTTTCGTTTAAATTTGGCAAAGGATAAAAATCTCGTTTAGTTACAGCGTTTAAGGCTCTATAATCGATACACATTCGAATTTTATTAGTTCCATCTTCATTCTTTTTATTCACGATAACTACTGGCGCACTCCAAGCGGATTGAGAATGTCTAATTACCCCTGTCTCTAATAGTCTATCAATTTCTTTTCTTAAAATTTCCCTCTGATAATACGGAACTCGATATGGCTTCTTGGCAATAGGCAAAACGTCTTCGGTTATTATTTGATGCTCTACGTCATAAGTATTTGATAAAAATTTTTCCCCTTGACTAAATACTTGCCTATATTGGCTAATAAATTCACATAATAAATTTCTACTATCCTCGTCTAAATGTGTTAGATCGAATTCATCATATATCCAGTCATAATCAGAAATATCTACTTTATTTATTTTAGAATTAGAACATGGTAAATTTATTTTTTCCAAATATGGTTCGGCAGTTCCGACAATGCAATTTTCTCTTAAAGTTACAGGAAATTTATTCATATTTATTATCCGAATATTTAAATTTTGTGGCCCCATTAAAGTACATGCTGCATAAACGCCCTGTATATCTAAACTTTTTGGTTCGACTAATATCGTGTCATCATTCAAATTTTTCCTTAATTTTATAGCGCAATTAGTTTCACAATTAGGTGGTATTAAAATATCCTCACATAAAATAGCATTACACGAAGTAATTGGTCTTTTATTATTTGTTGAATTTATTTCAGGCGTAATATTCGTTTCGTTAAAACTGTCGATTAAGCCATTTTGGTTAAAGTCGTTTCCCACAGCTCTGGAGTTGACTTTATTTAGGCTATACTTTCTTATCGCGGCGCGCCTATATCCGGTCTCATTGCGATTTGGTTCATTCCGATACGTACAAAAGTTATTTTCGTTTTCGATAATATCATGCGTCGCTATACTTGAAATTATTTCAGATGTACCTATACCAGTACGGTCAAAAGTTTCATGCTTTATTTCAGAATTAATTATATCAGTACGCTTAGAAATTTCATGATGCCCTATTTTTTGTTTATTTTTCTCACTTTTACCTATTTCTCTGGGGTTTACAGTTCGACCTATTATTTTTATAATATGCTCAGTTTTATTTAATTCCCTATTATTTACGTCACGAGAAAAATTATCGTTGCTATCAAATTCATTCTCACCTATTTTGCTTTTAATCTCATTATACGTAATATCACTTACTGACTCCCTTGTATTTATTACTTGATTTTTACCTTCATTTTCACTTACATATTTCACCTCCCATTTATTTATGTTATCTTCAAATTTTCCCTTAATACTACTAGTGTTATTTTTCTCAACATTGTTATCATTTTCATTACAACTATGACTCACCTCAAATTTCTCTGGTTTACTATTTATTACCTCAGTACTTACATCATTATAACAAATATCTCCTATTTCCTCTTTATTTTTATCGCTATAGGTATCTCCTATTACAACATCATTATCACCTTTATTCATAAAACTTATTTCTCCACTTATTTCGTCGTTACATAACGCACCTCTTAACTCTTTATTCATATCATCATTATTATTATCTCCCTTAACATCATTACTCGTAAACCTATTATTATTTTCCCCTGTATATCTGTCATAGTTTCCTAGAAAATTATCGGCAATTATTTGTTCGTCCCCGTACCTTTTCGATCGAATCCGTACCGCAGTAAGACAAAAATCACCTTTTTCCGAGTTTTCTGGATTAATAATCTGTTCTACCTCGCAATCTGTCGAAAGACTCTTTGCCGCAAGTGGAAAAGAATTATTTTCCCTCGTATTTTCCCTATTTTCCGTAACACTAATAAAATTCTTATGTTCTCTCCCAACATCTACACTAAAAAGGTCTTTATTCATTGGTATATCTTCCGTATCAATTATGTCATTATTTAATTCATCTTTATGTACTGGTAAATTATCGTTTACGCCTCTTAAATTACTTATTGATAAAAGCGGTATTTTAATATTACCTACGCTCAACATATTTCTACCATAGCAAATGTTTACCTTATTTTTTACAAAAAAATCTCTACCTAAAATTCCTGCAATGCCTAGTGGTACTTGGTCATTACAAACAATTAATTCAACATCCCCTATATAAAAATTATTATAATTAATTTTGGCAAAAGTAGTACCTAAAATTGGAATAACATGGCCTGTGACACCAGTTAATTTGATATCGGGTCGCTCTAAAATTTTATATTCATTACTCAAATAATTCTTTTTAATCATCGAAACAACTGATCCCGTATCCACTAAAAATTCCATTAAAATATTATTTATAAAAAGTTGAACATAACCTGGCGAATTAATTACATCAAAATGAATTTGCGGGATTCGTAAAGCGTATGCATTATTATTTAAGTTTATATCATAACCACTTTCGCAATTTAATTCTTCGCTCCCCCTCGAGGCAATGAAGGAACGACCTCCGAGTTTAAATGTTGATTGGTATAACTTGTCGCAGAACCTGTAGCGGAATTTAATAATGGCCTCCTTGGTATAGCCCCTGTACTTCTTTGATTCGTCTCGTCCTGCGTATCTGACCTAATATTATTTCTATAATTTCCCCTAAAATTATTTTGATAGCTACCCCTATCTGTCTGATAGTTATTTTCCCTCTGATTCCTATTTACCTCATTTTGTCTAAAATTGTCTGGTCTATTTGGTCCATCATAAGTAAAATTTCGATTATTTCTATCGTATCGATTTCCGTAAGAATTTCCACCACTATTTCCCCGAAAATTAGGATTGTTCGGATTCCTGTTGTTTCCCCTAAAATTACTATTCCCCGAAAAACAATTTTTTGCCAAATGTCCCAGTCTATTGCATCGGTAACACTGCATATCATTAACATTCATTACTTGAGTTACTTGACGCGGTTTTAACATGATGTCGTTAAGTTCCTCCATTTTGGCGAGTTCTTGGGCTCTGTCAATTGTCAAGTTATTTTCACGCATAAAAACTGTTCCACAATATTTTAATAAGTTTTTGTTCAACCCCGTAGTAAATTGGTTTAACACTAATTGATCAATTTTCTTAACTAAACCCGGTTTCTCCTCAGCTGTAGCGACGGTCATATCTTCTTCAAGTATTTCTACCCCTAGCAATTTAATTCTCGTTGCGTATTGGTCAACGGTCTCGTCATGTCTTTGAAAGCATTTATTCAATTTTATAAGTGCCTGCCCCGGTATTTTTACTGGCGAAAATCTTTTAATAAATTTGGCTTTGAAATCAGCATATGTTGTCGTGTCTAAATTTGGGTCGGTTTTAAAGAAATTGTAAGCGTCTCCTATTAATCTGAATTTTACAATATTTAGAGTCGTCTGTTCGGGCCATTCGTCTAGTTTAGATCGCTGTTCAATCTTTTCAAAATATCTTTTTACATCTTGTCTACCAGAAAATTGTTCGACAGTATTCGCTATCATACCCCAAGTTACTTTATGTCCCAAGACCGGGGGTTGTACCACATCATTTGCATTTGCTACTGGATCCGCCATGTTCTACACCTATTTATTATAACTAATTATACGAAACTTTATTTATTTATTTTTTTCAGGTGCTCCCTACCATTAGATCATAAAATAAAATTGAAATTTATAAAGTAATCAATGATTATTGTGATTTTATACCACTTTAAAATATTAAATACTCCTACATTTAAGAAAAATGTTATTAGGAAAACAAAATAAAATCGTAAATAAATTTTAGGCAATAATAAAATAAAATGTTTCAAGTTAATTCTATCTCTAGACACTGTTAAATGATTATAACTATTTTTATTAATTTAATTTCTACCCTTAATTAATTTTTAACCCTTTTAATCCATTTTTAACCCTTTTTTAATCCATTTTTAACCCGTTTTAATCCATTTTTAACCCTTTTTTAATCCCACTTTAGCTGCCAACATTGTAGTGAACGGAGGGGCGGGGGTAAATTTATTCCCCTTTTATATCTAATCCCCTCGTGTCGCCATTGTATTTAATGAAAGAAAGAAAGAAAAGAAATAGTAGCTGCCACCACCCTGTTATTAAACAGGGAAAATTTTGAGATAGGTAGTGTGCCCTTCTTCGGCGCGGGCTATCGTAGCCCTAACTGGGAGGGTTATTTAAAATGAAAAAAAAATCTTGCATTTCTATAATCACTGAATTTTAATACGGTTAACGAGTATAAGTTACACCCTCATTACATTAATATACCAAGATCTCGGGAGAGCACCCTAATACCTTTGAATAAAAGTTTATACGAGAATAATTTGGATCGGTCTCACCCATATCTAATTCCTATCCTCGAATGGTTCCTCTCATCCACTCTAATTGAATTCCATCACCCCAACGCTTTGATTTTCCCCATTTAGTCACCACACATCACTGGCAAGTAAAGTACAATTTTTAAACATTTCCCGACCTAATACACCAAAATTTTATTCTAAATCAAACTTTATTGTAACAATTTTAACAAGACCATATCTATCTAATTCAAACCGTACCATTTCATGGTCGCGAACCGAGTCTCTCCCTCTCTTAATATCTTTTTGGCGTGCTTCCTCGCCTCTCGAATTCTCGCCTTGTCAGCGTTTTTGCCCCAACGGCCGAGTATGACATATATATATACAGGGTGTTACATTGTTGCACTGGTTTTTTGTTGATAAGGATTTTATTTGGATTTGTGTCTTCAGATAATTTTTTACGATTTAGTTCATTAGATGGTGTTTTTGTTTGAACATCTTTTTTTACTGTATTTTTTGTCTCCACTACACTGTTTGCATTTATATTTGCTATTTCTTTATTCAAGTATGCAATTTTATCTTTTAATAACATATTATTTTCCTTTAGAATAATGATCTTTCCTTCCATCTCTTCTAACAATTTTTTTAAATAATTAATTTCGAGGTCCATTTTTTCTTGATGTGATGGTTCGAATATATCTTGATCTACAATTTTTTCTGTTTGGCTTTTTTCACAGCAGATAACCCTATTTACATCTATTACATTTAAAGTGGGTCTGTCTGCACAACTTTTGTGATAAATTGAGAGACACTTTACACATACTTTCACTGAGCACTCTTTTGTCACACAACATTTGAATTTTCCTTGAGTTATAATATTATTTTTGCTCTGACTTTCAGCACCAACCACATCGGCGGCCATCTTACTTAATCAAATTGGTTGCCTATATTTTGTAGTGATGTAGTATGTAATAATCAAGAAGGATAAAGGAGTGCTCAATAAGGTCAACATGGACATTTTTAAATATTCTCTTGACTATCCAACAACATTATTTGTATACCAATAAGAAAACACAGTAGAATGCAAGCTTTCACGGTCTTTGCTCAATGAAGTGATTTCCTCCTGGTGTTGCCTTATCGTAGAATTTGACTTGATTTCGTCAGAAGAATTCTAAGAGACTGTAGTTGTTGTGTTCTGCTTTCTGCTCATTATTGTATTCCTTGACGCTGCTTAGCTTTGCTGCTCATTTGTTGTGCTTTGATGACCATGACTGTTTAAACCACTGACACTTGGAAAAGCCGGTTTACGTGGCTCCCGACTGCGCAACACATGGAGACTGGCCTTGTCAAGTACCAGTGGTTTAAACAGTCACAGTAAACGAAGCTGAACTAATGAGC
The DNA here is from genome assembly GCA_963583905.1 of Stenurella melanura. NCBI lineage: Eukaryota > Metazoa > Arthropoda > Insecta > Coleoptera > Cerambycidae > Stenurella > Stenurella melanura. The sequence goes on from OY757311.1 coordinate 116,147,700, forward strand.
AGCATAAAGGTACTTATATAATTAGATGCAAAACACTACAAACGTTGACAGAATGATCAGCGAAACGTCGAGTCGAATTTGACGACCACAGTGACACCCAGAAGAAACCACTTCAATAAGGAAACAGTGTAAATTCACCAAAATGAATGCTGAAAACATTAATTACAAAATTCTACAATCAAACATAATAGGTAAAATACACAAGTTTATAAACCAAAATAGTCTTTATGACGGTTTCCCGCCATAATGTTTAATTTTGTTTACAATGGCGTTACAAAAAGTTAGTCGTCTTTGTCTAACAAAAGTTAGAATTGCGCACTCCTTGCTGTTTATCCTTTTTATGTAATAATAATAATTCATGAAAGCAAGCTGTGTATGTGATATACACAGGGCGTTTTTTATTAACTTCTGGAGGGATTCTTTTAGAAAATGAAGTCTAAGATCTTATAAAACGACATGTTCTTAATGGTTTGCAGGGATTTTTTTTTTTCAAAATAATTCTGGAATGGTATGGTAACTATTGGGCTATTTCAGATCACTGCATGTAAATGCAGGGCCATGCCTACACCAAATATTGCTGGAAATACTGGACGATGTATCATTTATGCTGGCTATTAATGTCACTGATTTTTTATCACCCTGTCCCTGATTAGTACCATATAACAAATAGTGACAGCAAAAAATGCCTAAAATTCTCCTGTTTTTGCATAGTAGATGGCGGGCCAAGGGAAAGAGCCAAATAAATCCTATAGGACTCAAATTAAACTTTGAGAAATTTTAAGGTGAGCATATTTTCTACTTTTTTGAAAAAATGCAAAAATCACCCCTATTTAAGGGTAGAAAATATTTAAAAAGGGCAGTATATAATGAATATTTAAAAAAACAAAACAACAATTTCCTTGTAGATATGGGTTCGACTAGTGAAAATTCCATGACGATTGTATCATGTGGTGGTAGGATTTATTAATTTTTTCGTTTTCTGTCACTGAATATATTAGCCTGGGGACGTTCAACTCATATACAACGAGTTTCCCAGAAAAGAATACTAAGATTAATTTTCAATACAAATAATAGAGCTGGCTGTAAGGCATTATTTAAAAAATACAATATATTTACAGTCCCTAGCATCTATATTTACAAATGTCTGGTATTTGCAAAAATTAACTTGTGTACATTCTCCACCTCGGCAGATAATCATCTGTATAATATACATGACATAAAGATCTGTTGGTGATCCCAGTGCATAAAACAGTGTCAACAGTGACATTTTAAAATTCACTACTCTGTAATTGTATTATTTTATTTAACAGCGTTCCTAAAACTATGAGACAATTAAACTTATCTTTATTTAAAAAAGAAATAAAAAAACTTTTAATAACAAATGCATTTTATAATGTTGATGAATTCTTAAATGGATAAAAATTTTCTTTTTTTTATTTGCCTATTTTGCTATATTTTTACATTAAAAGAGTTTTTATATGAGGTTTGTTTTTTTTATACGTATTATACATATACATATTATACATTCGTTTATTATTGTACATTTTTTTGTATTTATGTTTTATAAGTTTTTAAGTACCTTATTTTAACTTTATTACTATAACAAAACATAAATTAATTATGTTTTTAATTTATATGAATTAGCTTAAGTAAATATTGATTTATTGACATAACAAATGTACATAATATTTGTATCAAAAATTGGTAAAATAAATTATATTCTCTTCTCTAAAATCTGAGTAATAACAGTTGTTTTATTTTGTTAAATAATCATTATATGCTGCCTTTTTTAAATATTTTCTACCCTTAAATAGGGGTGATTTTTGCATTTTTTCAAAAAATTAAAAAATATTAAAATTTCTCAAAGTTTAATTTGAGCCCTATAGGATTTATTTTGCTCTTTCCCATGGCCTGCTGACTATGCCAAAACAGGCGAATTTTGCGGTGACTCGTTAAGAATAAGAATCGATTTTCTAGGGTAACTTTAACATCCTGTATATCATTAACGTACTTAATGTTTTGTGATATTTTCCTCTGGGAGATTTAGACTTAATTTTTCGGAAAGGAATCTCATCCCGAAGTGTACAACAATCACAAAAACATCTTGTTAAAATATTGATTTGTATTTTAGTTGCCAAATTTGCACAGCAAGTTTTGAAAGGAAAGCCAAGCTGAATGAACATTTAGCTATAGAACATGAAACGCTGAAGTATGGATTCTCAAAAGATCAATTAGATAATGCAGATAACAACAGTTGAAACCAAAATGCTAAAAGCAGTTTTTAGGTTTTGATAGTAATTGCTTATGATTTAATTGTATTGGAGAGGGCACAAGACATGAGATGTGCGTTAACTTATAATCACAGACTGATAATGATTTTCATAATGATAACAAGTACTGAAAAAATTAAGATGTCGGCAACATGATGGAAACTTTGGAAGAACTAATTATTGAAGATTTTATTTATTTAAAAAAGTCTATTTGATATATTTTCTCTTTATTTTAATGTAATTCCAAAAACCGAAAAGAACATTTATAAACTATCACTTCTGGATGACCAATTTCTATCTAAATCATCTGGGCCCTTTAATACCAGAGGTATTATGAAACATCATACAAATGCACACTGATGGGTTAAATCCGGATTCTAGATACAAAGAAATCTGCCTAGTTTCAAATGAAACTTTAGTGAAGCATACTAATATTATTTGGTTTTAAATGCTTGATTATGATCGTTGAGAGTTGAGTGGTTGATTAGGAACAGTCAATAAAACTGTCGCGTATTTTCACCCCTGAAACCACTCTTCAGGATCCGTGGGTTCCAAATAATTTATAACAAGGGATAAACACTAACACTTTATTTAATAACTTTACTGGAAATTTCACAATACTTTTTAACCAACTAAAATACACCTTTACTCACTAAAATAATCTTTACCTATGTTTATTACTCGATATTTCCACTTTATATTTACTTCGGATTTCTAACCTGTCACTTGCCATTCAAAGCTTCCTTTCCCACCGTAAATCTCTCCTTATTTATCCAACAAAATACATCCAAAAAAATCTAACATAGATTATTAACATTTTCGAGCATAATGTAGAGGATCTAGAGCCATCTACCAGCTTCCAAAAAACGTACTGCTACTACTAGTGTCTCAGAGATGGCGTGCATTACAAGCTTTGTTGGTTGCCTAACCATTCTTACTTAATTATGGCTATTTCTCATGAGCTTCCAGCTCCAATCCAGTCAAAACGTCTTAATTTTAATATTGTAATAACCAGTCTAAAGCAAGCAGAAAAATATTTCTAGTGATTTAGCCACCGTTAAACAACTAAATTTATTTACGATATGTAATTCAGCTGTTTAACTGCAAGATGTTTTATTTATAATTCATAAAAATGTGTTAAAATTATTTACAAAAGTGTATTTAAATAATTACTTGCTAATCGCTGTTGAATTCATATTTTGATTCAAAATTACCAGAAAGTTCTTTGTTAATGCTGAATCTTCTAACATTTGCAAGGTATGTTCACTTTATATATTCCTAAAGTGTTTTTTGTTCTTGTACATTATTATTTGTTTTCACTTATGTAAACACAGTTTGAATTGCTACTTTTTTGTGATCCATATTAACCACTTCACACCACCTTAAAAAAAGTTCACTCTTTAAAAAATTTATAGGCAAATATATGAATTTCTTTTCCTCGCAATGGCAACATGACAAGTTGTGTTTGTTGCTAATTGCAGAAACTAGGCAGTAGTCGGCGAATGAAGCGGTTCAAGTTCGAAATATGTCTTAAATATACAGGGTGATTCACGTAGGCCATTCATTAGAAGTTTTTCAACTTGCAGTTGGATCAGAAACTTGAAATTTGGTGTGCAGCCATAATCGATCATGCCCGTTCTATCTAAAATATTTTCAGTCCTCCAACTATACAGGGTGTGCCAAAAATTGGTACCAACTTTCTTATTTTAAATGGAAACCTATATTTTCTTTACATGGTTCGATTGGTCTTCTAATTCTGAGTTTAGAGAACCTAAGTTATGTTAACTTATCTATTACAATTTTTGACATATGTCCAATTTTTTGAAAAAAATTGCCGCTGTAGCAGTTTACGAACAAATTTATATCTCGCAAACCTTTCAAAATTATGAAACCAAATTTGTGAAGCAGTTAGCTGGCAGTCCAGGCTAACTTTTGATGTCCCATCCGTGGTCCCATTTTGTACCATATGGGCGCAGTCGATTTTCAAATATCGCAATCAAAAATTGTCAAAAAGTCAATTTTTTCAAATGGCACCTACTATTTTTTTTCACACCATTCGAAAGAAAATTGAATTTTAGGGTGAGTTACTTAAGCATTCCCTATACCTAACTTCACCCCATATCGAGTTATTCAATAAAAATCAAGAAATACCTTATCTTGCCGAGAGATTCCTTACTTCATCAAGTATGCCATGGAAAGAAAAGACAGTTGTAATAATTTTTTAAGAAAAATATGGATTCTTATTTAATTACACACAACACCAACAAATTATTATTAACGAACAAGTACAATGTTAACGAAATTCTGTCAGTGAAAACGGTGCACACATTGAGCATTTGTATTGAAATAATTATTTTGTTAATCTGTTTATGTGTTGTTATTATTTATTATTGCAATACGATTTTTGAATAAAAATTGAAATGAAATGATTGTTTCCAAAGCCTACTACCCTTGAGAAAAAAAAAACAATATTTTTTTCAAAAAATGCCAATAACTCAAAAACGACTGTAGATAGACATACACAATGTTAATAAAAGTGGCCCTAAAATTCAATTTTGCATTGATTTCTGGCATCAGAAATGGTAGGCGCAAAGATGTGCTACGCAATCTGTTGAAAGTAGAATACTAGAATATTTGAACAAAAATATGGTGGTCACATTGAACATTGAACATTTACGTCAGAATTTCATTAATTATAATTTGTTGGTGTTGTGTGTAATTAAATAAGAATCCATATTTTTCTTAAAAAATTATTACAACTGTCTTTTGTTTCCATGGCATACTTGATGAAGTAAGGAATCTCTCGGCAAGATAAGGTATTTCTTGATTTTTATTGAATAACTCGATATGGGGTGAAGTTAGGTATAGGGAATGCTTAAGTAACTCACCCTAAAATTCAATTTTCTTTCGAATAGTGTGAAAAAAAATAGTAGGTGCCATTTGAAAAAATTGACTTTTTGACAATTTTTGATTGCGACATTTAAAAATCGACTGCGCCCATATGGTACAAAATGGGACCACCGATGGGACATCAAAAGTTAGCATGGACTTCCAGCTAACTGCTTCACAAATTTTGTTTCATAATTTTGAAAGATTTGCGAGATACAAATTTGTTCGTAAACTACTACAGCGGCAATTTTTTTCAAAAAATTGGACATGTCAAAAATTGTAATAGATAACTTAACATAACTTAGGTTCTCTAAACTCAGAATTAGAAGACCAATCGAACCATGTAAAGAAAAATATAGGTTTCCATTTAAAATAAGAAAGTTGGTACCAATTTTTGGCACACCCTGTATAGTTGGAGGACTGAAAATATTTTAGATAGAACGGGAATGATCGATTATGGCTGCATACCAAATTTCAAGTTACTAATCCAACTGCAAGTTGAAAAACTTCTAATGAATGGCCTACGTGAATCACCCTGTATAAGAAATATCATGTGTCCTTCTGTAATAAAATTCTGTATAAATAAGTACATATCTTATGGTTGAATACCCACAATATAATTTTTGTAGACAGGTCAGAACTTGAATAGTGACAATATGTCAGTAAAGCAAAAAATGTACGACTAAGTCTATATTTAAACTATGACTTGCCATTTTTCTAAATATTGTAGTGCAATTTGTGTAAGCGATAGCAATAACACATACATTATTATTATTATTGTTTGATGACTTGAGACTAATGATCAAGGGTATCAATCAATATTTTTTTGTTGCAGTTGCATAGGCTATCTATCTATATTCTGCGGTAAGAATTCGTAAAATCGGTAACGACCAATATTATTTTCTAGAATCAGCTTTTAACCCATCATGCAATAGTTTAACTAGTTAGGACATCACAACCCATAGAGAGCGACAGACAACATTGTTCGTGTCGATTCAACTCAAATATATTTTCTCCTAGGTTTGGTTTTCTTCTAAATCTGGGGTTGGTTTCTCCAAACTCTTAACACGAACTTCATTGTTATAGAGAGACTATGCAGAATTAATTTTTTATTCTCAATTTTACGTTTAGCATTAAATGGTGTGACATGAATTGAGAAGGGGACTGCAGTTTTCATAAACCATGAAGTGATAGAATATATTACAGCTGTACTGGACATGCAACTGTGAGCTGTATAACAGGTGTTCTATTTAATATAGTATTAATAGTATTTTACTGAAAACGTTTCAGCACGCGAAGAGAACTTAGTATTGAAAGAGTAATAGTGCCCATATTATAGTCTCTGTTATGCAGATCTTTAATATTAAATATACAGCATGTGAGATTTTAATTCGGTAACATCCTTTCATTTTAGAACCATTTGGCCAATTTATTTACTTTTATACTATACATAGTACCTGATAAGCTTTATTTGACCATGTAAAAATATATTAAATTTTTACCTTTCAATGCTTATAAATAGGTCGATATTTTGAGACATACTGTTAGATAGTTTTTGTCAAAAAAATGGATAAAGTATTCAATTCGAACTTGGTTTATACCTCAATACAAAGTTTTGGCGTTCGTTGCATAATGGCGATTTTTAAATTCTTAACTGATCCTATAGTTATAAAGGTCTATCATGTTTACTAAATATGTAAAAAGTAGTCATTCAATTAAGGTGTAATAGATTTTTATACAGGGTTAGTTGAAAAATCAAGTATAGGTATTAAAATTCACCATTATATACTAACACCCTATATGAGCTTAAAGTTTGTATAAGGGTATTTGAGGCATGCCCGAATTGAATACTCTATCTATTTTTTGATAAGAAATTGCCAAATAGTCGATCTTTATATTTCGCCTCATTTAGGCACTTGGTAGGTAGTGAAAAGATGAAAATTTTTGTATTATCAAATGAAGCTTATCGAGTGCAATGTCCCAAGTTAAAAAAATAAATGTCAGTGAATGTGTTCCAAAACAAGAGGGTGTTACAGTCTTATATTGCATACAATGTGTATATTTACTATCTCTGCCTAGATCTCGGAGGAATGTGCTCTAGTACTTCCTAGCAAAAACCATAACTGGGTTTTGACGTTTTCATAGACTTGAAAGACCTGTCATAATTTATACTTTTAACTGTACCATTTCATGAATTTTATTTATATAATAAGTATTGTACATTTAATTTACGACATTGTTAATTGAAATATAAAATTAAATCATTTCGAGTGTATTTTTTACATGTAATGTCTTTTTAAGTTCTGATTTAGTGGTAAGTAATCTTTCTATTACACCAGGAGTGACACCTGACTTCTTCCAGTGGGACGCCAAAGCTTTCTCGACAAGATTTCTGGGCGGACAACAAAATTATAACAGTATTAGATGTTGGTATCTTTTTTTTTCTGTATATTTTATTCGATATTCCTTCAATTGTAAGTAGATAATAGAACGTGTGACAACTGAATCCGGTGAATTGGATGCATATGTCAATTGGACGTCAGACCATAGGATGCTTGCTACGTTGGACTCATCTCTATTAGGTTTCCGATAAACAAAAATAAGTTTATTTTTAAGTAGACTACATCTATCTTACTTTGGACTATTTATTAGGTGCTCCATTTTCAACTGCAAATGTAAATGAATTTTATGTTATGGTTTAGATTTCAGTAATGATAATTTTTTTGAATGCAATTTTCTTTTATTGCCCTTATTTTAGTGTAATCTATTTTTCTTGATGAGTTTGTTTCTTGGTAGTGCTCAACATTGGATGTATTAGTTAAAGCTTGACATTTTTTGCTGTGTACTTAGGCATAAGGTTAATTGTTCAGGTTAAATTGGTTTTCCTTCTTCGGGAATAATAATATAATAATAATAATAATTTATTAACCATTTGTTGATACATTGTATGTATATGTGGAAAGTCAGTAAGCATAGCAAATAAAATAAAGCAATACAATCAGTTTAAAATATAGAATTACTAAAATAGAACAATAACATAAATTATAAGATCTCTACAGCGAATCGTCAAGATATTCATTTAGAGAATAATATGACTTGTCTAAAAGAAAATGTTTTATTGTGACTTTGAATTTATGATGATTTAAAATTTTAAAATTACTGGGTAGTTTATTATAGGCAGTTATAGCTAAATATTTTGGACTCTTTTTATAAGTAGCCAAGTTATGGGTAGGTATTTCTAAAATTAAATTATTTCTGGTAAAATATGAATGATTATCATTTAAAGAATTAAAACTGCTTAACTCAGACTTAACATAGAGCAGTAAATGATATATAAAAATACATGGTAGTGGAAGTACACCCAGTTCCTTAAATAATTTTCTGCAGCTATCGCATTTTCTCATTCCCATTATGTATCTAATGGCCTTCTGAAGTCGAAAAAGTCTGATACTTTCATGTGAAATACCCCAACCTATAATGCCATACGAAATCACTGAGTGGAAATGAGCGTGGTAATACATCAACAATATATCAGATGTGTTGCCTCAAAAGATAATATTCTATCTTACTTTTGAGTTTACATATGCATTATAGGCAGGCCTGACAAAAAGGGGGGGGGGGTCATGGGTGTTTCCTCCGGGCCCGAATTCTAGGAGACGGAGATGCATATGCAAATTTCGAGTGTATGTGTATTAGTTGAGGCAAGCGAGGGCATACTTCCTTGTAAATTATAAGAGGCAATATAAAAATGTTTTATGTGGAAAATTGTAGTATCGTAGTTGGAAATATTGAGAATCGTAAGAAGCACTAGGTAAAAATTGTATCGCAAGGTTTAGCACCCCCTGCTCTTCGAAATTGCAATCATTATTGAGATAAATATTCTACTGTGAGAAATTCCACCTCCGCTCTTCAAAATTGTATCGAATGTAAAGAAGAACTGGGAGCGAGGGGCTCGCATGTTACTACGTTTCTACCTCCGGGCCCCGATTTCCTCTCGACGGCCCTGACTACAAGCAGTCAAACATGTGCTTTCATCTGTTAGCTGTGACAGTGCACTCTCAGAACTTAGCAAAGGAGCTTACTTTTGGTGCCAAAAAAGATCGCAGTAGAATTACACAACAGTCACTGTATTTATTGTGGACTGTTCGAGATTTTGTCTATTCGTTTCTTTGATAGAAAGTGTTATCAGCAAACATGACCATTTTATGATGCTACCATGATGTTTGATTTTATGCTTTTTCCAGAACATCCGTCTTTTACAAGCACACGCTGTCTTCTGTTGAGATAGGATTTTATAAGGTAAAATTTAATAAAATGTATAAAGCAGTTCAGTGATATTCGCATATGCTCATACAATATAAATTAATTATTACAAACAAACTGCTTTCATATTGCATATTAAGGCATGTCACATTCCAATATCATGGAAGTATCATGACCTTTTAAATGTGTACTAGGGTGGAACGATCTGACATTTCTTTTATGGAAATGGCTGGGATGCCAGAATTTGCCTTTTAGGATAAAACTCGCGTAAAAAAAATTTTAGACAAAAATATGATTGGCTGTTGCACAAAACCAATGACGTCACACTTTAAAACAGCTATTGTGCAGCATGTAAGTTGTAAGTTCTTTTACCCAAAATTTGTTTTACGTTACATTTAAATACAAGGGCACCTTTTGCGATGCCAGACGATGGTAAATTTAAAAAACAAACATCAAAAAGTCATAACTTTATCGGTTTTTACTACTTTATGTACGAAATAGTTTTAAATATAATAATAATATGTACATTATTATTTACGGATTATCAAAAAAGTTGCATAAATATTTTATTTTTGGAAAATAAGTAACTGAAGGGGGTTTCTTTATTTTCTCTATGCTTATGGACTGACGCGAGGACAATTTAACTGTTGAGATGAATGGTGTGATATTTTCGTTCTTAGAGAAGGAGTATCCGGTATATTATAGGATTGACACGCTGTGTAGCTTTGTTTGTCAGTGTCATGTTGTCTTTTCGCAAGTTGCACGTTTGTTTTGCCATTATATATTATTTATTGACAGATCCTGTTATCCAAAGAAATGAATTTCTTGGCCATCCTGAAAACATTTTGTTGACAATGTTTTCTGATGATCTCTGCAATTTGAAGATTGGCATACAGATGGATCTTAAATGCAAGATCAACTAAGAAGAATGAGATAAGATTTTTCTTAATTCCTGACCTGAATATTGAAGCCTCCGATTACATTGACTTTATTGCATGGCAAACGGTTGAGGTAACTGGCCTCTTCTGACATTTCAAATAAAAGACATAAATGCTATAATCGTAAAAGAAGTATCACCGCTTTAAACCCTTTCTGGTTTTCCTTGGCACACACAAACGGTTGACCGAACAATAAAATTAGGTACAGGGTGGTCCATCTAAGCGGAAACGTTGATATAGCGGCTTTAGGGTAGTAGTAGGAAAAAAATTTGAATGCTGAAAAGATGGTATTTTTTCCTGGCATTCCGAATCTGAGGTCAAAAAAACATAGAACATCAAAATGTGTTTCGAAAAAAAAACTTGGATATTTCTACTAGAAATGGAATGTTGTGATGTTATCAAAGATAATAAGTATTCGAATTCAATATTTGGGTTCCAATTGGTCGCAAAATCGCAATGTATTTCGTATTTTCTTATCAACCCTGTATAATTAAAAAAAAAATCAGATTTAGATTTTTTCTGATTTCAACGATACTGTATTTATTGATATACTTGCTACATATAGTTCCTGAGATATTCGAGAAAACAGTATACAAAATTTTATTAACAACTGAATTACAAGAGATAGTAGTAGGCTATGAGAAACATTGGTGTTGAATCATTCCTTGCATTTCTACTACTCTATGAACAGTATGCACCAAGTTGGCTTTGGGAATTAAACATAAATATCAGCATTCAAATTTTCTTCCTACTACAACCGTAAAGCCGCTGTCAACGTTTCCGCTTAGATGGATCACCCTGTACAGAAGCTGCAGTGTATGGAGAGGACTCCAGAGACGGTTTTATTCACTCAACTCTTTAAGTCTCGAGCCATGATGTCAACCAACCCTTAACACATAATCAGAGTATAGAACACAATAAAAAAATTCTATCGGTTAACTAATCAATAGAAACTTAACTACAAGGTTCTCTTCGCAAGAATGCATTTTATGTTTAAAAATTAAAATATTTATCAACAAAAAATTCTTTCTTCATTGTTGTGTTAGGCTGGGATGCCAAATGTTGCTAAATAATTAGAACCTGCTACAAAAAAAATATTAAATAAAAATATAAATGTTGCACAACTCACATTTTCGTTTTGTGTGGTTGTGTGACGTGAGCAACACGACACCATTTTTATTTGTAGTTAAAAAAATGTTTGTAGGGGTTTTTATTCATTTAGCAACTTTTGGCATTCCAGCCAATTCAAATGGAAAATAGAAAAAATCCCATATTACATCGTTCCACCTTAACGTACACCCCAAGTGCAAAGAAAGTATGCATGAACCAATTAGACATAACATAACTATGGTAGTTGTTAAAACCATATATGTGTAAAATTTAGGATTGATCTAGCTTACTGTTAATGAAATTAGATTCCTGTTTATGAACTAAAGAAAACCATTGAAAAAAGTAATGGTCTTCATCTGAAGAGAACTCTATTAGCTTAAGATCCTTCATTACATTGTTTAAAAATTATTTATCGGGATTTATAATTTACTGTTGTTTATTTATATACGAAATTGTTATTCTTCATTTTAACAAAGTACCATTATTTTTCAAAATTTGTTCTCCAAAACTACACTTTGGTAAAAAACTTGACAGCTATGGAAGAGAGGTGTAAAATAGTATATGAATGGAAAGAAGGCATACATCATTAAACATTTGAACATCTCTGCTCTTCACAATAATGCTGTCAGTTTATCCATATGATTATACAGTACAAAATAAGACATATGCTCTTCATCTTATATACATTTTTTATTTTTTCTATTTAATACATCTTTAAACGACAAAGCTAGACCTATTTTTCATCATAGAGAATTGTCGGCTCTGAAAAATTATGAATGGTTTCATCATAAAGATCTTCGGGAATACTTTCATCTATATCTCCAAGATACGTGGGGAAAGGTAATGGTTTAGTGGGTTTTCTCAGTGGAAGTTTAGTGTCAAATACATAAACAACTGAATTTGTTTCTCCCGGAATAGCTTGACCTGCTACCCAAAGTACATTAAGCTTTGTGTTTATTCTCACTATTTTTAGACCTTTGGCAACACGGTATCTATTACCCATGTGCCCAGGCATTTTTGTACCTGGCCACACACGTCCTTTTTCCCCACCTCCACCAATATTGCCACCTCGGCGATGAGTTTTTGTTACACCATGAGATGCAGGCATACCTTTGAAACCGTGCCTTTTCATCACTCCTTGGAAACCCCGATCAATCCTAAAATATATTATATCACATTCAACGAAAAGATAATAAAATGAGGAAAATAACTTACGTTTTTCCTCTAACATCCACACGGTTTCCCACTTGAAAATGCATTGAATTTAAAAGTGTTCCTACTGGAAGAGCTGCATCAGGACTAACAAAAAATCGACCTAAAATTTTTTTCGGAATTACACCACTGTCTTTAAACAGTCCACAGTACTCTCTGGTGAGGGTTGAAGGATCTGCTCCTTCAGCACCCAGAAGCAGACATCCTTTTTTATTGTATACTCTACCCACTCTCTTTCTTGGTGGGTCATATTCTTCTGGACTATAGTATCGTATTACATGATTATCTAATACCTGTAAAACAAAAAATAATAAAACATATAGAAGTGCTTATCAACTTGTTACTTGAAGAAGTGTTGTTGGTATTTTTCTTCCACTATTTAACCACAATGGATAAACGCCAATTTTTCTTGCAATGACACCTGTTCTTTGCAATTTTGGTGTCCATTCTATAGTTGAAATTAAATCTTTTTGAATCGGCAGTTGCTTATTATATATGTCTTGTACGACTTCTTTCACAAATTCTCTATTTTCTGGAGTCACCTCTTCATCAGTTTTCTAAAAAATGTTACTAAATTATAATTTGTTAATAAATTGAGATAATACCAATATCACCCACAGATTTAATTTTTTTTGTTAGCCAAGTAGGATTCCTCAGTTTTGGTCTTGGAAGAAATGACTGCTTTTGTCTAATTTGCGTAGCATTGTAGGTAATACTGAAAAATATTTGTTGAAAATAAGGTTCTTTCTGTATATAAAAATTACCTTAATGTTAAAAATGTATCTTCTAATGATTTAACACAATATCTAGCAACACAATTCGAAAATGCAAAGGTCATTTTAATTGTTTTAAATATATTTTTCAGCTTTTTATATTTCTTGTTGTCTTGCACCCACCACACAGAAACTGCGAGTTTCCTGAAATATCTTCGTATCTTCGAGCATAACAGTCTCTAACCTAACTTGGGATGAAATTTTTTAGGTTACTTTTTACTTTTCATTTCTAGACATAAGAATCATGGAACTCAATAAAAAAGTTGGATGGCTCAGTGAATGCTTCAGGTATATGGAAATAGTGACACATGCTCATAGAAAGAGATAGGTAAATTACGGATCGTACTATCACTTAACTTATCAGATTTGTTTGGTTTACATCACAGATCAATAAAAGACGTAGATAAAGAATACAGTAGAAATGGTAAACAATAAAGTGATAGAAGGGGCAAGGAGGGGTGGTTATGTTTACATTCGTGCGCCTACATAGACGCATCGTTTGAAGAGGGTTAATTACGAGCTAAGGATTCTTATTAATTTTTTATGTTTTGGTACTTATGAAACGGTTATACATATTACACTAGGTATATTACATAAATGATTCTGATTCATCTAAGACATTAAAATTAAAAAATGAGAAAGATGACAATGTATATTTTGATTTAAATAATAATTATATGAACTTAAAATGAACATGGCTACCTGAGCCGCCCTCTACGCCTATGCGTCTATTGACTTACTTATGAAAAGATGGCATATTTTTTTCCATTAGATACGCATTGCACACAAAGCACTTTTTAGGCATTTTTAAAATTGTGTATACAATGGTTAAACACTTTATAACGCACATCGTACAAAAACACAAACTTAAAAACAAACCACAGAACAGATTGCTTTTGTTAATAAGTCAACTGACATCAAGTACGTTGACCGGGTCGTTCAAATTGCCCAATTATAAGCCGGCGAAATGTAAACAAAATAATAAACACAACAACTAAGATTTTGGCTTCAAACATCACTTGTTGTTTTTAATATCTATGTTTATTTCTTGATCTGTGGGTTCACATACATACACATTATTAGGCATGTACGTCCTTTGGTTGGAAAAAAATGTCACACGTCTATATACTTCTTCTCATCTATCTGGTCGGTATAAAAAGTATCGGCGCCTTTGACGGGGCGGTAAAGATCAAAGATCCCGGCACTTTTAATACCGACAATAATAAATCTGCAGTAAACTATACACTTCGTCATGAAAATATACTCTTACCCACTATGGTAACCCCCGGCCAGAATTGATGCCTGGCAATATCGTCCTTTAATGCGTTTAGATTATTACTAAATACATTTTAATTCTTTAGATGACAGAAGAAAAATGCATTTTACATATTTCTTGATGGAACAATTTCAATAAGAATTAGCAAGTTTTCTATGCTTTCAAATAAGGAGAAATGCGTACGAAAATGGCACACACATTTACAGATGAGCTGCAGAATGAATTGTTACAAATTCTAAATAAACAAGGAACTCACTTAGATAAGTCAGGCGACTTAACTAACTAACCTATATTTAAAGACATTTTAAAAGAAATCTGAGTTTGGTAGGTCGCATTGAAAATTCGTACAGCTGAGTAAATCCGCGGGGTTGATAATACGAATACATAAAGTCATCTTTCTAGTCATGTAATGTATACAAACTGCAACAAGGAAGATTGTATAACCAATTAACCAAAGATTAGAGAATTAACTTGATGTAACTATTTTATTAGGACCTGCCTGGGTGTCTGAGGTCCGTTTGGTTATAGTATAGTGGCGCCCCCAATTATTACGCATACATTAACTATTTATACAGTAGGTAGCGTTCTAACTTATTTATATCTGTATGATAGTAAATTTGACAATTTATTACCAAAATGAAAACGTTAAAATAAAAAGACACGAGATTGACGCGAAATTTCACCAAAATGTTTATAAGAAGATAATAAAATTGTTCTTATTGTACTATATAAAATTATATGAACGTTGTTAAATAGTGTTTCGAACGTTACCCTTTAAATAATGATAAGTTTAAAATATAATTTCGCATAGAGTTTTATTTACGGGAAGCACAGTGAAAATAA
This sequence comes from Stenurella melanura, assembly GCA_963583905.1. Taxonomy (NCBI): domain Eukaryota; kingdom Metazoa; phylum Arthropoda; class Insecta; order Coleoptera; family Cerambycidae; genus Stenurella; species Stenurella melanura. The sequence continues at coordinate 116,163,274 of OY757311.1, forward strand.
GTAGTTAATCTGATTGGAAGTACATTATTACATTCTAAAATGCCACCCAAAAAGAAAAAGCCAGCTTTAAGTCCAGTTGTAGTTGGAACAGTCTCTACTCGATCAACAAGAAGGCAAAGTATAGTAAATATTGAAATCCCAAAGTCAAGTAGGTCCACTGCAAAAATTATTCAAAAAAATCTAAAAGAAGTATTTCCTAAAACATCTGATAAAAACGTCCCAGCAAATCTTTCAGATAAAATTAAACAAACCTACAATAAAATGATTAAGTCTTCGAGAATTAAAGGAGATACTAAAGGCAAGCTGAAAAGTAATAAGGCATTATTGCAGATTTTAGAAGATTGGACTGACGATGACAGTCAAGATGATCAAAAAAATGCATCTGAGGCAGAAAGTAGTGATGATGCTGAACACGTTAAAGGAGTAGAACAGAAAAATAGAGAAGCAAGTGAACCTAATGACGATTATAATGATAATGAGGGAGATATGCTAGGTATACAACATATGATGAAAAAAGAGTCTTTAGCAGATAGAAATCGCTTATCAGTTTCTGAGCCAGATTCATATAATGTCCAAACTGAAATCAAAGCACAACCGGGCATAATGGAAAGTCAGGATTTAATAATAGGTAATAAACTACATATACCGGATATTAAACAGGTATCTGGACCTGAAATTGAAAGAGAATGTGAAACATCTGCAATAGAAACAGAACAAATAATAGAAGAAATCATTGTTGAAGAAAATGAAACCATGCTAATAGAAGAGCCCATAGAAGAAACTGTAGCTTTCGATGAAGGGGAACTTATTGTTGAATGTGTTACTGAGGAGATAATCTCCGAAGAACATGATAACCAAATTGTCATGGACACTACTCCAATCACTTCGAATCATAATCAAGGAGATGGTACAATTTCGTCTCATACACCAGATAAATCTAGATGTGAATCCAGCGTACCTGTTTCAGATAAGAACTTTAGACTGGTTGAAAAAAAAGAATCAGTACGAGAAAATCTAATTCTGGAAGAAACTAGCCAATCTGTTTCAACCAGTGATTCAAATGATGCCGAAGTGAGAGGTTTTTTTGCAAAGGAAATTGAGAATAATGAAATAGTTAAAGAGGAGGATATTCCTAACTTAGAATATGAAGTACTGGAACGAAACAGTTCGTATAGACAAAATGTAGATTCTGTGACATCTGTCTTTGAAGAAAATTATGTAGAAACTGATATTGTTGCAGAAGTTGAAAATACTCCAGTTACTTCAGAAGAAAGTACACAAGAATATGAAAACAATTCAGAAGAAATTGAACGACAAAAAAAGGAAATTGACAAGAAAAAGGGTATTAAAAGAAGTCAGAGCAAGAAACTTGCTTTGGAGGAAACCATTACAAAAACTAAAAACTTATCATTAGGACAGCGAGATGATCTTTTCTATCCCGCAGAAAATTTTAAGTTCGAGGTTAGTAGAAAAATAAAGAAACAAGATAATAAATTTAAAGCCAAAGAGGAAAAGACGGATGCGAAAATAAAAAGTGAAGAAAGTTTAGAAAATAAAGTGGCTGATTTACACCTTAAAGATGAGGATTTTAAAGAGGAAGAAATTAATAAAAAAGTTGCTGAATTGAAGATTAATAAATTGGATAAGGGTAAAGAACAATTATTTTCAAAAGAAGAAGTTAAAGTTGAAGATGGGACTGAAAAAAAATATCTAAAACAAGATTATGATTTCAAAATGACAGAAATAAAAGAGGAATGTGACGAGAATGTTTCAGTTAAAGCAGTAGCCTCGTTAGAGAAACCAAAGACTCGTAGAACTAGAAGTACTGAGACAAAATTAACGAAGCTACAGAAAGAAAGTGAAGAGATTTCAACACAATCAAAATCTCCAAAAGTAATAAAACCAGTAAAACTCACAAAAGAGAAGAAGAGTCCAAAACCAAAAGAAATCAAAGCAAAAGACACAAAACCCCAGAAAGACCTAAAAAGCAAGACAAAACTTACTCCAATCCCAATGGTTAGAAGAACAAGAGACAAGGTCGAGAAGAAGGATTTGGGGAGAAATGATAAAAAAGAAATTGTTAAGAAACCTGCAAAAATTGATAGTGATCAAGGAAAGAAACAAACCAAAGGTGATAACACTGATTCTGAAGATACCGAAGTTCGAAGATCTAGTAGAATTAAATCTATTAGTGTATTAAAGAAGAAAACAACTGGTCATGGTTTAGTACGATCAAAATCTGAGCCTATACTTAATGAGTCTGATGTTTCTGATAGCAATTCTGTGCAAACAGAATCTGAAAAGAGCACACCCTCAGCTTCTCCAAAAGTTTTAGTTAGAGAACGAAAAACTAGGTGGACGAGATCCAGTGAAAATTTATCATCCGATTCACAATCTACAATGGATTCGATGCTCAGTAAAAATGTTGGTCAGTTACCGGAAATGATGAATATGGACATTGTTGAAAAACCAAAGTTACCTTTGCGAGATCCTGTAGTGGAGGCAAGACTGAAGCAGTTTGTTCATTTAAAGGAAAATATGTACAAAACCGATAGAATGACTTGTAAAGAAGCAAAGAAGATGACTTGTGATTGTTTTTTGACTATGGAAGAAAAAGAGGCTAATGAATATGGGTGTGGTGAGGATTGTCTCAATAGGCTACTATTAATTGAATGGTATGTATGTATGTAAGGTTCTTGCAATGTATGTCAATCTTTCAAAAGCATTTGACTGCGTGGACCATGATATTCCTCTACGCAAACTAGAATATTATGGTCTTCGTGGCCAATGCAACAGTCTTCTAAAATCTTACTTTACAGACAGGAAACAATTTGTAGATTATTTTGGTGCAAAGTTTATCAAATTTGATATTGATTTAGGTAGTATTCTGTTCTCTTGTTGTTTCTAATGTATATTAATGACAAACAAACATGTGGTATCTTTTTATTGTGCATTTGCAGATGATATAATTGCAACAAGCGACAAGAATATAGATCTTTCAATTTACAGTTTAAGTTCAAACTTGGCATCAGTTATTATTATATTATTTTTCTGCCATTTGCCAAATCCTATAAAGAATATGTTTCATTACTATTAAGAAAAGTCTTATATTCTCTTACCTGTTTTATTTTAACCGAATTCATTTCTTGTTTGTTTTATGGCTTTATTTATTCATGTGTCTACTAAACCTGTTCAGCCACTATGTGTTAGCAATGTGGCTCTGTACAATTAGGTGTTTTCACTATGTGCAAATTTGCTTTTTTGGTATTATTAAAATGAAGTACTTGTTCTACCAAAGCACTTATTGATATTTAAGCAGCATTCTATCGTCCATCAAATTAAAATTTCAACAAATAAATAACATAAAGTTTTCGTAATTGAACAAGGACGCAAAACACGCTATGACGTCATCGGTTATATTAGTTTCTTAAATCGCGTTTGAAAATTGTTAAACACAACATTTTATTCACTGTATTTACGTTTTACATGAGATTAAATAAGTAACGCCTACCTAATACAGGATTTGCAAAAGCTACTTAAGGAAATTTATCTGCAAAATGACATGTTTATAACACAAAATGACACTGACAATATAACTGATGGCGTCATGAGGGCGTAGTGAATCGATGTAGTGTTTTTGGCTTATTTTAAGGTATTATTCGACTGTTTCTCAAAATTCAAGTATTTTTAACTATAATAAAGCATTATCTTCACAGTGAAAGTGAATTTAAAATCTGTGAAAACACTTAATTGCATATGTAACATTGTTCGATCTAGTTTATAATATATTCTTGTGCATCTTATAAATAGTATCTTTTTATACATATTTTCTTGTCATTGTAATGGGTCTCTCCTGTATAATAAATAAATATTTTAATAATTTTTCAATAATTGTAGTGGTAACCTCTGTCAAGTTGCTGATAGATGTACAAATAAACGGTTCCAAAAAGGACAGTTTGCTCCGGTAGAAGTTTTTAACACAGAAAAAAAGGGACTTGGTCTGAGGGCAGCCGCAAATATCCCATAGTAAGTATATATTTGCCAAATACAGACGTAGTCTGACGAAATAAGTTGCAGTGGTGAATTTATTCTCGAATATGTTGGAGAAGTTCTCAATTGTGGGGAGTTTGACAAGCGTGCCGAAGTTTACTCTCAAGATAAGAATATCCACTATTATTTTATGTCTTTAAGAGCAGATGCTATTATTGATGCAACAATGAAAGGTATTTGGACTTCTATTTGATATCATTTATGTAGTTATTGCGAGTTTTTTTTATTTTACAAGTTTACCATAAATACAACAGAATATATTAGAAAGCGGGCACGGTAAATTACAATATGTTGTGTCAAAGAATCTAGTTTAACTGCTAATTGACCATGCTGCACTTCACCTGATTGGTAAATAGAAAAATAGGTGGCAAATGGAAAAACACGAAAAATAACACTTTAGTTGACAAAAAAGATTCTTTATATCGTGATATCAAACATTATCTTGGTCAAAGATAGTCATGCAATTAAAAAATGGTCTTAACTCACAGCGAATTGAATTATAACGGTGGCAACATTCCACTGACTAATGCAAGAGAGATAGTAGATTATTACATCATTGCATATCTGGCTTCTCTTTCTAACACATTATTTATTTGAAGATCATGGTGCAAAGATTATTGTACTCTTCGTAAATACGAAACGAAGAGTATATTACAATTAATCGGCATATTTCTAAAACCACCTAAAACACGTATTTTTAAAAAAATTCTTAAGTGACCAATAAATTTGGACTTCAGATTCGAGTTCAGTACGTCAAAATACATAGGATTGTACTACTCCAGTTCAAAGAACAGGTACTTCTTTTTGTGGACCTGCAGTGGTGGCTTGTGGCTTTTAGCTGTGGGTGGGCACTTGCACAAACACAATCAAATAACAAATCGTAATAAATGCATACTTCCAAAAATAAAATGATGTTTGGCGAGAAATTATTATTGTAGAAGAAAGGGATGGGATGAGGCAGACAGTGTCCATATTCCACCCACCCGTATCTATTTAAATTTACATTTCATCATTTACAAATAATATTATTTTCGTCACATTTACTAATTAGTCATTTTCCAGTTTGATTTTGATATATTGTCAAATGTAAACATATTCTATTCAATAATTCAAAATTCAGTATTCATTATTCATAAGTTTATTAAGTTTTCCTTAGGTGTCACATGCCCTCCCTAGATAATCACATTGATTTTTAGGTTAGAATGTTTTAGAATTCCCAGAAATTGAACCAAATGCGCATGTGCAAATCTATTAACAGTAGAATAAATCCTTAACTGGCACTTTCAACTCTCTGCTAAATTTACTTTCAGATAAATTTTATCTGACAGTCAAGCTATTTAACTGGACATTGAAAAACCGTCCCTAAGAGTAATAAAGATAAAACTTAAAAATAATTACAATTATTAAAAATCAAGAAATTCTTGGATTGAATATGGTTCTATTCACAGACGTATTGGAAAACTTGTCCTCTGAAATCCTTTTGAAGAATTTTGTTTTTGAGAAAATCAGGCAGTACATTAAAGAATTTGATTACGGAATAGAATGGACCTTTCTCAGTTAAATGGTGCATCGGAAATGCATAATTGCTTTTGTGCCGAGTATCATAGATATGGTTTAGGTTCAGTGTTTTGAAATCAGTGATGGAATAAAAGTTTGCATAGTACACCATTTTAAGAGTCGACGTGTCAAATAAACGTGAGTGCAAAGCATGTTTTTTAAAGTTTTTTCACAATTTCATCAATATGCAGAAACAATTTAATATTTTCTAAATTTATACCTAATAATTTAGTAGAATTGATGTTTGAAATTGGCACCTATCAGTTAGTAACTCTGGTACTTTTAATTATGAACGATCCGCTTTAAATATCACAAAACTTGATTTAGAGTCATAAGTTCATTGGCATAACACCAATCTATTACATTTTGCTACAGTCGAGAGAGAGCGTTCGCAACTTCCTCAAGTGTGTGACCCTTTATTAAAAGGTTTGTATCGTTTGCATAATTAATTATTATTAATTTGATATTTGGTTCTGCAACATTGATGAAATCATTTACAAAAATTACAAAAAGGAGTAGTCCTAGAACGCTCCCCTGAGAAACTGCATAATTAATATTTAAGATATCAGATTAACGGTTTTTGACATTTTCTGCCTTCTATTCTGCAAGTATGAGATGAACCACTGAAGACTGGTTTCTCGAACTCCAGATTTCTCCAGTTAATGAAGCAAGTGATTATGATTTAATTTATCAAATGCCTTGGATAAGTCCAGAAACAGCCCGCAGGCAATCTCTTCATCATCCAAGGCATTCAATATTTTACAGATGAAATTAAAAAGAGCTGTTGTTGTTGATTTATCTTTTACGAATCCGTGTTGAAATTAATTGAAAAAGTTAGTACTATTTAAAATTTTTAGAGAAAACAGAAACAAACTCACAGGACAGTAGTTTCCTAGATCATTAGTATCTCCTTTTTTATGCAGTGGTAACACAATTGCTAATTTCAGGGCGTCTGGAAATATGCCTTGACTAAATGACGCATTGAAGATATTTTCAAGTGGTGCTGCTATAGCAGTTATGCGTTTCTTTAACAAATTTGGTGAGACACCATCAAAGCCACTAGAAGTTTTTTGTTTAAATTTTTTCACTATATCACATATTTCCTCGACTGATGTAGGGTAGAAAAACATAATAATAATAACAATAATAATAATAGTGGCTTTATTAGGTGGAGTTCAGTCTAAAGACTACTCTTACACACTAGATTCTTTGGTAGTATTTACTAAATTGTTGTAATCTGTGCTGATCTGATGTTCATCTAATTTTGTTAGTAGATTGGGAATATATAGTTTCGATGAAGAATGAATTGAAATTATTTGATAAAGTAAATTAATCTCTTATTGGTAATTTACTAGATGTATAATTACCAATACTAAATTCCACATGCACTTTGATTTTTTATTGACTTTGTTAATAATATTCCCATAGTATTCACTTTTAGCATTTTTTAATTTTTGGCAGTAAATATTTTTCATATAAGCGTATGCTGGTTTATAGTCAGGATTGACATTGATAATGTTGAGTCCTGCAGACTGCGCAACTCAGCATTAAAATAGTCCGATTTACGCGGACGGCTGCTGAACTTTACACTTTATTAAAGGGAAATTTTTAGAAAAGGTATCTTTCATTACTCATTACGTAAAAATTTTGTTGTTTTTTCTTCTATTGAGTCTAAGTTATACGCCCTTGGCCAGTCTGTGGCATTTAACTCTCTGAGGAAGTTAGTTACACTAGTTCATTTATGTAAATTTTGTACTCTATAATGAAAACAATAATTAAAATGATTCAAAAACTGATTTTAAGAGTAGAAGAGAAAGCAAACTTCAACAGATCTGTTTGCGATAAGCTAGGACAAATATGACCATCTTTGACCAAAATAATTTTAGATATCACGGTAAATGCCTGTCTTTTTACAAACTTACTTTTGGTTCATCTGTATGTTCATGTTATATCAGGACACCGTATAATACACAATTTTTTTAGGCAATATTTCTAGATTTATAAATCATTCGTGTGACCCAAACGCTGAAACACAAAAATGGACGGTAAATGGAGAGCTTAGAATAGGCTTTTTCAGTACCAGAACAATATTAGCTGGTGAAGAAATTACTTTTGATTATAGATTTCAACGATATGGGTAAATAAAAATTTGCATGTTTATGTTGTTACTAAAAGTAAAACCAAAAACAACCTAATAGTTCAGTCAATAGTGGAGGTGTAGAGTGTGTGAGCAGTCACCTAAGCGATTCCTTTAGAAAGTTGTTCAGGATGCTTAGGCACAATATACTGAAAATCCTGACGTCTAGGAGGTGAGCCGGAGGGGGGGGGGGGGAGTGGGACCCAAAGAAAGTCCCACTTTTGGTTTTTCGCTTATATCTCGAAAATGGTGCGTCTTAGGGAAAGCTCATGAAATTCTCTGCAGCTTTCATTTTATATACTTTTTTCGAATTCGCAACCGTTTTAGAGCTATACGCTCCGGAAAAGTGAAAATTTTCGAAAAACAGATTTTTTACCTGAAAAATAGAAAAGTGTATTTTAAAGATGACAAAAAAAAGTCACATATAAGGTAAGTAATTTTTTTTCGATTTTAATAATTCTCATAGTTCTTTCTCATTCTCAATAACTTCTCAATGTTAAACTCTCAACTTTCTCTGGATTCATGTTAATTTCATGTTAATTCAGGGTTAATCCTAAAAATTTAACACTTTCAGATGCAGCTGGTTTAGTAGAGAATACCATTGAGTTGGTCTTGCTTTGATTTATGCATAGCTTATTTGCATTAAACCATTCGAGTGATTGTTTAAGTTCATCTAATTCTTCCTTATGGTTTCCTCATTGCTATTTTTTATCTGCTTGGCGACAGTTGTGTCATCAGCAAATAACACCATAAATAGTGGTAAGACTTCGGGTAAGTCATTGATATATATTAAAAATAATAGTGGGCCTAATATACTGCCCTGTGGAACGCCATGCTTTGGTGAGTTACTCCATTAATGCCATAAAAACCTAATTTCTGTAATAGAATTGGTCCAGATACACAATCAAATGCCTTACTGAGGTCTAAAAACATGACTAGTGTTGATGATTTCATTTCCAAACCATCACCTATATAATTGACAAGTTGAAAAATGGCGTCTGATGTGCATTTACCCTTTCTAAAGCCGAATTGGGAACTATTGAACAATTTATTGCCCTCAAAAAATTTTGTAATCCTTATAGCAATAATTTTTTCTATTATTTTGGCCAATATGGGTAGTAAAGCTATGGGCCTATAATTTGTGGTGTTATCAATATTACCTGATTTAAAAATAGGTACTACTTTGGCTGTCTTTAATTTATCTGGAAATATACCCGTCTTTAGAATAAGGTTTACTAAATACGTTACAGGGGCCGTTAGTAAACTCAGATTTTCTTCTTACATATATATAGACTGATTGTACAAGTCCGCCTTTGATTTTTTTAGAGATTTTATGGCATTCCTTACCTCTGTTCCAGAGGCAGGATATAGGTCTATTAAAATATTGTTTTTTGACGATATTTTATTTAAGTATTCTAAATGAGTTAAGTTCGACATTGGTATTGTTTCCAAAATATTTTCAGCAACACTTACAAAGAATTCATTGAAGGCGTTAGGGGATATTGAGATTTCATTGGTTTGTTTTTTTAGTATTTCCTACATTTCGATTTATGATATTCCATATAGTTTTTTGTTTCTTTTGAGATTCCGTTATTTCTCTATTTGCTTGTTCCTTTTTCAGTTTTATTAACATCTGTTCATATTCATATTTCTTTTGTTTAAATTTTTTATTTAATGTCTCATTGTTTGGTATATTTACTCTAATATTATTATTTAGACATACTAATTTTTCTTTTAGTGAAGCTAGATTTGGATTTAGATGTATGGAATAATTTTTATCTTTACAGTTTGTTTGTATCGAAATTTTAGGAAAAGATATCTCATGGTAATAATTTATAATATTATAGAAAATGTCTACTGCTTTATTTGGGTTTGATTCTGTATATAATTCTGACCAGTCCTCAGTTAGGAGATAGTTGAAAAATTTATTTTTATTTGCCTTACTTTTATTCAGTATAACTTTGCTGCTAGGTTTTGTTTTTTTTAAGTAAGAATTAGATGTAATTATTTGCGCTTTATGATCTGAAAGTAGAAAATCGGTAACAATGGCATCGTTTATTTCAAAATTGGTGAAAATATTGTCTATACATGTCTGCGAACTTTTCTGCACTCTTGTAAATTCTGTTGTGCATTTGTTCATGTCAAAAGAGTGGAATATGTCAGTGACTTCTTTGGCATTTTTGTTCTTGGTTGCAAAGTTTATATTAAAATCACCTCCTACTGCTAATTTACAGTGTTTGAAATGATTGAATATGGTCTGGAGTGACTGATAGAGTTTTTGTTTGAACATACTGATGTCACCATTTGGAGAACGATATACAGATACAATTACACAATTTATTTCAGGTATTCTAATACAGCAACTCTCAACATTTTTATCGACATTTAAACTATCTAGTAGATCTAAATTTCATTTCTTAAAAAAAATACATGTCCCTCCGTGAACACTTTCGGATCTACAATAGCAGGATAATAAATTGTAGTTATTCAGTTGGTATAAATTTATCTCATCTTCTTTCAGCCAATGCTCACTCAGCATGACAATATCAATATTTTTATTAAACAAAGCTGATTCAGGGGAATTTAACTTATTTCTTATACACTGTACATTTAGGTGCATTATTTTGAAATTTTTTATATTTTTTTGCTTATTTACATTGTCAGGTCCATTTCAGACAGATGGCTATAAGGCAAATCAAAATCAGAATTGGTATAACCTCAGCAATAGTCGTATACCATGCGTTATTCCATAGCTTGATGACATATGGTCTAATTAACTGGGGTACCTCTAATCATGTCCAGCAAGTTTTTACTGTTCAAAAGAGAGCAATTAGAACCTTATCAGTCAGTTAGATAGCTGTAAACAGTGGTTTATAGAATATAAAATAATGACTTTGACATCTTGTATAATCTATTACAATCTAATATACATCAAAGATCACCTTGATCAATACTCTAGAAATTGTGACAACCACAGTTACCTCACTCGCAATCGAAATGATATACAGATACCACAGCAAAGATTAACATATACAAAAAGAAACAATTTCGGAATTTCACTCTTCAACTCTCTTCCGATATCACTAAAACATGCACCATTGACACTATTTAAGCAGAAACTGAAAATCCATCTTATTATAGCATCAATGAATTTAACTATACAGATTTGTAATTATACAAAATTAATCACGCCTTGACTTAGTCAAAAAATTTTAGTACTACTTGTTATCTATGTTTAGTGATTGTCATGTACACTTCTAACTTACGCCTTGACTCAATTAAATTCTTAATGTTATTTGTTATGTATGTTTTATGTTTGTTATATACAACTATGTGTAAGATTGTACATTTTTTCAAATTATTTTTTATTGTACCTTATTTTTTGTACTATTTGACGTGTCAACGCACCACGGTGCATTTTTATGACCAATAAAATCTATCTATCACATCTATCTATCATGTTGTCATCCTTTTTGGAGTGAGGCTCCTGGCAAGGGTTCCTTGTCCAAGACATCCTCATCTTCAGTGGTGGGTGGTTCTTGCCGAAGGGGCACTACGTCGTCGTCCTCGTCGTAAACAGGCACACCGTTGAGGTGTTTCCTACTACCACAATCCTTGGTGCAGTGGTAAAATATTGTTTTCAGTAGGACCTCCGGTGCTGGTGGATCTTCTGTTGTAATTGGCACCAGGGTGTCTCTTACATGTTTCCACCCCCACTCTTGAGTAGGCAGCTCATTCCCGAGCCACTGCTGCACTTGGTGGTAGGTGGGAATAGATAGATAGATAGATTTAGTCATGTTTAAGATTATAAAATCGTACATACGTCACATGCTGTTTAGCTGCACTCTCACTTGGTGGAAGAGAGCTGATGTCAGGCTTAATATTTGCCACTGACCTCATGAACGACTGGAAGTGGTAGTGGTTGAGAGAGGTCTGTCTTGCTGGTGTCCCATACCACGTGAGGAAGCAAATCTTCCCAGCCTCTTCAACCTCGCCTTGAGTGGAGGAGTGGGTTTTAAAAGATCACTGCCGCTTCCTTGATGATTTCTGACTTTAAGTACAGTTTTGAGAAGCCCATCTTGCTTTTCCTTAAAGTTGAAGATGTTGTGTCGCAGGCGGTAAATGAACGTGAAAACAGGATGTGTACAAATCCGTGCTGCTGCATCTCTTGGGTGGTCAGTGCCATTGTTTTGGTTTTCCCTCGGCCAGGTTTCAGCAGCAGGATGTCTTGGTTGGGAGGAGTGGAAGCTGTCAAAAGAACAGTGAGATCCGCATCTTCACCAACGACAGTCACAGAATTGTGAGTGGACTGTTCCACAGCAGTCTTCACAATAAAGACGTGAGCCTGGAAAGTATGTATCTGTCCCATTCTCCAGAAGCTTCCTCTCAGATTAATAGTTTAGACGATATGAAGGAATGAAGGAATATTTGATGAAAAATGTGAGGTGAAAATCTTTTTCTGAAAATTTTCACTTTTCCGGAGCTTGTAGCTCGAAATCGGTTGCGAATTCGAAAAAAGTATATAAAATGAAAGTTGCAGGGAAATTCATGAGTTTTTATTTGGTATAGGAAAATTTTTCCCCACAACGCACCATTTTCGAGATATAAGCAAATAAACAAAAGTGGGACTTTCTTTGTGCGTCCCTCCCCCCCGGCTCGCCTCCTTAGACGTCAGCATTTTCAGTATGTTCACTCCCTAAACATCCTGAACAACTTTCTAAAGGAATCGCTTCGGTCCCTACTCACGCACTCTACACCACTCTTTGGGCCATTCGTTGACTGGACTATGATTCAACTCTTCATAATAACTAATAATAATATTAAGTATTGATGAATCTTCTTCTGCATTTTGTACATTTCAGAAAAGAGGCACAAAAATGTTATTGTGAAGCGTCTATTTGCCGAGGTTGGCTTGGCGAACAGCCTGATGAGGATTCTGAAGACGAAGATGAAGAGGAGGAGGAAGAGGAAGATGTAGAAGTAGCTGTTGCCGAAAAGATTGAAGTTTCTATTCCAGAAGTCACTGAAATAAAGACAATTGAAGATGCACAGAAGCCTGCAGAAGTCATTGCGGTAGTTAAAGATGAAGATGTTAAAGTTGAGAAAGAGCCCGAAAAGGATGTTCTAGTCACTCCAGTAGCTGTTAAGAGAAAATCACCACGTAAAAAGCCAAGAAAGGACATATTTGAGGATTTAGATGTAAGTGATACTGTTGCAAACGAACTACGAGTATAATATTATTTTCTTTATTCTTCAGCAATTGGATGAAGAAATTGAAATGTTAGTTACAACTGGCCTTAAAAATCAAGCCCATACCTTGAAACTTAGCAGGTTAATGGTGAGGGCGAAGGAACCAGCGCAAAGAACCAAATTGTTACGTATTTTGAGACGAGGAGAGTTACCTTGTAGAAGACTGTTTTTAGATTACCATGGTTTACGATTAATGCATGGCTATATGATTGATGCCCAACATTTAGTTCACACTGACAAAAAATATGAATCTGTAAGGTACGTTCTTTAAGTTTATTGGTATTTTACAAATAATAACAATTCATCTGTAAAAAAATTACAATCAATTATAAAAATCAGTCATAATTTTTTTTTAAAACTTGTCGAGTGTATATTCTCTTCTTAACAACATACATCTATTCACACAGTACACTAAGGCTAGGTACATATAGATATAAAATTGTACTAATTTGAGCATTTATAATACAATGAAGCAGGCAATAATAAATATTTCACCACTTCGTCGTTTCTCTGATTGTTTCAGTAAATGTTTGTAATATAATATTACGTATATATGAGAGCCTTCTCTGGCACCGAGATAAACCTCCCAATCTCTATCTATCTCAAAATTTTAAAATTACAGAAGAGAGCTATCAGAGTTATAACGAATTCAAAATATAGTGAAAGCTGTAGACCATTGTTTAAAAGGTTACGTATCCTCACTTGCACTAATCAATATATATATTGAAGTGTATTCTCTTTGCTAGAAATCATCTGTCTCATTACCAAACTCAAAATTGCTACAAAACAAGAAATGAATCTGTTGAAGTTCCTTTTTTCCGTCTGACTAGAAACATAAATTCATTCAGATATTAGCTGTAAAATTCTACAACCTACTGCCAAATGGCTGGAGGATACTTAGTGATATTGCATTTGCCAAGAAGGTGAAAAGTTTTCTGAGGGAAAATGTTTTCTATGAGATTGATGAATTTTTCATGTATTTTAATTGTTCTTGAATGTAATTGCCTATTGTTGATCTTTTTTTATTCTGATTGTCATTGTATTGTGGTTTGTAATTGTGGTACTTGTTTATTAATATTGTCTAAATGTTATTTGTGGTATGGAAGAAAGAAAAAGAAAATTGTTTATTAATGTTCTTAGGTCATTGTTTTTATATTTTATATTTTTTTTACCTATTTAAGTGACTTATGTATTATCTTTGTATTTGACGAGTGTAAACAATATTATATTGTCACACACAAAATAAATAACTATAACTATAATAGGTGTCTTCGTTGCTAATTGTGTTAACTATATGCCAAATATTATTGCTATCTGTCACATTGTTTCATTATTTATTCTCCTTAGACGATCCACTCTGTATATTATCCAGTGAAAGTCAAGCCATTCCTTCGCTGACAGTAGCATAAACTACCTACCAAATCTGACTGTTCTTTGTCAAATGGTTTTTTAAATAGAGTGCCAACAGACAGACAACAAACCGACAGACATACTGACGGAATTAAACGACCTTCCTTTCGTAATCTGCATGATCAGAAACGTGAAAAGCCAAAGAAATCTCTGAGGGTGATTTTTTTCACAAATACAATGCATTTCTTTGGTAGATTGTAGATTGTTTAAGGGGTCGCTCGGGTCTTTTTGCCCTTTTCACATCACTCTAAAAGATCTTTTGCGAATTACCTACAATTAGTTGTTGCTCAGGATTCCCAAGCTCTTTACAAAGCTCGTGATTTTCCTTTGGTATGTGAGGGAAGTAAAAAGTAAAACTGGAAAGCATTATGACTACCATTACCACTCATTCTGATTGTGTGATCGTCAAAGGTTGGATTCTCATGAACATTTCAGGGCCATATTTCGTACACTATACAGCTTAATTCAATTTAACTTACTTATATCAAAGGTAGTTATTGTTAGTTAATATCTTTAAGTAATATAGAAATATCATTTTACAAAGTTTCAGTTTTTATCAAACACCAAATCGTTCAACAGCTCTTTAGACTACTATTTCTATCTCCTACTTATTATTTTTCAAGATTTTCTCATTATAATCGGTTCAATGGCGCAGTGCTAAGGTGTTTGGCTTGCGGCCACAGAGTCCCGGATTTGAATCCTGGTCATGGTATGGATGATTAGTGGCGTTTTTAATGTATTACCGAGATGGTAGCAGTGGACTAGACCGCTGTTGGGTGGCACAACATGTCCAGTCGCTGTTATCTCTCCTGAATTCTAATCTCGGCTGCGGTAGAAGACAATATCATAGGGAATGGTTGTTGTGTTGATGTCTATGTATACGTGTCTTAGTTGAGTGGTGGAGTAGCAATAGCTAAACTCCGCCAGGGCGTTAATATAAATAAGACGATTAAATAAATTAATAAATAAATATTATCTGTTTTTAAAGTCCTTTGGTTATTATATTTTACCTTAGGAGCTTCACAGTATAGTCCCTTCAAATTAGTCAAAAAATCGCTGTTTTATGGAAAAATGTCCGCAGCTATGAGACCTGTAAAAAGTGAAGCATTTGGGTTGTCTAAACATGATTTTCACCCTCACAGTTCTAAAAAGGGGTGGTTTTTGAAAAATATATACATATATATGAATTTTGGCGCTTTTTCGCCATTTTCTCTATTTTGAGGAGAAACTATGCATTTTGGTGAAAAATGTCAGGAGAGCAAAGTTGTAGAGCATAAAATTTTCTACAAATTTTGTCTCTACGCTTTGTCCTAATTCCACATGGTTTCTCCGCTAGATGGCGCGAAATGTAAAGAGACTTTTGCGCCTTTTTTAGATTTTCAGCCAAAATTTTGCATTTTGGTGAAAAATATCAGCGAAGTTGTAGAGCATTAAATTTCCTACAAATTTTGTCTCTTCATTTTTGTTCGAATTCAGCATAGTTTCACTGTTAGAGGGCACGCAAGTCTATTTATATATATTTCTTTCGCGCCCTTTAGCGAAGAAACTATGCGAAATTCGAAAAAGTTAAAAAACGTAAACTCAAAATTTGTAGGAAATTTTATGCTCTACAACTTTTGCTTTCCTCAAATTTTTCACCAAAATGCAGAAGCAAAATTTGTAGAAAATTTTATGGTGTACAACTTAGTTCTCCTGACATTTTTCACCAAAATAATAATAATAATAATAATAATAATATCACTTTATTCATAGAATGTACATATCAAATATTTGCATAGAATGAATTAGCGTCAACACCAAACAAATACTGAAATATTCAGTACTTGAAACATAGCAAACATTTTAAATATATTGTATAATACAAATATTGCACACATATATTACATACTAGAAACATTTAAAAAATACTGTAAATGTAAAATAATTTAATACCACAAAACAGAACCACAAATTAGGTATAGAAAGAACAACTGAGTAACTGTGACACCATTTATAATTGCTGGGTTAAGAATTCATTTATATTATATGGTTCTATTCTCACTAATAGATCATGAATCTGAGATTTGAATTTACTTAACACTTGAGTATGTTGAATATGTCGTGGAAGTTTATTAAACAATTATAATTAGCACTTTTTTCAGTAAGTGTAATTCAATGTTCGAGTTGGATATTCATGTTTGGGTTCATCTTTCACAAACAGAGATTTGTTTTTAAAAAGAAAAAGCAAGCATTCTTGTATATAAATAGCCGATGCAGTTAGCAGTTTGTTTTCTTTGAATTTATTTCTGCAAGATTCTTTATAACTTAGCTTTAAAATCGTCCTTAAAACCCTTTTTTGTATTATAAATACTCTATCAAAATCACCACTACTTCCATAGAATATTATACCATATCTAATATTCGATTCAAAGTTAGCAAAATACACCGTTTTCAATGTTAATAAGTTCACATATTTTGATAGCACTCTTATATTATAGCATGCTGCGTTTAGCTTTTTACAGAGGTTGTCTATGTGACACCGCCAATTGAGCTGTTCGTCAATATACATATATCCCTAAAAATTTTACTTCACAAGAAGTGTAGTAGGTATCATTATTTATGCTGAATTCTTTTGGAGTATTAAATCTCGCGTGGTTAGTTTTAAATAACACAGTGTTAGTTTTGTCCTTATTTAAAATTAGTTTATTTTTTGTGAAGTAATGGCATGCTAAATTGAGAACAGTGTTTACATTGTCGAATAAATGTGGAAAATCTTCGGCGTATATTTGAAAGTTCGCATAGTTTTTCCTAAAAATAGAGAAAAAGACGAAAAAGCGCTAAAATTCATATATATTTCTCAAAAACCGCCTTTTTTTAGAACTGCGGGGGGAGAAAATCATGTTTAGACAACCCACATGCTTCACTTTTTACAAGTCTCATAGCTGTGGAAAAATTTCTTTAATTTTTCCTAATTTGAAGGTACTATAGTAGTATCATGAAACATTTTCTTTATAGGATTTTACAAACAGTGGAAAGAAAAGCTATCTATGAGAACTAAAGGAAAAACTATATATAAAAATATTAATGAAATCTTTGCATTCTTTCGATAACCTGACTTCTGGTTATGGTAACAAGTAAAATTCTGATTTGCCATTCTCATTTTAACACTAGCATCCAACCTAGACCCCTACGGTTAAGCAGGCTAAACTAGTATCTACATGATCCCCTACGATATGTAAATTCAGTTAAAAATGAGAACAAAGGCCTGAAATTAATTTATTTACGTACCTTGTCTTTAAAAATTTTTTCATTCAAATGAAATCTCATTCAGTTTCTTGGAAATGCTTAGCCTTTGAATTTACATATCGTAGGGGATCATGTAGATACTAGTTTAGCCTGCTTAGTCGTAGGGGACTAGGTTGGATGCTAGTGTTAAAATGAGAATGGCAAATCAGAATTTTACTTGTTAGCATAACCAAGTCAGGTTATCGAAAGAATGCAAAGATTTCATTAATATTTTTATATATAGTTTTTCCTTTAGTTCTCATAGATAGCTTTTCTTTCCACTGTTTGCAAAATCCTATAAAGAAAATGTTTCATTACTATAAGCAAACAAATAATAAATAATTCACTTTTAAATAGTAGTATCATATATTATACTTTTAATATTTTTGTCTATTTTTCATCGACTGTGTCCCTAGATGGTTTACAAAGTTGCATAGCATTGTATGCGTTCCCTTGATGTTCCTAATTATCAACGGCTCCTTTTTTTGCTCTTATTGATTTTTTTTTTTTTAGGGATAAGCGTTTTAGCAATGATACTGAAAGTTTGTAAAAAGTTGCTCAATATTGTCCTCATCATTATATACTCCAATCCTCATTGGCTAGTAGGTTTCTAAAAGTAATCAGGTTACCAATTGAATAATTATGATTAAATATAACTTCGTTATATGTTTGTTTATTTCTGGAAAATTAAAATTATTTAGCTGAGATCTGTTATTCAATCGGTGTATATCATCAGCATCACAGTTAATAGCTGTTTTGTAAAAGAATAGCTATTTGTGCAACAAGTTAGGAAATATTTTTTTCCATATTAGGCTTAGGCTTTTTGATCGAGGTGATAGCCGAGATCAGAAATATGCCGCATGCGGAAAAGACACTTTTCCTAAGTGTTGCATACATGATTTTTTCTACTGATGTTTGGAAACATAATTATTCCGAAATATTTATATTTGACATTTTATATACTTATTTTTTCTTGACAATATTTATAAATTAAAAAGAAATCTTATTTCGTTACTAGGGAATGTTGGCTTAAAGTTACATTATTATATTTATTTGTCCACGACTGTTAAATAATGTGCTCATTATGTATGTGTTTCCTCATGGATAATGAATAATGATATCCATTATTCCCTGCATTGAATAATGATTTCATTATTCACTGATTGCAGTGAATAACGAGGACAGTCAGTTTTTTATAAAAAATGACGTTAGTGACTTTTTACTAAAAATTTAAAATGTCAAAATGGCACCAACCAAAAGACAAGTGTTGTCTCTCTAAGTTTTCTAGGAAGCCCTCAAATGGTACATGCCGAAGAGGTACTTTAATGAACACTCAGAAACTATATTAGTAAGTTTTTTCAAAGCATCATCTATTAGCAACACGCGGCAATCTCCAACATTGTTTTTGAAACCATTTTCCTACGTGCCTACAAACTATAATTTTATTAGTAAGCCATGACAGTGTGTCAAAGCGTAATTCTATTATTAATTTGAAACGTCAAAATTTGTGTGATTTAAACGTCAACGTTATCTACAATAATTTTACATATTACTCAAAAGTATGTAAGTAAGTAAATAGTTTATTTCTACAGAGTAATACAGTACAGAGACGTTTAGTCTAAGAAATACTTCAAATTTCTACAGAAAATTAAATAGTGCACAAAATAAAATAAAATATTACACATATTACACAGAAAATATAACATACCAAATTACAGATTAAAAATTATCACAATATGTTAGGTATTTAGATTAAAAGAAAAGTATTCATCCAAAGAGTAGGCTTCAATATCACAAAGAAATTTACTAGCATGTTCTAGGAGCATTTTGTCACATTGAATATTTTTTATATTTAATGGCAGATGATTATAGAACCTTAAGTAACGGTAGAACGTCCCTTTTTCATATAGTGTTCTTTTATGTATTGGAAAGGTAAAGTCTCCTCGAAACCTGGTACTGTAAGTGTGGGTACTTAAACAAGAGTAGAACTTACTGCGGTTTTTAACTAAAAACTGTAGGCATTCATAGATATAGATGCCAGTAACGGTCAAAATTAGCTTAAAAGGAGTAATATAATTAAATAAATGTATACGGACAGTGATAATGAAATTTCTTTGACATCGGCAGAGATAACGGAAGCTGCAGAAATCACCTCATTAAACTTTGTTGCCCCAAAAATCGAAAAAATTATATATGATGACATATGAATCTTTCTTAAATTGGAGAAATGAAATGAAGATGAATTAAATAAATATTAAATATTTAATAGTCGTGTACAAAGTACATATAATGGCATCAGTTAATATATTTTGATTTATATCCCCACAAAACATAAAAAGAGTTCATTTTATATATACCATACATGCCAGATTATAGAATACATCTAATTTATGAGAAGGCAAAGTGCATACCTTGCTGCATAGAAATGTATTTTGTAAACAGAAAAATTTGGTTTTAAATACTCTCTTTAGATTCCTTTGTACTCAAATAATTTATCAAGTATTTAAATAATATTTAATAATTGTAATTACTTTTTTTTCAGGCTTGAAATGCTTCAAACATTAGCAGTATTACCGATACCAAATAAAACAATGCTTCAAGATAGTAAAGTACTACCAACAGTGGAAAAATGGTCCACGGATAAAGACCTGGGATCTCCTCAGGACTCTGACAGCAACTCACCAAAGAATGAGCAAGACGTCATCCATACTCCAACGGATAGCAAGGAGAAAATTAGGGACAGCCCAAATAAGAGTGAAATTGTGAAAAAGGAAGATGAAAAACCTGAAAGAAGCATAGAAGACCAAGAAGAAGAAATAAGATTTTTAGCAACAAAACTCTTGGAAGGTTGGGCGAACTTGAAGGAGGTTTTTAGAATTCCGAAGAAAGAAAGAATAGAACAAATGAAAGAACACGAAAGGGAAGCGAATAAGAAGTTTATGCAAAGTGGTTATGGTGGTGAACATGATAGCAGCAGAAAAAGCGACAGGTACCGTCATTTGTCTAGATATAAAATGGAGAGGGACGGCGGCAGGAAAGGTTCCAAATCAGGAGAGAAACCTAGTGCTGAATTTATACGACTCAGTAAAATTGAGAGAAGAAAATTGTTTGCTCTTCAGCATGAATTAAAGGAGGAAGAGAGACGATTAAAGCAAAGAGAAATGTGGAGGCAACATGAGTTGAACTGTTTGATAATAGGAACAGATCCAAGGTTTACAGCACCATTTGACCCTAATAGAGGGTACCAATGTATTTGGAATCCACAAATAGGTGAGGATTTTGATAGATTATCAACTTTTATAATGACTCGAGCATATCACATTTAGGGCTAGGAAGGATCATTATTAATTAGTGGTAGAAGAAATTTTGCAATTGTTCATAAATTGTTTTTATATTTTTGTTGCTGAAGGTATATTATAAGTAATTTAAAAAATCAATAAAAGCGTTAGAAAGATAGCTTCGATTATAGTGACATTTAGAAACTTGCTTTACATCATTTAGAAAACTCGCAGCAGTCTACTATAATTAGAAGGTAATCAGGTTGAGTAGTTATTAGTTTTTTAGTGGTTGCATTCCCTAAACATACTCTCAAGATGTAGTCCAATCTACAAAAACCCGATGTTAATTTTACAAAAATTGTTAGCAGGGTAGAAAAATGTGGTCATGTAGAAAAGACAATCTAAGAAAGATTGCATTTTATTTCTCCAAATTTTTAATAGCGAACTTAACCTAAAAAAGTAAAAGAAAAACGGTTTTTCGCTAATAAAAAAAAAGATCTCTAATCGAAAAAAGTCAAGTGAGAAAGTTGTAGGTATTAAAATTATCTTTCGATTGATGTATAAGTTATAGGGTAGTGCGCAAACCTTAGGAAAAAATGGGAAAAACCTTTAAAAATCACGTTTTTTAAATTTATTAATTACTTTTTTTTTTAACTCAACTTACAAATATGTTATTTGGTAAAAATATATACTCTTGATCAGGGAATTATCGTAGAGCAAGACTTAAAAGCTCAACATCTTCTTTAAGACTTGTACTGCCAAGTGCAATTAAATAAAAGTTGATTTTTAAAATTTTTGATGTTAAAAATGGCACCCAAAAATTTTTGAGTTTAAGTTTTTCCTTTGTTTTTTTTTAAATATTTATTGAAACCGGACTAGTGACAATCAATAGTCGCCATTTTTTTACGTATTTAAAAAAAATTATCGTATGGCCATCTGGAGCCAAGATAATTTTTTTTTTCTAAAAATTCCTCAGTCATTTCTATTTATTGCAGACATTTGAAATTCACACAATTTGTTGTTCAATTCTTAGTCTACAATAAAAAAAATATTCGCAATTATTTGATTGGTGAAATCTATCAAAATAACAGTGTCGAAGTTGTCAACTGTCAAATGTCAGTTATTATAAAAAATGACTTCAACGTCGGAAAATATTTGTTAATTGCGTGATAAAAGTTACTCTGATCAAGATCAAAAGAATATTATTGGAGAACGTGCGATCAAATCGATCATAGACGCTAGCAAAAGGAGGAAAGATGGTAAATATGTTAAACTTGATGGCCTTGTATCTTTAAATGTTTATAAACAATGCTACGCCAGCTATGTTCGAGAAGGTAATATCAGAGCTGAAGAAAAACTTACGAAAGAGTTAGAACTAAAAAGGCGAAATATGGTGGATTTCACCAATCAAATGTTTGCGAAAATGTTTTTATTCTAGACCAAGTATTGAGCAACAAATTATGTAAATTTCAAATGTCTATAATAAATAGAAATGACTGAGAAATTTTTAGAAAAAAAAAATTATCTCGACTCCAGATGGTCATACGATAATTTTTTTTTAAATACGTAAAAACATGGCGAATATTGATTGTCCCTAGTCTGGTTTCGATAAATATTAAATAAAAAAAAAAAAAATACAATGGAAAAACTTAACCTCAAAATTGGCACTCTTTTTGGGTGCCATTTCTAACATCTAACTACCAATTAACCATACTTAGTAAATAACTTTGTTTATCTGTGGACACTTTTTAAACAGTTAATTTTTAATATACCCTGTTTTTGTTACATGTGTTTTTTATTAAGTATGGTGTGTAATCTGGTTTTGACAAAATACTTGCTTGGATCAAGTTAAGCAGTTTCAAGTAAATAAGTCGAGAGGTAAGAGAATGTAACAGGTCTGCCAGTTGGTCAAGTACGTATCTACGCCCACGAAATAGTCTCATGCTCTGGGTTGAACCTTGGTAAGTGGGGTAAAGTATTGATGAAACTTTAAACGTTATAACATGACCATATTTTTTTATCCTGCCAACAATGTTTGCAAGGGCTTGTGTAGATTGATTTGACTAATGAGTAAAACTTGTAATAGTAATTAATAGTTCAGTGGACGATGTAAGCTACTTGATGAAATGCATGTAGATAATGGTCGGTGTTTGTGAAAACACTCTTGATTTTTGGCCTTGCTTGCAGAGGTATATAAAAAATTATTTACAAACTAAAACGATAATGTTTTAAATTTATTTAGGCCAGTGGCAAAACTACCCACTCCCACCTCAAAACCAAGTCTTGTATTCACCGCAGCCACCAACTCCGAGTAATATCAACCTACCACCATCACTGCCAAATTTAAGTGTGCCACCCCCTCAGCTGCAGATGCCGAAAAGTATCCCTAACTTCCCCTATGCTGCACATATAGGCATACCCACTAGCTTGAATGGGGGAATTTCTACCAATATTGCTATAGCAGGACAAGTTCAGCCTCCTCCACCTACGAGCGTACCTCAAATGCATATACAGCAGCAACTACCAAATCTACCAGCAAATGTCTCGCAAATAAATTCCATGCAAGGTATCCCAGGTGCCTTGCCCCAGAATATACCAACACATCCTCAGGTATGCTATTAATAGTTTTTTTTTTTTAGTAAATGGTATTTTATTTAAAAATTAGCAAGAACATTCAAAATACAAAAACAAACAAATTTAAAAACTCTTATTATGGCAATGAATGAAATAATATGACTAATAGGAACTTGTATTAATATGTGTATTTATTTAAAGTGGGGGCGTCAATCTAAAACCGGGTACCCTGTTCTTAAGAAGGTGAGTAATAAAATGGGGAATTTCGGTGATTTTTTTATTCAAAATAGTACCATGGAAAAGATCCATTATATTTCATATATACAAGCCTAACACTCTGTGATTACGAGCGTTAGGCTTGAGACCATATGTTATGGACGTTTAGTGGCATTTTTAATGTGTTACTGAGATAGTAACAGTGGAATAGACCTCTTTTGAAAGGCATAACACGACTAGATACTGTTGTCTCTCTTGAGTCCGAGTTTCAGCTGTGACAGATGGAAATGTCGCAGGCAGTGGTTGTTATGTTGTTTGTTTGTATGCTTGGCCTATTGAACGATGGAATAGCTTTGGCTGAACTCCGCCAAAACATTAATGCAAATATAGCACTAAAAAAACTCTCACCAAAAAAGTGAGTTTATATGATATAAGGGAAGTCGAGTCAGAATAACTTTTGAGTAAACTTTTACATTATTAAAAAACTTAACACAACACTAAAAAGAGAAAAAATAGACTATTTATTACGTGTCATTCATATGATAACATATACACTAATATTTTCACAAATAGTGTATTGGGAGCATACTCGTATTATGTGTCAAACAAAAAACGAAATTCTCCATTATTGGTGTACTAGATGTTGTGTGTAACACCATCCGAGTATCCAGATTTTCTTACTTTTTATTGGGTATTTTGCCACTGAAAAATATTTAAAAATTTTAATGAAAAAACCTCTGCGCCAAACGGATCAGACAGAGGTTGGTTCTTGAGTACTTGACTGTTTCAAAAAGTCTCACACCTAAAAATATATAAACTAGAACAATGTTATAAACTAAAAACTGAAAATCAAAGCTATAGGTAGTTAACGTTTTGGAAGAGAATCTACTTCCGTTCTCAAAACTTTTTTGGCCGTCAACCATGACAGTTCTTTGTTTATGGTTGACGGCCAAAAAAGTTTTGAGAACGGAAGTAGATACTCTTCCGAAACGTTAACTACCTATAGCTTTGATTTTCAGTTTTTATATAACGTTGTTCTAGTTTATATATTTTTAGGTGTGAGACTTTTTGAAACAGTCAAGTACTCAAGAACCAACCTCTGTCTGATCCGTTTGGCGCAGAGGTTTTTTCATTAAAATTTTTAAATACTTTTCAGAGGCAAAATACCCAATAAAAAGTAAGAAAATCTTAATATGCCACAAATAAACAATTACAGACAATATCCAGATTGTAGGTACATATACATGATGTTTTTCCTGTATCAAGGTGATATTTTGACGAGGGTATCCAACAAAATGACGATTTTATAGCCTTAATTTATACCTGAAATGCTGTTAAACTAGTGTCAATATTTTTTTTGACAATGATTTATTGGAAACTTACATCAAAATACCTATTGTTAATTAAACAGTTATAACATTTGATTAGATGTGGCTCGTGGCACCATTATAACGTCAACATGTCAGATATGTATTTTTAACAAAATTTTTGAATTTCCTGATTAAATAACTCGAGAATAATACCCCACACTTCACATTTTATGATGAATTTGGCGATTTTGACGTCTTTATTAATGCCTGAAATGCTTCTTAATTAGTGTTAACCATTTTGATGATGGCAAATTATGTGAAAGTTGCATTTAATATTAAAAAAAAGAAAATGTAAAATATCTTCTGAATGATCATCATTTTGAACCAACATTATCGAGAGGAAGGGTGCTGTGGGTTAATCACTTCTTTTGGTCGTAGGACCATATATTCCAAGTGGTTTCATTTTTTCATTAATGGTTATATTTTTTTCATGTAGATATATTTTTTTCATGTACCATGTAGAATGAAATGTAGAAGAAATTATAGTTTTATGTTGGATGCCTGGTTACAATGCCACCTAATTTGATGTGGTTTATTTCAAACTATTTTTGGTTTATATATTAAATTTGGCTAATATTCTTTATTAAACAGATACCTATAAGTATGCCGAGTACTCCGGTTCCGTTGGTGCAGTATCAAGAGCAAGCTAAGAAAGAAGAGGATCCCTTGCAGGTGAAGTTCATGGGACCTATTCCCCCACCTGTTAAATTACCTCCCAAATGGAAATGTGCCAAAGATAAATTTGGGAGACCATATTATTATCATATTAAATTAAGACAAAGCCAGTGGGAACCGCCACAATTCGTGGAGCCAGTGGAGGAGCCTGAAGAATGTGAGTTTTTAATGTTGGCATGTTGCTGTGTGACTGTTTATAAAATACAGTTTTTGTTTTCTTAAAATGATTTATAATAGTATTGTAATTAATTTTCGACTACAACATTAAATAAATTTTCAAAAAATTTGTCAATAGCTAAATACATTTTTGATCACATAGATTTCAAATAGAATATTTCCACATTAATATGAATTATTTTAAACTAAACTCACAAAGATCTTTTTTGTTATGCTTATAAAGCGTCTGATTTTAGCTTCTGAATCAGAATCCAGTTCAGACACGAGCAGTGTTAGCTCAGATACAAGTTCTGAAAACTCCGAGAGTGACGATGATATTGACGATACAAGACTTTTACAGGAGGTGCGGAAACAGATGGAAATATCAGCTAAATTGACTTTAAAATCTGTTGTACCAGATCATGTTAAAAGTGAGGAGACTTCTACACCTAGTCCCGACGACAAAAACTCTGAAGACAACGATATTGAGATTGATGAAGAAAATGACATGAGCATGATGACTTCCTTTCTTGATGACGAAGTAGATAGACCGTCAATAGATATAAGGCTAAAAGAACAATTTGATCTGTTAAAAGATGATAAGCCACCACGAAAGAAAAGAAGACTGGGATTATGCGAAGAAATTCTTATTAGTGTAAGCTAAACAAATATTTCTATTGTTACGTGTTTATTCTCCCTAGTATAACCCCCAAAACCGTGGGTTTGAAAATTATAACACCAGATAACACCAACACTATTAACTCACACTAACTACTTACAATATCTATTACTTCACTAATACAGCACTAAACACTATTTAGTATTTGCTAGTTCGCTTGTCTGATCACTTTGTTACATTTCACTTGTCCTCACTTCTTATATACATTCAGAACTATTCACACCAGATAACACCAACACTATTAACTCACTAACTACTTACAATATCTATTACTTCACTAATACAACACTAAACACTACTTATTATTTGCTAGTTCGCTTGTCTGATCACTTTGTTACATTTCACTTGTTCTCACTTCTTATATACACTCAGAACTATTCAGAATTTAACTGGCTTCTTCTCCGCTGACTCAGTTACCGTTTGTGCCCCACAGACGGCATTTCTCGAATAGTCCAATCTTCTTCAGAATAGAAATCTCGCATTCCACTTCTCCAGCGCCATCTCTGATAGGAGTATTGAACTTCCACAATACAGAGTACATGCAGTGACATGTCATCTCTAATAAAGTTCACCCCCGCGCCACTGGACTTTTTTCCTTGTTGAATCGCATAGACCACATCATTGATCTGGGTAATAACAGTACACAGTCCTTCCCAAGGTGGTTGAAATTTTGAGGACTTTCCTTTCTTCCACCGTGGGTTGTACAACCAGACCAGATCATCGGCTTTGAACTACCCTGAACTGTCCTTGCGATCATAACAAGCCTTCATTCGGTCACTAGCCTATGGTGATTTGGCCTTTAACTCAAGGATATTTCTTAGCCGTTCACTGTAAATCTTAATTAATATATATGGATGATCGGATGTACGGCAAACATGAAAATTCCTCATAACGGTCAGTGCGTAAATGTGTGTGTATTTATGGTCGGAAATTAGAGACGCGAGTCAGACTACTGTATAAGTTTAATGTGTGAACAACATCTTAAAAGTTGAGCATATGCATGAGTCTACTTTAACATATATATTTAGTGTGTGAGCAAAATTTGAAAGTCGTGAGCATGAATCAGAACTGGCTCATGTGCCCATCCCTGCTTTGTTACAGTGTACTTGTTTTTACTTCATATTTCCACTCAGAGCTATTCAGATCTTAACCGACATCTTTGTCGCTGATTCGGTCATCTTATATACCCCACAAATGGCATTTCTCAAATAGTCTAATCTTCTCTAGAATTCAGCTTTTCCAGCACCATCTCTCTAATAGGAGTGCTGAACTCCCACAGTACAGTATAGGCTTTTATAAAGTATAGTGGTATGCCTTCACTAATAATAATAAGTTCGCCCCCATGCCACTGGACTGTTATTATTTTCATTATGCATTTTCACTAACTTATGTTTTTAATTTATTATTTCTCTGGCTACAGCCAAGAAGTGAGGAGGATAGACTGCAATTCAGAGAAGATATAAAGAGGTACAAAGCAAACAAGGAGAGATTAAAGCGTCAAAAAGACTTGATTTTGCAGCAAACTAGAAAACAATTAAGGGAGACAGAACCAAAGAAACCACGAGAAAAACGTCTTAGGACCACAGTTAAATCACGAATAAAAGAAATGCCTGATTTTAACAGTGAAAATGCCAAGAAAATTAAAGAGAACTTCAGATCTAATATGGCATCAACTGTCGTTGGCGCTCTGAATGCATATAGGAAGCCGGATTGCAAAGAAGGAAGGATAACAAATACTGAAGATTTTAAACACTTGGCTAGGAAGGTAAGAATAAAAATCTATTATTCATTTCAATATTGTACCACTTGTAACCTAATTACCTGGCGTTATTACTTCGTCAGTCTTCATTTATACATTTTTTTGGTGAACCAATTCTCTCTGATGGAATGTGGGCATCATTTATGTGTGTCATTTTGGGTTTTATTCTTGGAGTAAATATGAATTATCCATATATCCGTATATACTTTCATTTCACTATGATAAATAGTATCCCAATACTCATCATTTCACTTGCTGCTATTTTAGTCTGTAGAAAAGTCAGTTGTTTGAAAATGGGATATTTGATTGACTTTTCTAAAAACGCCATTGATTCTATAATAAATAGTATAAAATAGTATAATATGAAAAATTAAGTAAAAGGTAGCAGATTTCCCATGTAAATGGGCTATTCCAGTGGGAATTGTTTACGCCGTGTCGACACTTTCGTCGGACGGGAACCGATTGCGCTACCGTGAGGTAGGTAACGTGGTTCTTAATGCGACATCGTGGAGGCCCCATTACTCCCGTTAGTTTATTATAATGTTTACTTCAATCATATGTTTGAGCGGGAACTGCTGGTGTTTGAGGTAGGTCAAGGTCGCCCGTTCAAAGTCCGTAGGTGGTATCCGAGAAGTGCAAGGACCATTTGCAAAAGCGCCGCATATGTGCCTTGCCTTTCTCGGATACCAGTTTCTCTCTTCTTACATACTTTTACCCTCTGACGGTAGTGCAAGTCGAGAAATTTAAATGTTTTGCGTTATTTTTGTATCTGCGATGCTAATACTGCCTGCGGCGCTGATAATTATTGACAATTAGATAGCAAAATAAAAACAACCTAACCTAATGAAATCACATGAAAGAATGAAATTATTATAAGAAAAAGAAGGAAAACATTATTTCTGCCGTCAAATCAAATCAGACCTAAATTTGTGAAAAAATATATCGCACCCTATGCGAGAACATTATGCATGTGCCAACCATCCAACTGACATTCACCGCTATAGCACGGAATAAATAGTCTCTCTTCTTAGATACTCCCTGACGGGAGCGCAGTGGGCTACCGTCAGACAGTAGTGTAGACACAGTGAATTTTTTATTACATTAATGACAAGTACCATATTTAAAAAAAAAAATTGCAGCTTCAATTCACAAAGAAAAAAATTGTAAACATGTGAAATTTAGTATGTCCTTGAAATGCTTATTTGAATGACGTCACTACAACTGTTTTAATATTTACGAACTTGCAGTCTTGACTGCTAATTTCTCACTGCTCTATTTGTCAGTTGTCGTTTTGCCAGAAGGTTGGGTTAGGACTGTGTTTACCAGCTAAAGCATAATATTTATGGAGTGTTTTGTGCCAAGTTGTTCAAGTAATCTTAATACCTCAAAAAAATATTCTACTAAGGACCGGTTTTTCAATGTCCAGTTAAAAGTGCCAGAAAGGTAGCTGCTAGAGTTATGCTTAGCTGGCAGTTATATCTATGGTAGTGTTTATCAACAGTAATTTAACTGCTAGCTACGTATTCATGAGTTGAATTATTTCTTAGCTATGTTGGCACTACTGATACTACCTGAACTTTCTTTCAGTTGGTTTAATTCAAATTGCGCAAGTGTTTTAGTGACAGTTTATCTAATTTAACCTCAAAATTCATTGCGTTGTCTAGCGTGTTGATTGATGTTCTGTTCTTAATTTTGTGTGTTTGTATATCAGCAATAGAGAGCGTAAAAAGGAAAAAGATGCTAACTACACTTTAAGTGATTGGAGAAAAGGAATTATTCCTGCAACTTCCTCTATCATCTCAACGATATGTAAAACAGTTTCTTTATGCAGTCGAAATCTTATTAAAAAATCTTTATCATATTAATTCTCAAAATTATTTTCTCGTTCCCTTATGGTATAGGGTCTCCTTACATACTTGATAAATTGTATAATATCATCATCATCACTGATATCCAGAACATTATTATTATTATTCATTATTGGTAATAATATATTTAAGATAAATCACAAATTAAAAACGAACAGATCAATCAATCACATTGATTTTTAGGTTAGGATGTTTTAGAATTGTCAGAAATTGAACCAAATGCGCATGTGCAAATCCACTAACAGTAGAATAAATCCTTAACTGGCACTGTCAACTCTCTGCTAAATTTACTTTCAGATAGTGAGTTTAACCCTCTGGTAGATTTTACCTGCACATTGAAAAACAGTTTATTTGCCAAATATATCTTATCTGACAGTTAAGCTATTTAATTAGACATTGAAAAACCTGCCCTTAGTTCAGTAAAAAAAAACCAAATAAATGATAGGTGAATATCTCCAGTTTTAGAGGTCTGATCGGGACAAACTAAAAGCCAAAAACCTTCGCAATTAAAATGCCAACAAATCTGTGTTGATTTTGGGTCATTTGAGTACGTGCATAACGTACAAAATTGAATAAACTGGATAAAAAGCGTTTTTTTTTTTTTCATTTTAACGCCCAGGGACGTCAATAGTTCCGATCGGCTTCACACTTTCAGAAAATATACCTTTTGTTGAAAACAAAACATCCTGAAATTTTGGTGCTCAAATATTGAACCTTGTGAACACAAATGAATTTGTTTTCTGAAATTTGAACTGCCCGCCATTTTGTGCCATTAAGTCCAAAATCACTCTTTCTCGATTGCACTGTATATGACTACTGCTATGCGTTACTTTCAAATAGAAATAACAGTCTGTTAATGCTGTTTACAAGTAACAGTTATAAAATAACAGGTTGTTAAATAGCAACTCATCTCAATTGTTTTCATTTGCATTCCTGTGTTATTGGATGAGGTTTTGTGTACGTACGTTGAGTTTTGAGATCATGTAGTATTTGCATCAGCCAATGAGCAGGTTGGATTTATAATATTATCTTGATTTTTAGCAACACTGAACACTGATGACATTGATGATAGCTGTTTATTTTACAAAAGTCGCGTATCTCTTATAAATTATTTTCGAAATTTATTTATTTATTTAATTTATGGGTTAGCCCAATTACACATTTACAATTGCATGAAGACATGCTTAACCCTTTAAGGTACAGAACACTGGGACTTTTCAAATTTTGTTTTACCTCAATTATATGTTCTAAATAATGTAAAATAGAAAAGTATCTGTCATTAGAATACTATTTTTTTTGTTAGTTTTTTTGAAAATGGGTGGTACATATTTGTACCACTGAGCGTTATAGCGAAAAAAAATATTTAGTGAGCACTGGTACAAATGTATACCATACCACATTTTGTTTTTCCGTGTATTTAAGAATTTAAACAAAAAAAAATTATCAAATTCATTTCATTTAGAAAAATAAACGATCCATTCCTGTAATTATAAAGAAATCAATAATTCTTATTACATATTTTATTTCTCATAAAATACTAAAAATTTAAAAAAGGAACAGTTATTCTTTGGTAATTACCTAGGAATGTTTAAAAGTGAATTATTATTTGTTTGCTTAATTGTATTGAGACATATTCTTTATAGGATTTTGCAAACATCAGAAAAAATAACTATCTACGAGAACTAAAAGAAAAGCTGTGTAAAAATATTATTGAAATCTTTGCATTCTTTCGATAACCTGACTTCTGGTTATGCTAGCAAATTAAAAATCCTTAAGGAAAATCTTATAAAGAATATGTTTGAATATAATTAGGAATGTCATCATCTGCATCTGAATCTCCATTTACATCAGAATTTATTGCCATATCATCATCTATTTCGTTTAGTATCAATTCGACGTCTTTGGGATTCTCCAAATCATAAAAAAAAAATTTGAATATCTGAAAATCAAGATAGAGAACCAAAAGTCATATCCCTATACGATTATAGGAACTATATAAATGAAATATAAAATTTTTGTAAGTATCTAGAAACGAAAGTTTAGTGGTACGTATATGTACCACTTTTATTTAGAAAACAAAGAATAAACATACACTTTAAATATGAATGAGAGTATATAGAACAACATAAATAACGGGACAGATCATGAGAGTATATATCCTTAATTATAAGCAAAGAAGTTATCCGTAATCCATAATAATTACATCTCAAGTGTCTTTTTAAATTATCGACTGAGATATTGTAGAAATCTACTTGAGTATTGTTAGCATTTTTTACAATTCTAGTTATACCTAGATTGGTACCATATAAGGTTCGGTGATTCTGTATGGAGAACATATATGTTTCTCTTAAATGTCTCTGTGGAACATAAAAGTCTATTGTAGAAAGTAATTCTGGAGAGTCAGTAATGCCACTACTAATCGTGAATGCCAAGACAATATCTGCATTGATTCTTCGTTGCTTCAAGGTACAAAGATATAAGTTATGTAAAATTTGTTTATAATCAATATCTTCAGTAGCAATGTTGGTCTTATATGCAGCATAGCATAAGAATCTTTTTTGCACCCTTTCTAATTTATCTATATGTGTTTGAAAATATGGAGACCATATAACTGAACAGTTTTCTAAATGAGTTCTAACCAATCAAATATATAATGATTTTATTGCAGCTATGTTTCTAAAATCTTTAGTATGTCTTTTAATAAAACCTAGCATTTTTAGAGATTTATTGCATATTAAGTCAATGTGATGCACAAATGTCAGTTTGGAGTCAAAATATATGCCTAAATCACATATTACATCTACAATTTTAATTGTTGTATCCTTAATTACATACGTGTTTATAGATGGGGATATCTGTTTACTGAACTGGATATATTTGCATTTTGAAATATTCAGTTTTAGCTTTTTCCGCTCACACCAACTATGAAATCTGTTAATATCTTCTTGCAGTTCAACCATGGAATTGGAATCTTTAATTTCTTTAAATATTTTAAGGTCATCTGCATACATTAGTACCTGACTATGTAAGAAGCATTCTACAACATCATTAATAGATTGAACAACAAATGTGCTAAGTGCGCTCCTTGGGGAACACCTGACCTAACTTGAATTTCATGAGAATAGTTATTAACTTTTACAACTTGAACTCTATAACTTAAATATGATTTTAACCACTTCAAAAGAGTGCCGTGAATATATCGTGATAATTCATTTAGAAGCAATGTATGATCTACTTTATCGAATGCCTTGGAGAAGTCTGTGTAAACTGAATCCACAGAATAAATATATCCCTTCTCCAAAGATTTGACGATAAAGTCTTCATATATTAACAGATTTGTTGTTATAGATCTAAATTAAACTTTATTTCGATGAAAGCACAATTTTTACGCATTACGGAGAGAGGTAATAAACGCCCGTTTATAAGCGGTGGACAGAAGAATTATTAATAGAGCTTATTAGTGCCGATGACGATCTTTTGAAGGGAAAATTTTCTAATACATTTACCTATCAAATCGCACAACATAAATGGCCAGCAATTGCCATCCAATTAAATTCAGCGCTCAAAAAATTGCAACATCTGTGCGATCGATTACACCTGTTGTACCGGAAATTTCTACATTTTTCATAAAATATTCTCCTATTTTGTTGACGCTAGGCTACAGTGTTTGGAAATGTAATCCACTCATGAAATATGTCCAGGTTGTTTAACCTCCTCTATGCACTTGCTTACTGCAGCTTGGCTCACCGACGAGAACTAACTTTGCTTCCAGCGCAAGTTTGGTAACTACCAGTTGCAAAAAAATTTAATGTTAGACATTTCCAAGAAAAATGTCCCAATTTGCCGCTTCCTCCAAAACCAGTGATTACACGTTGAGGAACATAGATAAACGCAGCATGTTACTACTATGTTAACTTCAACTCACTAAAGGAAGTTGTAGACACCTTAAATGAAGATGCTACTGCGGTTAAGCATGCAAAGAACTTAATGAATATTTCAAATATTAAAAATGATTTGAAATTTATATTCGAACGTTTTAAAATAATGACAAGAATTATAGAAAATCTCCATCCAAATTTGTCCTTGGAAGAAACATTTAACAAAGTAGATACTGTTCAAAAACCAATTAATGAATTCCGGGTGCAACTGTTGAGGTTATATAAAAAAAGTGGGTTGCTGTTTTACAAAGGAATCCAGACTTGGCGGTCGTATTTGCCATTAGCAAAAAAATTGTAACACAACCAGATGCCTTCCTTGATCAGTTGCCTATGAATATCTTTAGATAAGCTCTCACTTCTGTTGAATACGAAAGATAATTTTCGACCTTACAGTGGATATTTACTGGATACTTTGAAACTATGAACCACAAACCACCCACACTATAGACGCTCAACGACCGTACATTCGAATGGGACTAAAATTGACGCGCCTCTGGTGGTTGGAAGCGGTAGTAACGATTGGAGGGAACTTTAAATTATTTTGACTGTCAGAATAATATACATGATTTTAAAAACACATGTCCTTTTAAACAGTGCTATGCCACACTTGATATTAAAACATGACTAGCACAGTTTCCAAGACACTGAAATTATGCTGATATGCCGTAGAAGCAAATATTGTTTGGGTTTTATTTATTTGTATTTATATCATATACTATCATAGTATCATAGTAATATATACTTGAAATAAGTATCTCTTCATACTAAAGCCACAAATAGTAGATTGGTTAACAAGTGGTAGTTTTCTGGCGAAAAAATTTACACAAGTTTGGGAATACACTTTTCTTATTTATTTATTGGCCAGAAAGTACTTAGCACTTTCCAGTTCATTTTTAGATCAGAAAATCGCATTTATCAGACTGAGCCATATAATGAGAAATAAGTCCTATGAAAGCATTTACAGGACTGTCACAATCATTTTCTGGCTCAATCTGATAAAATGCGATTTTCTGACCTAAAAATAAACTGAAAAGTGCTAATTTCTGCACGATATAAAAAATGTCACAAGGAAACAACACTGTAATAATCCACAAAGACACTTGTAAAAATTGACAATTTGCCATATGACAGTACCATTTGCCACGAGAAGCTAAAGACAGCAAAGCATTCCATTTGACTGCGCATGTGCAATATTAAAATGTGAAATGTGTTAAACTACGCTTGCGCAATCAATTGAAGTTTTAAAATTTGGCGCAAATTGCGTTGGTAATTATAACCTCTGCTTGTCAATCACAGGGTAGGTGCTCTTTCTTCTTAAAGTGTATTAAATAAATTGCAACGATGTGTTAATACATGATTTTTATTAAATAATTTGTCATTTAACTAAATGAAGATCAAAATATAATATATTTATTAGTAAACAGGGTTAATATGGGTGCTAAAGTAACTTTTCAAGACAATAATTTTATATCATATTTGAGAGGCAATAAACTGGGTTTTGTAACAAATGTTTTTCTGCTTAGAATATTAATATTTATTTACAATTGGTAAAGAACAAAAATAATAGTAGGTAAGTATATATTTTTAAATATAAAAATATAGGTATAAAGTTTTGTTCCACAAATCCTGCCAAAATAGTAGAAATTTTGACAATTTATATGCACATCAACAACATAAGTATGTATATGTTACATAAAACATAAGTACATGTAAGCATAAGTAAATAAGTAACAAAGCAAACACAAATTGTAGCATCAAAAGTAATTTAATTATTACAAACAGGACTGTAGTAAGTATATAAAAAAAAAATCGTTATTGAAAACAAAATGAAATAACTCTCTACTCAAAACGCTTAAACTATGACAAAATGACACAAAAGTAATAAATAATAATAAAATGGAGCTGACAGCGGTAATTTCGAATATATTCCAGGTATTGTTTTGGATCATCCGTCTGACCGTCACCTTGGCTACTCGACTTCCCATTGTTGTGGACCTACATTCAGCAATTGATTCTATATTGCCTAGCTGGGTACTCTCTCTTACAATTTTCCCCAACCCTGTCCTCTGGTTGCTGACTCAAAATGTTCCGGAAGTAGACGGTATCGACGTTAGGCTGTTCCCCTTGGACATCTTCTGAGGCGGTTCTGGCTCTGGAAGATATTTCCATCTTCTTTAATAATTACTTTTATTCGGCTTATGCAAGCTTAGTTTAGTTTCGAAACGCTTTGTTGCTTTGTAAGACGTATACGCAGTAGGTATCATTACCCATATTTTTTTGCGATTTGGCTGAAAACAAAAATACTCTTATAAATGCAGTCATGTACGTACTTAGCTCTTTTCGGTTAAGCTAGAGAATTGGCTTAAAAAAATGTTAAAATAGCTTACCTAAGTGTATTTGTACGGTTACACACATAATAATACCTAAAGATAATTGCCGGATGTGGACATGTGGAGTGTATTCTTTTGCTATGAGGCATTACGTATTTACACATTTCCTTGTTCTCTACATCATCCTGCTTCCAACTATTGAATTCTAAAATATAAAACAAAGATCATAATAGGTATAGAGAATTTATATTATTGTAATAATTATATTACGTGAACATGAATTACATTAAAATTTCTTCAACAATGAAAATATTGATAGATATAGGTACTTATACACTTACCTTCAACATTATGGAATGTCAGCTCTTCACCGCCAACATTAAATGCATGCTTGTTCTTTAAATGGGCAATTAAATCGGCATTTATCCTAAATGAACAATAGTTCCAGTATTTGAAAACAGTTTTGTCATAAGATATTGCAGGCGGGTGCACATTTTAACATTTAATTTAATATTTTTCTAAAAACTTTATTGTTAATTTTACACAGAAAACTCATGGTTATTTTACTTTATTATTTATTAAATAAAATCGCGTCACAGGAACCACTCTGTGTGGCGGGAAAAAATACCCAACAAACGTCAAACTGTCAAATATGAAATACATAATGGCTACTCATGCGCAGTGAAATGGAATACTTTGCTGTCTTTAACGTCTCGTCCATTTGCCAATAACATCATATCAATAACACAGCGCTGCCAACTTTGCTCATAAAATTCTCTAATTATGCGACATCTCTCGGTTGGAAGCACAACTTCCAAGAACCACGTGACTGGGCCCACTTGCCGTAATTTACGTTGAGCGTCTATAGTGTGGGTAGTTTGTGCTATGAACTCTTTAAAAGTACAAAATTTGACACTTTTAAGTGGTGTTTGGATTTATAACAATTTATGTGTGAAATATGTGTACATACATTTATTATTTATTATGCCAAAATACATTGTAAACTCGTAAGGTGGTTTGTATTACATTTAATTTTGTAAGAGAGAACAAACTTACATTTAATATTTTGATGTAAAATTTTATATATGTGCGCCACTGGAATTAAACCCAAATTCCGATCACTGGTTATAACGCTGTATTTCTGAAATAATATTGATTTTTTAAAGCTGCTGCAAACTTCAATATATGTCTTACACATGCATTTTCGCACATATCAAAATATCTATTGGCCAGTTATAATGTGTTCATTAATTTATTACATTATTTCAGTTGACCCACTTTGTGATGTTAAAGGAAATGAAGCATATTGCAAGAATAGAAGACTTAACATGTACTGATAATGTCAAGACAAAAGCAAGAGAATATATAAAAAAATATATGAGTAAGTTTGGTGAAGTGTATATAAAACGTAACGATTCGCCCGATTTTAAAGATTAATTTTTACAATGTTGATCTGTGATAAATTTAAAATATTGTGCGTATACCGTATACCTAGGAAAATTGGATTTTATGTTTTTATTTAGGTATTAGCAAATTTATTTTATTGTATTTATTTTGTTATTATGATTTGTATATAAAAAGTTAATACTAAAGTAATAAAATATTTGATAAGTTATGTGTAAAATATAGTTGTTGTCATTTAACAATGAATGCATGTTGGACTAGAAATTTATGGACAACTTGGAATAAATGAACTAAACATTTAAATAAAAACGATTTTAATAAGGATAGATTGTCGTATGCATCGGATGCCCATGAGGTCAATGTGAAAGTTGTAGAGAATTAAATTATCTACAAATTGTCTTTTTTATTTTTTACTCCCCCCTCACCCTTTAAGATATTCAAGGTCAAGGTTTCAAAACCACGTTTTTTCGCGAATATCTCGCGCCAAAAAAAAAATCAAAAAGCAATAAAGTTAATATGAAAGTTGTAGAGAATTCAGTTACGTACAAGATTGATCTTTTGCATTTTTTTCTAGAACCTCGCCCTTTTACTATATTTTTAAACAGGCCAATCACTGGTCAGCTGACGATCATTTGAGCGAGTGTGGTGGGGTGCAGACCCCATGCTGCACGTTAAACAGTAGCTGTATAATGTTTTTACCAGTAACAGGGCAACTAGAGCTCTCTTTAAAGTTAAATATTATGTTTAATAAATGTTGTACCAAGTTTTATTAAAAGTATAGGAAATTCTGGATGCTTGTTTTCATTCCGAAACTAACAGTAAAAATAAAAAGAAATAATACAGTCCACACGAAGTAGAAGAAAACCAGTGACAAACACGGAACTTAACCCAAGCCAGTTTACAATACCCATATCAAGGTGATTGTAAAGAAATAGGTAATCCGCCATATTGGATTTAGAATGACGTCACACACCTTATTGTATTCTACTGTATAGACCCTTTTATTTGATACCCATATCGAAGGGGTTGTCAAGAAAATGGTAATCCGCCATTTAGTGGTGGCTGCCATATTGGATCTACAATAATATTGAATATACTATATTGTATTGTCTTTAGAATAAAAGTGGTGTGCAAAATTTCAGCATGATTGGATATCGGGAGGTGGTAAAACATTCAAATACCAGATTTGAACATACATACATATGTACACATACAACATTTCGAGCTAAAGAAAACCATATCATATTCACTTAGATTACGATAGGCTTTCACAATAAATGTGCCTTCCACTACCATCTTGAATATATCTTTATCTTTATATATATTAATGATAGAGGTAAACTTAGCATGTCTTTTATTATGTTTAGTTAAATCACTATCTATTTTTTGGTATTTTCTTGAGTATTAAATATACCATCTGCAAAATGAAAATGGCCTGTTGTAAACGTTAACAATTCGTAACAAATAGGAATACACAATCCCACACAGTGCTAAGTAATTGTTAAGTGCTCATTAACCAGAAAAGTGTTACATTTCTTGCGCAAAAGTAGTATGCAGTTTTTGCAAAAATAAAACCTATTCAACTCTCATTTCGGCATTGGTTTTTACATGTCGAGCTCGTTGTACAGCAGTGGAAGGCGCTTGCAGATTCACACGCCTCCCGTAATCTTGTTACTGAAATCACGAATAGTTGGATGAAAGTTGACCTTCATCCATTTAAAAACATCAGCTGATCATCGTCGTCAGACTCTCCAAAAATAATTTCGTGATTACTTACGTTTTCAAAAACCTCCTCACTTATCTCTGAATCGTCCAGCAGCTTATTTCAATCATCGTCATCTTGTACCAAGAACGCCTCATTGTCGTTGCTGCTCATAAGAATATCTAGGAGTTTTGCTTCAGAATAAGGTCTGTGACGGAACATATTGATATGGTAATACGTATTATCCACACACATCAATATTAGATGAACTGAGAAGAAACGGTAAAATTACACGTGTATACTGTGTGTATACTCATGCTACGAATTTATGGGCAGCCAATTACACGGAAGATTTAGTAGTTTATCTTAAATTCACTTCACGCCACAATCTACATTTATGGATTAGCTTTGTCAGGTAAAGAAAGAAGAGTAACAAAAAATAAGGTATAAGAATATAAAGTATGCAAAAATTATTCGAATAAGAACATATAAGAAAAAATAAAATTACACAAATGTACACACAATAACATTTTACAATATAAAACAAGACATAAGTCAATGTAAATAAAAATACACCAATATATACTTATGTAGGCATATAGACTAGTTGGGACTGTCTAACTGCGACACAATATTCTTTGAATTCTTTTAGGCTATAAAAGTATTTCTCTAATAATAGGCTTTTTACATTACTTTTAAATATATAAGCCAATTTGTTATTTTTTATTTGGGGAGGAAGCAAGTACTTATGGCCGGCATAATACTGTTCTTATTTTGTGTTGGGTACATATGAATATTTGTGTGTTTTATAATTGTTAATATTTTGATGAATATATGTCGATGGTTTTAATATATAAATACATACAAAAGTCAGTACTTTTTTAATTAAAAAAATATTTCTACAGGATGTATAATTTTCAATTATGGGTGGATATGTCTGCTTTCAGCATTTAACCCATCCTCTGGCCTCATGTAAATATCCAGGTTCCGCAATGGGAGTACTCAAAATTTTTGCGGGTTTTCTGATATCAAAAATGGAAAGGTTGACTCATATGGAATTATTCTGACTAAATAGCAACCACTTGCCAGCCTTTTTAAATTAGAGACATGCGAATAAACTTTGGGTCTTTCGATGTTTAATGATACATTTTAAACAATATTCTTAATTTGTAAAATGAAATTTTAAACATGACCGTCACCAAAAGCAAGTTATTATTTTTCGTTATCAAACATTTTGTAACCAAATAAGTAGGCGACCCAGTAAATCCAGGGCCCTTACAACTTGATATTACATATGAAATTAATTTCTTTGAATTTATTAAAAATTGCTAGTGGCACCATCTTCTTTATATTTGTAAGATTTATAATAGTGAAATATGGAAAAGAAACCCCCCACCACATACGAGGCGAATTAAAGAATTCTAAGTACGTTACATATGTAGACTGTCAAAATAAAACAATTTTGGTTAATTCTTTTTAACAGCGTTTATTTTATTTTACAAATAGATGTATTTAAAATTTAAAAATTAATTGTTTTATGGAAGCAAAGAATTAAAAACATGTGAATATATTAAGTACATTATAAAAATGTAAAAAGTTTATGGCCTCTTTGGTTAAAACAGATAAAAATAAGTACAAATAAATAAAAAAATAACACATTAAAATAGGCAAGACCTAAAACAAACTATACACAAAACTAGGTAACAATAAGAGGTTACATATTAAAAGTGACTGTTTTTTGACTATTACTGTTTTTAACACTATTTAATAGGGCTGCTTCAAAGGTTTGCAATGACTTGTTGACCCTGGCAAATAGTAGACTTAAATTATTTTCATTGTCGGAGGGTTGCAAATTAGCTAATGCTTGATAAATCTGATTCATAGAAGACATAACTTCTGCCTTACTTAACTTCTTGGTCGGTTTTTTAACTTCAGTCCACGTTAAACTATTTACAAAATCACTAATGTTTTCAAATCCACCCATATTTATCTTTTGTAACAATAAAAATGACTGCATGTTTTTACTTGGGTCTGTGATTATTAACGAATCTGTATTAAAAGTGCAAATGAGTCCATTTTTGCAACACCAGTTTTTAATGTTATCTAAAATATCATTTTCACATATTTGGATGTTTTCTTCAGTCAACACCCCTTCTAGTTCTTCTAGAAAGTTAGTTCTGTATGGTGATAGATTAACATCATTATTTGCGGTTTTCATTATTCGTACTCTTGACTCAAGTTCAGCTTTGCATTTTTCAGCTTCGGCAAGTTCTTTCATTTGTGTTTCTTTGGTTTCCATAAATCTTTGCTCCCAACTTCTTTGTGCTTCAAGGAGTTTATTTTCTGTTTCCATTAGTTTACTCCGAAGTTCATCCAATTCTTCATTGTTGCTATCATTAATCAATATTAAAGATGATGATGACAGCGAATTTCGCTCATAGTCTTGTCGTAGTGCCCTTAACCTATCAACTTCTGATCTCAATTCACGAATAAGGCGATCATGAGGATTTTCGTTGACTCGAGCTCTATTTACTATTGACCTGGCTTGACATGCGTATCGCAGGGTAGCTAGAGTCTCATCTAAATGGGTACTCGCAGGAGAAATTGTTGCCAACATTGAGGTGAGTGAGTTTCCTCCCAAACTTTCCTAAAAGAAATATTATTTATTAATGATTCGAGGATACAGCTAAGAGAAATGTAGTATAATATTCTATTTCAAAAATTTAGTAAGTTTAAAATGTGACAGTTTTCAATTATTTCAGTCTTAAATCTTCGATTGCCCCAATAACAGGAATAAAATGGTATGGGTGGGGCCTATTTGAGTAATAATTATTCCTTTGAGTGGTTTCAATAAAAGTAAAACTAATTAAAACATTTAGAATAGTGGCAAAAAATGGTTTTTAGACTATTCTAGAAATAGACCGTCATGCATGTTTGTGGAAAAGTAAGGAATACTTAAATAATCATAACAGAAATGCAAGAGATTCTCTTGGAAAAATTGAAAGAAAAGCAGATGCTACTTTGGAATTCTTGAAAAATAAAACAACCTAACCTTATACTCTTCGCCGACTTACTGCACTTTTTATACAATTCTGGCACATTCTATAGAATACCCCTCTCAGTTTTTTTGTAAGTAATATTAGTTTTAGACAGTTTTTGTATAACTACAAAACAAACAAAAATTGATTTTTTTTAAAATTCAAATAATTAATAACTGTATTGTTTATTCGTCAACTTTGTTCAAAAACAATGGGGTTCTTCCTCTAGTTAACACGAACTTACTGTCCAAATTTCAATACAATCGGAGTTTTCGTTCTTAAAAAAAGAATTTAAGTTTGTGGACAACAGTGAATACTATCTGTTGTTTCAACGGTCGAATCAACTTGGTGTTGTTAGTGTTGTACAACCTGTATTACAATGAATCGTATAGTCAGGCCCATTCTAGCTCATAACTAATAATATGTAGATGTAGAAAACATAAAACACAAAATTTCAGACAACCAAAGTATTACATAAACAAGATAAAATATGCACGATATCAATATAAGAAAAAAACATTATGTTACAATTTAAAACTTCTTGAATAGAGTAAGGCTCAATATCACATTTATACTTGAAAGCTTGCTTCTTGAAACAGATGAAACGAAAATTAACTTTGAGGCTTGTAGCGAGTACATTAAAAAAATGTATTGTTGCCTAATAGGGTCCCTTCTCAGTGAGAGTTAGATGGTGTTTAGGAAATGTATATATATATTATGAAACCAATAGGTTTCATAATAATGACTAAATTGAGATGGTTCAAAGTCGACGTTAATTTTGAAATACATTAAACAAGAACATATATGCCTGGAACTAGGAGCATGACATTTTC
Organism: Stenurella melanura; assembly: GCA_963583905.1. NCBI lineage: Eukaryota > Metazoa > Arthropoda > Insecta > Coleoptera > Cerambycidae > Stenurella > Stenurella melanura. Next base: position 116,206,762 of record OY757311.1, read on the forward strand.
TTTGAAACACCATCTACAGGACTCAATAAACTTTTTCTTGAAAATTATTTGTCTAGCTCTTTTTTGCACTCACTATATGAATGCTGTATACATTAGTGGAACCATCCCAAGTTTCAATTCCATACTTGACAGTACAATAAAAGTTAGCATAATACACTGTTTTGAGAGTATCTGCATTAAATGTACGCGATAGGAGTCTAAGAGCATCTCAGCCTTTATTTAATTTTCTTAAAACATCATCAATGAGGTCGACCTATTTGCGCTTGGTATTCATTACCACGCCTAACATCTCGTACTGTATGAAGTGGGAATTCGTATTTCATTAGTAAAACAGTCAGGATTTTGCACTGTTGATTTGTGAGTTTTAAAAATGACACACATGTTGATTTAGATTCATTTAAACAATGACCAGAACCAGAAATGATCTATATATACACACAGTTAGGACAAATTATGGACAGAATGATTTATATCACAATGGTATGGTAATGTATAATAGATTACCCATTGAAATAAAAACATGTCAATCTATTATTATTATTAAAATTAAATGATTAACAGAAAACCTATCTCTTAAGAATTTCCATGACTGAATGGGAGTTTTCTGGGATTCCGCCAGACGAAATCAACAAAATTAAGAGCTGTAGTTGTTGATTTACTTTTTCTGCAGCCATGTTGAAAATTGTGAAAAACTTAAATTTGTATAGAAAAGCAAGAAGTCTGTTATACATAAGAGTTTCTAATATTTTTGAGAAGACCAACAGCAGATCTCCTGATACTCATGAGCATCTTCTCGTTGAAGAACAAAATATATCGAAGGCAAATACAAATCTCCCTATTACAATACTAACGATTCAGCTTTTCAAAACATATGGTTTTGATTGATGAAGAACTTGCTAATCCTATAGAAAATTTAAAAAACGGGCTGAAAGTAAAAATACTGAGGCTATTTCTGACCAGTGGATTCGCATGAACATAAAGTTGGCACCCAGAGTTAGCACCCCGATTTACACTGGGTCTGAAATGGCAATACAAAGAGCTGCCGCACTGCTGTTGGCGGGGATTATCTTGTTTCAAGGAGTAGAAGAGGCCTGTCGGGGTGGAAAGTGGCAGCTCGTTATTGGTCCAGGCGAAAAAGAGTTTTCCGACTTGAAAACTCGCCTTGGCATTGAGCCGCCGCGCTGAAAATTAGTCAACAGGTATCTATTGGTAAAAGAAAAGCATCCTCAGACAGAAAATCTCAGCAGCACTTTGCTCTTCTCTTCCACAGTCGAAAAACTCACCCTGGCATTGAGCTGCTGCGCTGAAAAATGGTTAACAGGTACTTATTGGCAAAACAAAAGCATTCACAGAAAGAAAATCCTGCCAGCTCCTTGCGTTTCTTTTCTGCGGTCAGAAAACTGTTCCCCCCAAAAAACTCGTCTTGGCATTGAGCTGCCGCACCGAAAATTAGTACCTATTTGTAAAAGAATAGCATCCACATAGAGAAAATCGTGGGAGCTATTTGTTCTTCTCTTCCACGGTCGGACAATTTTCCCCCCTGGAAAACTCGGGCTGCCGTGCTATAAATTCAGTGTCGGACTGGGAGGCCGGACAACCGGGCAAATGCCCGGTAGGCCCCTCCAAAGACCCAAAATGTGGCCCCCCTATAAATCCAAAATGTGACTCCCTTGCCCTATGTGACATGTGGACATTTGCAAATACCAATATCAAAGCGTCCAGTAAATCACTATAGTTTCGAAACTCGAAGAACGAGACAACAGTGGAAAATAGACCGTTCTCGTACAAAATAGATCGTTTTTGTATTATAGTAATTTCGACCTGCTTGAACAAGCGAAGCGGAGGAAGTGACGAGGCTTTTGATTGATATTTTTTGTCTTTACCCTGAGCCCTGGCTCGCGGGATAAACATGAAATACCTGTGCTCGTGCTCTAATGCTGAATAAGCCAGGTAAATGAAGAGAAAACAGACAGAATTTTTAGGTAAATTAGTAGAGCCGCAATGTTTTTGCAGAATGGCTTTGGGAGAGGCTTCTCACTTTGAGTTAAAAATTTTTATTTTCATCATCGTTTTTATCAACAATTAGAGTAGAAAATCAGTTTTCTTAAAATACTGGAAAACCTATCGGTCATAGAGAAAAGTGAAGAATGGATGATTTGTGTGCAATTAAAATCCCTCCATTATGAGACTACCAAATTAAAATCGCTCCAGCGGTAAAAAAGTTATTGCAAAAAACTTGCAATATAGTCATTTTTTAATTATCATAATTTTTTAATTTGTTGTTAAAATTTGATAAAACTTTCTTAAAAATACATGTGTTCTATAGTACATTATAAATGTGTAAGAGATGGGTGCTGTCGGTGCAATAGTTTTTGTACAATCCTAATTTGTTTATCCCACCGAGGGAAAAAATGGACAACTTTGGCCTCCCTAGGAGTTCTAAATTTTCGTCTAAAATTGATTCACACAAGATTTTTCTAATATTCAAGATCTAATTAATCCGAGAATTAATCTTTTTGCAAAAAAGAGCGACCAATTTTTGCAAAGCATGGCTGTGAATTATTACCTTAAAAAAGACTTGATTTTCGCTAATAAACCAAAGGTATATATACCTTTTGTTTACTAGCAGCTTAAAAAATAAAAACGTTATAACGTTTTCATTTCTTAAGCTGCTGTCTTGCAAATTAAAATGTAGATTTACGTTTTTTTTACTAACTTTACAATAATAACACAGGCCTGCGAAGTTTTGGCGGTTTATATGAAAATTTGTTATTTTTGTCACATTAGATGCGTTAAAGTCGAAAATGACACCAGTTTTTACATATCACGAACAGATTTTCCATAAATCCATTTTAGTGTCGCATTGTGTAAGGGTGAGAAATAATGAATTAATATTATCGCAAAAGAACAAATTAGCACTTGTTACAACATATCTTTACAACATTCTCAATCTGAATGGTTCTTTGTGTAAGAAAACGTCTATACCTGCCTAAATTCTCGGTCACGGACTCAGCCGTCGAAAAATATAAACAATTAACAGTCATAAATTAGAATTATATCAGTATTATACTAGGAATAACGCCGACCGGCGTCTCTTATACATTGGGCTTATATTTCTTAAAATTGTCAAATGTAGGTATATCATTTCATACTGTTTTTTATCTGAAAAGTTTTTGTTTTATTGCCACTTTAACCAACAGCAGGTATAAACACTTGGACGAGTCAGGCAATTTTAAACTTAACTGATTCAGTTTGATGTTTGATAGTGGACAGTATTGTGAAAGTTCAGTGTGTAAACCATTAAATCTGTGTTGGTTTATTTACTTAATTTAAAAATGGCAAATAAACCAGGATCATCTAGAAGAACTTGCATAAATAGTCCTGATTCCTTTTGTTAGATCTGTGGCAATTACTCGATAAAAAACCAGAGACGCAATATTACTTCGTTTGTGAAAAACGTTTACTACTCATATTTTAAAGTAAAATTAGGTGATCAGGACCGTTCGTGGGCTCCACATATTGTATGCAAGACGTGTGTGGAGGGATTACGATACTGGCAACAAGGTAAACGCTCAGTTATGCCATTTGGCATCCCGATGGTTTGGCGTGAGCCAAAAAATCACTACGATGATTCTTATTTCTGTTTATGCAGTGTAGTGGGTTGGTTACAACAGAAAGAATAAGACAGGTATAAATTATCCAAATTTACCATCAGCTATAAGGCCAGTCCCTCATGGACCAGATATTCCCATTCCAATACAACCGGTGGTGTTGGAGAATGTTGAATCTTCAGTCAGTAGTACGTCATCAGATGCAGCTGTAAATGAAGATGTGGATTTTTTACCAGACGATAAAGACACTGTCCCTCAACTTTTTCATCAAACTGAATTAAATGATTTAATACGTGACTATGGTCTAAGTAAAGAGAATAGTGAGATTTTGGGGTCGAGGTTAAAAGAAAAAAAATTGTTAGCACCTGGTACTACATTTTATTGGTACATAAATCGTGAGAAAGAATTTCAGCCCTTCTTTACAAAGGAAGATCAGCTTGTATATTGTGTGACCATCACTGATGGTATTAGGCAATTAGGAGAGGAGGTTTATAACCCTAGCGACTGGCGTTTATTTATCGATTCTTCAAAAAGAAGCTTGAAAAGTGTGTTACTGCATAATGGAAATAAATATGCTTCAATTCCAATTGCAGATTCAGTATATTTAAAAGAATTTTACGAAAATTTGCGAACAGTCTTGGAAAAAATTAAATATAATGAGCATAAGTGGGATACATGTGGAGATTTGAAAGTATCAAGGATGTTATTGGGCCAACAAGGAGGTTTTACCAAATTTCTATGTTTTTTTGTGTGAATGGGATAGTAGAGCTCGTGATAAACATTGGATAACAAAAGAGTGGCCTTCGAGAAAAGACTTGACACCAGGAGCCAAAAAAAATATAGTATATATTAGCTTAGTTGACCCTCAGAAAATTTTACTTCCACCTTTACATATAAAACTTGGAATTATGAAGCAATTTGTAAAAGCGTTTTCTAAGAGTGGTGGTCCTTGTTTTCAATACCTCTTCAGTAAATTTCCAGCTTTATCTACAGCAAAAATAAAAGAAGGCATATTTGATGGGCCACAAATACGGAAACTAATGAAGGATACAGAATTCAGTGATACCATGAATGTCGCGGAGTTGCAGGCATGGAATTTATTTAAAGAAGTTGAAACACAGTTCCTTGGAAATTTTAGAGATCCTACATATAAAACAATTGTAGAAAATATGTTGGAAAAGCTGCGGATACTTGGCTGCAACATGAACATAAAATTACATTTTCTATTCTCTCATCTGGACTATTTTTCAGAGAACTTAGGTGACTACAGTGAAGAACAGGGTGAAAGGTTTCACCAAGACATAAAAGAAATGGAGAGACGTTATCAAGGACGATGGGATGTAAACATGTTAGCCGATTACTGTTGGTCTCTAAAAAGAGAAACTCTTCAAGATCAACATAAACGTAAACCAACTACACTCACATTTAAAACAAAGAGGAAACGTGTTAATCCTCAACCTGATCCCGCTGTATAATGTTTGTATATTCTTTGGTTCTATTTATCATTTTGAATTAGACATTTCTATACAGTTATGGTATACTTTTTATATTTTAATTCCCATGAATTTATTCATGTAGCTTTTGTAGCAATAAATACATATATTTCAAATTTAACTTGTATCGTCATTGGTTCGAGATTCTAAAGTGATACCGGAAATTCCATAGAAAATTTAAATTTAGCATTGGAAGGTTAGTAAAAATTACCTTACAAAGTTAAAACCGCAGAACAAAAAAATGTTTTCGCAGGTCTGTGTAATTCATCTTTCATTTTGTTATTTTCTATTAGATATATTTTATTTTGATCATGTTACATACCTAACAGAAAATGTATTCATTTTTAAAGAAATAAAAAAAACTATCTGTTTTATCTCCAAGGGGATACCTAATTTTAAAAAAGTACTTAGGGGTGCGTATGAAAAAAAAAGATATTAAAAAAATTCATACGTGGCCCTCAAAGCAATTTGCCCGGTAGGTCCTCTTGGTCCCAGTCCAACGCTGTATAAATTAGTCAACTGTTAACACTGTGGTTAAAAGAAAAGCATCTACAGAAAGAAAACGGCGGCAGCTCTTTGCTGTTTTCTTTTGCAGCCAGAAAACTCCCTTTGCTCGTGGAAAACTTGCCTTTGCATTGAGCTGCCGCACTGAAAATTGGTCAACAAGTACTTATTAGTAAAAAAAAAAGTATCTACAGAAAGAAAATGCCGGCAGATCTTTGCTCTTCTCTTTCATGGCCGGAAAACTCTTTCCCTCAGAAAACTCGCCTTGACATTGAGCTGCCATAATGAAACTTGGTGGGCGGTTAGTTTCCACTGAATCATGATGATTCCCGCAACCTCAAACGCGGCAGCTCTTTGCATGTGCATTTCAGAGCCGTAAAAATTTTTTGATATCAGAAAATTCGGTCCAGCAACGAGCTGCAGCTTTCCACCCCCGCCAAGCCTCTTCTACTCCTTGAAACGAGAAACATTGGTCCAGTACTCTTCTTGCTTTTTATTATTGGGGTAATTAATGTATTTTCAATCTGTAAAGTTCTCATGTATGCAGACGATCTAAAATTCTATTATGTAATTAAATCTCTTGATGATTGTTTCAAAATTCAAACAGATCTAGATAACTTTTTTCGCTGGTGCCTGAAAAACTACATGTGTGTGAATAGTAACAAATGTGAAACGGTCTGTTTCTATAAATGCCAGAATCCTATTATCTACAATTATAATAATCAGAATCAGAATACGCTTTACTGTCAGAAAAAAATACAAAAAATTTTTGTTGACAAAGCCAAACTTAAATACTAATAAAAGTTACAGACAATAAGAGCAAAGAAAAACAAAAAACAACAAACAGGATTACATTTATTTTATGTATAAAACAGTGATAAAAATGGGTCAATAAAATGTGTCTTGAAAGAATTCATTCAGTGAATAATAAGCCTTGCTAACCAATAATTTCTTAAGTTCTCTTCTAATATTAACAACATTCCTTTAGAATCCTCTAGCACAATTTGTGACCTTGGCGTTACCTTCTATAAAGATCTCACTTTTACTGAACATATTAACAATGTTACTGTCAAAGCTCTGAGGCTATTAGGGTTCATTAAAAGACATACACAACAGATAAGCGACCTAAATGCTATAATGAATTTATACCACACACTAGTGCGTAGTATATTAGAATATAATAGTGTCATATGGTCTCCACACTATACTTCTCATATATATCGTTTAGAGACTGTGCAAAAGAGATTCACTAAACTTTATGTTTATAAAATGAGTCTGCCATACCAAGCATTTAATTCTCCCATAAGCTTAGACATAAAGTGTCTAAAGTCGCTAGAAGATCATGGGAAACTTTCCCTTCTCTATTTTTTACATAAGTAAGTAAGTAAGTAAATTTATTGGTGTCATTACAATTTGTTTACACAGGTCAAGAATCAATGGTTCTATTGATAATCAATGGTTCTATTGACTAGTAAAATTAATTTTCATGCTGTCCCATGCAACACCCGCCACAGGAGACTATTTTTTATCAGACCTCACAGGACTAACTATGCGGACAACAAGCTTTTTCGACAGAATGGCCGCCAATTTTAATGACAATTTCACTACATACGATCTGTTTGGCACCAGCTAATATAGTCTTAAAAAAGCTGTCATGAGACATTAAATAAATGTGCTTTTTTCTCCATATTAATCTCTATCTGTGTGTGTTAGATATAGTTTTTTTTTGTACTCAGGTATAAGTTGTTAATGTACCAATTGGAATTGTATTTTGTAGTATACTGTCAAATAAGTAAATAAATAATTCCCGCTAGCAACGGTGCGGCAGCTCTTTGCGTCGCCATTTCAGACCCAGTGTGAATCAGGGCACTAACTCTGGGTTCCAACTTTATGTTCATTGGATTCGCCACTTTGTTCTCATGACTGCACAGGTATCCAGGAATTTAAAAGAGATTTAGGTACTCTATTGTTACTTGACAGTAAATTTAGTGGAATTCTACAAAAAATGACATACATTTTGTATGAATTTTCAGTATATGTTTTTTCTTTTCCAAGAAGTTAAATGTTTTTCCTCAATATTTTAAGGTACGACACAAATAATCTTACATGCATGAACAAATCGAGAAATTTTACAAGTAAACACTTACCCTAAGTAACCATGTCAAAACAGAGTCTCTATAAGGCACAAACTGATTTTTTTTTTGATCAGCCAAAGCAGATATCACTTTACCCAACGTCAGTAAAGACTTATTTATGGCAACACCTTCTCTTATTTTTTCCTCACTGTTATGAGAATTCCCTAAACGTTCACTTCCAGCTAAGTCAACTAAACTGACTTTACTTTTTCTGCTACTATCTCCCTGGTTTAGTCCTTCCGATAGACATAATTCTATAGAAAAAATGCTGTGGGATCTCGAAGACTTTTCATTCATAGTTGTAGCTGCGGTAGCCCTGTTTTTATTACCCAGTAGTAACCAGTTTCTTAATTCCTTATAGGATTTAACATTATGAATGCTCAAATCAACCACATATGGTCCCCATACTGGATGTTCTCTCACCTTTAATGGAGTTTTGTTGGCAGCTGTGGTATTAGCAAGCAAGTCATGAATTTTTTCATTGTAAATTTCAAAGTAACTTACTTCAACTGTAGCCACCCAACCTTTATCTAACGAGGATATTCGCTCAAATAAATCTCTACAAAATCTTGGTGTTATACCCGAGTATCTTTCTGAATCTATATCCACAACTTCACACATATTCTTTCCCATCATACTAAAACTTTTTCCAGATCCCGTTTGACCATAAGCAAAAAGGCAAGCATTGTAACCACGAAATGCGCTATTAAGTAATGGTCTACCAATAGTCATAAATACATCCTCTTGAGTAATATATATAGGATTAGTCTCATCGCAAGACCAAAATACATGATCGTATTGAAAAATGTGATCCATGCTCATCCCGGCACCAGCATTTGGTTGGGTTCTAATGATCAAATCTTTATCGCGAGCTCTAACAATATCTGCAGCTCCTACACAAGCCAACTCTTTCGCATTCATAGGCCTTATTCTCACAGCTACCGTTAAGTTGCTTACTTCATCAAACTTATCTTTGCTACTTCGTCTTTTTGAAGATGAAATGGGGGTTTCCAATGTGACATTATTAAAACAATCTGGAGTATCTGATGAAGATTCCAGTCTTTTCGATCTAGGTGTATTATAATTGCTTTTAGGAGTAGCCAATTGGCTTCTTGGAGTATTCTGAGTAGTTTTCTCAATTAAACCTGGAGTTCTTGAAATTCCTAACTTTCTTCTTGGTGTTGCAAAATTGCTCTTAGGTGTACCAGGAGCTGATAAGGCCATAGTTAGTTGCTAATTTGTATGAACTTTGTCACAGTAACACTCAGTACTTAAAAAATTTAACGATTAACGTAAAATAAAAAATTGTTATTGATAAAAAACCGTTTAAAAACTTTAAACGTTTCAAAGTTTAGAAAAATGACATCTGACATCTGTCAACAAACGCACGCGCAATATCTACACAAGCATTATAGCCTTAAAATGAAGCTCTATTCGTGGGAGTGGACGAAACATAGATACAACATTACTTAACAACTCACCTTGAGAAGAAGTGACAATAACTCAGTAAATGGAGACGTTTAAATAACATTTAATTAAAGAGAATAACAGATGTCCGAGTCTGGTGGTATTCTGTTCTGGTAAAGTTGAGTCTTACTAACACCAGAAAATGTAGACTTTTTAAGAAAGTTACCAAATAAGAACATAAATATCTGTTTTATTTTATTAACCCCTTTAATAATAGAGTGTGGGTGGTAGGGGGGATGGAAAATATTATTTAAAAAATCCGGGGCCTTCCTTTCTAGTATATACACTAAATCTCAAGTTTCCAGCTTGCTTTACTACTTTACTCATTTTTCTTGATTTACCCCTATTTACCCCCCAACCTTTCACCAGATATGTGTTCAAAAACAATCCAGTTCCAGATCTCATTACAATACATGTATGCATAAAATTTCAAGTCAATATCTTAAACCGTTCCAGAGAAAACATGGGGACAAAAAAAGTTATATAGGGATGAGGCTTTTATAAGGATAATGGAAATGTCCTTAATTTTAATTGGGGTGATATTTCTGAGAAGGGATTAAAGAGGGTTAATCTGGTTTGGTAGTGGCGAAAATGGGTCGGTGCATTATATCTAACTGATCATTATCAAAGTAAAATTATTACTATGGTTAAGTATGTTTAAATTTCCAGTGCTCCTAATAAATTAAGTACTAGTTTTTTCCTTGGCAATACAGGTATATTGGGGTATTACACTTAATTTATTAAAAGCACTCGAAATCAATAAACATAATAACTATATATAGTAATAATGTTAGTTTGTTAAATGATGAGTTAGACATAATATACTCACCCCGTTTTGTCACTGTGAAATTAAAGGAATTTACTTTAATCCCTTCTCAGAAATACCGCCTCAATTAATATTGAGGAGTTTACCAATTTTACGTTTTCATTGTCCTTAAATACCTCCCTTCCTGTTTCTAAAACTTACATTATTTTATCCAATAAGCTACTTAAGTAGGTATCAAACCTCAGTATTCAAATATAATTCCAGGGCACTATCCTGTTATCCCAAATCTAAATCAGAATAATAATATTAGACCTCTTAAAAAGAGATAGAATTGAACTTCACTCATTTTACACTCTTCAAGACAGACCTGTCAAGCTGGCAATCAAATATACACCGTACGACATCAATTCAGATATTATTCTAGCCGATTTAGAATCCAAAAATATCAACCCTATTAACATTTCAAGAATTACAACCCACAATGGCAACAAATTAACCACCTCCATAATAATTCTAACCGTCCCCAAGGACCAATCGGACGCGGTGCGCTCCCTGCCGGAACTCTGTGCATACAGGGTAACTGTCGAGGAGTACGTTGGCCCGGTTGTGCCTCAATGTCACCGCTGCCAAAAATTCTTCTCAGCTGTGTGACCGCATCCCACACTGCGTGAGATGTGGCCAAACACACGTGCGAGATGGGACACACAGATGCGCCACCTGTGGAGCAGTGCACCCTGCAAGCTACAGAGGATGCCCGGCTTACCAAGCAGTGGTGGTGTGGAGAAGGCAATCACAAACCAACCACCCTCAAATGCAACCACCTCCAACCCCCAACTAACAATGAAACAGACAACACACATACTAACCCATTCCCACCACTAACCACCAACAATCCTATCGTAAATCAACCCACAAGATGGCCACAACCCCAACGTAAACATCTTTCCACCCCGAATAATGACGACAAAGACACACAAAACAAAGACGACCTAATAAACCCTCTCAGGGACATTTTAAATCTCCTAAGGCAATTTAACATCAAAAGCATATTGCAAACACTAGAAAAACCATATTAAAAATAAAAAATTCCAAAGACCAATTTGAAAATTTTTTTATAATCATCGAATTCCTCATCCGTTTATTTACATAAGTCTCATCCCATCTGTCAAAACCTCTGAAACCTTAACAAATAAAACCTACATCCCGTCCCACCCTTGCCCATCACTCTATTGCACACACATGCAACAAAGCAAATAATACTGTGCATGAATCTAACATATTTTTTATCAAACAACCAGAACCATCATCAACTACTTCTATATATTTCAACCAACAATTATATCACAAAACAAAATTCATCACACTAACTCTTACTGAAAACCAAAGAACAGCCAGCTCAAGTAAGAGCAAGTCCAAGAAGAACAAAGAAAACCAACCTATGGCAAGCGCCACAAGAGGCGGACGCCGAGCGCATCCCACTACAGGGCACATACTGTAGAATTGTATTTCATTCTATTTTGAATCAATGTTTGGTAATGATGTAGGTAACTATCGAAACTGAAGTCACAAGTTTGTATAAATATAAAGGTAAAAACAGTGTTTTACTTATTTCTGTGATAATGAACTACCGCATAGTAATGTCATCCTCATTCAATTTTTAAATCAGATATCTAAAAACAATAGAAAATTACTTAAGGAATTCTACAAAGTTACTGTTACAGACACGAAAAATATTGTCGAAAAATTTGTTTCTGACATCAGAAAGGCAAACACCAAAAGACATTCATAAAAAAAATATTAAAACACGTTTGCTAATACTTAAAAAAAATAAAGTGTTACAATAATGTCTATTCAAATAAGAGTAACTCCAGAACCAATTCAGGGTGTCTACTAAATCTTAAAATTCCCTGACTTCCAGGTTTTCCAGGTTTTTAACTTCCTACACTAGAACAAATATGAAAGTATACAATCACCTCAAAAAAATTATATATAAATTCTATGACACAATAAGTAACAATTCTTGCATTTTTTACTAAAACGTTTATTTTTGAGAACCCAATTACGAGCTGAATTATTTCTATAAAAATTATCATTGTTTTTTAGTCTTTAAAGAAGTCTCTCTTTTTTTAAATGAATCAGAATCAACAATAAAAAAAATATAGAAGTGGTGAAATAGTAGAAATAAAAAAATCTATCTATTGATATAGTTCATAATCTTCATCTGCGAGACATTTCTAACAGATTTAATAGTTTGTACTAATATAATTATCTGAAAGTAAAAATTGCAAGTTATGCTGCTTATTTTAATAAATTCCTTGCTATTTCCAGGTTTTCCCTGACTAAAATAAATTCCCTGACAATCCCAGGTTTTCCATAGTAGTACACAACCTGCAATTACATAACTAACCTCAGATTTTTTTAAATTTCCACCTATATAGGAGGATTAGGTATGTTCTTGTCAGTAAAATAAAAAATCCGTAAACTAGGAAAGTAAAACCCTATTCTGAAATCGATTTATCTACAAAATTCGAAAGTGTATACGGTAGGCATATATCTAGAAATAGTAGAAGTGCACAGTGAGATATACATCACAGTGGTCTACATGAGCCACAGAAAGACAATTTAAATAGAACATTCTCCGACAGAACACAAAACCCAGCAAAATTTAAAATTACTTTTTAATTGAAAAGACCACTAAAATAATAAGCCCCACATACAAAAATACTAATACATAATTGATTTGATGATTAATGAAGTTATAACTAATTAAGTATATTAAAACCTACAGAGCTAAACATTTTTAAAACACGCATTTGTCAAATTAAAATGAAAAGTAAGATAAGAGCATTAGTACCTACATGATGACATGAATAAAATGTCCACAATAACGAAATTGAGTAAAACACTACTATGTTTTTATCACCATATTTGCACAAAAACGTGACTGCAGTTTCAACCCTTTTTAGGTCATTTTCAAACAATGATTCAATTAAGAATGAAATACAAAAGATTTGGCCCCTATTTAAATATGTTTCTAGAATTAAACAGATTAGAGAATTATGAAAGTATACAGGTAGTTTATGATATTCTAACTATCTACGGGTGGGGTTTCTCAGAAATTTTAATTACATCTTGGTAGCAGTAAAAAGAGGCGAGTACATAATATCTAATTGATCATTTAACAAAATTAAATCATCCTTGTTATTGTATTTGTATATTAATTTTGTTAAATGATCAATTAGATATTATGTATACTCACCTCTTTTTACTGCTACCAAGATGTAATTAAAATTTCTTAGAAACCCCACCCTTAGATAGTTAGAATATCATAAACTACCTGTATACTTTCATAATTCTCTAATCTGTTTAATTCTAGAAACATATTTAAATAGGGACCAAATCTATTGTATTTTATTCTTAATTGAATCATTGTTTGAAAATGACCTAAAAAGGGTTGAAACTGCAGTCACGTTTTTGTGCAAATATAGTGGTAAAAACATAGTAGTGTTTTACTCAATTTCGTTATTATGGATTATCACAGAGTAACGGCTTCCTCAATCAATTTCCTGAAAATGTCCACATTTTCAAATAATGATTCAGGTGTTTTACTGTTTTCTAAATTTTCTAGTTTAGTTTTCATATTGAAAGAAATTGTTGTAATGTATAGAAATAAGTACTTGGGAGTTTAAATATATTTTATATTCATATACCAAACACATAATTAAATCCTCTGAAAATATATGACGCATGTTTCGCAATAAAAATAATTTTGCATTTCCTTATTATGTTAAATTATTATATTTATATAATATGCATAAACATTGCAACATAATGTTATTTATATAATATGCATAAACATTGCAACATAACTAACACAAGTACTTTTTTAACAACTATTAATGACATGACTAAATTTAATCAAAATAGTCCTCTATATCAATATTAGGATTTAGAATATCATCGCCATATGGAGACAAATCAATCTGATTTAATATTAAATTTTCTGCCATCTCCTCCAAGTCTGTATCTCCAATTAAAACAGCCCCCTGTAATTTATTATTTTCCAAAACAAATTTAATATATTCATGACCCTTTGTCATCCTAAGTAAAATTTCATAGTTGGTACCCAATTTTTGTCCATTAAAGAGTCCCAGCAGAATTACTTTATGTCCAAAGAGTTTTGTAGAATGTGCAAAAATTTCAAAACAGAAATCTTGCAAAACTTCTTCATTATTTAGATAACCTGACATACTCTTTGCAGCATAGCACCCCATCTGCCTTGCCTGAGTCCACAACTTCATTTGAAACCAATGTTTTGCAAGAGGCCAATTACAATTGCAAATATCTCCGGCAGCATAAATATTGGGTAAACTGGTTTGCATACGGTCATTCACCTGTATACCTCCATCCTCAGATAAATCGAATTTATGTTTGGTAACAAAATTGTTTCTTGGGCTTACACCTGTTGCTGAAATGACTAAGTCACACTGGATTTTTTCACCATTCGTTAATATTACTTCTATGGGAAATTCCGACTTATCTGCAGTTTGCACAGAACTGACTTCTGTCTGATAATGAATTTTAACTGTGGAACGTACTTCTGTACTTGCCCCACTAATTACTAAGTTCCTATACCAATCTGGACCTAGAGCTGCTCCTGATTTCTTGAAATCTTCCTCCCGATACCTCATTCTTTTACTAACTGGCGGTTCATTTACATCCTTACTCTCCAATGCTGACTGAAAGAATTCTGCTGCACCCGGATCCACAAAAGTGGCAGCAATATGTCGATCTTTAATAACCCAATGAACTATTGTATTTTGGATTTTATATACTAATTCAGAAGCTATGCCTCCATTACCAACGACTACTATTTTTTTACAATTTTTCAAGCGTGCCACAAAGTCTTCGACCGAATCTGTATCTCGTATACCTAATATTTGAGGAAATTGATTTGCTTGTGGTATTAAATTTGGTTCTGCTCCCATACACAGGCACAAACAGCGATATTTTATAACTCCACTGGCTTTTGTTTTAATGTACATTTCTTCATCATTAATTTCTGTAAGAATATCATGAATAACGGTTAAATTTGGGTATTTTGCACTGAAATCTTGAGCTCTCACTTCTTCTATAGAGAAGTCAGTAAGGGTCTTCGTAATCGCATGTAAATTGATAACTGTTTTAATTAGAGCAGATTCACTGAGTAAAACAATAGATTTTTCTGGTTCTAAAAATGCCAATGTTTCTGCACATGTAACTCCTGCTATGCCTCCTCCAACAATAACAAAGGTAAACTCCATTATTTATAATTTTTCAGAATAATATTCAGAATAATCATATATTCTAAATGGAACATCAAATGTGATCAAACCTCTGTCATAGGCTCGTTTAATACTGATAGTCAACTGCTGATGCTTCTTTTGGCAAAGTCCTGTTTTACTATAACTTAAAATACTTCCAGTGTGCGGACAAATAAACTGTTTTAGTAAGTCGATGTTTTCTTCATGTAAAACTAAGTATTCGTCTCTGCAAATTGGGCATGGGTTACCAGTCGATATTTGACCTGCCCGAATGCAAGTCTTTCTAGTTTTTTTAGGAGGTAATAATCCTTTATGGTTTCTTCTGTAGGGCACCCACACTGGCTGACCCTCGTAAGTTTGTCGATATGCAGCACTTTTTAAATACCTGATGCTAGTTTCAACGGGGACTTCCTGTGTTCGGTCTTTAGTAATTTCTCTAGCTTCGAGGGTCGATTGATCATTAACTGACTGGTTCTGCACCAGCGTTGTGGTAAATATAGGTCTAAACCATAATGGTTTTGCTAAAGTACTTTTTATCAAAGAAAATGAAAACATTTTTTGACACTTTAACCTCAGAAATTTAACATCTTGAGTAATTTTCTATCAGAGTAGCCAATCACAATATATTGAAATGATGAATGTTACCAATATTTATCCATGTATCTGGGGAATTTTGAGTTCCTTAGGTTTCAACTACAAAATCAAATTAAATACTTATTGTCTAGTAATTTCATAACATATTATTGAAAAAAGAATTCTTAATATCAAATCTAAAATTTAAACTTAAATATAATGTGTCAGTTACAAACTTCCTTTGATAATTCTAATAATTCATTACCACTATCATTGCGCATGTGTGTTAAGTATGGTTAAATGAAGTGATTCGCAGCTTCAGCGATACTGCATTGAACCAATGAAGATAATCCGTGGGAGGGGAGACAAATGATGCTTAATGTGGATTGGCTGAGCGAACTATCGCTGCTCTCACGTTTCTACTCTTTGAAGTGGCATTTAGCAGTAATTTCCGGTCTGTGTTTTGTTCGATCACCAACGCGACGTACCTAAATTATTGATTCATTTCCGCCTTGAATTGGTAGAAGAAAGAACGTTCTGCGTTTAATGTCGTGCTAAATTTTGTAAAATATATCCTTAATTCTGCGTTACTTTATATAAATAGTTGACAGACATTTGCGCCGATATATATTAAGTAATAGAAACGTTAAATTTTAAGTAAAATTATGATTTGTTCATAAAATTCGTTTTATCGTTTCGTTCAAACAACGCAATGGAGGCCCAGGGCGTTGCCTCGCCAGATGGTTACAATATTTAGTTGATTTGTTTTTAAATAGTTGTGGAATTTAATATTCCTTTATCAAGACATTATCAAATAATAGTGATTATTTTATTCTAGTGCAACAAAATAGTAGGATTTAAGAAATGGTAAGGTGCAAATTATTAAATTTTCTGTATTTAATAAAGCGTTTAATATAACCTGTTGTTTTCATAGATTTTTTTTACTGTTGTAATTATTTATTTAAGTTATAAACCATAGTCCAAGATTATACTAAAAATAAGAATGACTATACATTTCCTAATATGATAATTTTTTTGACGGCCATTTTGGTGACGTGTCATTTGAAGTTCCTTTGGCTAATTTTAGCGCCTGTTTTAATATTTTCCTTCTTTTTATAGCCGCGCATAGATCCTTTACAATTATTAAAGTGCCTCTCGGTACTTTTAACTCCAGAGGGGGGCATATTATCAAGAGACGAAGTCCCACGCCTTGTGAAGTAAGCACCGTTTTTTTTTTAATTGTTTAATTGTATAAACAACTTTCACATGACCTATTTATATTTCTATTTCTCCTTACAGTTTAATGACGAAATTTTCGAAGAAATTAGTCAGCAAGTGTGTGTATGTGCTTATTCTAAAGAACACAGAGACAGATCTAGTCGACATGTTTATGGCAGAGGGAGGCTGGACTTTAATCCAAACTTGGTTACAGGATGCTGTACAAACAGGGAACTGGGATCTGGTACGAGAAATTTTGGGTTTGCTTCTGATAACACCTGTAGATGTGGAGCGTTTGAAATTAAACATCCTTCCAAAATTAATTAAGAGCTTATCGAGACGAGATGAATTAGAAGGTAAGATTTTAAAAATATCTATTAATGTCACTTCTTTTTTCTTTAAAAATTTCCAAAATTGTGTAAATTCATAGGAGTTTAATATCTTGCATGTTCAATTTGAATTAATATACTAGAAATTAGAATGACGATGTGCTCTTTATGTTTCCTTTATCGAAATTTATTCTGCTTAATACAGGCTGAATGGATGAAGAACCTGGTCCCAGGATCATATACATTTTTGTCTGTATGTCGGTTGAAAAATACTTGACATTTATGACATTTTATTATCACGATTACTTGGATTTTGTACTGAATGGATTAAAGACAGAGCCGATGGGCAATCAGGTTCTTTATTGATCTCGTACAATGACATAGAAGTAGAATAAAAAATTTATTTTATGAAATTTATTATAGAAAAACGAAAATGTTTCAATATTTCCTATTAGCTATTGTTGTGGAATTCTATTTTTCAGATATCAAAAATATTACTACCAAGTTCTTAATGTACACAATAGTTATTAATATTTATCCAACTAGAGTAATCCAGTTTCCACCCTGAATTGAGTTATTATTTATTTAGTAAATAGGTATGTGGGGCTCTGTAGTATTTAAAAAACTTAAATTATGCCTTGTTTCAAGTACATAACTAGCTAATATGCTTGACAAAATTCTAAACATTACACGATCATCATTTTCCTGTATTACTTATTATTATATAGGGGTATGTGTATTAGGCTTTTAAATTTCCTCTGAATCATTTATTTTATATTTTTTTCTGAATTTCTACTTCCTAGTATATTGATTTATTTTTATTTTGAGAAAAAATAAACGAGGAAAAAAGTTTCTTATGTATTATAAATATAATAGAGAATGGATATTTCTGCAACGAGCCCCTTCTTTACAGGTGTTGCAAAATTGTCCACACAACTAGTTCAACAATGGCTAGCAATAGTAAAGGGCTCGAGCAACGCCATGCCGCAGCAAGTGCAGGTACAACCATTACCAGAGAAGGTAACCGTTGCACACTCTGCATCAGAAAATAATGTATCCATGGAGGACACACATGCTGCAGAAAAAGTTGACGATGAAAATATACAAGGCAACAACTCGGACGCAATAAACACGAATACTTTCTACAAACCAACAGTTAGAGATGGAAAATTAGTTATTCGAAAACTAACGCCTGTCGAAGATGCAGCAGAGGAAGTGGTAGTTTCAGAAACCGTGGAAGAAGTGACGTCTGAACCACAAGTAAAATCTAAAGAAGAAGGAAAGAAAGGTGAGGAAAAAGATAAACAAAAAAGTAAATCGAGCAGCTCAAGAAAAAGCCGATCAAGTAGTCGAAGTAGTAGCAAAGATAAGGACAGAGATAGAAAAAAATCAAGTAGTTCTTCCAAAAGCAGCAGCTCTAGTAAGAGTAAATCTAGCAGTCGAGATAAAGATCGAAGAGAGAAAGACAAGCATAGAATTAATGATTCTCCGAAATCCAGTAGCAGCAGTTCAAGTAAAACTAGCAGTAGTAAAGATAGAAGAGATTCTAAAGATAAAGATAAAGACAAGGAAAAACAAGCTGAAAAAGACAAAGACACACTTGCAAAGATTAAACCACAAACTATAGAGAAATTAGGCAGGATTCCTAAAAAAATTAACAATTCTACATTACCTGAGGATAAAGCAAAAGAAAGCAAGGAGAACAAAGAAGTAAAGAAAAAGTCATTTTCCATTGGTATCAGAAAAGACAGCGAGGAACGACCTAAGACTGTAAAAATTTTTAACTCAAAAATGAGATCGACTGGACTAGAGGAAGAAGTGAAACCAGCTCCTCCGAGGCCAGTGAAAAAACCCACCCCGTCTGTGCAGTTGCCTACGATACCATCGAAGAGGCTGTCACCCCCCAGAGAGCATAGGGACCCCATCATACCACCAGAAAAGAAGTTGAAGATCGACAAGACGGACATTCCTGAGAGGCCTGGTGCTATAAAATTGATTCCACCCAAACCTAAACGTAAGTTCTTTGGATACGTACTAATCATAGTCATTTTATTTTTCAGGTTCGGTGGGAAGCAGGAGAAACATATCAGCCACCCATTGTCGGCAGGGGACTGTTTTCTTCTTTGCTGACTGTCCTTACAGGAAATGGCAGAGTTCAGCAGTTCTACCTCTTTCATATCTAATTCTTTTTTATTATTAACTTGTTATTTTTCTATTACAGTTTGCGCATGTTTAAAAATACACACATTTTTAATGGGGTTAATAAGCTGTTACTGCCATGTGTATTTTTCAACATATCTGCATTGTTGTCTAGTTTTAAACCACCAAGTTTATATAATTTGTGCAATTATAAAGGCATAATAGACAATAGGCAAGTGATTAGTGATTGACAATGCGTGAACTATCAAGAGGCCGCTGCGGAGTGCAATCGTGTCTTATGTTACGTTTGTAAAAACAAATTTTTTTTTAACTTTTAACATTGCGATAGGTCTCCGTATGGTAAGTTATTCATGTAACTTTTGACTGTATTTTTCTATTAAAAGATTAATAAAAAAAGTTTTAAATAATAAGGTATATGGGACAGGTCCTCTCCTTTTTAAGTAAAATAAGTAATGAAAGAGACGATTATGAGAAAACAAGGTAAAGTGCATTGACCCGAATGGCAATAAGAGTGGATCTAGGCTGTGAAACAAGTGACCCAGTTTTTACTGTGGGCTGTAGAGGACTAGATGTTTTTAAATTCCTCAGTAGATGAAAGTGGACTAAGAAATATAGCTACTGCTGCTACCTCTTCAAGGTTTTGTAGAGCTAGTTCTATGGTATTTGAAAATTAGAAAGAAAACAGTATTGAGCATTATTGTACCAGAATTAACCAGTACTAATTTTGTACCAGATATAAATGTAAAATTAACAAGAATAATATATAGGGCAAAATATTCAAGTACCTAATAAAATCAAATTGATTTTTTTTTGCAAATTAGAAAAGTAAATTCAGTCATTTTATGCCAGATGTATATAAGAAATATTAAATTAACAACATTAATGCATAGGGCAAAAAGGAAGTATCTAATCAAAAGTTTTGTGTAATTTGAAGAAGTAAATTCAATTCGCGACGAGCCATCTGTTAGGGAAAAAATGAACTATAATAAAACCAAGTTTATCCTAGAATGCAGAAAATATTTGCGTTTTATTTATATAATTAAACTTGCCTGGTTCCTGCCCGTTTCTGGGGTTGCTATAGGAAACGTGTTTTGTCTACCTGTACGCAAAATTTTAAGTATCTCATCCCTTATTTACTTGGTTGAGTAACAAGCGAATTCTGACAGTTTCATTTTTATACGTTAGTAGGCGGTATTTGGCGAAACGGTGATATTTCTACTCGATTATTAAACACTAAATTCGGTGACTTAACTCTCGAGAAATGTTAAGTATTTACACGAAAATTGAATTTTAATTTAGTTCACAATTTTATCAAATGACTGGTTTGTCATGCAGCCGAGTCTAAAAGTACGCCTTCGTATTTGGACAAATTGTAATTAGTTACTCGTGAGAAGTAATGTCGTTAGCTGGTTCTATTTTATTTGTTTCCAACTTTGGAATAAATTATATTTGAATTGAACAACATTGTAAATTAATTAAAACGGCCATAGAAATCGGCAAGAAAGAATTCTGTTCGCGCGGTTATAAATTCAACCGTACAAAATATAACTAATAAAATTGGCATCAATTAAAAATACATTGCTTTAATAATAAATGATATAATAAAACCGATAATGTCCATTCCCAAGTATTTAGAGGCGGGTTTGAATTACGCGCTTCATTGGCAGATCAATCGTAGCTAGTAGTTTCAAAACCGACCAATAAAGTCTACGTATTGATAAGAATGAGTTGGCATTTAAAACCGCATGTTTTTAGTCTATATTACGTGTTGTATTCTCGGAAATACACGTCACTCATGTTTGTAAATATCTACGTATATAATTAATTATACATGATACAAATACGTATACCTATTTGATAGAAGTAAATATTTTTATAAAGACGAGAATAAGCAACAAAATCGAAATATGGCGATTTTAATTTGTACCAGATTTTTGAATCCCATTATTCTTGAATATTTTTTCCTACGGTAGCGACGGCCAAAATTTTTATTTTCCACATTTCAAGTGAAAAGCACCGACGGTTGATAGTTGCCGAACGTAATGCGTATTAAATTCGTTTTAGTATAAATAAATGGAATCTAAAACAAGCCTAGGAAAATTGGGCGTTCGGTTAAAATAGACGCGAATATAGGCTTTTCTTACAATAAAACGATGAATTAGTGCTTAGCATAATTTACGATTGTTTAAATGATATTTGAACAGTATTTTTCTTTATTTTGTTAAAATAATGCCGTTTGTTTTTACTGGTTTTCCGTAGGACTGCTACTCTCGCTCGCGCGTCCGTTTGTCGGTCTGTCGCCACCTAACTTATAAACTGAATGTATTTAATCGATTACGCAAAATAATGAGTCAGTGTTATTTAAAAAAAAAAAAAAAAATGTAATATGCAGGACGGATTTTTTTGCACACACATCATTGGAAACAGCTTGTTGAATATAATTGAACTTGTAATCTCTTTCTAAACCTGTGAATGACCTGTAGAGACAAGCGAATACTCAATATCGTTTAAAATGTCGGTCTGTATGCACGTCCGTCACGTTTCTTGTAAACAGGGTAACTTAAGAAGGGAAACTACGGTTGGGTTGAAATTTAAGCAGCAGTTTAGTGATTGATAAAGGACGAGCGCTATTATTGAAGGGGGTAAAATAGAAAATATGGAAGTAATGGAAAAAAGTACACGAAGAGGGTTGCGATCGTTGATAGAACTTCATAATAATGCTGCACAGTAGACGAGCGATTCGCCAACAAAACAGGCATCATCAGAAGATGATAATATTTGAAGCAGCCTTTGTGGAGTTTTCTGCCAATCAGCAACAAATAAGTCTGATTTGGTCATTCAAAATTATTTAGAGATATCACATTTTTTCTATAATAATTTCTTTGGGCCATTAATACAGGATAAACTATACTAGTTTTTTTACGAAACTGCTAACAGAGTCGCGTATAATTGAATTTTGTAAATAAATGGGAACAAAATTTGAAATTAACATAGTGTATTTGCCATAGAGGTCTTTTGAGATAACCACACTCTAAAATACACTTCCGGTTTAACCGGAAGTACGAACTTTTCTATTTTAAATGACCTTGTATATTTTTAATTATTGTCTATGTTTAAATTACCTTTACATGTTTTTTCAAAATCAAGTCAGAAATGACTCGAAACTATGCTTGTTGATAGTTACTGGTAAAATTGTAAAATCATCGTGTTGTCTCCAGTTTCACGCTCATTTCTGGACCGATTTTAAATTTTAAAATTGCGTAGATAAGTTAATTTAATGCTCTATCGAAAGCAAGTAAAAATGTACAGGATCATTTGAAAAAAAAAATGGCGGATTAATTTTTATTAAATATTTATTTAAAAAAGATCATAAATTAACTAAATTGCTGCAAGTCTGGTGGAAAATATTTAAAAGTACCACTGGTTAAATCCGATTCATGACCACTGAGTAATTTCATAAAATTCCATTCTTCAACGTTATTTCTCATTTGATTTTGCGAAACCATCGTAAAAAGGATTCAACTTGTATCAGGCAAAGTTAAGCAATATACAGGGTGTTATTTGAAATGGAAAAGTTAATAGTACTTCTGCTTAAACTGGAAGTAAATTTTGGGACTGGTTAGGTCAAAAAAAATATTTTAATGCCAAATATCCTGTATCCTAATTTCAAATTTTTTACCTTAATAAGGAAAAATTGGGGGTGTATCTGGTTCGTGAGCACCCAGTATAGTAAATTATTTTCTACTTTTTTGGAATTATGTGATTCGGATTTGACGTAAAAAATGATTTAATTTTTTTCCCAATGATAAAATCATTGTATCCACGTTTTCTCAATATGGCGGTGGTATGACATACCATTTTTTTGTGGCGAGAAGTACGTCGAGTCGGCACTAATATATACAAAAAAAGTCTTCAACAGTTGGTGAATTGTACGCATCTGCGTTAATGATTAAAAATGGAAATAGATAATCTATGTACTGATTAACTAGAGTACGATTGCCTAGCAATAATTTTGACGGTTATTATCGGCACGTAAGGATATCGTCTTTAATTTTTTTTGCTAGTTATTTATAATTTAAAACATATAAAAGCAAATATTTTACTTCTCAAAAATCATTTTTAATATTTCAGTAGGTAACATGAATACTAAAATTAGTTAAACCCCATACTTATACCTATTACAATTAGCACTGAAAATAACTAACGGCGTTGCGTAAAATTTTACAGATTTATTATGGTAGTTATTACTGCGCACTACACTAGACAACTTGCATGGCCATGCTGTTACGTCATCGATTTATTGCATAACATAGGTATACCGTTTGCTAAAAAGGGCGTCGAGAACAAAACGAGGGGGTGCTTAAGCGTTTACGGGAAATGATTGCAAGGTCGATAATATATTCTCAATTTAAAATGGAAATTATATTTATTTAAACTCAGTAATTGTCTAAAATTTTTGGTCGAAGTCTCTAATCCAAATTGTGAAAATTGCTATGGAGAAAGTAACAATATTTAAAATTTAGAAACCGCGAAATTTTTTAACCAGAAAATTTCTAGATTGTCTACGTTTATAATTTCTAAGCAAACGTCATTATAGGTACATATATTTCGAGTATAAATAGATAGATAGTAAATATAGGAGAAAACAATAGGTACAATAAAACTTATCAGTTAAATATCGGTAATTAATAGAAAAAAAATTAATACATGTCAATCAATATTTAATCGTCGTTACAGCAGACCTTGTGTGTGAATTATCAAAAGCTGTATTATCATTTATCACTGCATATTTTATGATTGGAAAAATAACATAATTTTGTTTATGAGCTATATTGATATTGGCAGTATTTTCAAAAATATGTAATACCATTTTCAGTATTGAAATGTTTTGTGGAAAACTACAAACCTCTGTTTTTCTGAATCACATAGGTACATTTATGAAAAACTGTTGATGTGAAATGAAAAAATGTTTATTTTTATTCGACGAATTTATTGTACCATTTAAAATTTATTTCTTATTAGTTTATTTATTTAAAAATTTAAAGTAGATTTCTCATGGCAAACTAATACACGGGATATATTTTTTTAAAAGTAACATTTTTATTTTCAAATGTAGAGAGGGAGAAGTTGACTAGCGAACGTTATAAATGTTACGGGGAGGGGGGGGGTCAATAGTAGTCCAGTTTTGCGAACACATTGGTTGGATGGCCCCTAACAGAATTAATTTCAAGTTCTTGGTTAACATCCAATATCCATAGGTACATATATATGTAAGTCGGCTTGGCAGATAAAATATGGGGAAAGAAATTTTATTATTAGCCAAATGTTTATGGAACTCATTTTATTGAATTCAACTCATAGGTTAGGTGCCATATTAGCCGGATAAATATATTTTTTTATTAGCCGAAATGGCGAAAAATTCAATCCACATCACTAATAACAACAGTAAAAATGTCTTCAGCTTTTCAACCTTTAACTAGCAATTTTTCGATAAAACGTGCCAATTTTATATTGTCTATTTTTATGTAACGTATCTAATATTTATCATATATTAAGATAATACAAAAATTCAAAACCTACATCTGATACGTATTGTAATGCAGACAAAAGGTTAATAGGTAAAATTGTCAACCAAGTCAACTTTCCTATAGTACAATTATTAGTTTTACCTGGTGCATTTAGGATTTTGATCACTGCCATTGTCACTTTCATTTTTATATCGTATGAAAATGATAAAAGAGTGCGTCCGAAACGTCGTGTTATAAACGCATCATTGTCAGATTATGTTGAAACTTAATTACTAGACGTTTAATGCACTATTTGGAATTTGTCTGAAGATATCGATAACAATGTCGAAACGTTGTGACTTAAGCATTGTTTTCACGTTGCTGTAACGTAATATAGAGCTAATTTGGTCTAAATTCGCATTCGACGTACAATATAAATTTTGCTGAACTCTTGCCTGTGTATTTAGATAAACGAAACACCCTGTATATCTTGACATTGTGTATTTGGTCGCGTTTTGAGCTTAATAAAAATGTCATTATTAGTAACACATTAATGTTCTAAAATTATTCGATATAGTTTTCCTAAACCCAGAAATTTTCCACATCTCTAATGTGCCTATACTATACTCCAACTTCAATAGTTCCAAAGTCCTCGATATTTTCTGGAGGGGAAATCGAACCTATTTCGAGAATACCTATGGCACAGGCCTCGGCTCATGCCTTGGCTCGTTGGGCCATCGTACCATCGTCGTTCTGTCTACACAGTGGCATATGGCGTCGATTGCTCAATGAGTATGGGGTGGAAACATGACTCACAGCTGATATGTTGGGGACAGCTGTCGTCGAATCTAATAAGCATAGAATTATCTCTCGGAGGATATTTATAGTGTATCGTGGATGTTTGCGATTGCGGGGTGGCGGGTAGGAGAAAAAACAATGCTGATAAGCTTAGTACTTTTTAACATCAACATATTCGATATTGGAGCTCTGGAAAAAATGGATTTAGTGTTATACTGTACCGGAAAAGAAATCCGTATAAACGGTGTTCTATGAAAGGATGACTGGCTAGCCAGTGTACAGATCAATCTTATATTTTTTTCATTATTTTTGAATTTTAAATGTCAATTTAAAAGTTAAGATAGAATTCAGTATAATTTAGAAACTAACGTCCTTTTTAAAAAAAATTCTTAAATTTGTAAAAGTATATTGTAATGTGTATTCACTATTTAAAATAAGCGATTTATGTCAATAGGAAGTATAAAAAATTAAAAGTATCCGAAATATACAGGTTTCTTTTTGACGCGAATGGGTTAAAATAGTGATAACTTAACCCTTCTAATACTCCTATGCTATGCTTCTATGATCTAATTTTTTTTTAATTTGGTGATTTGTTAGTCCTGAGTATACAGGGTGTTTCATATTTAGACAGGCGAAAGTGTATTATTAAAATTTGTAGCTAAGCATTTTAAAATTAAATATTGTCAAAATAATTATTTTTTGTTAAAAATCCTATTTTTGGAAAATATTAAATAGGTACATTTTTCTTTCATTATCAATTTGTTTTAGGACTTAAGTTTTTAAAATAATTTTTGAGATGAAATAATATGCATTGCGATGTGCTGACTTAAATGTAAAAATACTGTTGATATTTACGTAATTGCTGAAGATTAACATTAGTGGAACTCTATTAAGGGTAAACTACTTTTGAATCGCATTAAATGCTCATTTTTAGAATCAATCACTTGCTATTATAGACGCATAACATCAGTTCTGACCAATATTAGACGTTATGACGATTACAAGTGGAATGACTACCCATATTTATTTATTTATTTATTTATTTTCTTAGTTTTAGCAGTTATTCTCGCTAATAGGGCGACAAAAATAATGTCGAATCGTCAAATTCGATTAGCATAATTCTACGGAAACAAATTCGTGGTACTTCTAGGCTCCTTCAATTACGGTATTAATTCTCCAATATGAAAAATCCCTAACTAATTGAGAAATTCGAAAGCAATCTTAGTTTTTGATTTCGTAAATCGGATATCAATGGATTTATATTGAAGCGTTCCTCTGAATTTGTTTTTGTATTTAGGTGAACTAATCATTGTTTAAGAAAATGAAGTAAAATTATCCTTCAGAATATTCTTTACTATATAAAACAAGGTATTGATGTTAGGTGATGGTAAAATTCTCATCCTAATTATTTAAAAACATGGATTACATTTTTTTTTAGTCTAAACTTTTTTTTTATAGAATTATTTTTGGCGAATCAAATTTATTTGCATTTAATGATACTGAGGAAAATAATAAAATAATGTTGAGAATTAAAAATAATTGAATATGTCGTGCAAGTTTAGTTCACGTGAAAAAAAATATATAATGCTTAAATTATGCATATTCATCGATGCCCAATGATAGCTGCAAAATATATTTGAAATGAAAATTCACGCGAAACGAAATCAGAAAATTGTGTTGGCCTACTAATACATTTGTCAGTTTGCATTTATTTTGAAGTTATTCTTGGTATATCGTCCCGGTGATGTTTACTAGAGTGATATCCGCTTCTTCCTTTAAAAAATTTACATTTCAGGCAGTTTTACTATTTTAAAGTGCAACAGTTTAGGTGTACCAGATTTCAAGTTTTGGAGCTTGGATCAACGGCAATAATTGAAAAGTAATATTAGACCAAAATAGTGGCGTTCCTTAAACAATGCGGCAGAAGCTTGCGAGCACGATTTTGAAAACGATGACCGGCACAGGGAGGTAACAACTTAATTTTTTTCTAGTCGCATCTATATTCAATAGAAATAATTGACTTTCTTAAAAAATATATGACTTGGCTATTTATTGGCTTCGTCTTTGTAATATGCACGCTTTTTTGTATTCTGTCTATATGTTTTATGTGTATATTTTAAGTTGAAATAGATGTAATTTACCACTTTTTGGAAAAATAATCAACTCATATGCAATAATATAATAATTTTTAATACATATATCATATTTTTTTCCTACCACTGTTTTGCTGCATTTCAATGAAAATAATAATTTAAATAATTAAATGTTGTTTCTTAATTTTACATTTATTTAAGTAATCTTGAGTTTGTCCAAAATTTGTATTTTTTAATACTAGATTTTATTAACATTAGAATTAAAACAACTGTTAAGGGGACATTCAGCGAATACATTCGCTATTAGGGGGAGGAAGGGGTTACCGAAAATGTGACAAAATTAACGAGGGGGGGAGGCATTGTTGAGCGTTTTCACAACATTTATTAATTTTAAGTTCGTTCTCTCGTGGTAAGTTAGTCAACAGAAATTTGTTTTAAAAAGTGTAATTTTTCAACTTTAAATATATAAGGGTGGTGGTGGTAGTTTTTTGTATTTGTTAAACGATCCCTAACTGGTTTATCCATAATAAACTAATTTTAATTCATTTTTTGAAATTTAGAGTTGAAATGTTATTTTCATTGATAGTTTTAAAAAAGGTAAATTAATAATTTTTGTAGAAACATTATAACGACCTCTATTATTTTTCGTTATATTATTTAGTATGTCAAAAAATAATGAAATACTTGGAGCAGACCCTATATCTGCGAGATGTCCTGGTAAGGCCTAAGCAAAGTGCAGTGGTAGATATGTTTTTTGAGACGCACGGTATATGTTTTTCCAGATGAGTGGTAAAAACCTATTTTGTGGCAAAAGTCATATTAATAATACTTATTCATAGATTAAATCTATTTTAAGGCATGCTTTCTCTTTGCTAATTGCGAAAAGGAACTTACAAATTTAAAACAACCATACAATTTAAAGAAATTTTCAAAATTAGGAATTTTAATCTCTATATTTCCAATTTATTTTTGCCTACTTCACAATTCAAGACGGGTTTGAAACCTCTTGAGCTTCAGGAGCCGGCTCTGATATTGTGTAATTTAAAACAGTGGCATTAAGCCGTTTTAGTAATTAAATAATTTAATAAAACAAGGTAAACTTTATATGTTGGATTTGATCTTCAGATATTTAATTTATTTAACGAAACAGTTATATCACGACCAGATTAAAAAATGTCGGAATATAGGGAGAAAGTGTGTTTTCTAAGAATTTAAAAATTCACCGTGACATTGACCTATTATTGTATGTTGTGGGCACTTTAATAAAAACTTATGTAAATTATTTAAGCGGTACATACTCATAAGAAGTGTACATTGCATTAATCACAGGGCCGGCTCTAGATGATATGGCCCCCGGGGCAAGAATGCATTTTGACGTTTCTATATATACAGGGTGGAACCGAGCTGACGTCCACATTTCAAAGTATCATAAATAATCGAAATTCAAGTAGTAGAAATAATTGAATCACGCATCCATATATTGAAATATGCCATTTATTATGACGCAATTGCAACTTGAATTTTTCAAAATTACAGTGGAAAAGTGTCCTCCACCAGAATCGATGCATTGTGAGTTGCTGAAGAAGATCCTGATTAATGGCCTTAACCTCATCAACAATTGTTTGAGTTCCTGAAGTCTAGTCGCCTGTCTCCTCATGTCTTGTTTATTGAAAAAGCTCCATAAGTGAATGTGCTTCGCCAGATATGAGCAAATGGTTCACCATTCTGTTAAGTCAGACATATCAGTACAGAACATTCTCTTCATCGTCTCTATCCAAAAGTTTTTGTACAATTTGGATCTTGTAAGGATGAGATAAATCTTATCTTCAACATGTGGATTAAGCCTTTTCTGTTTATTCTTAAAATGAGAGACTGTGCTCGAGCTGAACGTCGCAGACCTGGCTCAAAAGCTTCTTTCATCCTCTCTACATTTTCGAGCGTACGTACGTACAGCTTGTAGAGCTCTACGTTCCACATTTGACACGTTTTATCAAATTGTGTGCCGCTGCATAGTTGGCGCGCGAGCCATTTGAAATTTAGTAGTCGGCTCCGCGCCACCCTGTATATATATACGAGGAAATAATTCAAATACATGGAACGTATTTAATGAAAAGATACGCCTTAAGACGTTTTATTAATATTAACTATTTTTGTGATGATGCCTACTTAGCAAATTGGGAAACAAACTAAAAACGAAATTTCAATTATTATATAATGAATTATCAGATATTAAGGGTGCCCCCGAAATTCCCGCATTCCACCATTAAACATGTGCCCGGAAATGCTTCTTAAGAGAACTTAAATATGAGTATTTATTAATTGTCTTAAAAATACTTTGGAATAACTTGGCGTGCAAAACTAGGAAAAAAAGTTACCGAAACATCTGCCCAGAATGCTTTGTAAGGAAATTACTTTCAATGAAAATTATTTCAAAGTCGGCGTTTAAAACTACGAGCAATATTATTTGTGGCCATTTTTTGAGTGATATTGTCAAATGCCGCCACTGTGTCTGCTTACATGTCGTCTTCACTAATGGTATCATTAAAGTGGACCAAATCTTTTAAATGATTTACAAAATAGTTCATCGGGTTCAAATCCGGCAATTTTTTTCCATTTAGCGGTCTGGGAGAACTAGATTCAAATGACGTCATTAAGTAATTCCTGACAACCTGTTTCAGCATTACCTATTGCCAATCTTCAAGAGTAAACTTTTTATATAATGTTAGTCGAGAACCATAAATACGTCTTAAACTACTAAAAGTGCAAACCAAGAAAAAATATAGAAACAAACTATATCTCGTTTCTCCGCCTACAGATAAAATTCATTTTTGTTAGTACTGTACAAAAACAAGCCTTAATAATTCAAAATCGTGAATCAGTATCTCTCATAAAGTTGCCCCAAAGTGTTTCCGAGATAATCAGTAAAAACTTAAGTAGATGCCATCTTCAGAGTCTCGTAACTCCGATGGCAGCATTTTTGGGCACAGGTTTATAGGGAGTTTTACTATTTTCGCATGTAGAATCAAGCATCTGACTTGGAATGCGGCACACTTTGTATAAAAACAGAAAATTTGGTAATTGTAAAAATATTTCCATAAGTATATTATTAGTTATTTATAAAATAGTAAACTTCAGCAGCTGCTCATGTAAATTTTATTAAATACGAGTTTCAAGATGGCGCCCCGGGACGAACGCCCCCCTCAAAAGCCGGCTCTGGCTACTCACATAAATTAATAATTTCAAGATTACAATTTCGCAACGTTTTAATTATATGATGTCTGACTTTAACTTAACCGGAGTATTATAATTTTTAAGCCGCCATATTTGTGTTAATGAATTTTAGATAGTCAGATTTACCTTTTGTAGATTGTAGAAATCAAAATTTAGCAAAGATAGGAATAGATAAAATATGTGGAACTCAGTTTTGACTATTTCATTGTTTAAAATATATTTACCAGTTAGAGGTTTTTTTTTTATTTACTGTAAATAACGATACCAACACCTGTCTCAAGCTCTAACCACAGATTGAAACATACTACTGGGTGTGTTTGGTGTGTCTGAAATAATTTCATTGTAATGTGTACATTAGGTGGAAGTCTTCAGTACAGTGTGTTCATTAACTAAATTGTACTTTAGATGGTTTCTTGCAGGTGCACCGTCCACACCGAATGTAATACACAGATCGAAATGTGTTAGTTGCCCATGGTCAAGTGTCAGGTTTCCGAGGCAAAAACATCTTGAATGGTGTCTATAGGCGCCTTTATAATATAAAAATTAATATGAAATGAAAGATGTAGATTGAAGAGCAAAACATCATGGAAAAAACCTTACTTAATATTTTAGATGTTTTTTTTTGTGTAGGCTAAGTTTCCAAATTACATAATTTCAAAATATCATAAGCGTAGTATTTTAGAGTGCGTATGCCAAGGTATTTATCAGATACTACACAACGGTTATTTTATATATTAATAGGAATATAGGGTGAGCAGATTTTTTTATTGTTCTTAGCTTGTTACTTATTAAAGCAGATCAAGTTTGCCAAAAATATTTCATGCTACGAATTACGAAATAATCTGGTTATATCAAAGCACCCATTTTTATTAATTAACTATTTGAATACACTTATTTCGAATAGGTACAGTGGGTGTTCACAACGTCGAATATAAAGTAACTAGCGTTAGTTACTGAAACCCTTCTACTCTTGGCATATCCACTTTTAGTACAGGAGCTGGGTGGCTATTTCGAGACATGTCAGGATTCTAAGATATTCTAACCTAAATGTTGGACATATTTGAGGTTATGTAGCTTTGAGATTTTTTTTTTCTCAAGAAACCTGGGATCTTAACGTACAAGTCTTCACCTTTAAAACACCGTTGAGTTTGTTCAAATATCTTTATTTTTCGCCGAGATATTGCAATTTAAATAATGACCATAATAAGATTTCCGTACTAATTAAATGTATTGGGAAAGATATGATATGAACAGACAATTTTAAAAATTCGATATCAGCGAAAAAAAAAAGATATTTGAGCAAACTCTACGGCATTTTAAAGAGAAAGGTTTGTACTTTAAGATCCCATACATGGTTTCTTGAGAAAAAAAATCTCAAAGCTACATAACCTCAAATATGTCTAACTTTTAGGTTAGAATATCTCAAAATCCTGACGTGATAGAGCAAAACTAAAAAACAGATTCGAATTCAGCGTCGAAAAATGCATAAGAAACGTATAGTCTGACCCCAGATCCAGACAACTTTTTTCTTTTTTGTAAACCTGTGTTATAGAGGAAGTTAACATTTTCCGCTATGTTGATTTTCTATAGATGTATTGTATCTTTATTAAAAGGTCATTTTTATTATTAATCATTTGTTATAAGTTTCCAGAATAAAAAAATATTCATCTTAAAACTAAATTCCCATAAAAATAATTTATACGCGTACCTATTTGAAACAGAAAATGAACAATTTTACGCGAAAAAAAAAATGAATATCTTGAACTATGACCAAACTGACGGACTGCCTGACGCATGCCAGAAGTCTATATTGTCATTTATGTTTGATGGAATTAATAACTCGCAGAAAATTCATATAACGAAAAGTTTCCAAAACAGCCACCTAGCTCCCGAATTATTTCTAGGTTTCTGTAGTCATAAAAGACATCGGATATGCAAAGGTTTATTTTATTTGGTGAATTCTGGTCATCGATTTTCCTTAATGATTCCCAAAAAAATCCGACATCTGACGACTGTGAAATTATAAATTTAACCTCATTTTTGCCAAATGGCTAGAATGAAATTGTCAAATTGGACAGATGTTTATATTTTATACTTTAAACTCTTTATTTTTATTTCTGTTAATTTTCCAAACTGATTGATCGAAAATTTGTAATTATGCTGTTGTTCTGGTTGTTCTACCTTGTATTCCTCTAGTACTAGGCCGTATTCACTGTCTCGTATGTAAGTGAATTTAGAGCAACTACTCGTTGATCACGATAAAATAAGATTTAATTTAGTTTGCCTCCATATCAAGCCGCATCCCTGGGGAGATATAGTTCTCTAAATAATTTATTGGAAGTAGGTCATCCCTAAAATTTCGTAGATAGAAGTTTGTCATCTAATCACTAATTCATTAAATCAATTTTGAAACTTTTGTTATTAGAAATTTTCGTGAAAATTGATAGTTTTGAGAATAACAAATAACATAAGAAAACATTTCATTCATTTAATGCAAACGAATGATAAAAATAGTTACTCAAAACTTCCCTTCGCATTTGGCATCATTTAGTTATATATATTTTTTGACCATCCTGTATATTTTTTCACAAGTATACATCAAGTTTTCTTAGTAATATTGTAGTATATCTATGTTCTAAATATTATTTTCTCTCATCTTTTGCGTCTGATTTTATGACCTCGAGTAAAGAGAAAATTGTGACCATCCTGTAGATTTTTTCCTAAAAGTATATCTATTTTCTTCTTTGACAACATTGTCGAATACATTCCAATTATTATTTTCGAATAGACAATTGTAAATACTGTATATATTTTCTAGAAAGAAGTTAAGTCTGTGTTTTACATATTTTGAATAAAATTGGCAATTTAGTATTCATATTTGGTATGCAATGTGAGGTGTTGATTAAATGTTGATTCACCCTGTATAAATTTATTACGGCATACATGAATCATCATCAATGATTATGCATTATTTTTGACGTGAC
The DNA here is from genome assembly GCA_963583905.1 of Stenurella melanura. Lineage (NCBI taxonomy): Eukaryota > Metazoa > Arthropoda > Insecta > Coleoptera > Cerambycidae > Stenurella > Stenurella melanura. Next base: position 116,240,934 of record OY757311.1, read on the forward strand.
CTATTTTAGAATTAGTGTCGAGTGTTTTTATATATTTGAGGTCAACGACTTTGGCAAATATCGTAAGGTCGTGCTAATATCAATAAAAACTAAAATAGGCAATTAGCAATGTTATACCTTCCTGTGCTGCAAAATCGTTTTAAATACCCTGACTCAATCTAAAACAATCCGAAATAATTCATGTTACAAACAAACATTTGTTTGAAATATTTTTAATAATAGTAATTTTCTAGTAGATTTAATTTTATTTTTTGTGATGACATACGAAACGATTCCAGATCATGTCGAAAAATAATAAGACATGTTAGGAAGCTTGAGTTTTTTCGCCATAGTTTCAGGAACCGCACATATTTAGATGGAATGTTTTAGAAACAGCTAATCAATGAAAGTAGGTCTCTCACATTTACAACTGGACCGAAGTACTGGAGAAAATTGGCAAACAAGAAAAACCAATATCCTCAAGGTCAATAATAGATTTTACTATGAAAAAACTCTTTTTATGTCCCAAGATTTAAAAAAGATTCCACAACCAATAAAAAGAGCAACATTGCGAAAACTAGATGTATTTTTTAAAATAAAAGTATGTTGTGATGTTTTCACCAGGTATTTATTAAAAAAAAATGTAAATCATGTTATTGAACAGTTTACATTAATTATAACTGAAAATGAAAATCAATAGTTAATTTTAAAGGAAAATTTAATGCGTAAAATTGCATATATTTCTATATTTTTTTCGTACTATGAGAAGACCACTTTCATAAAATGACGCTAAAAATTATTGTCATATAATCTGAATTTCCGGATTTGGGGTCACTCAAACAATACGTTCGCTGTGTGGGGGGGGCACACACCGAAAGTGTGGTAGTAAACGGTAGACTGGAGTGGGTTAACAAAAGGCAATATTTTTTTTAAGAGTGTGTAATCTTTAAATGGGTAGAGGGGGAAGTTGCAAACGGACATTCCTGTAGGGGGGGGTCTCATAACAGTTACAGTGTTATAAAAGGAGAAGCTTTCTTTAAATTAATTAAATATTTATTTTTGGTGTGTTTAGTATTTTGTAGTTACAAAACTGTTGACTCTAATAACTGTAACAATTATAATGAAATATGTTCTTTATAGGATTTTGCAAACAGCAGAAAAAACTATATATGAGAACTAAAATTAAAACTGTTTGTAAAATTGTTGATTTACAATCTTTGCATTCTTTCGATAACCTGAATTCTGGTTATGCTAGCAATTGAAATCCTAAAATGAATTTGTCTTTCTTGGACAATTGTCATTCTGACACTAGTTTCCACACAGTCCCCTACGACTATGCAGAGTAAACCAGTATCAACATAACTCCCTACGGCTATGAAGATTCAGTTAAAATGAGAACAAAGACCTAAAATGAATTTATTTACATACCAATGTCAAAAAAATTGGTAATTGTCTTGGTTTTTGCATGGAACATCGTATGAGTGGCTTTGTGCCTTTCTGATGAGCTCCAGAATATGGGCGAGAAACGTTTCAAAGGCTAAGCATTTCCAAGAAACAGAATGATAGATTTCATGAAAATGTAATCCGTTTGAATGAAATTTTTTTTCCAAAAGACGAGGTATGTAAATAAATTCATTTTAGGCCTTTGTTCTAATTTTAACTGAATCTTCATAGCCGTAGGGGATTATGTGGATACTGGTTTACTCGCATACCCGTAGGCTGCGTGGAAACTAGTGTTAGAATGAGAATTGTCCAATAAGAAAGACAAATTCATTTTAGGATTTTAATTTCTAGCAAAACCAAAAGAATGCAAAGATTGTAAATCAATAATTTTACAAATAGTTTTTATTTTAGTTCTCATAGATAGTTTTTTCTGCTGTTTGCAAAATCCTATAAAGAATATATTTCATTACAAGTATAAGCAAACAAAATATAATTCACTTTTAAACATGTTAAAATTATATTTCTTAAATTCAAAAAATTTGAATAATAGAGTTTTTGTTTAGAATCTTAATTCTAAAGTCTTAACTGATCTATTATTTTTGTAAATTTAATAAAACTCGTTGCTAAAGTTTTGCTCTAAAGTAGTTAACAACATAATTTAGTCAAAACTTAGCTTTGTAACAGATACTGCTGAATTTCAAATAACGTCTATTAACATAGTCACAAAAACTAAAATACGAATAGTGAATATTCTTTATGAACACAAATATGCAGCCTTCTTTCAATATTAGAATTTGGTGTTATAGTAATTATTTCGGGAAAATTTTAAATGTCCGCACAATTAATCAGCTCAGTGGCGCAGCGCTAAGGTGTTTAGCTTGCGGGCATAGTTCCGGGTTCGAGTCCTGACCAGGGCATGGATATTTAGTGGTGATTTTCATGTGTTACCGAGGCGGTAGCAGTGGGCTAGACCGCTGTTGAGTGGCACAACATGTCTAGTCGCTGTTATCTCTCCTGAGTTCGAGTCTCAGCTGCGGTCGATGGCAATATCGCTATTAAATGTGTCTATATAAGATCTTTTAATTAGTACGATAGTGAATATATAATCTTAAAATCGTGGGGACGTAATTTTATTATAAAATGAAAATTTTTAAAATGGGAAATATTTTCCTTACGAAACATAATCTTTTAGGCGACGTGAGATTTAGTACCTGCATTGTTTAGAAATCAAAAACGTCTTGTGGTTTTATAAATTTTCAGGAACATTTTTTAAGTTTTTGTTTAAATTTTATACCATTATTTTAAATAGTATTATTTACGACCATAATCAATTCAATTTTTAATATTTAGTAGCAGTGCAGATCCAAACGAAACCCTATGGTGGTGAAAATTATAATTACCAAAATCGAAAATAAATGCATGTAATAGGAACTTGAAAATTAAATTAAAACGTATGCGTGTGGGGTATCGGCTAATACAGCTCATTGACTACAGTACTTTTGTAATTTTTATTAAATTGTTGGATTCAACTTGGCAGCTTGATGACCCAATAAAGTTGCCTAAAAATATTCTGGTGATCTCTGAAATTACTAAACTAAGAATTATGAAAAAAAACATATAGAAGGAAGATACTCCGTGGACAAAGTTCGCCTGAAGAAGCGGCGATCACCAGGCAGAACGGTGGACTACTTGAGAATTAACTATCAGTGATATATCATATCTAGTACGGAATACTTTTTTATATATAAATCTCTACTTTCATTACACTTCTTGAGCTTAAAGTTTAATAAACTTGAATTTCTATCACATACATTCTTAGTACGGCCCTGCTTGAATATATTCTCATAATAATTATCTTCATTCTATATAAGTATTTGTTATACTATTTATTAGTAATATGTAAATCATGACATCGAGTTTTTGTTCATTCTTAACAAGTTTTATGTATACATATTAACATACCTATATTTCTAATCATTTATTCTTGTTTTTAATTTTGTTCTTACTATTTTTAAATAAGTACTCTACGCATTAAAGCATTTTAAATAATTACTTTTTGCAAAGGTGAAAATGTTGTTCTTTATTGTTAGAAACAGTTCGATAAATATTTTGCGCCAATCCCAACTAATCGTGACATTTCGAGTTGCTACAAAAGAAAAAAAAATGTTCACACAATTTAGGCACTGGGAATTCTTAAAAGGTAAACATTATATTAGCGTGTTAAATGAATGAATTTTAAGCTCTATGATTTTAGTCCCTATGGGGTCATTCAACAACGATGGGGAGGGAGGGGGTTCACAAAAAGTTAATGTTCTTCTAAAAAATATCAACAAAATATTTTTTACGAAGTGTAATTTTTATCCGTAATTATAGAGGGGGGGAGGACTTTGCGAACAAATGTTCGTGTAAAGGTTTTTCATAAATGTTACGAAGGGGGGAGGTCCAAAATGGCCGATTTTTTGTGTTTGTTGGGTAGCCACTGAACTATTGCTATTTTCGATATCAATGCCCATTCTCTAATAAGGAAATCGGGCATGAGTGAACATTGTTTTTCATGCATGATGTACCTACAAAATAAAAATAAATATTTTTGGTCCCAATAAAAATGCACCTACCCAAGAAAATGCAACTGAAAATATCTAGTGCCTCTAAAACTTTGTAAATAGCATAAATGAAAGTGTAAAATGTGACAGAATACATTAACATAAATTATACATTTAATTTTACATTAACATTCGTTTAATTGAAGATATGATCTAGTCACATTTATAGAAATATTACAATAGTTATGTAGTTCATCATATACACAGAATAAAACAAAGATAGAATACAAACCATGGTTTATTTAATACTTTAAAAATATAATAGAAATCGTTTATTAGCCAAGGGTTATTTTTACCAAGTACCTTGCTACCTACGCAGTGTATTCTAATATTAGTCATATTTTATCTCGAATCTAAAAACGAAAATTATATGTGATAAAATGTTGTCCACGTTGCCAAACTTACACGGCGTGAATCGTATCTGACGATTTTTTTTATCAACATGGGAAATGTCAATTTTAGCGCGGTGATAGTATATTGCCAATACTTTTCAAAATATCTAGCCATAAAATATATTTCCAACTTCTTTTTCTCAATAAAAAAAATATCTAGTATTATGAAAATAATATTACATGCGAAAAATATTATGTTCTTTGTATACTTAAATCGCATTCCTAACGATTTCACCAGAATTCTTCTCGACGATTGATTTTTAAATATCACCCTTATATTATATCTTCGCGCATTCGAATTCTACCTAAACTCCCACACACCAACGTATAGTATTGCTTTTCTCAATTAGAAAAATTCAGTCTAAAGCGTTGCTATAGTATTTCTATTCTCAATTGAAAAATTTAGTTTAAAGCATTGCTACCAGGTTAAATCATTACAAGCTTGCCTGTGAAAGAATTGCACAGAAACCGTACTTGTATATTACAAACGATACTCATATACGACTATACCAAGCCAGATATATTATGAGCTTTCGGAAATCGACCTCAAACGAAAGTAGTCGATAGTTTACCTGACTCATCATTATAAGCCTTATACCTGGTCTCAGTGGTTTCGCTTAATCTATGTAATGTGCCGGTAGCATAACCGTAGGTTATAGTATTTCTATTTTCAATTTAAAAATAAATTCGATCTAAAACGTTGCTACCAGGATAAATCACAAAGCCTGTTTGTGATAGAATGACATCGAGATCGAGCTTGAATATTACAAATGATGCACGTATACGAATATAGTTAACCAGATATGTTATTTTGGAGTTGTTCATTAAACTAACATTATTTATTATAAGTAAATCATTTAATCATACCTATCAATTAATATAAAGTAGTAAAACAATATTTACAATAATTAAAAAGTGATTCTAAAAATTATCAGTCGGTGCTTATGACATCGCTAGTGTTATAAATTATTCATTTGTCGGTCTTTTTTTATGAATTAATTTATGACACTAAATATGTTATGCGCTTACCTCAAACAAAAGTAGTCAATTATTGTTTACCTTGCTCGCCATTAGAAGTTTTATACCGATTATTGCTTTATCCCTAGAATTGCCGCTAGCATAGCCGTAGGTTAAATGACACGTATATACTTTTATTGAATTGTCTATGGAGAAATACATTAAACTAACATTTATTATATATAAATAATTTACATTATGCATGTCAATTAATATTAAGTAGCAAAAGAATATACTATTTATTTCAAAAATTCAAAAATGATTTAAAAAAATTTTGATCGGCGCACTTGACATTGTCAACACTCCCTTTGTCGGTCTTGTTTCGTGATTTTCCAATTGAAATTGTACTACAAGTAGTCGTTTGTTTTAAACAGTTCAGTGTGGGCCGGCTTCAGCTGATATGGCATGAGTACATTTTAGCGCCTGTATATTAAGTTTACATAATATAGGGATGGACCGAGTATTTAATATTCGAAATATTTAATGCGAACATGGTAATTTTCAAGAATACAATTGATGAGAAAGGCACTTTAACAAAAAATATTCATTTTTAAATATTTTATTAATATTTAACAAGTCTATTTACATAATGCCTACTTATAAAGCAGCAAGTTGCTAGACAAACTAAAAGAGAAAAAATAATTACAAACATTTATAGTATTTCTACTGTCAGTTTGAAAATTCAGTCTAAATTAAGTGTTGCTACCAGGATGAATCATTACAAAGCCCGATATGATAGAATAAGAGCCGAGACCGAGCTTGAATATTGCAAGCGATATCCATATAGGAATATAGTTAACCAGATATGTTATGCGGTTACCTCAAACAAAAGTAGTCGATTGTTTACCTGGCCCTCCTTACCTGCATTTGGTTCGTTCTTAATATTGCCGGTAGCATAGCCGTAGGTTAATTGATATTTATTTACTTATTTATTAAACTAACTTTATTTATTATAAATAAATAATGTATTATAAATAATTAATTTACACCATGCCTATCAATTAATATAAAGTAGTAAAACAATATTTACAATAATTAAAAACGATTCTAAAAATTGTTAGTCGACGCTCTTGGCCATTGCTGGTATGAAGTATTCCTATGTCGGTCTTTTTTATGATTTTCAAACTGACTTTGTATATCCTATACCTATAAAATCAAGCACTTCAAATAGAATTATTATTTTATAAAATAATAACAAAATTGCCCCAGATTGCGATTATAAGTCATTTCAGCCAATGGTCCTTGAACATGATGATCTTACTATCAGTTTTGTTATGTCTATATGATTTACATAAATGATTTATTCATACACAATTGCCAATTTACATTGCTTAATTTACTTAAATAAATTTCACGCGATATTTTTTGGTGGAAATCCCAATATTTATTTTATGTATTGTAACAAAGCCTTAAAGCAAGTGTTTATGTAATATAAATAATTTTAATATCGTTTAGTACTTACTTGTGACATGCTGGGATATATACAGAGTGAAATTTAAAAAGCAATAGCTGCTCGTACGTGGTTAGATCGAAAGTTAAATTTTCTGCGTAAATTTAAAATATGGCCCTTTGTTGAAATGCTATTCTTACGGAATTAATTTCACTGTTAGTCTTTATGTTTATATTTTCTATTTCTAAAAGTATATCTGGTACACTTCCTTGACAATAGTGCCAACTACATTCCAAAAATTATGCTCTTGTACATTTTGCAACAAAAGTATATTAGACTTTTTCCTTGGCAATTATATGCCAAATATTATTGCCCCCAGTCACATTGTTCTCGTAATGTTTTGTTTGTTTTTGCCTGTCTTACGTGTATTGAGACGATTATGTTAATCCTAAAATTTTTATTTCGAACACTTGATATATTCAGGCTGACGAGATAGAGGAGACGGGGGGTGTTTCCCCCGGGCCCGGAGTTTTTGAGGGAGCCCGGATTCCACCCTAATTTCTGAAATCCGGGAAAAGTTGGAGATGCGAGATGCATATGCAAATTTTGCGTGGGGGGCTCGTATGTCACTATTCCCGGGCCCAGATTTTCTCTCGACGGCCCTGGATATATTTAATGAGGAAAGTAACCATTTTGTCTTCTGTGTTAGAAGAAGTATTTATTGTTATAATTGCTAAAAACAGGGCCGGATTTACGTTTGAGAGGCACTTTTCATATGGAGGCCCCTTGTAAGGCGGCCAATTTTAACAGAATAAAAATAAAAATATGTAAGCATTAAACCCAAGCAAGCTTTGGCCCTTTATGTTTAGGGCTCATTTGTAGGCTGTGAATTCATAACGAATTAAAAAATTTTTAATAATTTTTTGAAAATATTAATTTCATTATAATTTTGTATCAACAAAATCAGCGATGCCCGCTGCTCTGCAGAAAAAACAAAATAATAATTTGAAACATCAATTTCATATAAAATTATTTGAGATTTAGATTGGAAAGTTTAAATTTTTAAATTAACCTTTTCTTGCGTTTTTGTTTACTTCTTTTCATTTGTTGTAGTTATTCATTTATGCCTCAATTTGTTTTACCATTTTTATACATTCGGGGGCCCTGGGTACGTGCCCCAAAGTGATCTTATGTCAATCCGTCCCTGCCTAGAAATAGTTAGATTCACTTTTCCGTAATTTAGAGAGACTTGTTTTTTATTGGCATTGTTGAAAAACACACATATGGATTGAATTGAGAAATTTAAACATAAATTTAAAGTCAGTTAAAAAGGAGAGTGACTTAGTGCTAAACACATTCTGAGTTAGATAAATCGATTAAAGCATAAAAGGCAGTGCTGGTAAAAATATATTAGCAAAAGGGATCAAAATAAGTGTCCTACTTAAACCTCCCGGGGCCATTATCGATAACTGGGATATATATTGAAATGGGTAAAAGGCATTCACTAGAATATTGTATAAGTGACTTCAACTTTAGTAAAACGATCTTTCTACATCTAGGTATAAAGATGACATTGCGATGCAAAGAATTTTCTCGATCTCACCTTGAAAAGAGGTGCAAACATTCTAAGCAATATCTATGATACGAACAATTTTCGAAAAATCGTTGGTTTTCGGGATGTTTTAACTTCAATATATAATATAATATTCAATAATTTTTTTAAGTAACAAAAATACCTTAACTTTTTAAAATAAATTTTAGACTTAACTTCCTGTGGAGCATTTTTCATTTCATAGTAATGAAATTAATTTATTTTAGCTTCTGATGTAATCAGGAATTACATTTTCATTTATTTTTGTATGAGGCACCCTGTAAATTCTTATAAAATATTATTTTGAGCATTGTTTCAAATGTAACCACACGTCAGCCATTGATAATAATAAAGTTGAAACAGTTCTGTAGATGGTTTATATTCACATCGAATAATAGTGATTTTCCGAAAATTGTTCGCCTCTTTTAATGGTTCCTGAGACCGAAGAATGTATTTGCACCTCAGCGCCATTTTTACCTCAATTTATAGAAATTTCGTCTTTACTCAAAACTGAAGGCATTTATATATTCTAGTGAATATCTTTTACAAAATTCAAATATTTCTTATAGTTATCTAGAAAACAACCCGGGAAGTTTGAAGTGGTACACCCTGTATATTATGCTGGCAAACTTAACATCTTTTAACTCAGTAATTTTTCGTAATACGTTTTATATTTTCGAAATTAGCGCCGTTTTAATTTTGAGCTCATTTCATAGCTGTGGTATAAAGTTAAGGGATATACATATACATGCATATTTTTAAAATAATTACATTTTTTAGTTTGTTACATAATGCTGTAAGTAGATCTAGCTGTGACGTCATCCATATTTTTTTAATTGAAATGCCCTGTATGTTACATATTTAAATAAAGATTGCTTTTTCACTTACGGCAATGTTTGTTTGACTTATCTTGAAAAATAATTAAAATGTGTCTTTACTATGGGGACGTATTAAAAAAGAATAATGTTTCCAAATTTAGATTTAGAAAAAAATCAGAGTTTCTAAAAAAGCCACCTGGCTCCCCCACCATGTAGTCTAGTCGTAAATTGAGTCTTGCAGCACATTGCCCATCCCTACATGCACAGGTTTTGAGACAACCCATAATGCAGTGAAGAAAGTACAAAAGTAGAAACATTGAAACTTTAAGACCTTTTGAGAATAATTATAAAGCAAAAAACAATTAATTAATTGACTAATCATATTAGTCCAGTCAACGGAGTGGAGCGTTAAAATGACCAAAATCTCTAATTTGAGTGCTAATGAATGGATTTTGATGAAAGTGTTTGTAATGACATTAATAAAAATGTTGAAAAAAGATTAGAGTAGGAAATTATCGGATGGGGTAGAAACATCCCTTTTATCACGGGTTCCGTAACTTGTAGAATTAGGTGACAAATAAAAAAAATATATATTTACTCCTTTTGGCCCAAAATAAGATGTTTTTACTCTTGTGAATTTTTTCGAAAAATGCATATGAGGCGTTCTAAACATTTTTTGTCTCTTGTTGGAATTTTTTTGTAACTTGGTAATTTTCCGAGTTAAAGGCAGTTTTGCGCGATAAATAATGTACTATATTTTTTGCAAATTGCAGTTTTTATTAAATGTATTGTTTTTTTCATTTTTGACCTAATTAGGTGTTTTCTCTATGTGCAAATTTGCTTTTTTGATATTATTAAAATGTTATACTAAAGCACTTATTGATATTTAAACAGCATTCTATCGTCCATCAAATTAAAATTTCAACAAATAAATAACATAAAGTTTTAGTAATTGAACTAGTACACAAAACACGCAGTGACGTCATCGGTTATATTGGTTTCGTAAATCGCGTTTAAAAATTGTTAAACCTAACATTTTACTCACTTTATTTACGTTTTATATGTGATTAAATAAGTAACGCCTACCTAATACGAGATTTGTAAAAGCTAATTTAGGAAATCTGCAAAATAGCATGTTTATAACACAAAATGACACTGACAATATAACTTATGGCGTCATGAGTGCGTAGTGAATTGATGTAGTGTTTTTGGCGAAACGGTTTCAATACAAAATTGAAATTGATTATTTTAAGGTATTATTCGACTGTTTCCCAAAATTCAAGTGTTTTTAACTATAATAAAGCATTATCTTTACTGTGAAAGTGAATTTAAAATTTGTGAAAACACCGAATTCTACAAGTTGCAGAACTCGTGATAAAAGGGGTGTTTTCTACCCCTTTCGATCATTTCTAATCTTTTTTTAAACTTTTTTTCTCAACGTTACAAACACATTGCACAAGGTTTCTTTAAAATCCATTCATTAGCACTCAAATTAGAGGTGGACCTCTCCCTTGACTGGGCTATACTTTAAGTTTCAATTTCACAAATTCCAATATACTTGATCGAATACTCGACGTACGTTTCTCCAACTATGTTGGCATCTTCTGGCGATAGTTCGTTTCATTCATTTCCAGATGATGCCAACTCTGTTGCTGAAACGCGCGTTGAGTGTACTATTTTGGTACTTCTTCGTCAGTATTACGCAAAAGGTTCTAATTCAGGAGCTGTAATGGTTTTTAACTATTGCGAGGTGCATGTTTGTGTTTTCTTTTAATTTTTCGAGCAGCACTAGAAGTGGAGAAAAGATTGTAATTGTCCAAAAATTTAGAAAAAATGTCTGTAGCCATCGTTAAGCCTAGTCAGAGCCGACACCAATTGTCTAATCTTGTTGAAGTCCTATTACAAATATCGTTTTTAAAAATTTTCCACTTACCCTTAAAAATTAAGGGTAGTTTATCGATGCGAAAATCTCGATTTTCTCGAATCTCCACTAATTTGCTCAAATTTTGTACGTAATCGGTACAAGCCTAACAATTTACATAAGGGTAGTATATAACTGACGCGAAAAAATCGAAAATCACTGTTTTCTCGAAAAACGATGCAACAATTTTCCTCAAATTTTGTGCGGTAATAGTATATATCTCACCAGATATCCGAAATTTTATCTCGGTGACATAAAAGTCAGGGTTGGCTCTGCGGGCCGGCGCGGAAAGATTTTTATGCAAGTATGATACAATTTATCTTAACTTGTACGTTTTTTAGCGTCTATTATAAAGATTACCTTGGGGATGTGACATTGAACTAACATTATCTAGTTTCGACCACCATCACTTCCACTAAATTTAAATTAAAACTACGTTGACTGTCACTATCAGTAGAGCCACTAGCACTAATATGCTTTTGTGAGGGGAATATGTATATTAACATTTGCTTTAGATGTCCAAGAAATTGTTTTGTTGCAACTACTGCAATAAAAATCTGTCCCATCAAATTACAGTTCTGGGAAATCTCGAATCCACAACTCTATTGCAGCCTGAGAAGCACTAGACATTTTTGTATACCGCCGACTCTGTATAATTATAATTTCACACTACGTTTGTAGATACATATGTACATACATATGGCTGGATTTATACTACGGCTTGCAAAACTGCGATCTCGGATGGTCTACCCTTTGCTTTTATTAAATGCTGACGTAAATGCTAACGCGTCGTATAATCAAAGGAGATAAAGCCGCATAAGTAAAAAACATAAACGTACCTCCGTACACTGGAATTTAATGTTGAAAGTCAGTCGGGTCGAATGCTTTAACACTGCAAATATAAAAAATCAGTTAGGTAATTCTCAATACGTTTCACAAATGTAGTAGATTTCCCATAAAACTAGGTTTTTCGTATTGACATTTTAAAATGAAATAAAATTCACTTAATCGGTACATGGCAGTTTTATGCTATTAATCCTTAACTTTGTTATGTACGATTTAATATTATATAAAAATGGTTTGTTTCATTGGGAAAAATGTTTTATGTTGCCAGCACTTAATTGGGCTTTCATATTTAATTACTATCAAAATAAACAAAATCAACACGCCACACATTAAACAGAACAGGGAAGTGTGTTTGATTCAAAATTGTCTTTTTATTTGCTAGATATGTTTTAAATGTTTTTGTAAGAATTATTAAGTTAAATTTATTTCTACAAATACAATGTAGCTGGCAATAAATATTTCACCACTTCTTCGTTTTTCTGATTGTTTCAGTAAATGTTTGCAATATAGTATTACGTCTATATGAGAGCCGTCTCTATCACCGAGATAAAATTCCTTGTCTTTGTATATCACAAACCTAACAATATTAGTACGGGAGCCCATTGACAAAACTGGCTTCGGACACCACAGTTTCCGCCGCTTGGTGGAGATGCTCGGCTCGAGAGAGGCAAAAAACAAAAGGCCATTTAAATGTTGCCAAAAATTCTGAATTCAGGTACATTTTTTGGGCACAAATAAGAATTTTTTGTCTCTTGATGTTTTTTCCAAAGTGCTTCTCTCGGAAAAGAAGAACAAAAAAATAATTCATAGACATTTATTAATTAGTTTAAGGTGAAAGACGCGTTTTAGAGAAAAGTCAAGAGTTGCTTACTTTTGTCCAAAGAAAACGGCTGCCGATTTTCAGAAGTTTTTAACAAAAACAAAAATAATTTCGGCCAAGAATTTCCCTAGATTTTTTTTCTTTTTTTCAGAAAAATTTCAAAAAATTCAGGCATATTTAATAATAATAAACAACTTTTGCCTCCTAAACTTTTTTTCAAAGTACTTCCTTCTCCCGTAAAAAAATTACAAAAAAAATAATTTTTCTGATATTTTTCCAGGAGAAGTAAGCATTTTGAAAAAAAAAACACGAAGGGACGAAAGATGCTTATTTTTGCCCCAAAAATGTGCCCGAATTTTCAGAGATTTTTGGGCAACATTTAAGCGGTCCTTTGTTGCCTCTCCCTTGAAGAGAGCGAGGTCACGTGACCTGCCGTTGAGGGGAAATGGAAGCTACAGATGCCTAGAACATCTCTAGCGACGGTAACTGCGGTGCCCGAAGCCACTTTTGTCGATGGGCTCCCGTACTATATGGGATTATTGGTTTTTCTCCTAATTTTGTCTCTTCGTGTAAAGAGAGTTTACCGAACATGCTTTGGTCACTCGAGGAAGTAAATTCGGCGTAGCCGTAATTTATGAAAGATGAATTGGTTTACAGATTCGCCAAATTATTCACGTTCGTGTGAGCTAGCCTGATTATGATTAGAGATGACGCAGTTTTCCTCAAATAATTAAAATCAGCGTTACAAGGCGCAATTTCACTAGGAAAACGTCATTAATATGGTAATTTTTGGATAATAAAATATGAAATCTTAGCCATTTTAAATTTTTATTCGTCTATTTAGAAAAGAAAAAAAATGTCAGTTCTAAAATGTTACGGTTTTTAAAATTTTAATTTCAATATTAAATTAATATAACAGAAAAAATACCTGTACAATATCATAAAAGTATATATTTAGAATACTGTCAATAGGAAAATTGTATCCTGTGTGGCGAGATAGGGTACCGATTTCAGTGGCGAGAACTCGATGGGCGAAGTTAAGGCACGCCGGGCAAATCCGTCACTGGAATGGGTAACCGTATCTCGTCTCGCCGTCCTGGTGAAGTGGTGGAATAGCATTAGTTAAACTTCGCCAGGAAGTTAAAATAAAAAAATAAATAGGATAGTGGAAGGAAAATATCCTCGTATAAATTTAGAATACTGTCAGTAGGAAAATTATGACCTTAAATAGGATAATGGAAGGAAAAAATCGTTATATTGGTGCAAGCTTGCAATGCCAACTCTAGTAACAGAACATATTGGACCAATATATAATCCATATAGGACCAATATATGAATATTGGTCCTATATAGGACCAATATTCATATATTGGGTCCTATATGGATTATATATTGGTGCTACTAGGGAATGATGTCTCTTGGGCTTGATAACTACACTAATATTTGGTATATACCAATTCTTTTTTCTGAAAATGCTTACATTTTATATAATTAACTATTTTATCAAACATGTTTTAAATACATTGATAAATAACCGAATAAACATGAGGTCGTGTTTTTCAGAATAACTGCAAAATTTTAGAATAAAAAATTATGAAAAAATGTCCTCGTACAAAAAATGCCGTGATTTATCAGTGTCTAAAATATTATCTACATAGTAGGCATATTTTCTAAGATATGATGGATTTAAAACTGGTATGATTAAAATTTCCTTAAAAAGTAGGACATTCTTCAATATAATTTCAAAACTGTCCAATGTACATTATTCGAATTTCAGTGAATGCTTTAGAATAGACTCACAATGAACACATATTTTTTTCAATTAGAGATATTTAAGGTTAAAATGAGGGGTCAATACTTTTGAATCGTACATTAGATTGAGTATTTTTAAATTATATTTTAAGTAGGTACTTAGATACCAATAAAATTAATCCAGATTTATCTAATTGTAAATATGGCGGCTAATATTAGCACTGATATCTCTCTTTTATCAGTCATTTATTCATATTTATTACATGTCTTACAACAACGAAAAAGCTAAGCTTCTAATTTATTAAGTAGGTAGTCTCATCATCAACAAAATTTTAATTTTCCCTTTTGCCACATGAACAAATCTATTTTTACATTCACCCTATTTTCAGCCTGTTGTCGCAAGTTTCCTGTATAATATATAATTAATTTATTGGTGTATTTGTAATTCTCGTGAAGCCTAAGAAGCTTTAAGACTTAAAGCTAGAGATGTTCCTCTTTGCGGCCCATATAACACGCATTTGAAGTTTTACCATAACAACGTTTTTCCATTGTTATAGAAATTTATTTTGATCTACCTTTTATATAAGATTTTAAATTAAAATGGCATTAGGCCAAACTATTTAAGAATTCAATGTTGCCGCTACCATTTCTATCAATGCTTTGAGTGAAAATATTTACAGAACCATTAACATGAAATTTATATATGTTATATATTTTTCAAAAATACGGTTTAAATACTGAGTAATAGGTACCTAAACTAAAATCGATTTCCTGTACCGTAATGCCTGTGAACAATGAAATATCAAATAAATGCATACATTATTGATTTAGGGCGCATTGTACTCCATTATATAGACAAGTCAACATTATACAATATACTTTTTATTTTACATTTAGAACTTATATAATAAATGAATGTGTATGGAAATGTGTAAAAATTACTTTATAACGAGTAAAATAATACCTTGAATGTTTGGAATGGAAAAATTACCACAAACATTTTTCTGTACTGTGAGTACTTATTTCTCTGTATAAAACTAATATTTTTTTATTTTCAGGTAGAACTGCTTTATTAATTTGTGTAATGAACTCTGCCATTTTCCTTATAGATCTAATTTAATACTAATTTAATCATAATAATCTAAAAAAAGTTATTTAAACGAATATTTTGTTTTCAGCAGCCATGCTTCAAGAGAGCGACTTGTTTATGGATGCCCTTACTGCCTCGGCAACTGCCAAAAAAGAGCCAAAGAAACGAAAACGAAGACTTAGTGTTACCAAGGATTGTCCTTCTCCACCCTCATCTTCTCCAGCCAGTGAACAACCACAGACTCCAACCTCACCACCTCAAAATGCCACAAACAATACCAATTCATTAGGTTTAAAAAATATTGCACCTATCAACTTTTATCAAGATACTCTCTCTACTGAAGAATCTACCGAAAATGCAGAGAACAATAAAGAAAATACTGCAGAAACTAACGAGAATAAGGCGGAAGTTATTGAAGAAAATAAGGATGCACCTGTCAGTCCCAAGACACCTACTGATGATAATAATGTTGAGGAAGATGTCAGTGAACCTAAAAAGGTCAAATTAGATGGTGGACTTAAAGGTGTCTTGTTGTATGCAAAGAAGAAGGGCCCCAAGAAAACAATTTCGTGGCGAGCTGAAGCTGATTTAGTGGACATTCGATATTTCGAGCTAGACGAAACGGAAAGGGTAAACGTTACGAAAACTTTCGGAGATATGGCAAAAATGGAAATGTCTAGTGAAAGGGAGGCATTACAGCTTTCTAGAAAAAATGTCGGTGAAGATACGATGGAATCTCAAATTATGTGGAGGCTCCCTTATGTAATAGAGCAACCAGAACCTTTGGCCGTCCCAGGACATAAAAGTTTGGAAAAAGATATTCAGTTTGCTCGTGAAAAAAGTATATTACAGTTTTTGTACTTCGATAAAAGAAGAATTCCTGAAAGTCCAGAAGAGCCTATTCCAGAGAATCATCAAATGAGTGACCCAGTGCACATCCCACTGGAAGATCCTGATAGTCAAGAAATCGATTTAAGGAATACTCCATGGCCTGAACCCAAAGGATCACCACCACAGGTTGAACCACAAATACCACCTCATATATTCCCCAATATACCAGGTCCCTTCAACCCACCATTTAATAACTTGCCTCCTCCACAATTCCAACCACTGCCACCACGATTTGGTGGCCAAGGAGGACCGGGCGTTCCTGCGCCGGTGGTCCCAGGAAACTTTATTCCTCCTAACGTGATGAATGGAAATATGATGGTACCTCCGAATATAGGTCCACCAAACGATATGATGAACCAAGGTCCCATGAATCCAAACATGTTTCCTCCAGGTCCAGTGCCTGATGGATTTGGTCCAGGTCCAGATTTCCCGATGTTTGGCAATCAAAATCCACCCAATAATATGAACATGTTCCCACCAAATAACTTCAATAACCATAGACAGGGTAATAGGGGTGGAGGTTTCCGCAGAGGTGGGGGCGGTAATAATGGTAATTGGGTACGTATGAGCGGTCCAGGAAATTGGAAAAGAGGCGGTGGGGGTCACAGAGGAGGCAGATTATGTAAAAATATACAGAATCACGGATATTGTCGAAACGGGGACAATTGTCCGTTTGTCCACCCATAGGATTTTACTTGAATGACAATTGCGCCAATTTGTTTTAAAATTGTGCAAATAAACTGTGATATTTCTTTGTAAGGTTTCCTGTATAGTATAATATTCGAGTGTGCACCACACTTGAATTTATTGAGTACAAACTTGATAGACTTTTTATTATTGATAATAATGAGGATGTCGTTTAACTTCATCCTCTGTTTAATTTATTACTGTTTATATGTCGGGACATGAACTAAATGTAAATATTCAATGATAAAATCGTGTGTACATACTTTTTATAACAATCGTTAAATATAACCCAGTGATTTTGTAATATAATAATTTAAAATTTGTTTTTATTAAATATTAAACGTGTTAAACAACTTGTAAATTGTATATAAAGTTAGTATTTACTTTTTTACGATGTTTTTTTAAGAATAATGTTATTTTTTTGAATATATTTAAACAGAAAATAGTTTCCTTTCTATTCTTTTCAGTGCCCTATTGTAAAATCATCAAACCCCCAAGTAGTAGGTGTATAAGTATAACAATTGTTTCACATGTAACTCTTGAGTAACTTAAAACTTTCACTATCAACCATGTGGTAACACTTGAACTGTCTGTGATGGCCGTGACCTAGAAACCTAATAGATGCATGCACTCGTATTTATCCCATTTTATTTTTTATCTGATAAAACACATATGTTACAATGACTAATGTCTGTGTATATCGATCAAGGTGTTCCAAATACTAACAGCACAAATTCTGTATCATATTTTATGCAGGTATATAAAAATAAGTAAAAAGTTCTACGGGAAGCAGCGGTGTAGCCAAAAAAATAATTAGTGGAGTTCAAACGTTTGGAACCTGTATGACTTGGATTATTAGTTTTAAATGCAAACCGGCTAAGATGTAATTATAAGTGTTTTTGTTATAACCCACAAAACAAAATTTGAAAATAACATAAATTATTCGCATTCGATGAATTTAAAATTAATCGAGTCAATATGAAGCATAAAAATCGTCAAAACCTCTTAGTCCTCAGGGACAGGTTACAGGTTTGATTTTGATCAATTTTTTTTATGTGTTTTTTAATAGTGTTCACACCGAAGGGAAGTATTGTATTCGAGAAAAAATCACCCTCCGAGATTTTTTCGGATGTTCACGTTTCAGATCACGTAGATTACGAAATATATGTTCGGTTTTTCAACTCCCTCAGTCTATCTGTTCGTTGGTGCATTAACTAAAAAGCTACTTGATGGAGAGGAGTTAAATTTGGAAAAAAAAATTAAATTTTTTCTTACACTACCTTGGTAGAATAAAAGGTGAAACATTTTTTTGCTCAAATCTAAAATTTTCACGTGTCATGATATTCTAAACCTATTTCAGAAAAAGAAATAAGTTTTGAATACTTTTTGAAAATTTTTTACCAGTGGAAAGATGTGAAACTTCTTTTTGCTCAATTTTAAAATTTCCACGTTTCATGACATTCTAAATCTATTTCATAAAAACAAAATTCAAAAAGAAAAAATTGAAAATTTTGTCAAATATACTTAAGTATATTTGACAAAATAATTATAGAACATATAATGGAAAATTTTTTTTTGCTCAAATTTAAGGTTGCCACGTTTCATGACATTCTAAACTTATTTCAGAAAAAAACGTTTTGAAGATTTTAAACATTTTCTGATCACTACTATAGAATAGATGATGGAAAGAAAAATGTTTATAACCACAACTATGTCCACTCCACTGCGTGGATATGGAACTGCAAATAGCAATAATATTTGACACATAGTTAATGCATTTGGCAAGGAAGACACCTATTATAGTTTTATTGAAAAATATACAGGGTGGTTAGCCAAAAAACAATTCATCCATGTTGGAAATTTGTAAAGGTATTTACGCAAGCCTTCCATATTTGACATTTTTTATTTAATATTGAATTTTTGCTATCGGATGATCACTTTGTATATTTTTTTGACCAGGAGTTATCCGGTTTTCTTTGTAATAGTACCTTCCAATTATTTTTCTCATATATATGTGGTTTCGTAATTAATATTTTTTTAGAGTGACCGCCCGGTATAAATAAAGAGGGAAGTTCTGTGTAAATACCTTTAACGAGTTAAGTATTCGCGATTGAAAATATTGATTTTTCATCCAAAAAATGCATGTTTTAGAGCGATTTTTCACCAGAACCTTACGTTTTACCAAAAAAACATCAGGAGAAAAAATAAAGCTTACAAAATACCAAATCGATTGGGTTTTTCTTATTTCTGTTGATGCAATACGAACCGAGTTATGGCTCGTTGAAGGTGACTGTTGAAAACTGAATTTGAATCTTTCAACTTTAAATAACGGAAGGAAAACTGGAGGGAAACTTATCAGACCTGTTTTAAAATACTTAAAAAGATATTTAAAATGGTTTTTGGAGCGATTAGATGTCTTAAGAATTAAGGAAGTTAAAAAGTTATTTCAGAATATTTTGAGGAGCTGGAGGCTGAGTCATTTTGATTATATTTTCAACCACATTTTTCATGCGTTACATTATTCCCAGGAATCAACTGCACTTGTAAATATACCGTTTTCAAATGTTCAGCTGCTTAGTCTTTTTGTGAGAGGCAAATGCACTTAATTGGACCGCCCAAAACATTCGTATTGGTATTTTAACAATAACTTCCTTAATTCTTGAGACATCGCTGAATAGTAATAATTATTATCGATCGATATGTCCGGTCGTACGAAACTCGCAGAGAATTCTCATTTTCCGTGCATTTCGAACCGGTTCAGTTCAAAACTACTTATAAGTGGAAAACTGGACTTATCTCCTAAACGGCTTAAGTAAGACAAAAATTGATAGACCTATTTTGTAGAGAAAGAGGCGAGCTATAAATTTTGTTGACAACTTTTTTCTGTATTTTCTTTATTTAAGCCGTTAGAGCAAAAAAAACGAAAATCAAAAAGTTTTTCCATATTTTTTTGAATCTTCCCTGAACTTGGAAGTGCAAAGAATGCATCATTCCATTCTACAGATTATTAACTACTTAAATCCCAGAGAAGATTCTTTTATTAATAATTTTGCCTTCATTATCTGTACTATAAATCAAAGATATAAAAATAATTCTTTACCTGAGAAAATCGATTTTCTGAAGGAAAAAAGGGTGTTTTCTGAATGTATTATTTTATTAACAGTAATTTTTCAACAAAGAAACAGGTGTAAAGTTCTGCGTTAAAAGTAAAGTTTATTAAATTATTTTTCATATCTACTTACTTCTAAATCAAAGAAACCTACAATTTATACTGTCCAAATTTTATTACAATCGATAAAGTACAGTTTCCAAACTATCAGCAAATGGGACCAGCCAGGTTAACTTATAGCGGTTTTCCTTCAGAATCATATTCTCGCGAATCCACCTATCTACCAGAAATAAAATAATACATAATGGTTTTGATGGTTCGAGGAAAACCAGATAACAATGGGCGAAGTGGATACCCTCCAAAACGTTGGGCTGATTTCACCAAGCACTTGTATGGACTTTGTTGGGGCTGTGTGTCTAGCAGACAACCGCAACGGATCGCGTGGTGCTGTCGGACGTGCCATGCAGCAAAGAGGCCAATTGGATTATTGCAGGAATCAGAATACGCCTGCAAAGACGTGAATAAGAAAAACAGCCATTTGAATACAGACTGAATTTTGAAAAAGATGTTAAAATTGAATGACTAATTCAGGGTGGCCACTTTTCTGGAAAACAAAGAAAAGTCAGGGAATTTCATGTTGATCAGGGGAATCAGGGAACTTGTACTAATTTGAACGTAAAATCAGGGAATTTTAAGAAACAGTCAGGGAAAAGCGCCTTTATTTTAAGACACTTATTTTCTTGCTTTCAGTCAAACATTTTCTATTCATTGCGAATGTTACGCAAGTCAATCGAAATTATTTCTCGAAAAAAAAAAAGTACAAATTGGTCGACATTGGCTAATTTTTATGTTCGGTCACGATTTTTATTAATAAAATAGAAAAAATAGTCGAAATTGGCTTTTGAGTTATAGTGAGGGAAAACTGAAGTTTATCAGTCAGGGAAGTCAGTGAAAAGTCAGGAAATTTGAAACGCACTTTTAGGTGGCCACTCTGTAATTATTTCGAAAAAGAAGATTTGTAAGTAATTTGTAAAAAAATAAAATTAGTATATTTTCTATCTTTATAAGTATGTGATTCCAAATAATATTTTTTGAGCGTCTGTGTTTTGGAAAACAAATATTCAACATTTTTTTAAAAATTTTAGCAATTTGGCTCTTTGCAAATGTCTTCAAGAATGTATGTTTTAGAGATAAATCACCAGAGATCAATTGGGACTGATAAAATTATCTCTAATTTGGTGTAAACTTCATAATAATTAACGTTTTTTGCAGGAACATTATGAACCATGCAGTAACAGTTGATTTATTGAAAAATGGTAAAAAAGCAGTTTTTTTAAAGATTCTCTATCGTTTTCAATTTATTTCCAAATGAGACAGTTGGTTCAAACGAAATATAAGTGTTTCTATCTTCATATTTTTCGGTCTAATTAACAGTTTTTGAGATATTCACAAAAAACGCTTATGTCGTCTCGCCTGTCTCACAACTAGTTTGAAAGTGTCGCAAATATTTTTGATGTGGATCATTATAGAACCTCGAAACCTGGCTTCGTTACTGACGCAAAGATGGATTCGATTAAGCTTCGTTTCTGCAATGAAAGAAAATAAATTAGTGAATTAGAATTAATAGAATCAAGTATGAACGTTGGCACAATAATGTTATTGGAAAATAGCTATTTCCAAAAATTTTGGTTAGGGTTCTCACGAAAAATTAAGCAACTAGTCCAATGCAATTAGATTTTTGTTTAAGAAATTCTTTGAACTGACTGAAAGTTTGATAGGATATTCTCAAAATGGTAGAAATGATAATTTGAACAGTTTACCGACTTTTTTGATTTGGGCTGAACAATCCTTTTGCTTGTAATGCTGGAGCACTAAGCTCAGCAAGGCGCTACACGACGCGACCGCACACTATCGTCTACTCCCCAGCGGAAACCATAATAATCCCGCATTCGCATTGGTGTTGGTTGGTTATTGTACCGCCTCACAGTGGGCTAAGAATCCTAAAATCCTGGCCAAAAATCGAAAAACCAATTTCGTTATATTCTGTTTTTATTTACATAGTTTTGTAAAGCAGGGTTCCCTGCGTGTAAGACTGAAACGACAGCTGCCTAGGTTTTACAACCGCCGTTGTACCTTAGTCATCGGAACTTGGCCATCTTCGAGTGGGTAACGGTACGAGAATCGGTCCCGAAATGCTTAACGTTCGTATGTTGTGAATTTTTGTTATCACAGGGTGTGTTTGTGCCTAAGAAAAATGAAGGCTACTTCTGAAGGTATGTAAGGTATTACCTATGCACCAAAATTCATTTTTTTAAATTTCTTATTATGGAAAATAAATGTTAACTATACGCTTTACAAACGTGCGTGTTAAGGTAGCAAAATAAAAGTATGAAAACAGTTTATATATACAGAGATGTACCTCTAATTCACAATTTAACATGTGGGAAATGTTTGTGGAATAAGAAATTCATAAAAATTAGCTACCAGAAACTGCTTATTTCAGTGAAATATGCAAAAATAGAAAGGCGCGTCTAATAGAGCACTCTCGGAGCAATTCTCATTGTGCCTGCGTCACAGCAGGTATTTATTCCCGATGCAATAGTAAGTCCCAACCAAGGAGGATACCATTGACCAGTGGAAGTAAAATTATAGGGTGTCTCAAATTTTCACATTCTTCTATTAACTCTTTTCTCGTGTTTACAGGGATTGCGTAGACTTTGTCTTTTAAATAGCCCCAGACAAAAAAAATCAAGTGGAGTTAAATCCGGTGAAAGGGGTGGCCAGGTTCTTGCACCTAATCGACCGATCCACCGTTCAGGATAATTATTGTTTACCCACAAACGGTTCTCAACAGCAAAATATGCAGGAGCTCCGTCCACTTGAAACCAGCATTCATTTCTTAAATTAAGAGGAATATCCTCGAGATATTGAAAAAATGGTTATTTAAAAAATCATTAAATAATGGTCCATTTAAACGGGGAGGAAGGATGTGGGGCCCACAAAAAGTCCCGTTTATAACACCACACCATACATTAAGGCTAAACTCCTGCTGAAATGCCCTAGGGCAAATTATATGAGGATTCTGATGAGACCAGATTCTTAAATTATTAAAATTAAACGATCCATTATGGTTAAAGGAAGCTTATTCATCAGTTCAAATAATTTTACTCCCGAAATCGGGATCTTGTTCCATGGCATTTATAAACTAATTACAAAAATTGATACCTGGCTGAAGGCTTTGGACTGGCTGCATTCGAAAAGCTTTTCTGTGGTCTTTTTCAGAATCCGAAAAACTTTGTTTTTGGAAACATGCACAGCTTGCCCACGTAGCTGTTGGACGCTCTTCTGATACTTAATTTATTATTATTGTTAAATTTGGCCAAAATTATGTTTTTAAATTGCCCATTTCGCTGTTCTTCATTTCTTGGACCTCTTTTAAGTCCAACATTTCTAAATTCTAGGTAGGTTCGAATAAAAACATCTTTATATGGTTTCCCCCTGTTAGGAAATCTTTTGCGATATTCGCGTACCGCGGCATTCGCGTTTCCATTACAATATCCATAAATAAAATGAATATCCGCGTACTCCACATTACCAAACATGACCATTTTTTACTTTTCAATAGAACACTTTTTCCAAAAGGAAATAATTAAACTACAGAACAAATGAACTACAGAAAACTAAAAAACAACAATGTCATTATTGTCATTCTGGCATTGCATGCTAGATTATTTTTCATTTGTTACAAACATTACAATCACGGCACACTCCTGCATACCAGGAATGTTGGTAATAATGGTTACTAATTAATTAAGTTCAGATAAGATTTACTCAAAAACTGATAATTTTAGAGAAAAAACACAGGAGACTTTCTTTGCGTAGAAAACTTCAAATTTTTAAGTTCTACTCATAAATTAATTTAAAAGTGTCACACAATAAAGTTGTGGCTTAATTATACCTAGGCCCCCCCAGTTTCACCCGCTCCTGAATGATGTTCGTACATAGTTGTCATTTTTTCTTAAAAAGCATAAAAAGCTAAATTCCTGCATAAATTATCATTTGTTTATCTTTAGACGTTTCGAAAATATTCATAAAAAACACATTTTCAGGAGAATTACTTGAACATCCTGTATCTCGGAAACTAATCACTTCTCGACCCATGTTTATAGGAACTTTTTTTCTTATATTGAAAAGTTGTATTACTTAGTGAAGTTTGGCCTATGTAATTCGGGACACTCTGTATATACCGGGTGTAACAGGATCATGGTATATCCCCCCCTATACTCCTTTAGTTTTGAAGATAAATGATTGAAATTTAGGATATACTACATAGCGGCACTTTTTTACATACAAATGATTTCTTTTCACTTCCGGTTTCGACGGAAGTGACACTAACTTTCGATTTATAAATGGAATACCCTATATATTATTACATGTTTGAATTGTGTATAATTTTCTCAATCCAACGATGCCAAATAAGTGACATTTCAAACATCAATTTTTTTATAATATAATTTTTAGTTTTCCATTTAAGTGTGCCATGACGGTTCCGATTTATCTAAATGACCCGTGTAATGCTACAAAAATCGAAATCCCGTTAAAAACACTAAATTATGCGATTTATGAGCAAATAAAATTCACCAAAATTGTATTTGGGGCAAAACTCAATATTTTCAAATGGAACCATATCGGTACCATGGTACCATTTATTAGTACTATTAATAAGGAATTTATTCATATGTCGTATTAAAATGTGCGATAAATACAAACAACATTACAGCTAAAAGAAAATAAGAAAATACAATTTTATTCTAATTACCTTGTTACACATGTACGGCAGCCCGTTACCAAATTTTTCTGTCATAGCGCCCGAATCGAGTAAAGTATGAATCGCTAGTTTTTTTAAAACTATGAAAGTTTTTCCTGATCGAAAAAGTCGTACAACGTTGTCGTAACCCGTCAGAGTAATTTCAGTAGGTAAAAAAGTCAACGGTAATTTTGTTACTCCGCCTGCTCCGTTCTTCATGTAATCTTATTAAAAATGTACAAAAAAACATGAATCCATAGAGAACGGAAGTTTTTGATATTGAAATATTTCCAATGTTTAAAAAAAACATGTATAGAAAAATGGTCTGACAAAGTTACAGCGCCCGGTTCAAAATTTATTTTAAATTATTGATAGGACATCCAAAAACGGTAAGTAGAGTCGAACGGACCTTTTCCGTGCTGCAATGCTCCAGGGAATGCTACGGAGTCAGCACTATATATGCTGTATGGTCCGTGCTCGCGGTACACGGCGCGCGCATACAGCGGGATACTGTGTGGCTTGATTGTCTATAGCAACACAGCGTCTATGCTATCATCTACCATCTCACACCCGCGTGTTGTTTTCGTATGTTTGTGCATGCGTTTTATTTATATGTTTATGTGGTTAGTGTAATATTATTTATTCCGTGCTACCCGTAATATCGGAGCAATGTCGCTCCAGGAGTGTATTTTCTGCAATGAAAATAATACAATCGATAAAATAGTCCCATTCAAACAAAAAGCCATTGAAAAGTGCCGACAAGTTTTATCTGCTCGTAAGGCACGTGGTCTCGGCGATGACGATCCGGAGTTCTCGGATGAAGAATGTTTCGCAAATTTCGCAAACAAAATAAAAAAATTCAAAAATAAAAATTTTTCTGTCACTGAAAATGACTTTACACAACAATGCACGTATAACAATGTCCGTTCATATTTTTTCCCCACTTTTCAAGGCACAAGAAATGATTTGTACCAGGAAACGGAGCAGGCGGGATAACTCGATCAGCCTTAAAAAAAAACACACACCTGAAATTCAACCCTTCATTTGCGCAACAATGAAAACGTCCGTTCTTATTTTTTTCTGATAACAAAACATTCAAAATTATCTATGATCAGGAAAACGGAGCGGGCGCGAAAAGTTGAATTCCGAACTGTCACAAAATTTAGATTTTTAACGAACCAAAACCACTCACAGCTCGGAAAATGTCAGTAACTATTTCTATCCTATTGAAATGATCATTCTTGGTAAAAATAACACAAAAACGGACCGGGCGCGATAACTAATTTGATCACTTCCTCTTTACATATATATAGGTGTTTTTCAACCACTTCGCAACCTTGCCTGAGTCAGTACCCCTGAACTTTTCTTCTCAAAACTTCATGAATCAACCGAAAAAACCAAAAAAATTGCAGGCGGGATCAGGCGAAAATCTTGGTAACGGGCTGCCGTACTATAAGGTGGTTTTGGAATACAAAAAATTAACACAAAACATTACAACAGTTGTTCAAAATGCTGTCCATTAACGTCAATGCACTTTTGAACTCGCATAGCTGTTTCTCGAAGAATGTTTGCTGGGCCGTTATGCTATTAATTGCTCGCCTTACTTGTAGCTCCAGGTCTTCACGGGTTGTAACGGCGGTTGCATAGACAATATTTTTAAAATGACCCCAAACAAGGAAATCAAGGGGCATTAAATCAGGTGACCTTGGAGGCCACCTCACAGAACCATTCGTCGAAATTACGTTTTATCCTTGAATTATGGGGAGGAGCGCCATCTTATTGACCAATTTTTTGTAAACTTTTTCTCTATAAGTAATATTTACGGATTTACAACATGCACCTTTTTCTGGTAAGTATAATCATCGTTTCTGTGAAGATAAGCGGGTCTGTATAACCAGACATAGATTATAGGTGGTGCTCATCGGAGTTCAGGGGGTGCCAATTTCTTTTTATTTAGAAAAGTATGCAAAATACTTCCACATGTTAGAATTTCTTCAGGGGGTGCTCAAATGATCCCATGGGGTGCAGGGCACCACCTGGCTACGGGTCTGTAAATAAGATGTTATGTACGCTTAAATATAACAACGTTTACAATTATTTTACATTTTAGATATCTTTAAAAGGTAATACAATTTTTTTCGCCTCGTTGTAAAATAGTAAATATGAAATTTAAAATATTACAAAAGAATTCAAGATACAACCCTGTACGCTTTGGTTTTCAATCTGCGCAGCGCAAGCGTAGAACCGTAAGAATCGTGTGATGTGGGTTTTCGCGCTTTCGGGAAGGGGAATGTGAATCGTGATTCGTGGTCGCACTGCGACATGGATCAGCTGTCAGCTGTTTTCATCTAAAGTCGCGTTGGATTGGGAATTTGTAATCTGTGAGCGTGAAGTGGTTATTTTTTAAAAAACGTGCGTTGTCAAACTGTGCTGAGTTTTATTTACAAATGTATTATGTACTTATTCAGGTACAATTTAAAACGATGACATTGTGCATGTACTAGTGATGACTTTGTGTCATTCTCCAGGTAATTTTTTAACATTATAATACAGAAGTGACAGTAAGTGAGCTTTTATCCACTACGTACCTTTTACCGTCAATTTTACATTGATTCCTGGTATTGTACAATCTGTTGTGTTGTTTTATAGATAGCTGACAAAAATGCAGCGTTGGTTTTTCCTCGAGAACCCTGAGAATGCTCTCTTAAGAACTGCTAAAGGAGATGCAAGTTTATCTACCATATCCAGAGAATCTGTAGAGTATCCATCGAGAAACTGGCTATTTCGTGTTAGGGTACCTGATGGGATGAATGATGGAACTGTCTGTGTAATAGGAGATGTAGAAGAGCTAGGATCATGGCAGCCTGATAAATGCATTCCTTTAGGTAGAGAACTTGATTCAGACGTATGGTCTAGGGTGATACAAATACCAGGAAAAAAGAATGTGCGCTTCAGATTTTGCATATGTTTGATTATCGAGCTTGATTTACAAGTAATTGTACGTAGCTGGGAGACTAACATAGAGCCGAGGTTAATAGATGCATTGGCTGATTCCCCCACATCGAGTGAAGAACCTCTTGAGTATGGTATCTTTGATAATTTCGAGAAGGTAGATCGAGGCTGGTTAAATAAAGAAACTGTTATGCAACTGAAGCTATGCAACAATCCCTTGACATTTTTTAGGCCTAAATACTACAACCGAGCTGTTAACGTTAAAGTGACACCTGTTAATTTAACTCGCCATAATACAATTTCAAAGTCAATGACAGAGCTTCTGGATGATTCGTTAAGTGCAGAGACTCAAGATATTGTTGAAAGCCCTAAGCATGCTTTTACCGAGGTGGCCAGCTTGAACAGTGATGATCCTACTTTCAAAAAACAGTGTCAATTTGGTCATGAAGTGTGTAAGGATGACATGTTGATTTTCCAGTCTACTGTTTTATTTCCAGCCAATGTGGCATTCTTAATCGATTTTTATATTTATAGCTCTCGGAGTGTTGATGGAGAGCCCCCTTATCATGCGGGTTTTAGTTACTTATTACCTACTGCTCTACAGTCCTCTGAAGGACATGTTGTTTTACCTGTAACTAGTACAAAGCATCGCCCTTTAGGGCAGATACGTATAGATTACATTGTGATCGGTCCGATGCCAAATTTTAAATGTGATATGAGTATTTCTTATGCCAGGCATTGGAAGAAGACTCGGTCTGGTTTAGACGTAGGTCATAGAGGATCGGGTTCTAGTTTTAAAACTAAAAATTGTGCTGAAGTAAGAGAAAATACTATAGCTAGTCTGAAAAACGCCATCGATCATGGTGCTGATTTTGTAGAATTTGATGTACAACTTAGTAAAGACTTAGTGCCTATTATTTATCATGATTTTCATGTGTGCATTGCGATGAAGAAGAAGAGAGATCTCGTGGATAATGACATGCTGGAGATTCCTTTGAAGGAGCTAACTTTGGATCAGTTGAAGATGTTAAAAGTAAGTGGTTTATTTTTAAATTTCAACTGATATCTAAATTATAACTTAGAACCTAAAAAACTTATCGAAGTAAAAATGTATATCTCAATCGAGATCTCAATATACATTAGGTACTTAATATACTAATTTAATTCTGTCCTCGATTCTGTCATTATTCACATACCTAGTAGGTATTATTAAATACCGATACCTATTATATAAAATGGAATTCGTCTTAATTAATTTTATATCGATTTACAGCTTTCTGATGGTGGACGAGTTTTACTTATAATGTGTACTAGGGCTGGCTCAAAAAAGCAAATTTAGTTTTTTCTTCTCATTCCCATACTTGCTTGTTCAAAATCCTAAAAAAATTATTTCCATAACATAATCAAGTAATATTAACTTCTACCTCTGAGACTATCAAGTTTCCCATATTCCATGTATTTCTTATGGGTAAAGAAATTTTTTCATAAATTTGACATCGAATCGTGGAAATGTAGTGAAATGAACATCGCATCCAAGTCCCCTCTTCAGAATTGTTTTGAGGATCCGAATTAATAAATAGTTTTTAAATTAAACTCTCATAAGACCCCTTTATATAGGACTCCAAAATGACCCCATGGAATTATTTTTGGGATCACATGGAAGGGCTTTTATGGTTGATTAATTTAGTAACGAATTATTTAATCATGTTCTTTGGACAGGAGTCTCTCACTTTATGAAAAAATGTCTTTCCCCTAAGAAATACATGGGAAATTTCAGACTCTTTGAGACACATTTTAATATCAACCGATTGAGCTCTTTGGAAATAATTTTTTGGGATTTCGAACAAATTGGAGTATGAAGTATTAATTTGAATCATCCTAGTGGGCACGTTTATGTAATTTCGTGGGCTTACCTTAATGTATATAAAAATACACAGCACTAACTCACTTTTTAGCCAACCCAGATAAGGGTTGGTCACCCTCCACGTCACTTTTATTGAGTGGTGACTTGGAAACCCATAGAGCTATCAGATTCGTTTGGGCATCAAAATTTTCGTAATTTTACGGAAAATATAGAAGATTGTAATATGCCTAAAATTGTATAATTACCGTAGTAGGTATTTTAATTTGAATGAACATTTGCTAGCAACATACAATTTCATATGACTGCATCAGTAATAGCTAAGTATATAGTAAGTTTCAAAATATGAGGGTTTTGGACTTGAACTGATAAAAGAGTAAGTGATAGAGTTCATCTGATAAGGGACCTAGTATACAACACTAATTCACTTCTTGCTCAACCCGGATACTCATCGTTCACCCCTTCGAAGGACCACATACTCAATTGTAAATCAGTAATCCTTTGAGCTAATTCATTCGCACAACATTTTGGTAATTTATAGGGAAATAAAAGTTGCCTTACTGTTTATATTGCTTTTTTTTATTTTTATCGAATAATTTCTGAAAAAGTTTTTTTTGGATATCTTAAAATGTTTGCAAATCTTAACTCTGGCACTTGTTCACCATGTTAAAATCGTGGAGGATTTTCCTACGAGGTAGCTTTATGTTTGGAACAAATAAAATAAATATGACTTCTATTTATTTACAATTAATTTAGGAAATACTTTAAAGCGCTCGCAAATGATTATTTTCTGTAGGTGTTTTGTTTATATCGTTTACGAAAAACTCCAACAAAGTTTGTCCCAGACATGTTTTTAATGAGTACGCGCCAATATTCTTGACTAAAGATGATGGTCTCGGATGATTAGAGGTCGAGCTTCAGCTGTATGCAATTATCGCTGTAGACCTGGACCGGCCTCGTAAGGGTGGGCCTGCTTTTTCGCCTCCCCCCTCTCCGCAAATGCGCACGGTGTAGGAGATGTTAGCAGACCTCCTCTGGTCCTGGCTGTGGCTGTTGGACCCTGTCAGCTGGGTCGTTTCTTCTCTCGCGCTTCTGTCTTGGTCTTCGTTCTTCGCTGGCATGTCGGCTCCCGGGAGCGTTTCTCGTCTATAGTGATGTTGTCGAGCCCTCTCGGAGTTTGGAGGGATTTGGGGGGTGTTGACTTGTTGACTAGTTGAAAGCCCAGGGTGCAATTGGCATCATGTGCTCCGATTTCGTCGGAAGAACGTGTGAATTGTGTAGCTCAAGGATCGTGTTCAGCCAAAGACGCTTATTTTAGCGTCAGAGTCTGGCACGGGCTAGGGTAAGGGTACCGAGCTGGTTGTTTGCTCAGTACCCCCGGGATCGAGTGATTTGGATGTTTTTTGCCATTACCTCCTTGCGGGGCTTGAAAGTCGGGCTGAAACAGAAAAAAGGGTTAAGTTGTACTTATCCGTTATCAAGGATCTGGAACTTTGGCCTCTTGTGCCTCGAAGTGTTGTTGGCGTCGTAGTCAGTCGCCTGTGGCCTGTCTGACCAGCGGATTCCCATGCTCTGCTGCACGGGCTCGGGCGTATAGATTTTTAAAGAGTAGAACAGTAGAAGTTGTAGTCGGGCGGGGCGACTTTTAATATCTATTTAATTAATACTTTGTCCGAATACAGCTCAATTCACATTTACTTGGTGTCACTAAGATTAAGTATATCGGGTGATATTTTTAAAAGGAAACACACCTGTATCTGTCGATATTTACACTATAGGTTCTTTGGAACTTTTCTTGTATTGAATTGGAAAGTATCTGATAGCGACCGGAAATATTTTCCATCACTTCCGGTTTCGCCGGAAATGACATTAACTTTGGAAATCTAAATGAGACACCCTGTCTTTTTGTATGTAGTATAAATACCAATCAATTCTAAACAATTTTGCAAATGAGATGAAAAACCCAATTGTTTTTGAACAAAATCGGTCAATAAATAAAAAAGTTATTGATTATTTATTAAATTCATGTAATTATATTATATAATATTGCTACATTACAAAACCGGCTATTTAGGCAATGGTCCCTAATGTTTATCAACTTAACAGCAGTAAATCTGTCACAAATGTGATAAGATTACATGGACCAAGCTTTGGCGGCTTCATTCATCTCGCAGTTAGACAAGGCCGTCGCTAATATAAACAAACATTATGTTTTATTTACGATAAAATGCGGAGAGTATACCTACTATACAGGGTGATTCACGTAGGCCATTCATTAGAAGTTTTTCAACTTGCAGTTGGATTAGAAACTTGAAATTTGGTATGCAGCCATAATCGATCATGCCCGTTCTATTTAAAATATTTTCAGTCCTCCAATTATACAGGGTGTGCAAAAAATTGGTACCAACTTTCTTATTTTAAATGGAAACCTATATTTTTCTTTACATGGTTCGATTGGTCTTCTAATTCTGAGTTTAGAGAACCTAAGTTATGTTAACTTATCTATTACAATTTTTGACATATGTCCAATTTTTTGAAAAAAATTGCCGCTGTAGTAGTTTACGAACAAATTTGTATCTCTCAAACCTTTCAAAATTATGAAACCAAATTTGTGAAGCAGTTAGCTGGAAGTCTAGGCTAACTTTTGATGTCCCATCGGTGGTCCCATTTTGTACCATATGGGCGCAGTCGATTTTCAAATGTCGCAATCAAAAATTGTCAAAAAGTCAATTTTTTCAAATGTCACCTACTATTTTTTTTCACACCATTCGAAAGAAAATTGAATTTTAGGGTGAGTTGCTTAAGCATTCCCTATACCTAACTTCACCCCATATCGAGTTATTCAATAAAAATCAAGAAATACCTTATCTTACCGAGAGATTCCTTACTTCATCAAGTATGCCATTTAAACAAAAGACAGTTGTAATAATTTTTAAAGAAAAATATGGATTCTTATTTCTGTTCCTTGAAAGAAAAAGGGCCAATGTCCAAAAATTGAGATTTTGGACTAACATGATTTTTAAGTTACTTGTATTGTATATTTTCATTACAGAAAGGGCCAATGTCCAGTTATGTCTATTTTAGGAGACAAATTAACTTTATATTGGAATCAATACATTTTAAAATCTTTAAATGCTTGTTTTCTCTAAATATTAAAAATGGACATTGGCCCTTTTACTTTCAAGGTACAGATTTAATTACACACAACACCAACAAATTATTATTAACGAACAAGAACAATGTTGACGAAATTCTGACGTAAATGTTCAAATATTCTATTATTCTACTTTTGTGGAAAATAAAATAAATTAGCACGCCTCTGATCGCGTCGAGCCCTACGTCACTGACTCAAGCGCGTATGCGTGTGTGTGGTGTGCGTTAGTAAGAACCAAGAACGTAAGAACGCAAGGTGCGCGGTACGTGTGTGCATAATAAACGATAGTTTTACCTGTGGTTATCAATCAAAACTGAAACCTTTATTGTAGTATAAAGTAATAATAAGTAATTTATAAGTTTAGTGTTAATATATCGTTATTGTTGAACGGCTAGTGTCTTATTTAGATCACACGAGAACCGGGGCTTGCACATTGGGTGCAAAACGGATAGATTTTACAATATTTATCACATTTGTTGGTGCCGAAACCAGGGACCTTTAGGGTAACTCGTGTGTTGAACAGAGACATTAGTGAAAAGTATCGAGAACACTTAAACAAGGCTCTTGAAAAGGATAGCCAAACGGACAACGCAGGTAAAAGAATAACGTAACGGACTGTAACTAAAAGTAAACAGTTAAAATTTAAAGTGTAAAAGTTTTAAAAATGGAGATGCAATTTAGAAAAACGTGCCGCACACAAATAACGAGGCTCATTAAGGCTTCCGAAGAATTAATGAGAAATGAGGCCACTGTGGAGGACGTAACGGTCATGTTTGACAGATTAAAAGTGGCCCATACAAATTTAAAGGAAGCAAATGAAAAGGCATTACCTCATCTTAAAGAGGACAAATTAGAAGAGGAATTCGAACAGGTATTGGATTATGATGATCGGGTAGCAGTTGCGATGTCGAGGATACAACAACGGCTGGCTAGGCTTGGAGCAGAGGAGCAGCGTGACCAGCGAGCATCGTCACAGGGCGACAGCGAACGTAATACTCCAGTGCAGTCCCAATATCAGGTACCAGGTAACACAGGTGCAACACAAAACACGGTAAGGTTACCTAAATTGAATTTAAAAACATTTAACGGGGATTTGCATGACTTTATTCCGTTCTGGGAACAATTTAAAAGTGCCGTCCACGACAATAAATCGTTAAATAGTGCCGATAAATTTAATTATTTATATTCAGTTTTAACGGGAAGGGCTCTAGAACTTATTAGCGGTCTGACGCCATCAGAGACGTGCTATAAGGATGCTATTGAAATGATTCATGACGAATATGGCAATAAAGATAAAATTGTGGACAGTTATATACAACAGCTTGTAAACTTAAATACAGTAAAAGGTAGAAATGATATAGCGGGTTTGCGAAAATTATATAACACCACATCAGCTGTTACACGTTCATTAACGGCTTTAGGCATTTCTTCCGACAGGTATGGTTTAATGGTAAAAACCATTTTGATGAATTCTTTACCGTTCCAGTTAAAGGTAGATTTTAATAAACTGGAAACAGAATCGGAAATAGAAGACCTGGGCAGTCAAGAAAGATCAAGCACAGATACGAGAAAATGCGACAAACAAATTCATTGTTTACTGAAATTTATAAAACGCGAAGTAGACTCTGTTGAGTGTGCGCAAGCCACGTCAGGTGTAACGAATGTAGACAATGTCGGCTCAAATGAGGAGCGTCGAAATAAAATGAGTAGGTTAAATAATCCGCGAACGGTTTCTGGACTATTTACAAGTGCAACAGACAATAAATGTGTTTTCTGTGACTCTGCTACTCATAACACAATTAAATGTCGGAATCGGACATTGACAATTGAACAAAAACGACAAATTTTAAAACGAAATTCGAGGTGCTATAAATGCACAAAACCGAATCATATGTCGCGCGACTGTAGAAATACTTATTTGGTGTGTCAAATTTGTAAGGGGAGACATTCTACAGTTATGTGCGACCCAAGTTACAAGAAACGAGTTGATGAAAATAAAAGAGAAAATGACCGATCGAAAGACTCTGGCGGCGATGTGGGCTCTCAACAAACTTCTAGCTTGATAACGAATGGCTGTTTTAATGATGTTCTATTACAAACTGCGTGTGCGTTCATATCGGCCACGGATGCGAACGAAAGTGACGCCTTCATACGCATGGTGCTAGACGGAGGTAGCCAACTTACATTTATTAAAGAATGTGTATCTAAAAAACTGAAACTAAAAGTAGTAGGTACACACAAGTTGTCGATAATTCCATTCGGGTCAAACGAGAAAAGCCCACCGAAATTTTGTAATAAGGTTGAATTCTACTTGAAAGGTCAGTACACAAGACAATATGTTAAATTAAACGCAGTTGAGGTTCCGGAAATATGTTTTGATGCATTAAGTACCCCGCCTACAAATATTAGAAAATTAAGGAATTATGAATTAGCTGACGCGAGATTAAGAGGGAAAGAACCTATTAATGGGATATCGATGTTAATAGGCGCAGATAATTATTGGAAAATAGTAACTGGAGAAACAGAAAAAATTACTGCAGATTTAACGGCTGTAAATACCATGTTAGGTTGGACGTTACATGGACCAACCCCTGTAGATAGTTACAGCGTAAATTTAAATATAGCTACAGTATTGCACGCGAGTTATGAGGAAGAGAAATTTAACATAACGAACTTTTGGGATCTAGAAACCATAGGTATAGAAAGTACAAATAACGAAAGTTGCAAATTAAATGAAAATTTTACAGAACAATTTTGTAAAGAAAATATTAGGATATGTGATAATAGGTATGAAGTTGCATTGCCATGGAAACAAGAGGATATAAGATTAAACGATAATTATGATCAAGCTTTGGCAAGAGTGAGAGGCTTGACAAGAAATTTAGTTAGGAATACAAAATTATTAGAGTATGATGAAGCTATACGAAATTATTTATATACAGGGTGTGCCGAAAAAGCGCCAGAAGTACAAGCGGATGGCAAGACTTACTTTATGTCGCATAGACCTGTCTATAGGGAAGATAAGGATACCACAAAGGTTCGTGTGGTATTCGATGCATCTGCACATCCACCGGGATTTTCATCGCTTAACGAAAATTTAGTTTGTGGTGATAATTTAGTTCCACAGCTAATCAAAATATTGCTAAATTTCAGAATTGGTTCTATTGGTTTATGCGCGGATATAGAAAAGGCGTTTTTACAAATTTCAATAGCAGAGAGAGATAGAGATTCACATAGTTTCCTTTGGTATCGGGAAAAAATTACGGACGAGACGAAATTATCAGATGTCATTAATTATAGAATGAAAAGAGTTACATTTGGGGTTACTACCAGCCCATTTCTTTTAACCGCTACTATCGACAAACATTTATCTAGTCAACCTGCCAAATATAATGAAACGTGCAAGATATTAAAAGAGTCATTTTATGTTGATGACTTGGTATTTGCAACAAATAGTGTAGGACAAGCTTTAAATGTGTATAATGAGTCTGTACAAATAATGAGCTCTGCACAAATGAATTTAAGGAAATGGATCAGTAACAGTAGCCATTTACGGGATGTTTTCAAGAGGGAAAATGTAGAAAATATCTCATCGTGCCCAAAAATACTGGGTGTACTCTGGTACACTACTCAAGATGAACTGAGTGTAAATTTAGAGCCAATAATGAATTACGTTGATCAAGAAAATATAATTACGAAGCGGCATATATTGAAAACTATTTCGAGAATTTACGATCCCCTGGGATTTTTGGGTCCATTTGTTATAATACCTAAAATTTTAATGCAAACTATATGGAAAGAAAATTTAGAATGGGACAGTGTACTGCCAGATAATCTTCAAACCGAGTGGAATAGTTGGGTTTCTGACATTAAAAGCTTACAAGAATTTTCCGTGCCAAGATGTGTGGTAGGAAATTCTCAAATGCCAGTGCAATTGCATATTTTTGCAGATACAAGTCCTCGAGCGTATGGAGCTACAGCTTATGTTAGAACATGTAACGAAGATGTATATCAATCAAAACTTTTTGTATCAAAAAATAGAGTAGCTCCAATAAAAACGAATGGTCAAAATGAACTCTCCTTGCCAAGATTAGAATTAACAGCTGCGGTTTGTGCTGCGAGATTGCAAAATTATATAGTTTGTAACACGAAGTTATTCATTGAAGATATATATTTATGGACTGATTCTAAAATTACTCTCCACTGGATTAAAGGAAAGGCCGAGAAGTGGAAACCATATGTAACCAATCGCGTTAGGGAAATTCAATCCTTAACAAAAAATTGTACATGGAGACATTGTTCAGGACAAGAAAATCCAGCAGATTTGGTGACGAGAGGTATTGCGGCAAGAAAATTGACTGCATCAGATTTATGGATAAATGGTCCTTATTGGTTACGTGAACCGGAAGAAAACTGGCCATATGTGGATGTTGAATTGTTAGAAAACGATGAAAATTTTGTATTTAGCGTTCAAACATCTCAAGATAAACCGAATGCATTATTTGATGTAAATAAATATAGTAGCTTAGAAAAAATTCTAAGAGTGACGAGTTACGTACTGCGATTTGTTAACAACATAAACGTCAAAAGGAAAAGGATGTTCGGCAATTTACAGGTAAAAGAGTTGAAACTGGCGGAGACATACTGGATAAAAAATATACAACAGAGCAATTTCCCGGAAGAGGTTAAGTCATTGAAAAGCAATCTACCACTGAATAAAAATTCCGCTATTTTGACTTTATCTCCATTTCTGGATAATGATGGATTAATGAGGCTCGGAGGAAGGTTGCAAGAAAGTGAATTTCCATATTCAACAAAACATCCAATTATTTTGCCAAAGTCAAGTCCCTGGGTGACAAAACTAATTTTCCAAACACATGAGAAATTACATCATGGTGGTGTCAACATGATTTTAGCAGAACTTAGAAAAGAGTACTGGATCATAAGAGGTAGACAAAAAATTAAGTCCAGTATCGCAAAGTGTGTCATATGTAGAAAATTTAGAGGGAAACCTGGAGATACACCATTTGCTCCACTACCCAAAAATCGAATCTTAGAGAGTAGAGCATTCGAAAATATTGGAATAGATTTCGCAGGGCCTCTGTATATAACCGAAAATGGTCAATCGAGGAAGACGTACATTATGTTATTGACCTGTGCTGTAATACGAGCTATACATTTGGAGCTAGTACCAGATATATCAACTGAAAGTTGTATTAGAGGTTGGCAAGAAGGGGTGTCCCTAACACAATTTATTCAGATAACGCTAAAACATTTAAAAGAGTTTCGTTAGAACTTGAAGAACTGAATAAAATACTAAGAAATGCAGATGTTCAATCATTCGCCTCGAAATATCGTGTCAAATGGAAATTTATCGTCGAACGAGCGGCTTGGTGGGGTGGATTTTGGGAACGGTTAGTTAAAACTGTGAAGGATTCGTTGAAACTGAGCATAGGAAAGGCAATACTCAATTTTGATGAATTACAAACAATTTTAACAGAGGTAGAAGCAACGATAAACGCTAGACCACTAACATACATCGACAACGATCCTAATAATACTTGGATACTGACCCCTGAAAAATTTCTAATTGGTGACTCAAAATCGAATCTGACAGAAGATGTCCCACTGGAAGAAATTAAACGGAACGACTTATTAAATAAGTGGAAACTACGGGAAATAACGCTTAACAAATTTTGGAAGAGGTGGTCGACTGATTACTTGCAACAATTGAGAACAGCTCATCACTTAGACCCAAAGAAATCAACCTTATTCAAAGTAGGTAGTGTAGTATTGTTGCATGATCAGCGCATTCCAAGAACTTTATGGAAGTTAGTTAGAATTAGCAATCTCTTCCACGGTAGAGACGGCAAGGTGCGGGCTTGCGAGGTGCGGCTTCCAAGCGGGAAAATTTTTAAAAGACCTATTCAGTTACTGTATCCGTTAGAATTAGAAAGTGAAGAAGTACTCCGTACTCCGGGGCCCGAGGATGTGGAAAATAAAATAAATTAGCACGCCTCTGATCGCGTCGAGCCCTACGTCACTGACTCAAGCGCGTATGCGTGTGTGTGGTGTGCGTTAGTAAGAACCAAGAACGTAAGAACGCAAGGTGCGCGGTACGTGTGTGCATAATAAACGATAGTTTTACCTGTGGTTATCAATCAAAACTGAAACCTTTATTGTAGTATAAAGTAATAATAAGTAATTTATAAGTTTAGTGTTAATATATCGTTATTGTTGAACGGCTAGTGTCTTATTTAGATCACACGAGAACCGGGGCTTGCACATTGGGTGCAAAACGGATAGATTTTACAATATTTATCACAACTTTCAACAGATTGCGTACCACATCTTTGCGCCTACCATTTCTGACGCCAGAAATCAATGCAAAATTGAATTTTAGGGCCACTTTTATTAACATTGTGTATGTCTATCTGCAGTCGTTTTTGAGTTATTGGCATTTTTTGATAAAAATATTGTTTTTTTTTCTCAAGGGTAGTAGGCTTCGGAAACAATCATTTCATTTTAATTTTTGTTCAAAAATCGTATTGCAATAATAAATAATAACAACAAAATGACAACAAATAAACAGATTAACAAAATAATTATTTCAATACAAATGCTCAATGTGTGCACCGTTTTCACTGCCACAGTCTACGATACGCTCCTGAACAGACTGCGTTGCTCTCCGAATTTCCAAAGGTTCCAAACGATCAAAAGCTCCAACTATTCTTACTCTCAAGTCTTCATAGTTTAAAATCGCATTTGTGTAAACTAATTCTTTGAACACACTTTTAGGAGTGAAAATTTTAGATAGAACGGGCATGATCGATTATGGCTGCATACCAAATTTCAAGTTTCTAATCCAACTGCAAGTTGAAAAACTTCTAATGAATGGCCTACGTGAATCACCCTGTATGTGCTACTATAGTATTAGATACAAGTAATAAATCACAAAATCATGTCAAAATATTCCAATTACACCTGTTTATTTAAACAAACAAATAACACGAACTAACTACTGTTGATTACAGTAACAGGTATTGAGTATAGGCAGCACAGGTAAAATAACACAAGTGAATAATGAGCTTAACTTGCAGCCGTGTATTCCAGGCAGCATCTAGGACCAGAATGGCCAAATGCTGACAGGCAGCGACATCGATTGTTTTTTAAACATTAAACGATATGACTAACAATAGAATGTGCAACAATTATATAAAAAGTGCAGTAAATCGACGAAGAGTATAATGGTTAGCCCGTTCTTATCTCCTTTGTTGCAAACACGGTATCGCCCGTGCTGATGGCTGTGCGATGTGCGAGGCTCAAGTTGTTGATTTGGTGGCTCTCATTTAAAATTATGGTTGTATTTAATTTAGTGTTGGGCGATATCGTGAATTTTCAATCTCAACGTGAATCGTTACTGTGGTTTTCTGATATCAGTGAATTTAAAACACAATGAGATCACGACTTTTCATAATACAGGTGTAAAATTGCCTTCATATTTCTAAGTCACATAAAAAATTCCCGTCGAACGAGTCCGCGCGGCGGTATCATTGAATAGGTAAAGATGCCGCCTGCCCGCTTTGTACTTACCGCATTTTTTACATGCCTTAGACTTATGAAGACGACTTTATGCGAGGGCATATGGGGGAAATTATTAATTGTTCTCTATTCCTAAATAAGTGCCGACACACAGTGAATAGTGAATCCACTACTTTGGTAATCTGTGCGACAAATTTCGAAAAGTGGGGGGGGGGGGAGATGATGTTCCTTAAAATTGAATAAAATTTGAACAATACAAATTACGCGTACCTGTCCAATGATGTTATTTTTTATGTCGTAAAAAATATAGGTATTCGTATATGGAAAATCGTGATCACGTCACGTTTTTCTACCAACTTTATTAACAGTCGTTACATGTGATTTTTTAATATCAGTGATTAAATCACAGTTCGTGATATAACGCCCATCACTAATTTTACGGTCGCCGACGCGAAGTGGCGATGCACTTAGGCCAAGTAGTTGTCTTTATTGTCTTTGAGTTATTGACCTATAGTACAGGCAATGAAGGCAAAATGTTGTAAAATCCTCGCAAAAATTAGAAAGAATCATATGTGGGATATAAGTAGTTAATAACCTGTAGAATGGAATGATGCATTCTTTGCATTTCCAAGTTCCGGGAAAATTCAAAAAAATTTGGAAAAACTTTTTGATTTTCGGTATTTTTGCTCTAACGGCTAAAATAATGGAAATGCAGAAAAAAGTTTTCAACAAAATTTGTAGCTCGTCTCTTTCTCTACAAAATAGATCTTTACAAATTTTTGTCTTACTTAAGCCGTTTGGGAGATAAATCCGGTTTTCCACTTCTGAGTTTTGAACCGCTCCGAAATGCGCGGAAAATGAGAATTCTCTAGGAGTTTCGTACGACCGGACATATCGATCGATAATTATTACTATTCAGAGCCGCTAAAAAAATGAAAACAACGTAAAATGTAGAGAAAAGTCTCAGCTTTAATGTGGAACTAATCAAAATTCATACAAATTTTTATCATAGAGAAAAAAGTGTTAGAAGATGGCTTAGTAAACTTTATACAGTTAATTTATTCACATCTTTGAGTTTTATGCATTCTGCCTGTTTCTCCCGTAACAGTGGGTGCTTTTTCACTACATCGGTTCGATTCCACGCACTTTAATCTATATTTCGTGAAAATTTCATTGAAGTATATTAAGAAACAAATAAGTTGTATATGTATTACTGTATAATTGTGCATTTTCTGAACGTGTATGAATAATGTAGACAAATTCAAAAAGTACTGCGCGCATTTAAAAAACTCTACAGTCATTCGACAGAATATGTTTTATTGTACTTATGATCCGAAAATTAAGACTGTGCTATTATTATTACTTAGGATATAGCGAATTGAACTCCAAAATTTGGAGGTGATTGATCGATGAGAAATATACCCTCTACTTTGATCCCAAGGTATATTTTTCCAACAAAAGTAATTGTAATAAAATGTTAATTGGATTAATATATCATTATATAAGAATATACAAGTAAAATGAAATATCATTCTAACGACTCCCGGAAAAGATATGAATTAATCTGTGGATCAACTGTACAAAGTTCATTAAGCCATCTTCTGACACTTTCTCTCTTTGATAATTTTTTTAACGAATTTTGTGATTAGTTCCACATTAAAGCTGAGACTTTTCTCTACATGTTATGTTATTTTCATTTTTCTAGGGGCTCTGAATAGTAAGAATTATCGATCGATGAGCCCGGTCGTACGAAACTCCTGGAGAATTCTCATTTTTCGCGCATTTCGAAGCGGCTTAGAACTATAAGTGGAAAACTCGATTTATCTTCTAAACGGCTTAAGTAAGACACAAATTTGTAAAGACCTTTTTTGTAGAGAAAAAGACAAACTTTTGTTGGGAACTCTTTCGCTATTTTCATTATTTTGGCCGCTAGAGCAAAAAAAAACGAAAATCAAAGTTTTTCCAAATTTTTTTAAATTTTCCCGGAACTTGGAAATGTTGTCTTTAGGTATCATCACATATCACATCACTTACCTATCTAAGCTGAATAAAGAAATATATATTATACCAGCATCTATATCTACTTCTCATAAATGAGGATTAAATATTTTACCTATTGTCGATTGTCTCTGCCATAGAAATATTTTTGTAAATTGTCCAACGAACCTAAATAATACAGAAATAACAATGAGTGACCTTGAAAATGAAATTACTTCAAGGAAGTATCGAACACCTGTAAAATTCACACGTGTGTACTTTGTACCTATCTACTTATATCTAGTATAAAAATATTCTCTAAAACTTTGTACTGTTGCGAGTGTTGCGCAATCAGAAAATATTGCCGTTTTATTTCCGGTGACAGATAACAAATAACTGCTCGGCGACGCTATTTCGTTGATCTTTGTCGTCTAGTCCGTCTAGGTTAAATATTAGGATAGGCTGTCTAGGCCATTAACATGAAGGCTTGTTTATAAACTATTTCACTTACTGCGAGGCGGTTAGAAATATAGGTAATTAATTAATCTAGAAGTGAGAGCACACTATACATAAATGCAAGGTTAACGTAATCCAGGGTTGTACTGAACGTTTTAATCCCGGAAAAAAGCTAAATTATTAAAATATCCTAGTGTAGTATTTACGAACTCAATTGGAACAGCACGGAACTAGAGGATCTTACGGGGTATTGTCAATATATCGCTTCACATTGAATGGGCAGGAATGGGAGACAGAATTTTACAGATTTATATTCACCGCTCGTCTACAGTCCACGTGGACTTGATCCGCATGTCATAGAAATATAGGTGGGATTAGATGCTCAGTGAATTAGATTTGTCAACACCTACCTTGTTCAGAGTTTTTGCATGCCATAATATATAAATCAAAAAATAGGTATGAACTATTTGTTTCGTATGATCTGTACGAGGCAGTGCAGTACAGCCAGGCAGCGTTATAAATTACTTAATTCTAGTAAATATTTGAACAAATTAAGTATTAGTTTTATTACTGTGTTTAAGTGATTTTTTGCAATTAATTGTTTAAAATGGCATTTTGGAGGCCTTTCGATAGTAATGATAACGAAACGGACGATTTTGATACAGAGCCTATACAAGCGGGATTTGAAAATAAGGACTTACTTTTTTTTGTATTCTTGACTAAAGATTACGGTCTCAGATGATTAGGCGTCGAGCTTGAGCTCTTTGCCCCAATCATCGCTGTAGACCTGGACCGGCCTCGTAAGGGGTGGGCCAGCTTTTTCGCCTATCCCCCCCGCAAATGCGGACGGTATTGGCGATGTTAGCAAACCTCCCCTGGTCCTGGCTGTTGGACCCTGCCAGCTGGGTCGTTTCTTCTGGCGCTCTTCTGTCTTGGTCTTCTTTCTTCGCTGGCATGTATAGGCTCCCGGGAGCGTCTTTCGTCTGTCGTGAGAGGGAACGGTTGTTACCGAGCCCTCTCGGAGTTTGAAAGGGATTT
The DNA here is from genome assembly GCA_963583905.1 of Stenurella melanura. Taxonomy (NCBI): domain Eukaryota; kingdom Metazoa; phylum Arthropoda; class Insecta; order Coleoptera; family Cerambycidae; genus Stenurella; species Stenurella melanura. The sequence continues at coordinate 116,285,070 of OY757311.1, forward strand.
GGGGGTGTTAACTAGTCGGAAGCCCAGGGTGCCAATTGGCATCGGAAGGAAGTGTGAACTGTGTAGTTCAGGATTGTGTTCGGCCAGAGACGCTTTCTTAGCGTCAGAGGTCGGCACGGGCTAGGGTAAGGGTACCGAGCTGGTTGTTTGCTTGGTACCCCCGGGATCGGGTATTGGATGTTTTTGGTCATTGTCTCCTTTCGGTGTGGCTTGCAGATCGGGCTGAAACAGATAAAGGGTTAGTTATACTTGCCCATTATCCAGGATCTGGAGCTTCGGCCTCTTGTGCCTCGGAGCGTCGTTGGGGTCATAGTCAGTCGCCTGTCTGACCAGTGGATTCCCATGCTCTGCTGCACGGGCGTATAGGTTCTTCGCTCTGTCCCGGATGACTTTAGTTACTGGGGTGTATTCTAGGTTTCTGAAGATGTCGCCGTTTCTGATAAACCATGGTGCATCCACGGCGCACCGAGGTGCGACGTTTTCCACGACTTGTATCCTCTTCAGATGGGTGGCTGCTTGGTATCCCCAGGCAACGGAGGCGTAGGCCAGAATAGGTGCAATGGGGGTCCTGATAAGCGTGAGCTTGTTCCTCAGGTTGAGTTGGCTCTGTCTACCTATCATAGGGTAAAGTAGAGTCCTCCTCGTCCTCGCTTTCTGTATTATCGCTTCCGTGTTCCGTCTCCACGTCAGGCTTCGATCCATGACAACGCCAAGTTACTTGACGGTATTGTGCCATTGAATGTTCTCGCCGTTCAAGGAGACGTGTCCTATGGGAGTTTGCTTCCTGACTCTCTTGAAGAGGATGACTTTGCTCTTCTCCGCGTTGCTTTTGACTTTCCACTTGTTGCACCACTCTTCCAGAAGGGATGCTGCTTCCTGGAGGTTGCGGGTGGCAAGTCTTACAATCCATCATCTTGCGATTATGGCCGTGTCGTCTGCGTAGAGCGCCAAAGAAGTCCTTGCGGTTCTTGGCATGTCGGAGGTGTAGATGGTGAACAGGTGGGGAGAGAGTACCGATCCCTGCGGTACACCTGCTTCCATGGGCCTGTAGTTTGACAGCTTGTCGTCAATCTTCACAGGGAGTTGCCTCCGATGAAGGTAGAATCTCACAAGCTTGACTATGCCGACAGGGTAACCCATCGACAACATCTTCGCCAGGAGACCTTCATGCCAAACCCTGTCGAAGGCCTTGGCTACATCTAAGAAGATCGCTCCCTTTTCCCCCGGAAAACTCGACATGGCGTTGAGCTGCCGCGCTGAAAATTGGTCAAAAGGTACCTATGGTTAAAAGAAAAGCATCCACAAAGAGAAAATCGCGGCAGCTCTTGGCGCTTCCCTTCTACGTTCGGAAAACACTTTCCCCCGGAAAAGTCGACTTGGCATTGAGCTGCCGCGCTGAAAATTGGAGGGCGGTTAGTTTACACTGAATCATGATGATTGCCACAACCCGAATCGCGGCAGCTCTTTGCATGTGCATTTCAGAGCCGGAAAATTTTTTACATCGGAAAATTTGATCCGGCAAAGAGCTGCCGCTTTCCACCCCCGACAGGCCTCTTCTACTCCTTGAAACAAGATGATCCCCGCCAGCGGTGGCGCGGCCGCTCGTTACGTTGTCGTTTTAGACCTAGTGTGAATCTGGGGTGCTAACTCTGGGTGTCAAATTTATGTTCATATTTTCAAATATATTATATTGTTGATTTGCATCTATACAGGGTGTTGCATCATGTGTGGGACATAGCTTAACAGGAGGAACATCATCCCCTAGTAGCACCAATGTTGTACCAATATGTAATCCATATAAGGCCAATATATGAATATAGGACGAATATTCACATATTGGTCCTATATGGATTATATATTGGTCCAATATGTTGTGTTACTAGGGTCAGTGGTAATTAGAACCTCCCACAGAAATTTCTCAGTGGGCCTTCACTACGAAGTTACAGGGTCTTTTGTCGTTTTTGACAGAAACTACTTTTTGTCATTACTTCGACAGGGAATGGAATAATAATATTTGGTACAGTAATGATCCTCCAGAGGTACACGTGAGACATGAAAATAAATCCAGGTCCGGAGTCACTAAAATTTAGGTTTCTTCTTTACCTCTAAAAGACATGACCCTGTATATATTTGTTTGGAATTTCTGTACGATATTCGAAAAGAACACAAAAAAATGAACATTCACATTTTTGTTTAATTAAATACTATGTTAAATGTATAAGAATATGATTTTCAGAACGGTATTACATGAGTCACGTGAAACTAATAATTGTGTAACTAAAATTTGCAAAAATTTTGTTGAGCGTGGGTGATTCCTAATTCCGGGACGTTTTAAAGACCAATTTTAGTAAAAAAATCAGTAATTGGGTATAAATTAACAAAATATTTAATCAATCATAGTAGGCTTATTCAGAGTGACAGATAATAAAACTATTTAGGCCTAAGCGACAAGTTACTTTAATCAAGAAAATCGGCAATATTTTACACCTAATAAAAATTGGAAAGCGGAACAAACTAAAACTCCGAAATTAATAAAATAATTTCCGTTCCGGTAACAATAAACAACCAGCCAATAACTGAATATGTTTAAAAATAAAATACAATTTACTCTAAAGTAAATTTTCAAAGTGGCCTCCCTCAACTTCTGTGCATTTCCTTACGCGTTTAGTTAGGTCACCGATTGCTCGACGTAGGTATTATTGCCGGATTATTCCATATTTCGTCATAGGTTATAACGATGAGTTAGGTTTATTGTTGCCTACTATCATTGATTAAATAGAAATAGATACTTAACCAAAGAATTTGTACTGTTAGTTCCGGTCTTAAATTCATAGAGGTCGTGCGCCTTTTCGAGTCGAAATTTAAGCTGGGGTTGCAAGCAAGGAATGATAGATTAAATCTGCCCCTGCTTGGTTTGCAAGTCGGGTAAATTAATTCATGAATGAAATGAATGGTTGGTCGGGCGGGCCCGTGGGGTGCGGAGGGAGCTAGACGACCTAGCAACTAAGACTGCGGTGCTGCAGCCAACGTTGCCAATGATTCGGCATAAGATGATCCACCTACTCGCAGAAAATTATCCGATTTTGTAAGAAATTATCGGCGTTTTTTACTTTTAAAAATAGCATGGAAAATAGTTACATGTGTATATATTGTTTATAATACTATAATCGACTAAAAACATTATGTTTAATTAGTCTTAGAAATTATTTTACGAAGAAGAGCTTTTTTATTGTTTTATTGTCTTGATGCAAAAAGAATAGGTAGGTAGGTATATGAAACTTATTTAATAGGAATGAATAAAGGTTTTTTTTATCCAAGAAAATACCAGGAAGAAAATAAAATATGTTTTATATATAAAAGAAATATAAATACAATAAAAAAATCACAAATATTTGGCAGGCATCACCATTTGTAGCTATAGTGTAATAGATTTATTCCAAATGTACCCCGAAACGAAAAATTAAAGATACCTCTACTTCACGTATAAAAATTGACTCATGTAAAAGAGGCCAAGAATATCGAATATCATGCTTTGGCAACACTTTTATTTAGTTTTTCGTAAATACCGAAAAAATTAAGAATTTTAGAAAATAATGTTTTACATGACAAATGTTGCTAATAAAAAGACCTACAAAACCCAATAATAAATTTTCCAATAGGTTAATTTGTTTATCTGCAAAATAAAAAAAACGTCAAAATGGCCTCTTATTTCAATTATTAATAACTTATGATAAATTAAGCCTTGTGACATCGAAATTATCGGAAGTTGTAAGTCTCAATTTACTTTAAAAATGCTAAAAATTTCAAATCGATGTCTTTTTAAGGTTTTTGCAAAAAGTTATTTGTTTATTAAAAACTTGCTTTCGTAAAATTGTCGTAATTTTTTTTTTTAGACATTTTAGAGTTACGGATCAAAGTGGCTTCACATTTTGACAAGTTGTACTATCATGTACATATCAAATTTAATTGATTTTCGCAAATTTCTTTGTTTAAAATCGAGTTCGAAAAACACTTGCGTTTTAAAGTTATAAACAAATTGAATAACTTATTTATTTTTAAGGGTACGTCGTTCGGGCTAGGATCATTTTAAAGCTACGATTTTTCTGCGAATTTAAAAAGAATAATAAATGCTCCAAGTCACTTGGGAACTGAGATAATTTTTTTCTAAAATTCTTAGTTTTTTTTGGTATTTACGAAAAACTGATTTTCTCAACTTTGCGAATTATTTAAACAATGTGGCACTAAATAAAAAGTGTTGCCAAAACATGATATTCAATATTTTTGGCCTCTTTTACATGAGTCAATTTTTATACATTTGGAATAAATCTATTACACTAATGTAAATTTTTGTCGCATCGGTAATTTAGCTCAACATGTTAGAGCGCTCGTGGTTGTACGGTTGGCTCCGAGCCTCGATCCGGGGACGCAATTTCCTGTTTTAAAAGAACTAAATAAATTTGTAATGATGATGATGACATAAATCCGAGGGTCGGGGGATCGATTCCTACCCAACACGATTTTTTTTTTTTTTTTTTCGTTAAAAATATATAAATATTGTCATATAATTAAACTGCATCATATATTCATTTGAAATTGTTACACAATGCAGAGCAGGTCTTGATCTACTTAATGTGTTAATTTTAAATACAAATGTCAATAATTGAATCAGCTGTGAGTATAAGAAAAATAAAAAATTATCTCAGCTCACAAGCGGCTTAAACATTCTCTTTTCTTTTAAAATTCGCAGAAAAATCGTAGCTTTCAAATGGTCCTAGTCCCAATAATGGAGTACGATTAAAAATAATTGAGTTACTCTATTTGTTTATAACGCGAAAATGTACGTGTTTTTCTAATCCGATTTTAAGCAATTAAATCTGTGAAAATCAATAATTTTAAAATATACTTGATGGTACAACTTGTACAGAAGATAATCCATTTTCGGTCATTAGTCTACGGTGCTTAAAAAAAATTTCATATTTTTAATAAACAAATTGCTTTTTGCAAAAACCTTAAAAGATATCCATTTGAATTTTTCAGAGTTTTCTAAGTACATTGATACGTACAACTTCCGATAATTTTATCAAAAACTTTTCTAATGTTTGGGCTACATTTGCTTCACTGTGTATAAAAATTTTCAAAAATAAAAAAGTTTATCGATTGGTGAAAATTGTAATACGTAAAATTCAAATATCTATAGTTTTCCTACTTTTTAAGGAAATGAAAATGCGAACTGTGTAAAAACAATTAGTACAGTTAAAAGCGCTATTGTGTGTACTTTAATTGAAAAAAAAACAGCGTCGATAGAAACATTAGTTTTGAAGATATGACGGTGGAAACAAAAAAAAACACATTTTATTTAAAATACTTTTCCCATTTTTTTAATTTAAGAAAGTCCAGACCACGAAAAAATGTCGTGAAATACGATTTCATATGTCCAGTGACATGCTTAACAAAACCTACCATGTTTGACGCCAGAAAAAAAAACGGCACGATAGAGTCTCGAATTCGCTCCTCTAATTGTATTATAGTAGGTACATTTATTTGTAAAAATCGCTGAACAATGATCACTTGACGCTAAGAAGACAGACACGTCTCTCTCTTCCTCTCTGTGATGAGCGTCCACTGGATGTTTTCAAAGATTAGTACACGATTAGTACAAATAATGATCATTATTGAATTATCAATGGTAGCAAGACGTAATATCGCGTACTACGGTAGGCGGGGCTTACTCGAGCTCGGCGCTCAGACGTTAGCGGTAGAGCAGAGGGAAAGTCAACTGTTTTGTCGAGTGCCACATTATTATGGGATTACGTTGCTTCGGACATTCATCGATAGGTACCGCCACTCTCCAATAATTACGGGAATAATTATCTATTTCTATTTAATCAATGCTACTATCAATTTCGACGCTGTAAAATTCTATTTTTTAAGTGGCCTAATAAAAAGTCTCGTAAAAAGTAATCGAAAATGTTACAATCGGGAGACCTTCAATTTTCACAATTTAATGTATTTCACAAACAAAATGCGGATTATTGACACATTAAATTCCATATATACCCGATTCTCTTATAACTTTTTCTAATGCAATGTTGAATAACAGACATGATAGACTATCCCCGTGACGTAGTCCTGTGTGCGTCTGAAAAGATCTTGACATGCTGTTTTGTATCCTTATTTTACATTCGATTTTAAAGAGAGTTGCCTTTTACTAGTTGTATTGGGATATTAAATTCTATCATGGCGTCATTGATTCAATAGAAATAGATACTTAACCAAAGAATTTGTACTGTTAGTTCCGGTCTTAAATTCATAGAGGTCGTGCGCCTTTTCGAGTCGAAATTTAGGCTGGGGTTGCAAGCAAGGAATGATAGATTAAATCTGCCCCTGCTTGGTTTGCAAGTCGGGTAAATTAATTCATGAATGAAATGAAAGGTTGGTCGGGCGGGCCCGTGGGGTGCGGAGGGAGCTAGACGACCTAGCAACTAAGACTGCAGTGCTGCAACCAACGTTGCCAATGATTCGGCATAAGATGATCCACCTACTCGCAGAAAATTATCCGATTTTGTAAGAAATTATCGGCGTTTTTTACTTTTAAAAATAGCATGGAAAATAGTTACATGTGTATATATTGTTTATAATACTATAATCGACTAAAAACATTATGTTTAATTAGTCTTAGAAATTATTTTACGAAGAAGAGCTTTTTTATTGTTTTATTGTCTTGATGCAAAAAGAATAGGTAGGTAGGTATATGAAACTTATTTAATAGGAATGAATAAAAGTTTTTTTTATTCAAGAAAATACCAGGAAGAAAATAAAATATGTTTTATATATAAAAGAAATATAAATACAATAAAAAAATCACAAATATTTGGCAGGCATCACCATTTGTAGCTATAGTGTAATAGATTTATTCCAAATGTACCCCGAAACGAAAAATTAAAGATACCTACTTCACGTATAAAAATTGACTCATGTAAAAGAGGCCAAGAATATTGAATATCATGCTTTGGCAACACTTTTATTTAATTTTTCGTAAATACCGAAAAAATTAAGAATTTTAGAAAATAATGTTTTACATGACAAATGTTGCTAATAAAAAGACCTACAAAACCCAATAATAAATTTTCCAATAGGTTAATTTGTTTATCTGCAAAATAAAAAAAAACGTCAAAATGGCCTCTTATTTCAATTATTAATAACTTATGATAAATTAAGCCTTGTGACATCGAAATTATCGGAAGTTGTAAGTCTCAATTTACTTTAAAAATGCTAAAAATTTCAAATCGATGTCTTTTTAAGGTTTTTGCAAAAAGTTATTTATTAAAAACTTGCTTTCGTAAAATTGTCGTAATTTTTTTTTTTTTAGACATTTTAGAGTTACGGATCAAAGTGGCTTCACATTTTGACAAGTTGTACTATCATGTACATATCAAATTTAATTGATTTTCGCAAATTTCTTTGTTTAAAATCGAGTTCGAAAAACACTTGCGTTTTAAAGTTATAAACAAATTGAATAACTTATTTATTTTTAAGGGTACGTCGTTCGGGCTAGGATCATTTTAAAGCTACGATTTTTCTGCGAATTTAAAAAGAATAATAAATGCTCCAAGTCACTTGGGAACTGAGATAATTTTTTCTAAAATTCTTAGTTTTTTGGTATTTACGAAAATACTGATTTTCTCAACTTTGCGAATTATTTAAACAATGTGGCACTAAATAAAAAGTGTTGCCAAAGCATGATATTCAATATTTTTGGCCTCTTTTACATGAGTCAATTTTTATACATTTGGAATAAATCTATTACACTAATGTAAATTTTTGTCGCTTCGGTAATTTAGCTCAACATGTTAGAGCGCTCGTGGTTGTACGGTTGGCTCCGAGCCTCGATCCGGGGACGCAATTTCCTGTTTTAAAAGAACTAAATAAATTTGTAATGATGATGATGACATAAATCCGAGGGTCGGGGGATCGATTCCTACCCAACACGATTTTTTTTTTTTTTTTTTCGTTAAAAATATATAAATATTGTCATATAATTAAACTGCATCATATATTCATTTGAAATTGTTACACAATGCAGAGCAGGTCTTGATCTACTTAATGTGTTAATTTTAAATACAAATGTCAATAATTGAATCAGCTGTGAGTATAAGAAAAATAAAAAATTATCTCAGCTCACAAGCGGCTTAAACATTCTCTTTTCTTTTAAAATTCGCAGAAAAATCGTAGCTTTCAAATGGTCCTAGTCCCAATAATGGAGTACGATTAAAAATAATTGAGTTACTCTATTTGTTTATAACGCGAAAATGTACGTGTTTTTCTAATCCGATTTTAAGCAATTAAATCTGTGAAAATCAATTAATTTTAAAATATACTTGATGGTACAACTTGTACAGAAGATAATCCATTTTCGGTCATTAGTCTACGGTGCTTAAAAAAAAATTTGGACAATTTTACGACATCATATTTTTAATAAACAAATTGCTTTTTGCAAAAACCTTAAAAGATATCCATTTGAATTTTTCAGAGTTTTTTAAATACATTGATACGTACAACTTCCGATAATTTTATCAAAAACTTTTCTAATGTTTGGGCTACATTTGCTTCACTGTGTATAAAAATTTTCAAAAATAAAAAAGTTTATCGATTGGTGAAAATTGTAATACGTAAAATTCAAATATTTAGTTTTCCTACTTTTTAAGGAAATGAAAATGCGAACTGTGTAAAAACAATTAGTACAGTTAAAAGCGCTATTGTGTGTACTTTAATTGAAAAAAAAAACAGCGTCGATAGAAACATTAGTTTTGAAGATATGACGGTGGAAACAAAAAAAAACACATTTTATTTAAAATACTTTTCCCATTTTTTTAATTTAAGAAGGTCCAGACCACGAAAAAATGTCGTGAAATACGATTTCATATGTCCAGTGACATGCTTAACAAAACCTACCATGTTTGACGCCAGAAAAAAAAACGGCACGATAGAGTCTCGAATTCGCTCCTCTAATTGTATTATATAGTAAGGGGTCCAAAGCATTAAAAATTGAAATGACCCATTCCAACAAGGTAAATAAGTTTTGAGCTCGTATATCGAAAGAGGGTCCTAATGGGCATCAGAAATGGCTTGTTGGACTTTTGTTGAGGATTGCACAACTTCTCCACAAGAAAAAAAGATGGCGGAATGTTATTTCAAGAATTCGTGTTTTTAAACGTATACCTCTCGCTAGTAAATTAACTACATGCGATATTGATCTGATTTTTTTTCTTTACATACTACTGACATGGGCGCATATGTCTGTACTAGTAGAGTTTCAAAGTCACTTACGGTTTTTTTCTCATTAAATCCTAAATCACAGGAACGAAATTTGTGTGTTTGAAATTTCGACGTGCGGACAACTACATTAAATGTTTAATTTTCTTAGATATTATATGTGAATGAAATATGGTCTAAAGATCAACAAAGTTTTTGCAAAAAAAATTAACTCCATATCTCATACAGTTTTCGAGTTACAGATTTTTTAATTCGATCGTAATAATGTCTTGTTATGATAACGCGCAACGTGACAGCTGCGGCAGGATTCGGTCTGTGTAATTGTGGATAGACATTAGTCTAATAACTAATTTGATTAATGTATTATATTACTATTAATCAGTAGGTCACCAATTGTCTGAAAATTAGACAATCATGTATGTGTTATGTTACAACTACGTAATTTTAAAATAGAGTCTGTTAAAATATAGATGCAGAAATAATGGTTTAATGATTACTGAAAAAAGGAAACTTTGAAGTACTTACATCCAATTTGCTTAGAAAATTTTCGGTTACGTCATTTTGGCTTAGAAGGACTGTATATATCGAAAGGTGCAAATACAGTATGAAATCGTCAATAAATTATACAAATTTGACATTAAAAAATAAAAATTGTCCGAAATTTCATATTTAAGAAAATGTATGGTATGACTTCCCATCACCCCATCAGAATTATATGAATTCGCCATAACAGACGCAATTCTTATTCTAAACTGGAATTACTTTATAAGTAGTAAAAAATATAAAGCGAATAATCTAAAATACATTTTAGAATATTGGTGTAAATAATGACATACCTACGTTGCCCAATAATGTGAACTTGCAATCATGAAGAAGGGAACACAATAATATTTGCGCAAGGTATGTTTAGTTTTTGCAAAATAGAAAACCTACAAAAATTGTGTGGGTACATGACAACAAAGGGTATCTTAGGATACTCACGAAATCAGTAAATAATTAAGTGAAAAATATGAAGAAGAAAATATTGTAAAAACGTTATTGGCAGTAGGTGTATTGTGTGACCTGTCAGTTATCCTTTCCGAAGAGGATAAATGAGCAGTTATTGTTGCCTTAAAATGAACACGCCAACTATATATTTTGATTAATTTTGGAGATAACTGCGATGCAATTGATGATCGTGCAATTTAATATGCTCGTAAGTCTTATGTGAATCTATCCATACAGATTCACGTAGGACTTACGGATTAAGGATTTAAATTCACTACGGCCATCTGTAGTGAATTTAAATCTTTAGATTTGCTAAGGCAGTATTTATTTTTCCTTACGGTTATTAAACTTACGTTAGCTACGTCCGCGTCCTACACAAGACACTTCCTTACTGCATTTAAAACGAGCATTACAGGGGACGGTAGTCCAGTGGTTTAGTGTACTTAGCTTAGCTAGCAACTGAAGAACCTAGCGAAGTAGGTTAAAACCCTGCTCACTGCGAAATACTTTTAATTGTAAAAATTATCCACAAAAAGTGGTTTAGACCCTTGCCTAACACAAAATCCTGAATTTATAACAAATTTTCTCGACTTGAGAAGCAGTTAACAAAGCACATAAAATTTTAGTCTCCAAGCGATATTCCGATCTCCTTCCCAATTTACCCTTTCCCAGAAAATTTGGATATCTGATAGAGAATAACCTAAAATCACAAATGATGACAAAAAGTCACAACTGGTTCTAATGAAAACAAATGGAATTGTAAAGTACTTACTGTGATTAAAAATGCGCGTCCACTTGGTGTTCTGTTGCATGTGCAGCCTTTCCTAACAATTGTTTTAAGAAATAATACAGAGCAGTTTTTAGCTTCTTAATAGTAATGCCTATGTAGTGGTTTGTCAATGCTTACTGAGCTGTGTATACTTATTATGCATTATTATTATTATTACTTATGTATATATTACAAGTTTTGTGTACGTTTTTATATTTTCATATTTGTAAAATGCTATATCATTTGTACTACAATAATGATATACTTAATAAATAATATCTCTATACAACACCTTCATAATTAATAGATCGAGTAAATCATCTGTCAAATGAGTTTCTTTTTACCTGTTAATATTTTTGCAAAATTGTAAAAATGTAAGTAATAGCACAATTTCAAAAATGTATTGGTTTACTATCTTAATGCATTACACTTTGCCAGAAAACAGCCTCATGCTAACAGGAATACCACGAATCTAATTATGGTTTATTTTAAAAAGTCGCTAACTCAAAAACTGTATAAGATATCGAGCTATTTTTTTTTGCAAAAACTGTGTTGATCTTTAGGCCATATTTTATTCGTATATAGTATATAAAAAAATTGAATATTTAATATAGTTGCCCGCACGTCGAAATTTCAAACACACAAATTTCGTTACTGTGATTTAGGATTTATTTAGAAAAAAACCGTAAGCGAGTTTGAAATTTAATTAGTACAGATAGATGCGCTCATGTCAGTAGTATATAAATAAAAAAAATCAAATCAATATCGCATGTGGGTCACTCTCTAGCGAGAAGTATACGTTTAAAAACACGAATTCTTGAAATAACATTTCGCCATCTTTTTTTCTTGTGGAGAAGTTGTGCAATCGTCAACAAAAGTCCAACAAGCCATTTCTGATGCCCATTAGGACCCTCTTTCGATATCCGAGCTCAAAAATTATTTACCTTGCTGGAATGGGTTACTTGGCGATTTAGACGGCTTTCGAAGGCGTGGACCCTCTACTAATAGTAGGTACATTTATTTGTAAAAATCGCTGAACAATGATCACTTGACGCTAAGAAGACAGACACGTCTCTCTCTCTCTCTTCCTCTCTGTGATGAGCGTCCGCTGGATGTTTTCAAAGATTAGTACACGATTAGTACAAATAATGATTATTGAATTATCAATGGTAGCAAGACGTAATATCGCGTACTACGGTAGGCGGGGCTTACCCGAGCTCGGCGCTCAGACGTTAGCGGTAGAGCAGAGGGAAAGTCAACTGTTTTGTCGAGTGCCACATTATTATGGGATTACGTTGCTTCGGACATTCATCGATAGGTACCGCCACTCTCCAATAATTACGGGAATAATTATCTATTTCTATTTAATCAATGATGGCGTTATAGAGTGCGTTTCTGTCAATGCTATAGTAAGCATATTTAAAGTCTATAAATAGGTGGTGGGTATCAATCCCATACTCGTATGCCTTTTCTAGGGCCTGCCTAAGAAGAAATATTTGGTTGGTTGTAGACTTTCCCTTCCGGAATCCACTTTGGTACTTTTCTACGACTCCTTCACTGTATACAGCCAGGCGTTCATATAGTATTGTTATGAATTACACCCCCTTGGAAAAGGAGATGGTACGCCTATGCCTACTGATTGTGACTGGAAGCCAAGAGAATAAAACGGACTTTTCTGGAATGTTGTTGGAGAAGATTCTTGAATATTTCTAGATGGATCTAGAGAGTCAAATTCGGAGTATATAAGGCGCGATTACCAGCGCGGAACGGGAAGTTTTATGAAGAAAGCAGTTTATAAAAGTGAACAAGTAGAAAAGGGAAAAGTGAGGTTAGATAAATAGTAAATAAAGTAAATTTGAAGTATTGTAGTCAGTAAATAGTTAAATAAAGTGTTAGTGGTGTTTATCTCTTGTTGAAATTATTTAGAACCCACGGATTCATACAGGGTGTTTCCTAAAAGGTGGAAATCCGTAACATTTTGGTGTCAGACGTGGAATTTTGACAAGAGGATTTTTCGGGAGTGTTGAGAAGACTGGGACAGTATTCTCGAAGTTAGTGCTAACACAAGAAGGACTAATTTACTGGACATTATTCGAGGACTATTTTCGAACAGAAAAATAGTGTTAAGTGCATTTTTGAGACATTTTTGGAACATTTTGTTGAACATTAGTGGTTAAGTGACAGACTCTAGATAAGACTCTTTTTTGTGCGGTTTTGAGGTTTTTCTGGACAGTCCCATTACCGATAGTGACGTAATTATTAAATTTTGATGATAATTATATGCCGATAACAACCAGAAGCATGGCATCCGAAAAACAAATGCAGGACTTTATGGCCCAAATGCAAAAGATGATGATGGATCAGGAAAGGAAGCGCCAGGATGAGAAAGAAGAACGGGAAAGAAAACGACAAGAAAAAGAACAAAAACGCCAACAGGAAAAACAAGAGGAGGAGAAACGACATCAAGACGAAGAGAAACGACGTTAGGAAGAATTAAGAAAAATTTTTGAGGATCAAGAACGAAGACGTCAAGAGGAGAAACAAGAAGAGGAGAAACGCCGTCAAAAGGAAAATGACGACTTAAGGAAAGCTATAGAGACGCAACAGAATGCCTTGTTTACAGTCGTTGAAGAAATAAAAAATGAGATTAAGGAAGATATGGGTAGCGTAAAGACGAAAGTTAATGAGGTCGAACTAAAAGTAAACAAGTTCGAAGAAGAAGTCAAAGGAGAGATTGACCAACTTAAACAACAGTTTAGGGATAGAGGAAACCAGCAAGTGGTATCATCAGGCCAGCGATTGAAAATTCCCTCTTTTGATGGTCAAAGTTCCTGGATGACGTACAAGACACAGTTTGAGGCAGCAGCGAGTGCAAACAACTGGAATGACGAAGAGAAGGCTAAGGCATTAATCGTGGCTTTAAGAGGCCAAGCATTGGAGTTGCTCCAGACAATTCCGGCAGACCAACAACGGAATTTTAGAGTTTTAGAAGCTGCCTTAGATCTACGATATGGAGATCAACACCTTGCTCAAGTATACCAGACCCAGCTGAAAGTACGCGTTCAGAAAGCTGGAGAGAGTCTGCAAGAATTTGAAGCTGCGGTGGAAAGACTGGCACACTTAGCATATCCTAATGCGCCAAAAGAATTTAAAGAGCAATTGGCAGTGGGGGCATTCCTAGACGGGATAAGGGACGAGGAGATCAGGCGAGTCCTCAGGCTATCCCGACATAAAAGTAGTAGTGAAGCCTTGGTGCATACACTAGAGGTAGAAGCTGTCTATAGGGATACTCCAAAGTCAAGAGTGCGGGCTATGACGCTTGAAGAATCGCAGCCAGAAGAATCGCAGCCAGAAGAGAGAGACCAAAACCCTATCTTGAACGCGATTCTCAAAACGAATAAAATGATTAGTCAGTTACTAGCTAAATGGAATCCTCCGAAAAGACAGGAATCACAACTAAATAGGGAGAAGCCAAGCGGGGGTATTAAATGCTACAACTGCGGCAAGATAGGGCATATCAAACGAGACTGTCGATATCGGATCTCGAGGAATGTGAGGGCTGGAAACATGGAAGAGACACAGAGTAAACAAAGTAGTGAAAGGCCAAGTGGACGACGGCGTATGAAATGTTACAGGTGCGGAGAACTAGGACATATCCAGCTTGAATGTCCACGAAGGAGATTAGAGAGAGTGAAAGCCGGAGATGCTGTGAAGTTGAGGGGAAAATCAGAGGAAGCTGGTACCAGAGAGACTGTGACAGATAGGGAACGTGGTACCCCGAGAGAAGTAAAGATTTCCCAGCTTCGAAGCGTTCCGAGAAGTCCACTGCTACCAGGATGTGAAAATAAATCGCAACCCCAGAAGAAGGATGCTGATATTTCATCCGGAAGAAGGTACAAGAAAGATTGCAAATACTACCACCAGGACAAACTGCAGGTCACGGGAGCAGTCAACACTGTCAAGGTGGAGGTGCCGGATGACAGGACAGATGAAGCGCTCAGACAAGAGCAACTAAACGATGTGGAAATTGGGCCTATATTGAAAGCCAAAGAAAGAGGAACTCGTCCAAAATGGAAGGATGTTTCAGGCAAAAGAGTGGGACTGAAGGCAGTGTGGGCGCAGTGGGACTCACTGAAGGTCGTGAACGGGCTGTTGCGGAGAGCATGGGAAAGCCCGGATGGAAAGCAGGTGGTTATGCGTTTAGTGATTCCCAGGTGTCGAGTAGCGAAGGTGCTTCAGGAAGTGCACAATGGAACATCCGATGGACACTTCGGTGTGAACAAGACCCTGAAGAAAATACGAGAACGATTTTATTGGATAAGAAGTCGTCAGGATGTGGAGGCTTGGTGTCGCAAATGCAAGATTTGTGCAGACAGTAAGGGACCACAGACTGGGAGTAAGGGTGAAAAGAAACAGTTCAACGCCGGAGCTCCTTTCAAGAGGTTGGCTAATAATATAGCGGAGCCATCACCAGCGAGTGACCGAATGAAGGCCCGATATGACTGGAAGGGTAATTCAAAAGAGGTCATCAAGGTGGGAGAGCTAGTTTGGCTGTACAACCCACAGCGGAGAAAAGAAAAGTCACCGAAATCACCTTGGGATGGACCGTACACTGTTATTACCCGAATTAATGATGTCGTCTATCGGATTCAGCAAAGCAGAAAGTCCAAGATGAAGATCGTGCATTTGGACAGGCTGGCGAAATACATCGATGATCCTGAGTTGCCTGATCGGGACGATCTAGGCTTAAGGAGGGGGCAGTGTTATGAATTACACCCCCTTGGAAAAGGAGATGGTACGCCTATGCCTACTGATTGTGACTGGAAGCCAAGATAATAAAACGGACTTTTCTGGAATGTTGTTGGAGAAGATTCTTGAATATTTCTAGATGGATCTAGAGAGTCAAATTCGGAGTATATAAGGCGCGATTACCAGCGCGGAAAGGGAAGTTTTATGAAGAAAGCAGTTTATAAAAGTGAACAAGTAGAAAAGGGAAAAGTGAGGTTAGATAAATAGTAAATAAAGTAAATTTGAAGTATTGTAGTCAGTAAATAGTTAAATAAAGTGTTAGTGGTGTTTATCTCTTGTTGAAATTATTTAGAACCCACGGATTCATACAGGGTGTTTCCTAAAAGGTGGAAATCCGTAACAGTATGTAGGCCAATACTTTATATGCCACGTTTAATAGTGTAATTCCTCGGTAGTTATCACACTTCATTTGGTCCCCTTTTTTGTGTATAGGTACAATTATACCTATGTTCCAGTTATCTGGGAGTTTTACGTGTCTCCAGATTAGTGCTACTAACCTACATATATGTTCTTTTAGCTTGGTTACCCCATATTTTACCCCATATTTCAGCAACTCAGCGAGTATACCATCCACACCATGGGATTTGTGACTTCTCAGTTTTTTTATTGCCATAACTACTTCTTCCTCTGTTGGGATGTTATCTTTTTCTTTTTCATCTTCTATGCCTTCTAGCTGTACTTCTGCTTCGCCTGCTTCTCCCTGGTTTCCAATGTTTAATCTTTCTTCAAAGTTTTTAGCCCATCTCTCTAATATCTTATCTTATTCGCTGATAATCTCTCCTTCCGCGCTTTTAATCATTGATATTCCGGGCTTGAATTCCTTTCTATTTTGGTTGACATTCTTGTAGAATTTTCGCGATTCATTTTGGGTATTAAGCCTTTCTAGTTCTCGCATTTGACTTTCTATATGCTCTTTTTTCTTCTTTTTTCTCGTGCGCCAAGTACCTATTGCAAAACGCGCATTTGGGTGTGGACAACCTTGCACCGTGCTTCATACAATAAATCCACTTCACTAATTTTTTTTTGCAAAATCCGTAGTATTAGACGAACTTTTTGTAGATACTTTTTTTTGTGAAAAAATGTATGCTCTTTCTAAAAATATTTTTATTTTCTCCTACCTCGACTCATTTTCGAAATTTTGGGAAAATACCGCAAAAACAAAATTTTTGATTTTTTTTTTATGTTGCCGGTTTGGAAATCATGCAAACGTGACCTGAGGATATTGCTTACCGTCCAAAAAAGTCACTAAAAAAAATCATCCCCCTCCGATTTGTAAATATCTCTAATGACTGGTCTAGAAATATAATATTCCTTTCAGTCACCGAATTATATTTTAAAAAAATGTTCCTGGTGGGGGACCCCTGGCCTATGGTCTAGTCAGCCTACTCTTGAATCCGGGCCTCCATTAAGTAAAATAGTAACTTTTCGGACTTGAAACATACTATACCTAGAAAAAATATAATTTGTCAACGAAATGTAATCTAAATCTCGGTTATGCCACCCTATAAACCAACTAAGACCTTTATGGCTAGTGGATTTATTGATAGTGATTTATGGGTTATCTATAATTAAGATAATATACCGTGTGTTAGAAAAGTATGGGAACGGTGAAAAATCTGGATCAGTTTGCATCAAATCGAAAAATAAAAAAATACGTGTCAAAAAGTTTTCAAAACACTATCTACTTATACCAAAAATGACCTCCCCACCCACCAACCAGGGGGTGGGGCGAGGGGCAACTTTAAAATTTCAAATGGAAACCCCTATTTTTTATTGCGGAATCGGATTCTACGGCAAAAAATACGTAAGTTTTATTCAGGACATTTTTTTCGATTCTTGCACGGTGTCGCTGTAATCGCAAAAAATGAAAAGAATGCATGACTGTTTCAAGAGTAGCGTCTTGTGCCCATAAAAAAAGTCCAATTCAAAAACTGAAAAACACGTGTTTGTTATTTTTACGAAATCTATCCAAAGATATTGGATTCGACTCTCCCACCCCCAACCCAGTGGGTGGGGCGGGGGACAACTTTGAAATTTGTAATGAAAATCCCTATTTTTTATAGCGGATTCGGATTCTACGATCAATAATACGTGAATTTTATAACGGGAATATTTTTCGATTCTCGCAAGGTGTCGCTGCAATCGCAAAAAATGTTACAACTCGTAGAAATTTCACAAAACAAATACTGTTATTAACAACACTTAAAAAAAACATTCATAAAAGTCAAGAAATCACAGATATTGTTTTTCAAACTGAATGTTTTTTTGTCAACACGAGTAGCTGTATTTACAAACTTATGGAGACTTCAGGTTTATTTCAATTTTTTGCGATTGCAGCGACACCTTGCAAGAATCGAAAAAAATGCCCGATATAAAATTCACGTATTTTTGGCTGTAGAATCCGAATCCGCTATAAAAAATAGGGATTTTCATTACAAATTTCAAAGTTGTCCCCCGCCCCACCCACTGGGTTGGGGGTGGGAGAGTCGAATCCAATGTCATTGGATAGATTTCGTAAAAATAACAAATACGTGTTTTTCAGTTTTTGAATTGGACTTTTTTTATGGGCACAAGACGCTACTCTTGAAACAGTCATGCATTCTTTTAATTTTTTGCGATTACAGTGACACCGTGCAAGAATCGAAAAAAATGTCCTGAATAAAACTTACGTATTTTTTGCCGTAGAATCCGATTCCGTAATAAAAAATAGGGGTTTCCATTTGAAATTTTAAAGTTGCCCCTCGCACCACCCACTGGGGGTGGGTGGGGAGGTCATTTTTGGTATCAGTAGATAGTTTATTGAAAACTTTTTGACGCGTATTTTTTTATTTTTCGATTTGATGCAAACTGTTCGAGATTCTTCACCGTTCCCATACTTTTCTAACACCCGGTATATAATAGGTAATATTCTTATTACCTTACGTACGTGATATGTCATAAGCACACCAGAAAATACGAAGATCGTAGGTATATGTTTAGGAATTTTTTTAATATAATTTTTGAATTTTTTAAAATTAATTTGCAAATGCCTAGTATAAGTAAGATGGGAACTTTAATTATATATACTAGTATTTAAATGAAAGTGGATTAGTTAATATGTATTAAGTAATATTAAAAAGGTTACATGTCGTACCGTATTACTACAAATATTCATTCGATACTGCTAGGTTGAGCGAATTTAACAGAAAATATAGAAAACATCAGATTGATGACAGGCCAATTCGACTTTTTATAATCGTTTCTAATTAACTTAATTGATAGGAAAACGTCATTATGCAGTATACAACTCAACTCTACTTGATGGAATGTACCTATATAGTGTGTCCTCGCATAAAATTCATAAATGTTCTCCTGTTTTGAGTTTGCAAAAATATAAAAACACGTCAATTAGTAATATCAGATTGCTCATTTTGTACGTAAGGGGGGTAAATTTTTTTTTTGACACTTCACATATCTGTGACGTCATCGATAATCTTTTTAAATGAGACACTATATATTATTTTAAAAATTGATAGACCTCTTACAAACGAATTCTGCGATATATTTTTTTTGTAAACATCCAAGGAAAAACTTGAGAGTTCAAAATGTGTCGAATTCGGCGACAGACGCGTGTTTCGTGGCTCCTAAGGGATCTCGAGGTAAATCCGGATAAAGCGGCAACAAAACGTGGAAATTGCATTGAATTAAAGCGTGAACAATTCTGCATTGATTGATATAAATTAGCGCGGGTGTGGCTATTTCATATGGTTGATATTTGATTGATTGGTTGAATAAAGCAACACAAAATAGTGTATATAAACAACCCGAGAAAGTGTACTGTTTGACCGTGGAATCTATACCTGGATCCGACCCTTTTTGAAGTGGGTGATATAAAATAAGCAACAGTCCGCCAGGTGTGCGAATGAAACAGATACGCTTTTGTTTATGTAGCATTAGCATTGGTTTATTTATTTATGTCTTTATTAAATTTTAAACAAGAGATGGAGATCAAAATTGAAAAGGTATTAAACATAATATATAGGTAATAAACATAATATATAGGTGACGAAACGGAAAACTGCCTGACATTGAAACCGATTATTTCAAGGAAACGACATACAGGGTGAGCAAACTATCCCTTCGGACCTCTTTTCTCAAAACGCCAAAAAAATAAATTGTTACCGCGAGATAGGGCTTTTCCCAACAACTGAGGCGATTAATAAATAATAAAAAAAACGAAAATAAAATAAAAAATAAGAGCTACCAGATTCAGAAACAGAAGAAACAGAAAACTTAGTAGAAGAAAAATAAGGAGATGACAATAGATGGAAACTTGAAAGAATCATGGAAACTGAAAAGAAGCATCTCGCAAACACCTACACACCCCAGCCGATGATGACAAATGGAATCTTAATAGAAGTATGGAAACTTAAAAGGAGCATCTCACAAACACCTACACTTACCATCCTATATTCTTACCCCATGCGTCATGCGACTCTCGCTGGTGACACCAAGCATGTCCAATGTCTAACCCGGCGTATGCAGTCCGTCCGGCGGTATATAAAACATCCGAGATTTGTTTCCGGCACGCGGTTTGGCCGTCCGTAGGGCGTGTTCGACGGATGACCAAACTGCGTGTTGAAACGAACCTCCATGGATGCCCGGAATCGGCAGCAATGCCCACCTTATGCTGGCAAATTAATCAATCAATCAAACATCCAAGGCAAAACATCATTTTCTGTTACAATTATTACAATTCAAAACTTAATTTTGATTACAATAGATGTTCAAGATGTGCACAGTTAACAATTTTGACAATGACCAATATGATGTTCGAAACTACGTTTTCAGTTACGTCTGGTGTTGTTTTGTATTTCGTCTCGGATTCATTGTTTTAGTCCATCCACAAGTTTTCAATAATTGTAAAAGAAAATGAAGTTTTGAAAATGAAATTATTCCTTGATTATTCACTGATTTCCGTTATAAAAGACCTATCAATCTTTAGAATAAAATGGGGAGTCCCATAGTCCCATTTAAAAAAATTACACAGACACAAAAAAAATCGAGTGCCAGAAGGCACACCTATGTATTCCCATGCATTTGACCTGCTGAACACGAATCCGATATCCGTTTTGCCCGATTGGCTGTTGCATTTTTCGAAACCTCAAAAAGCACCGTCGGAATCAAGGAAAAATCTCAAATAAGTAAATAAAAAGCTTAAATGAGCTGACCACCATTTCCATACGTATTTTGCGGCGCAGAGACAGAATGTGACCGGCACGATGATCTATGGTCATTTTTAAGGGAGATACACACCGCCAAAGTCAAAGGTCCGAGGAGTTTGTTTCTCCGGCGACATGGGTCCGCCTCGGGAGCAACTGCATGCGAACGAGGGACCATAAAATTATGAACAAATTCAGAGATACGCAAAAAGAGAAACAACAGAGAAATCGAATGACGCAAACCAGACTTCGTTTCCGAAATAGGGCCGCTCAAAGTCATCGGAAGGAGAAAAATCTCTTTTTCCCCCCACTTCTCGAGACTCTATCTCGGAAACAAAAAAAGCTATTGATTTCTGGTTTGCGCCATTCGATTTATCACATCTCCTTATTCCTGAATATTCATTCAGAATCTGAGGGTTCCTCGTTTAGGACCAGCGGCCCACGAGTTTATGTACGAGGAGCGAAATACTCAGACCTCTTACTTTGGCGGCTTGTATCTCGCTAAAAAATAATTGTAGATTATCGTGCCGCTGCCCACCATAGGATAGAAAATTTAATTTTATCGATTAAGCACAAAAAAGGAGGTCATTTTTGTCTGGAAAAAGTTAGAGCGTGAAATGTGAAGAGATGTCGAAAACACGTTCATTTTTTAGATTCAAAATTTTGAGAAAAAATGAGTGACGCTAAAAATCTGAAAAAAATTCAGGGGTGCGTAGGATGGTGAGAGAAATCGAATCACGCAAACTAGAAGTCTATTGCTTTTTGGTTTCCGAGATAGAGTTTCGAGAAGTGGGGGAAAAAAGATATTTTCTCCTTCCGGTGACTTTGAGCGGCCCTATCTCGGAAACGAAGTATCGTAGGGATGTCTGGTTTGCGCCATTCGATTTCTCTGTTCTTTTTGCGTATCTCTGATTTTTTCATAATTTTATGGTCTCTCGTTCGGATGCAGAAAAGCGTTTAGGTACACCAATTTTGCAATTATCCGTGCATGCGCAAAACGTGATATCATTTAACTGACTATTTATTCCGTGCCCTAGTCTTCACTCTCAACCGCCTGCTTGGCGCATAGATAACGCACCTGCTTATGGGATCAGGGGTCAAGAAATTCCGATCAAAAGGTGCGTGAAGTATCTGGGAGTACATCTAGACAGACGGCTAACATTTAATGTACATGTAAACGAGACGGTACGAAAAGTGCACTCCGTGTCTAGGAGTCTGTATCCACTCCTGACAAGGGGTAGCGGACTAAATAGGACTAACAAAAAAATATTGTACACGATGATGATTAGGCCATTTAGGCCGGCCATTACATACGCGGCGCCGGTATGGTGTGTAGCATCCCGGCCACGACAATTAAATAACTCCAAATGTATGCGCCTCATTTCCGATTCAGGCCGATACACCTCCCTCAGAGATTTATATGAACGATGTAAAATTCAATTTTGACCGAGAAACCTCAAAAAAATTCTAACTATTTTAAACTCAATTTTCGTTTCAAACAATCAAAACTTCCTAACGGCGAGTAGACTATTGGGGTAAACTGCTTAAAACGGGGCTCTTCCATTGAGTTCATCCCCGTCTCAGCAACAAAATTAAAAATAGTGTTTTACCAACTTATATATTGAGCGTTTTTACCTCCAGTGATCTAGAATTAAGTTTTAATATGTATAATTTTAATGACAATTTTAAGCCGCCACAGGCGGCATGTGTTTTGTCTTTTAGCATAAATTTTATTGAGCCGAACCGGTCGCGATTCGTCCAGCCGTACTAACACCACGGCGCTGTGCGACGTGGTTGTGCGGCTGGCTCCAGATCCGGGGGAGGCAATGCTATGTATTTTTAAAAAGAGAATAAATTTGTTATGATGACTCGCTTATGGTGCGAAAGGTCCCGGAATCACACCTCTATGCCCGCTAATTTTTAAAAAAAAATTTGTAACGATTAATATATTTTTCTCAGAAATTCTTTTCTATGATTTCTATAGGTTAGGTTAGTAGGTTTTATTCTGCTTAAAATATTTTCCTTCTTTCGTGTGATTTCTTTAGGTTAGTTTAGTAGGTTCTTATTCCAATATCTAATTGTTAATAATTATTAGCGCCGCAGGCAGTACTAGCGTCTCAGACAATGAAAGGGGGGGGAGTGCGGCGTGTCTCCCCCCGCCGTTTTTTCACAACATAACACGAAGGCGCGTATATCATGCAAAATTGGTGTACCTAGACGCTAGTCGGATGCAGTTGCTCCCAAGGTGGACCCATGTCGCCGGAGAAGCGAAATCTTCAGACCTTAGATTATCAGTACATTCAGTTTCTGCGCTCCAAAATACGCATGGAAATGGTGGTCAGCTCATTTGAGTTTTTTATTTACTTGTTTGAGGTTTTTCGGGAATTCTGACGCAGATTTTTTTGAGGTTAGGAAAAATGCAAAAGCCAATCGGACAAAATAAACATCGAATTCGTGTTCAGCAGGTCAAAATGTATTGGAGTACCTACATAGGTCTGCCTTCTCGCACTCGACTTTTTTTTGTGTGTGTCTGTGTTAGACGTGTTTCAAAACCTCATGAGCTTTGACCTTGGTATGCGCAGATACATAATTTTGGCGACCGTCTGAATTACACAACTTTCTAAAAACATCAGATTTATTGTTTACACTTTATCCCGAGTTGTCGTTGTGTACAGATCTCTGTTCCAACATCCCTTTGAGATTAATTTAGAAACTAGCGAATTTTTCGCGGGGTTTATTCATCTAATCCCAACAACGTAAGTAAATCATTCTATTAAATTTATGTTGTAGCTGAGTTAATGTTTTCAAAATGTACTTATGCGGAATAAACTCCGCCCCTTGCCGTCGGTTCATTAAGGTTTTGAAAATACTCTATGGATGACGTCACAGATATGTGAAAAGTGTTAATCATTTTTTTCCCCTTATGTACAAATAGGGCAATCTGGTATTACTACTAATTGACGTGTTTCTGCATTTTTGTGAAAGCAAAGCAGAAGAAAAGTTATAAGTTTTATGTATTTCTTCTAGGACACATACATAGATTATATAAAATGCTAGAACATAAACAAAAAATAGTGTAATAAGGTTCAATTTTAACCGAATGTTTTAGTGTCTGTTTTTAGAAAGGTGGTTGTTTTTAACTATTCTTTTTCACTCTTTTTAGCGGCCAGATTTCATGGAAGTCATAAAATTATATCAGCCCTGTAGAATTCACCATTATGAATGATTAACTTTTGACATCACGTTCAGTTTCAACTGCTCTGAAAGTACTAATTATTAATTTTAACACAATTTTATTTCTAAATCCTTCGCCATTTTCTCGATTAGAAATTACATTTCTGATATTTGTTCACCTTATAGACATAGCTTGATGATGAAACTAGGAGGGAACGACCACCGAGTCATACTCTACTGTTTGTAAAACATTTTTATATCAGAGAAATCAAAGAAACGATTGAACAAACATAAAAAAGAAACATACTTACGGATTGACATGAGAACCCCTTCCCTTTTAAGAAATATTAAAGTCTGTTAAAAATAAAGTAAAATAGAAAATATCCGCACCTTGAGCTCAAAAGTTTCACTATGTTCGAAACAGCTCGAAAGGGTCTCGATTTAAATATTGTTCATATTTCCATTTTACATTCGTTCTATCGATTGGGTACAGTGTAACTTATTTTAAATGATTTTTCTAACCTGCTACAACCAACTGTCCTAGTTTGTATAACTGCATGTTGTATCGAATATTGATGAATAAACTTGTAAATATTATATTTATTATCGTTTCCGTTGCTGTGTTATTATGTGAAATGTACTAGATGATTACTATTGATTGCATTGCATTGACCGCATTTATAATAGTATAATTGCCAGCATGCAATTATCTGACATATTTGTAATAGCTAGAGACATGACTAATCCTTTTGCCTTAGAGCACGACAGACAAGAAAAGTGATATGAAAATATTTCTTCGTGCTGCAAACTTAATTTATAAATGAAACTAATCATTTGAAAAATTCACAGAATTTGCAATTCTTGCAACCATCGGGACATTGGAAATGATAACACCATACATAAAACACAAACTTATTCCGGACGAGGCGAAGCCGAGTCCGGAAACAGCTACGATCCGTCCCAAAAAACATGATTTTAGGTACTCGTTACAAAAATAACTATTAGCTATTTGTCAAATTTTGTGAATCCAAGGCGACTACGATTAGCGCTGACCACAACCGCGTTATAACTTTATGTTCCCCGCGCATACTCATACTGTGCACCCTTGCTCAGTATTACGCCATCTCATCTCGACTTTTTCATATCGGCGGCCTTGGATAAAACTCGTAACTTTGACCCCATATACGAACATTAACATTTCCAATGGTAAAAAGCGGTCGGACACTCCCCGCACCCCCTTTCTTTGTTGCTACGCTAATACTGCCTGCGGCGCTGATAGTTATTAACAATTAGATAGCAAAATAAAAATCAACCTAACTAACCTAACCACCTCCATCCCATGAAAGATTGAAATCATTGTAGGAAAAAGAAGGAAAACATTATTTCTGCCCCCAATTCAAACCTGAATTTATGAAAAAATTCATTAGTCGTTACAAAATAAAAATAAAACAGCGGTATAGCACGGAAGAAATAGTTGAACAGGCGGTACAATATCGATCGGCGCTGACAGACTACACCGCATCGCTTGCCACATAGTAACAGGCTCTCGCTCAGTATTCTCATCTCATCTGATCTTGGTACTTTCATGTCGACGGCCTTGAAAAAAACTCGTAACTTTTGTCCTATTCGCGAACATTAACATTTCCAATGTTAAAAAATTTACTATAGTTCATTGAAATGTTAAATATTTAGGTCGAACTTTGCATTGTGTAGGGGTGGTGGTCCAGTGTGAGTATAAAACTCGGTTTTCGGGGTTGAAAGTCTCCCATATAACCGCCATCTTGATAAAGGGGGCGTTAAAAGTTTTTCCGCGATATATTGAGAACCGTAAGTCTCACAAAGAGACACTTTTTTTTGTACAGAATTGAATTAAATTAAAAATAAACTAAAATTTTCAAGAAAAATATTTAAGGGTTATAACTTTTTTCCTATTGACATTATTGAAAAAAACACATCAGATGTTTTTTTGTAAATCATTTTATTGCAAACATTTTTTTTCCTACTTTTTGCCTCAAATTTGGTTGAATGGGCATTGCCGGGCAAAAGTAAATTATTCTCGATCCTTAAAGGCGTAAAATTACCTCCTCCTACCCCTAAATTGAAGCAGGCCTTGAAAAAACAAGTTACTTTTTTACATTTTCATTATTTTTTATTAAATATTACTAAAAGGGTTTTGAAATATATTCTTTAACCCTTTTGGAGGGTTTAACCACTCCTACCTAAATCGAAATAAAAAAAAACACCACAAAAATTTTAGTGGGTAATATTTTATCAAAAATAAAATGAAAATTCAAAAAAAATTAACCCGTTTTTCAAAGCCTGCTTCGATTTAGGGGTCGAAGGAGGTAGTTTTACCCCCTTAAGGATTGAGAATAATTTGCTTTTTACCCGGCAATGCCCATCCAATCAAATTTAAAGTAAAAAGTAGAAAAAAAAATGTTTATCAATTTTCTTCATTTTAAGTCGATATAGGGGTGGCATTAACCCTCCCTGATTATCCCTAATCATATAATTCGGCTATATTTGCAAATTAATATTCATAGAACGTGATTTCATAAGATCCTCTTTGATTTAATAAAATTATCGCGAAAAACCCTCTAAAAGGGATGTTTTTTTGCGTTTTTAGGATCATTCCCCAACTTTTAGAATTGCGGGACCCCGATTTTCGTCATCAGTGACCCAGAAAACATAGTTAAAGTAGTTTCAGACCGGTATTCTTTCCAGCACCCTTTCACGCGTTTTGAATGGAGTATTGGTTTGATCCCTTTGTAGCGTCCTAACACCTCTCCAAAGAAACGAAATTTAAAAAACGAGTAGAGAAAACTGTTTGCAATAAAATGATGTACAAAAAACATCTGATGTGTTTTTTCAATAAAATCAGTAGAAAAAGCTATACTTAACCTTTAAATTATATTTTTCTTGAAAATTATAATTTATTTCCAATTAAAACTTTTCCATTTTCAATTTCACGGTAAGAAGTATCTAGACAAAAGTTGTAGAGAATTCAATTCTCTATAAAAAAAAGTCTTAGACAATTTCTTGTGAGACTTGCGGTTCTCAAGATATCGCAGAGAAATTGTTTGCGCCTCCTTTATCAAGATGACGGCCAAATGGAATAGCTCTCAACCCCGAAATCCGCGTTTTATACTCACACCCCCCCTACACATCAAAAAATAAAATCTTGTGTCCAAAATGTAAGGTCAATGTAACATTTCAATGGATCATGACTTAAAAGTAGACACCTTGCAGGTTCAAAATGTCTGCATCTGTACCTCCACAATCAGGATGTATGCTGATCATATTTTTGTAATTACTAAGTGGTAGATTTTTAGAATTTAAGATGGAGGAGCTGGCTGAAAGGTCTTGACGAACATGACCCCACATAGATAGTGCTCCTGTTTGTTTTCCTTAGAGCTTCTTATCTAGCTTTGTCCTTTGTATCAGACTTCACAGCCTTGATAAGGGCTCCCTAGTATAGCTATCATCTCTTGGTTATTCCTCGCGAAGTAGTAGGAATCTCAGTCAGCGTCAGTCCAGCAAGGCCTTCACAGTGGTACAGTACATGGACTGAGATTTCCTCTGCCCCTTGGCAGAAACTACTACTAACTGGTAATTAATCGATAAAAAAAATCAGTTTCATACTTCTTTGTCACGCCCAGTGACATAGCTTGTAGTTTTAGAATGTCTGTCGCTGGACCTCAATTGTATTTTTGTACTCACTAAGTGATAAGTAATTGACAAAAAAAATATTCGCTTGATGCAAATACTTCTAGCAATTGTAAAAGAGATTATGAATTTCTCAATTTCACTTTCTTTGTTGGTCATGCTGTAAGGAATAAGATTAATAATGTAGCTAGCTGTTACAAATGTGTCAGGTAATTGCACACTGGCTTCTGTACCATAACTGCTATTAGTCTGGTAGAATTGAGGGTAGATTTCAGCAAAAGGAAAACGTCTGACTTTAATAGATTGATGACTTTACCGACAATGGTAAGTATTGATGTTATACACGGTATATTCGATGTGCTTGACTAAACTTGAACAGCGTTATATAGTGAACTAACTCTACGAGTCGTGGCGAACAGAAGGGAAAGGACCCCGCACCATTAGTATTGGAAAAATCATTTCAGTGGATTTTTTTTCAAACTTTGGGATAATGTAGTTCAAGATTTTCCGAACAGAAAATGTTTTATGAAAAAATGGATTTAATGTCTTCCCTGTATCATTACAGTGACTGGAAGTTAAAAATCTCTGAAAATTCAAAGGTTTTTAATTTCCAGTCACTGTAATTAGTGTAATTATGGATCCTTTAGGGTAGATCATAGCGAATCTCCATATTACTGATGCAGTGTAAAATCTGAAGTAGTGGGCACAGAATATTAATTATTATCATTATCGCACCACTTCTTTGCGCATCCGCTATGGGATTATAATCGTCCATTTAAGGATGTTCGTATAAGCGCCGAGGCGTAAAGACAAACTAGGGCATTAGTCAGTCTGATCTTTGTGTGTTTCGTCATATTTCGTCATATTTCCATCTTATTAAATTTGGCTTAAGTGGCAAGTTGTTGATTTTTTGTCAGATTTCATATTCTCAGTTGCAGGTATTGTCCCCAAGTGCTTTAAGATATATATCTTGTTTACTATCTCACAATTACCTATCCTTAACATCATGCAGTGGGTTGATTTTACTTATATATTCTCTGAATTTATTTTGGAAGAGCAATTATATGGGCAGACGTTTTTATATTTGCCATCAACAAATTTTCAGCTTCCACGAGAAACTGCACATAAGCAACTTTTGATCGAAACTAGAGTAACTACCATGTAAAGCTATACTGAGCTATGATCTCCACCGAGTTCTTATCATAATATAGTCAATCTGATTCCGAAATGTATCTCTTGCATTCCAGGTTGCAATTCGAATCTCTTGCCGAGCTTTCACTAGGTCCACACTAGCAGCCAATTTCACTGAAGAAGCCTGCGCCCAGTAGCCAATTTCGCAGTCTCCCCTGCCAAAGTGAACAGCAGCAGTTGTAAACCTGAGCATGAAACCTGTCTGAGTCCTCGCTACCGTACTTAACCATGGATGGAGGCTCGTGGGAAGAATTGAGTGTAGTAGTTTCCCTTTGCTTGCTTCACTTTTAGTGACAACTGCCGACTCTTGGTCAGATGGTGATTTGGGCCGTCCGCTTTTGGGTTAGACGCTACTGTTACTTCACAGATACAAGACCATTAAGTTGTGGCAACTACGCTCTTTGGTATTTGGCATCGATTCTCTAAAGAAGTTGTTCTTCAGTAACCTTGGTTGAATTATAGTAACACTGCTGGCTACTACCATTTACCTCTACCCTGGTCAGAGCTGGGTAGTACACTCTGAGTCAAGGGGAACGATTTTAGGTGGGTTTTAATCGTAATAATCTCCCGTTAACGTGGTTGGTGAAACATTTGTAAGTGCTATGCACTATTTTTGTTTTTGTAGAAAATTGTCAACCCCTTTCATGTACCTGTTATTCTTTAAAATGTCGAATAACTTTTACATTTATTAATACATTTTTATTAAACACTAGGGTTCTTCCTTCAGCTAACTTTAACTAACTTTCCAAATTTCAAAACCATCATATTTTTCGTTCTCAACCCATCGTACTTACAAGTAATGTGGCAGATGGACTGACATACAGACATTTTGAAAGTTATTGAAAATTCAATGACTAGTATAGTGATATGAAATCTTTTCTCTGTGAGCGGCTTTGTGTCAGGTAAATAGTTCACACACTGTAGTAAACACCCCAAAACGTCGCATCGGTTCGAAAATTACAACACAAAAATAACACTAATACCATTATTTATTAACTTTACGAACTAATTGCAATACTTTTTACTTCATTTATATAACTAAGTTAATATTTCTCACTTGATAATTCACTTCTCTGATCGCTTTCTTTCAGGTCACTTGTTATCCCTTCTTAATTCCAATAAGATCTACTCGTGACCGACCTTCGAGCCTTTAAATACCCACAGAAGGTATTTCTCAAATAGTTCGACTCCTATCTAGAACCTTGCCATTAGCGCCATCTCCGAGATAATTGCTGAACTACCATTGTCAAAATAGTACAGTATGGCGCCATCTCTTGGATTGTTTTAGAAGTATAAAGTTCTTAAGTACTCCACTTTTACCTTATAATTGTAATCATCATATGAATAAGTATAGTCTATCATTATTCATTGTAGGACTGAAAACTGAAGTCAGAAATTATAACTCCTTTTGTAACAAGTGAGGCTTTATTACATTTTACACGGTGTTTTCGTTTATTTGCGTATAATTTAGTGTAAAAAAAGGAGGAAATCGTTCTATTTGCACTTTCTCTCTCTTGTGGTTTGTTATAGTTAAAATGAATGTTTATTTTGATTATGTGTTTATTCTACTTCCCCTGTGCTTCTCGTAATTCAATAGACGTGAAGTTGGACTTATCCAAGACCAATCTTGAATATCCAGGGTTCAAATCAATTGTAATCTCGGACGTTATCAATTTATCGCAGAGATCCCAGGTTTTACAGTTTCGGAATTTTAGAACTGCAAACCCTAGTTGCAATCTTTGATAAGATTCAACAAAAACAAAAACAGTGCATAATATACTGATGCGAACATTTCGCTAACCAAGCCGTAGAGTTGGGCAAAATGTAATCGATTCCTCGTCTTACTACAGACTGCGATTACTTTTATGTAATTGTAATCATTGGCGATTATGATTACAGTAATCAGTAATCGTAGGCTGATATGGTTACAATTTATTATGTAGGTTGAAATAAAAAGAGTGGAAATACAAAGTTGTAGAATAATATATTATCATCAAAAACATTTATAGAATAAAATGATATGTTAATTATAATTACGATCATTTGTTATAGTTTAGGCTAGTTTTTAATACTACCCTTTTCTCAAATAGTTTATCAAAAAACCTATTCGGGTATTTGTCATGGTTGCAAAAGAACACAGTATTTCAACTGGGGCAGAACCATGAACTTTATGACTGAAACTGAACTTCATAACGCACATTTCCCAAGCCAAATTTTTGACACCTTCGTACCATCGTCGTCATGATAGGAAGAAACTAAAAAATAAATAAAGACAATTTTAGAAAGTATGAAATAATACTGAATAGTATTCTTAATTTGAACAGTAATTCGGTGTTATTTAGTCAATTCAATATAATTAATTCTGATTACATATACCAACTTTTACAAATTAAAATTTAAATATAGTTTACTTTTTTCTTGTTTTCGAGATTTGCCTCCTTATACTCGTGGATAAATTAGGGGCTGTTGTTTTGAACATACTATCTAATGGTACAATGCTGTAGGGTGAAGTGGGGTAAGTGTAACTGCGGGGCTAGTGTAATCATAACTAACAATTTTCTTTGTGTGGTGAAAAGAGACATTCTTTATTAATATTTATCAGTGGTAAAGACTTTTCTTCATAAATCAATAATTTTTCACAGAAATATGGAGACAACAAAAGATTTAGAAAGTGTTTAAAATATCCATGCATTTTAATGAGAGAGTCAAGTGTCCAACTAATAAACTAAAATTATGTAAAAAGTACTGGGTATGGTTAAATTTAAAATAAAAAGTATACTCTGTGGTAATTTTTTCAAAGTTTTAAGTTTTGCCATCAAAAATCGTCCAGGGGGAACCAATAAAAAACCAAATTCCTGGTTCCACTTGCCCCTTCTAGAACCATGGAGGGGGCAAGTGGAACCAATGACTCTGGGGTAAGTGTAATTGGTCGTTACATTTCCCCCAGTAACACACATATCTCACCTTGACATGGAGCTAATCAATGCTGAAGTTGAAAATGATGTCATACTGAAGTTGTACCCACACAAAAGGGGGTATTTATCCATATAACCGGAATGTAGCTGATAGACTGAAATATGGTCCTGAATTACTACGGAAACACGAAGACTATAAAAAAAGCATGAATCAACTTAAACCCCATGATAAAATTCCCCTTGAAGACCTACAAAGAGAACCAGGACCAAGTGCTATAATGGTCATGTCAAATGATTTAAATGAACTTGAAGTGATACCAACTGATGTAAATGAACCTGAGATGAATCAGAGAGAAATGCGTAAAATATCTGTTGAGGATTTGCTTTTAGAAACTGTTAAACAGTCACCACGTTCAATAAATGTAAAACAGAAAAGAAAGAAGTTAATCCCGGGAGCTGAAATTATAACATCAAAGGAAAGCATTGAGATGAGAAAGAAAGCTGAAGAAGAGAAGGAGAAGTTAATAGAAGAAAAAGCCCTAAAGAAAATAACAAAAGCAACAAACAAAAAAAGAAAAAAATGAATCAGAGTCTTCTGAAGAAGAAATTTTCGTTGATTTTTCAAGTGATGAGTCAGAAGAAGAAACATTTGATTCTTATTTAGAAAACATTGAGAGACCAGAGCTGGAGATGCAAGAATTGACAATGGATCAACACTACAAACTCAGAAAGTTAGAAATTGGGTGTTGGTCCAGTTCCCCACTAAAAAATTTAAAGTGTATTATGTTGAACAAATAACAAAATTTGCAGAATCCTCAGAACCAGTAGTTACCTTTCTGAAGAAGAGTTACAATATGAGTTCAGTATTTATATGGCCTGAAAATGCTGACGAGTCAGAAGTATTAGTAAGGGGTATTGAATTAATACTTCCAGAACCGCAGATAGGCCGCCGAGGAGAATGAACTTTTCCCTTATCTTTTTCAGCATATGATGTGAAATAAATGCACACTGCCTATCTATTTTTACATATGTTATCTTTTCACATATTTTACTTGTTTTATTTTCTAGTTACGCAGTTATTTCAGTTTATTTGGAATGTATGTAGGGTATTAGTTTAATTCATAAAATATAAACTTTTGATATTACATGTGTATTCCTTTTACAAAAAAACCTGGTAACTTATAAAAAAATAGTAGCTTGATGATTTTTTTTTTGTTAGGTAGGTTTTTTTTTGAAGTATAGCACACTTGTCCAGACACAGATAAACACTCTTCATATGGCTATAACAAGCTGAGGTTACACTTGCCCCAAATGGCGGGGCAACTGTAACCACACGACAGCCGTAGATTTTTTTGGATGTAAGTAAAAAACGTGTGAGAATTTTCTAAAAATTCTATATTTACTCGCTTATTAAAGGTCTACGGTTACTGTGAAACGAAACGTTTTAGTATTCAAGAGCCCGTTGAATTAATATGTACCTACAAAATCGAACTAACACCGCTACACTTACCCCACTTCACCCTACTCGTAAGTGTCTACTAGATTCTTGTTTGTTGACATTCACAGCAGACCCCAACATATTCACGTGTATAAGAAGGCATATCTCAAGAACATTAAAAAATTGTAAAAGTTTGTATACCTATAATCAGAACTAATTATATTGAAGTCACTAAAAATAATCAAACAGGCTCAGTTGCTTACATGTTCAGCTTGAGATGCTGTACTATGAAGTCCCGGGTTCGAATCCTGGTTAGAGTATGGGTACTTAGTGGCGTTTTTAATGTGTTACCAAGACGGTGTCAATGACTAGGCCACATAAAAATAATCCAACGGAGCTAGGCCAGCAAATCTCAAAAAAATATATATTCAGTGAAAATAAGGATTGCTACCCTTAGCATAAACAACCCTCAACTTAAAATGCAACACCCTACTCAAACTCAATGAAATCATTAAACTAGTGAATTATAGCTAATAATTATTATCAAGGGAATATAACATATAATTCCAAAATTCCATCGCGTTCGTCACAACTATCGCCCAGATTATTAAAATTATAAAATTAAGGGTATTCTTATAATAAGAATACAAGTAATCAGTAATGTTTATGATTACTACTAAGTAATCATGATTACTGAGGTACTCTCAATATTTTGTAATCTTAAACAAAGTGATCATACGAATAATTGATTACATCCAACTCTGCTTAGCTGGTGTCATCGAGAGATAATTAAAATTTAATATATGACATATGGCAATTACTTGCTTTTAAGAAATGAACTTATTTTCAAAAAATTTGCGAAAAATGTCCTATAGAATGTTCAAAGATTATAGAAAAACGTCACTATTACGAAAAGCATTAATATTTAATAAATAAACTGTTTTGTGCTGGTTTATTTGAAGATATCTATTTTTCATAGGAACAATACTTATTGTTGTTGTTCATTTGATTGTTTGTATTTTTATAAGAGATTGATTATTATATAGACAAGTGCATGAAACTCTAAATAAATAATAGCTTTAATCTTAAAATATAAATGCGATTGTGAATAAAATCAGTCTACATTTTTTAAGATAAAATAATTGCAAAATAATAAATGTCAGTGGCGGAGCATTACTTGCTTACACAGCTGTCAGGAAGACGAGAAAAGTTTCGGCAGATAACGACGAAAATGGAGCATGCAGAGTAATAGATTAGGTCACCAGAAAACACAAAATTTTAGTCCCCAAATTATAGCAGTTCATCTGTATGAATGATTCGTGAAATAGGATTTTTTTTTTGAGTAAATTTCCTATGTCGCATTATACAGGTAAAGGGATGCCAGGGTTAATAATAATAATAATAATGTTTATTACTCCTCTTAATGTTACAATATACAAGTATTTCAACATTGTGGGATCGTCAGGTGAGATAAGTAAAATAAAGTACTTAATTAGTAATTGAAACAAATAAAGTATAAACAATTATACGTCACAAAGTGGTACAAACATACAACAATAAATATACATACAATAAAGACATACAAACATATCAAACATTATGACGTGGTATTATCATTTAAAAAATCGTCTATTGAGTAATAGGATTTACATATTAAAAATTTTTTTAACTCGGCCTTAAATCTGGGCATTTTTAAATTACAATCGATTTTTTTTAGTTTTGTCAATTTATTAAACATTTTAACACCTATATATCTATGATTTTGTTGGCACACAGAGAGTCTAGAAAAAGGTAAAGTCACATCGTCTTTAGTGCGTGTGTCGTAATCGTGAATATCCTTACGTTTTTTAATATAATTTTGCTTTTTTATGTGAATTATTAAAGAGTATATATATAGTGAGGGGAACGTCATAATTCCCAACTTTCTGAAATGTTCTCTACAGGATGCAAAAATTGGCAAGCCCAACATACACCTGATAACTTTTTTTTGCATTGTAAAAATTTGAAGTGAGTCATGTGCTTGACCCCAGTAAATGATTCCATAAGATATAACAGATTGAACTAAACCAAAATAAAAAAGTTTAAGGACCTCTTGTGACACGGTTCCCCTAATGTTTCTAATAATAAAGCAATAAGAGCTAAGCTTTGATACAATGTTTTCGATATGTATACTCCAAGTAAGCTTTTGATCTATGTATATACCCAAAAATTTAGTACTAGTAACATTGGCTATTGATTTCCCGTCTGCTTTCAGCAGGAGACTCGAATTTATGCTTTTATTTTTGGTACAGAACTGCATTGCTATGGATTTTGAAGAATTTAGGTTAATGCCATTATTTTTGCACCAATTGGACATAGTTGCAATGCAATCGTTGGATTTAGCAAATATCTCATTTTCACATTTACCAGAGGCAATTACATTTGTATCATCCGCATACATTATCGGAATACCAAATTTTCCCAGGTTATCGGGCAAATCATTGATAAATATATTAAACAAAGTTGGTGACAGACAGGAACCTTGCGGGGTGCCTGTTGTAATTTCAATAATATCTGAGCGTGTGTTGTTGATCTCTACTTGTTGAGTTCGGCCAGAGAGGTATGTTTTTACCCAGTCAGATGCTGAGCCTCTAACACCTATGTAGTATAACTTTGTTATTAACAGGTTATGATCAACAGTATCGAAAGCGCGGCTCATATCAAAGAACAGTCCCATAATTTTATTTTTATTGTTTAATGACTCGTGAATATGTGTGATTGCATAATCGAGTGCAGTCGAGGTGGAATGATTGTATGTAATATACATGCATATGTGTATGTGTGCGTGCCAGTACTGTTGAAAAGTTGAAAATTGGTATTTTTAGTATTTTTAGCTTAACTACATAATGAAACAATAATCATTTCAGCAAGTCGTTGTAAATATAGGAGTCTGAAAGAGAAAGGGGAGGGGGCGAATAACGTTTCCTTTCCTAGCCAGCCATTTTAAACACCGCTGCTCAATTGGAGCGTCCTCATTTTATTTCCATTTTTTCCTATATCATTGACTTGTTTATACATGTGACATATTTACGATTTAAAAAGTATAAGGCCGATGTAAAAACCTAGAGTCCAAAATTTCAGCAATATTAAAAAATATTGAATTTTGTTTTTGAAGTCTAAAATTTCGACAAAATTAAAAAAAAAAATACAAATCACTTGACAACTACCTGGCAGCTTACGTTTAATTTCAAATAAAATTGTCATAGCACAATTTTCTAAAGAAAAAGAAACAATTAAGATATTTTCAGACTCGGACATTGTTTTAAACAAAATTTTAATAGTCTTTAATATTGCTGAAATTTTGGACTCTAGGTTTTTGGACAATTCGGAACAACTTTCATTAATAAAGTTTTTCGATAAAAAAATGCCTAATATGATTTCTTTATTTTTTCCATTTATTTTGGTACTTTGGTGGCTTTGCATTTGTAAGACGCGAATGTTTTTTTGGTCATAAGTAGATCCTAATTTGCTCTATCTTTTGGTAAAATTTGGTTCAAGTCGGACAAAAAAGAAAAAAGTTATTAAGGTGCCCTGCTTTTAAATGGGTTACTCTGTGTATATAAAATTGATTTAAAAAATTTGAAATACCTACTTTTTCACAGTTTCCAAGCATGGAAGTTACAAATTTAACGTTGGATAACAGAAAGCGATGGCTTGTCTACAATAAAATATCATATACTACTATTGTGTTATAATTATATTTCTAGTATTTTTAGGGATAAAAATTTACCTTGTAATATCGTTGATGTATCTATTTAAGAAGTATAGAATCATTGGGTAAACATTGTTTTTAATAAATTTACAATATATTTTTATGAAATAAAAATGGAAAAATTAAACCGTGAATAAAACTGTACACATATTCAAGAAATTGCGTCACAAGCTCGTGGGCTCAAACATCATCTTCGTGACTAAGGGCTATCATAATCGCTCATATAATAATATACCAAATTATTTAACCGACTATTGTTAAAAAAAACTGGATATGTTAAGCGCAACGTGTTATTACGCAGCTACTTGCTGAAAGAAAATGTACTGTTGAATTATAAGGTTTGCCCACTCTAGATACAAGAGAACAGATGGTTTTCTCCCTTCCCAGAATATACATCAAAAGTATACATCCTACATACACGGGTCAGGTCAACTTCCATTGAATTGCTCTGCGCTAGTTGTAGCAGTACTAAAAACATGTATATTTGAACTATTTACTGCTCATTTTGTTTTCCAATTGTTTTTACATAAAAAACATTATAAAGCTTATCCTTCAAGGTTTATATGTCAGCTACCATCTTCATGCGGTCAGTGTTAATTTCTTTTTTTTTTTTTGTAACAGCAATTTATTTTCAGACTTTCAGAGTATACATTTTTTTTCTTTTTCATTAAAAAAACTTACGAAAAATTATAATTATCATAAAACAAATTTTTGTATCTTAAAGTACACATAAACTTTAATCTAACCCCCTATAGAGTGCCAACATCATTTTACAATACTTTATTATTTACAATCAAAGTTAGAAAGTCAAAGGGGAAAAATGCATTTTTCATAAATCGACCAACTTTGAGGGTCCGATTTTCGTAAAATAGATTTTTCTAATTTTTTTGACGAAAGACGTATTTTGGGTAATTCCTTTAAATGCAATATCCCGCTGTTTGTTTATTTTTTTTGCCTATTTTATTCGAGTAACGTTACATATAATAATCGAAAATTTGTGCAATACTTAACTTCAAGCTTATGTAAGAAATGCTTGAAATATGAAAAAAGATATTTAAATACACGTAATACTTCAAAAAATTGATCCTTTTCAATATTCATTTGGTTTTATGTCGTTTCCTTTAGTCAATTAAAAGTTACAGCTACTTTAGTGCCGCGCGCGCCCTCGCGACGGCCCACTTCCAGTGTAGCAGGCGGCTGACGTAGCGCGAACCGGAACGTTACTTAACAAATTATTGGTCGCTCAATTTATATTGAAAAAACAAGTATTGTGTATGTTTATTTTGTAAAATTTTCCGTTCCTTCGAATGGTGCTATTAATTTTTTGATAAAAATAAAACTTAAAAAATTATTAACAAAAAACTGCATTTTTGCATACAAATTGTTAAATAAAAAATTTAGCACCCACTTTCTCATGGAGACATTTTGATATGATATTCTACACACTTTCAGGAACACGTTCCAAAAGGAATCATCGATCAAGGAATTTTTCCGAAGTAAAAATCTAACATGACTCCCCTACAGGAGCAGCTGTGTACCTCTTTGTTCTCTGAAAAAATTGAAAAGATAACTTTTTCGATCTTTGATTCTCAAAACTGTCAGCCCTAGTACAAGAGACTGCTTCTAAAGGAGATTGACAAGCCAAAAAATTTCTTAATTGAAAAATTAAATATTTATCAAGTAGAGTCTAGTGCTTCAGGCAAACAAATGAAGAGTTTGAGCTATTTCATCAGAAGTAATGCTGTTTATTTTTCTAAAGGCGTCCCTTAACGTGTATAATGCGGCATGGGAAAATTTACCTAAAAAATTTCCAAATTCACGAGTCGTTCATACAGACGAACAGCTATGATTTGGGAACCAAAATTTTATGTTTTATGGTCATCTAATCTATCACTGTATATGATCCGTTTCTATCGTTATCGTACCGAAATATTTCTCGACTTCCTGACACCCGTGCTTATTGCCTTGTCCCTCAAAACAACTTTTCATACTCTGTGGAAATGGAGAGAATACTTGAGTTTACTGAAAACAAACTTGTTTTGAATAATAATAAATCCTTATATTTAAGATTTAGCAAGCTGAAGACAACATATGACGAAAGTCTTTTAATAAAAACAAAAAATGGCACGATTAAACAAGAACAAACTGCTAAGTTTCTTGGTTTACTTATTTCTGACAACTGTTCGTGGTCTTCACACATAGAAAGCATATGTAAAAGAATTGCTTCAGTATGTTACTGTATTAATCAGTTACGAGATATGGTTGACCGGTCAGTGTTGGTTACTTACTATTATGCTCACTTTCATTCAGTGATTTCTTATGCCATTATTGCCTGGGGAGCTGCAAGTGATAGTAACAGGATCTTTAAATTGCAAAAAAGGGCAGTTAGATTTATTGTTGGATTAAGGAGGAGAGATAGCTGCAGGGATTTGTTTAGAAAATTGGGAATATTGACACTATCATGCATTTTCTTGTTCAATTTATTAATATATGCGAAAACCGAGTTAAGTACAAATACAACACTCGAGATACCACTGCATAAGTCATCAAAATTTAGACAAAGCCCAAAACACTTGGCCATAAAGGCTTACAACAATTTACCTCCTAAATATAAAAATCTTGATCTCAGGCGATTTAAAGCAGGAATTAAGATACTTTTAACAAATAAGAGTTATTATTCTCTAAATGAATATTATAGTGATGATAGTCTGTGATCTTGTTATTTCTTTTTTTAATTAATGTTTTATCTTTTGTGTAATGTGTTCTTTTTAATTGTTTTGTATGTTTTTATTCTTAATTGTACCCCCCATATTTTTAGTTATAAGTAACATGTATGTACTATCTATTTTATTTCTATTGCATTCTGCTATATGACTTATCCTATATCATGTAATGTGATCAAGTGGATGAATAAAATTATTATTATTATTTAAATGAAAAAAAAAAAAAAAGTAAATAAAAAAACGGAAACCGAAGGGAGCATGTGGCTGCTGGAACAAACCTATAGTATTGCATATCATTTATATAACTGATTAAGTAATTAAAGCATATCATTATTAGAATACTGTAGCTAAACATAAGTCTGTTTGCTAGTGTTTATTTTTCATTGGCATTGGAAAAGTGGTGTAGTAATCATGTTAACAAAAAAAAAAAAAAACAAATCCACAATGGTTGAGAAGATAATCGAAATTCAAATTAGTTATTCAGCACACTAAATTGTAGATATTTTTATGTTCTTTAAATGTGCATACAGAGAGATTGAAACATTTTTGTTTTGAAAAAACTGTTATGATAAACTTAATTTCCTTGAATAATTTTTTCCCTCACTCAGTACATGTTTGTTAAAGCTGTTTGATAAAGGTTTTAGTTAGCCTTTAATTTAAGTAATTACATCTTGTAAGCAAAAATATTTTTTTCGCTACAAAACTAAAATTTGTATATCTTGTTCTTGTTCGCATTTTTTGGTGTGTTTATACAAGGTAACCGTCGATTAATTACAACATTGAAAATTCGAAATCAATTTGATAAGTTGTTTCAGAAATATACTGCTTTAAACATGAAATGATGTGCAGGAGGCGATGATGTCACTTATTCCCAAAAGGAGGGTCAATAAGGCCTGATTTCAGGCCTCTTTTAATTTGAAAAAAAAATCATTGGAAACTTAATTGTAAGGATAAATATACATTTTTAAAAAGATTCCAGACTAAATGGAGGCATCCCACCCTCTCCAAGTCTTTTATACCCCTCCCACCCATTTTGATGTTTCTATGCTTCTACGTTGGATCGTACTTTATCTATCACCTTAAGTACACCCCCGAGTCCTTCTTATGGCTCAAAATACATCTGCTGCTTGTTACTGGCCCACCAAAGGCATCACTCCCTCCGCTTACTTTACACTTACAGCACTCCTTACTAGTGAATTCATCTTATTAGGGTTCAATCTGTATTTTAAATTTAAATCTCTGTCCTGAATACATCTTTACTTAGTGCTACCCAGGAAATACGACGTGGATGCCGTGGTGGTGGTGGTAGGCCCACCACCAATCTGTATTTTATATTTAAATCTATGTTCTGAAACATCCACACTTAGTGCTACCCAGAAACAGCCACATAACGCAGTGGTGGTGGAGGTGATGGTGGTCCAGTAATAAGCAGCAGATGTATTTCGAGCCATAGGAAGGACTTGTCGTTTTCACCCTTCCCATCCATTTTCATGTATCTATGCTTCTTTGTTGCATCGTACCTTATCTATCACCTTAAGTACACTCCCGAGTTCTTCTTGTGGCTCGAAATACGTCTGCTGCTTATTACTCGACCACCATCACCACCACCGCCACTACTGCTTCCACGTCCCTGTTTCTGGGTAGCGCTAGGTGTGGATGTGTTCAGAACATAGATTTAAATATAAAATACAGATAGGTGGTGGGCCAACCACATTATTATT
Organism: Stenurella melanura; assembly: GCA_963583905.1. Taxonomy (NCBI): domain Eukaryota; kingdom Metazoa; phylum Arthropoda; class Insecta; order Coleoptera; family Cerambycidae; genus Stenurella; species Stenurella melanura. Next base: position 116,326,688 of record OY757311.1, read on the forward strand.
CCTAGGTAGCACTAAGTGTAGATATATTCAGGACATAGATTTAAATATAAAATACAGATTAAACCCTAATAAGACGAATTCACTTGTATGGAGCGCTGTAAGGGTGAGGTAAGCAGAGGGAGTGATGCTTTTGGTGGGTCAGTAACAGGCAGCAGATGTATTTCGAGCCATAACGACTTGGGGGTGTACTTAAGGTGATAAATAAGGTACGATCCAACATAGAAGCGTAGGCACATCAAAATGGGTGGGAAGGGTATAAAAGACTTGGAGAGGGTGGGATGTCTCAGTTTAGGTTTGAATCTTTTTAAAAAGGTATATTGATATTTACAATTAAGTTTTCAATGATTTTTTCTCAAATTAAAAGAGGCCTGACTTCAGGCCTCATTGACCCTCCTCCTTTGTCTTGAATATACGTTTAATGTGCAAATCCGATGATTTAAAAGCAGACTCATCTGTAAATAAAATATATGATCAAAAATTACAAGCAATGTGAAAGTTGTATATTGGATACAATGTAAAAACCATTTTTTTTAATGTAAAAAATACTAACATATGGAATAAAAATAATAGGTAATCTTATAAGAAAAGAATATTCCAACATTATTAAATCAAATGTATAGCAATTAATATTAATCACAGAATTCGTGTTACTTTATATTTAATATATATCGGCCATTAGCAAAAGCACACGTTGAGGTACATTAAATTACCATAAGAGTAAATGACGTCACACAGCTGTTAATATGAGAGCAAGTTGTTCTTGGTTAATTTTGAAGTCTACAGAGACTGTAGAATATTCCAGTTTTTTGCATTTCGTTCTTTCAGAAAATATAATAATGAAAAAATGCTAAATGAGTCCATTGCAAGAAATGGGCTTAATTTTTCTTTACTTTAATCAAGTTTTGACTATATTTTGAATGTTTGTTTCAGGTTTACCACGTAACTGAGGGTAAGACGAAAAACCCAAGATTCTATGATGAAGATCTGGATGATCACCAACCCTTTCCAACGTTGCAACAGCTCTTAGAAACTCTTGACACACATACCGGTTTCAACATTGAAATAAAATGGACCATGAAATTGCAGGATGGCACTTTCGAGTTGTGCCATCCAACCGACTTAAATTTGTATCTGGACACTATTTTGGAAGTAGTTCTTAGATATGGAGGTACTAGAAGAATTGTTTTTTCCTGTTTCAATCCCGACATTTGCCAAGTGATTAGACTAAAGCAGAACAAATACCCTGTGATGTTCCTTACCATTGGTGAGAGTAGGATTTATCCTAGATATAATGACCCAAGGTGTTGGTCAATAATGGCGGCAGCTCAATATGCTGTTATGATTGAAATGTTGGGAATTAACGTGCACACCGAAGATATATTAAGGGATCCTTCTTTGGTAAGAATTCAAGTAAACGTAATTTTTTTTTCTAAAATCGTGCAAAGACTTATTACTTACCAATTTTTAGTATAAAAAGTGACTGTTACACTAGTGCGATAAAAAGAACTTTGCCACAAAGTGTTATGTTTGGCCTACCACATAATATGGCAAACTACCCAAGTAGCACAGTGTGGTCTATAAAGTTTTCACAGCTAAATATTGGCCGCGACAACATTGTGATGACCGCCGTTTAGCTGTAATTTGGCCTTAAAACCTCAAAGCCTTTTATTCCAAACATTTTTGCTACAATAACGTTGCTGCAACATAATTGAACAAGCAAATGGCTGCAATTGCTATTTGGACAACTGGATCAGCAGAAATATGCTCTCCACGCCTATTGGAACAGCTCAATAACAGCTGCAACATTTGTTGTAATTTTTGGCTGGATTCTATACTTTAGAGCAAAAAAAATGCAATGTGACAGCTAAAGCTATATTTTCCACTTTGGTAGCTGTGGGTTGGCTTTTACAGCTTTAGACAACAGCAACAAAAAAGGCAAGATTACTTTGCTGTCAGCCAATATATAATTTAGCCTTTAATGAGTACACAAACCAAGAGTATAAAAATAAAAATGTTTGTCTCTGATTTGAAGTTGAGGTTAGGTTTGCGTATGACAAATGGCCGAAATGTCAATTATTACCTCTTCTTCTTCTTCAAAAGCCACTAAGCTGTGAATCAACATCTGTAACTGATTTACAACCAAACACAATCTAAATAGTTGAGATGGTCTATATGGTTGCCTAACGGTTGTTATTTGAAATATTTTTCTCCAATGCAGGTCACTGCAGTCACTCATCTTAACGGCCATATTCTCTTTACAAGGAGGACTGTAAGTGCAGCCATTTTGAACAGTATTTGATTTTTTTTCAATTTTTTTATCGTTTGTTATTATTTTGTAGCGAAAAAGTGTTGTAATAGTCTCTAGTGGACATAATATTTATAAGTATATATTATTAAACACTTTTCCGAAAAAAAAATTAAGAACCATAATTTTGAAGATATTAACAAATTTTTTGAAACCAGGAAATTTCTGAGACGCTTTGTACATACAGAAGTACAACGTCCATATTGCACGAAAAAATGACAATCGCATGTAATTTTATTCATGATTTATCATCAAACTCGCTTATATTTTTTCAAGTATTAACCTATAGGTTAGATAATAAAGCACACATCCATTCCTGTACAGTTATTATGAGAGGGAAGGGTAAATGACGGAATATTGAATTTATTTATATCCCAATAATGGTTATTGAAGTAAATTATTACAGTCAAATAGTTTATTATAAACAAAGTACATCAAAACCATTACCCAGCTTTAATATATACTTTTCTTTCAAAAAAAATTCACATCTAAAGAGCCGTAATGTTTCTTATTTTGTAACAAATTAACCACAACTGTGTGGCTATTATAATGCTTTAAACGCCAAAAGATATTGTACCATTTTAGTTGCCACAACGCTGTCGCAACCACTTTAAAACGTTAGCGCAGCTGGCAATAATAGCCAAATGGCTGTAACTTTAGCTGCAATAACGTTAGCACAACTTGTTTACAGCTGCTGGTGTTACTTGGGTATACAGATTCGGAAATTGAAGTTCGTGATATGTAAACGTGTATCTGTGCAGGTAAACCACTCCTTGTCCGTAGATCAACGCAGGACATTGGTATTCGTTCAAACCAATAACGCTTGACCGCGTCGACCCCACGCATTCTGCTTTCAATAGCCCAATTACATCGAAGTTTATTCCCTGTATCACGAAGTGTATTTGCCCAATCTGTATATTATATTGTTAAAGATTACAGTTAGTGGATTCCAAATATATTCAATTTAGGTCTAGGCAGATCAGCAGATAATCTTCTCTAGGCTCTATCCCTGCTTGAACTTTGTCTTCGAGAAGCAGGATCTTAATGTTGGATGTTTTATTATGTGACTATTAGGGGTGTCAATCCCGGACCATTGTTTAAATCCCGGGATTTTCGAGACAAATGTCAATTAATCTCGAGATTCCGGGACTAAATCCGAAAAAATTCAAATGTTTAATTTTAGAGGTTTAATTATTATTTATTAATATTAAAGGCAAAATGGAACAAAACACAGAAAAACAAACAAACATGTATAAAAATTTACAAGTTTTTGAAAAAAATCCATATTTGCACCAAAGTCACTAATTCAAAGCGCTATACTGTTGTTAATTTATTATCGGTGCTAGTTATAGGTTTGCCCACATGAGCAATTTTTTCTTGGCGTGCATGTCATGATTTTCATTGTTTTCTTAAATACCCGATTTTACCTACAGGATATGCTCAGATACCCAATTTTCGGGTAATTACCCGCAAATTGGCAACACTAGTCAAGCATTCGACATCAAACTCCGTGCTGCCATGTTTCCAAGTCGCGTGGTAAATATTAAAATAATGACATGAATTATATCTTTAAAAAAATTAAATTAATTATTGCCATTCTAAGCTGTGTATTTTATTTTTTTGTAACTTATTCCGAGGTTCACGGGAATAGGACTTTTAATCCCGAGATTTTCGAGATTGGTTTTTGATCTGGATCCCGGGATTTCGGGACCCCGGGATTGGCACCCCTAGTGACTATAGTCGACGAAATATAGCACTCCACTGTCGAAAAATGTGCAGTAAGTCGGATCAAAATGCGGTTATTGCATTCAATTACTTGATGCATTTATTGAATTTGTTACCTATTTTGATCTTATACAAATGGGAAATTGCACTTCTGCATCGAAAAAATGCATTTTTTCGCATGCAGTTTTTGAGGTAATTAAAAAAAAAATCATTATTCGGTAATTTAGTCCAATTTGGTTACTCGGGGGTTTTTGGGGTCGCCGATCATGAATATAATGTTCAGGAACATCCTCGGTGTACCTGGGGACCAGGAAGTCCTGGTGTGAGGCTCGTCCCTGTAGTTTTTCTCTAAATTTGATCTGAAATCCAACACAATTGTTCGATTGTAGACTGTATTTTTGTAATTAATTATTCAAATAAATATGAGTACCCCAAATTGCACCTGGGCAGATAAAGCTCGAAGACTAAAATAAAGGGCCAACAACTTACCCTTGTCCACAGCCAGCAAAACTCTCAGAAGCTTCTGAACTACCCAAATGCCAGGTACTATTTACGGAAGTCACTTGTTCAGCCCCAATCTCCAAATAACCAATTTTGTGTTTTTCGAAGTGCTGCACACAACTTCCCACCAACGAATTCAAAAGATAATTGGCAGAATATGGTACCAAGAAACCAAATCCAGTGTGGCAATTGCCAACCCAACAAAATTCTAGTTTCTAAATTTAAATCCCCAAGTGCAATACCTATTATTAAGTCTTTAGGGAACATTCCGCCCACTGTAAAATGACTATTTTACAAATCTAACCTACCATTTACTGAGCAAAATGGTATTACTAAACTAAATTTTACTAATCTAAATTTTACAATCACCCAAACAAAAGAAAAAAAAACTATACTAATCTAAACTCAACTAAAACTTAATTGCAATTCATTGGTTTGGCAGAGAACATAATTTGACAATTGGCCTTTTTAATTCTCCATTTAATGTTTTCACTTTTGCTACTCGAATAATGTTGTCTGCGCCTGGATATACTTCTACCACCCTACCCAATTTCCATTGTAATGGCGGAGTTAACTCATTTTTAATAAGCACTAGTTTGCCCACGGTTATTGGATTTGAAGTATTATTCCAAGCATTGCGTTGTTGAAGAGTATTCAAATATTCCCGACTCCACCGCCGCCAAAATTGTTGCTGCAAAGCTTGAAGCATTTGCCATCGCGACAGATGGGCTAAATTTATGTCGGAAAAATCCTCTTCAAAAAAGGTACCCAATGGCTCTAAATTTAGAAAATGACTCGGCGTGATTGCCTCCAAGTCATTGGGATCAGAACTACTAGGACACAACGGCCTCGAGTTAAGCAACGCTTCAATTTGGGTAAAAACAGTTGATAATTCTTCGAATGTAAGAATAGATTCACCTATTACTTTTAACTTTAACTTTGATCCCAACAAGGTTCAGATCTACAATTAAAGACTTTTTTCTAGAAAACGCATTTTTCTCATTAGAAGAAATTGAAAGAGAGATTGTACATATTAGAATGTGATATTATATTATTGTACTGTATCCTTGTAAATTTTTTGTTTGTAAGTAACTGTACCTGTTTCATACAAATTAATTATATCTTTGTAGGTGTGATATTATATGTATGTATGTATGCTTCTAAAATTAATTTGTGCAAACCTTTTTTTGACGTGTGTATATTTTTATAATTTTAACATTAATAAATTTATCTTATCTTATCTATCTTATCTAACAAATGCTTTTTTACTACTTTAATTTGGCTCTCCCAAAGGCCACCCATGTGAGGGCTTGCAGGAGGGTTAAACTGCCATTTAAAACCTTCCGATTCTACTACGGACTGCATACACTGTACCAGAGCACGATTGGCGCCAACAAAATTCGTTCCGCAATCACTATGAACACGTACACAAGGACCTCGACGTGACAAAAAACGTCGAAATGCTGCCAAAAATACTTCACTCGACAAATCCGAAGCCAACTCTAAATGGATAGCTTTTGTGGTGAAGCAAACAAATAGACATAAATAAGCCTTCAACGTCCTTGCACCTCTAATGCGATTCATAGTAATATTAAATGGACCCGCAAAATCCACTCCAACAAATTTGAAGGCTTTTACTTCCGCCAATCGACTCTGTGGCAAATCTGCCATAATAGGAAAATTAGAAGTTGGATTGACTCGAAAACATGTTTGACAATTGGACAAAACAGATTTTATTGCTCGATGAGGTGAGAGAATCCAAAACTGACGACGAAGTAAGGCTAGTAAGGTACTCTGACCGGGATGCAAATAAATTCTATGCACGTGGGTTATAATCAACCTTGTAAGCGTACTCTTACGGGGCAATAAGATTGGGTGTTTGGAATCATAACCTAAAGATGAGTTTCGAAGACGACCTCCAACTCTTAGAATATTTTCAGAATCCAAAAATGGGTTTAATTTTCTGAGGGGACTATGGCAAACCTTACCTTGTTTACACCGATTAATCTCAGAACCGAATTCAGCCTGTTGCACTAGTCGCACCAGGACTAATAGTGAATTGTGAAGTTCTTTTGATGTGAAGCATCCTGTAAACATTCTATTGCCTTGACAATAAGAAGTAAAACGAAGACAATAACTAACAACTCTTTGTAACTTCGATAAAGATGAAAACCTTTCGATAAGTGACAACAAATTATTTTCAACCGTGACATTGAGACACAACTTTGTTTCTCGAATCTCTCCAGCAGTGTCAGACAAACTAGGTTGCACGGACCAATGATGTGAAGACTCTTGTAACCACTTGGGCCCCGCCCACCATAAGGGATGATGAAGCAGCTGGGACGGAAGTAAACCTCGTGATGCACAGTCTGCCGGATTATCCACCGACGAGACATGATGCCAATGGTTCCCAGGTAATTGCTCCTGGATTAAGGCCACCCTATTTGCAACAAACGTTTGCCACTTATATGAAGGAGACTTTATCCACGCCAAAACCACTTGAGAATCCGACCATGCCCATATATGGGAGAATCGAATCTTCTGTGCAAAAACATTTCGAACAAATGTTATTAACTCTGCCAGAAGAACTGCAGAATTTAGCTCCAATCGAGGTATTGAGAGCTTTTTTAGTGGGGCCACTCTCGATTTACTACAAATCAAGATAGTAGAAATATCTCCATTCGGTTGACTTAATCGAAAATAAACAACAGCAGCATATGCAATTTCACTACTATCACAAAACCCATGTATCTCACATATCGTAGATTCATCCATTGGTAAATAACGAGGAAGAGCTATATTCTCCAACAAAGGTAGTTCAGCCTGATATGTTTCCCATCGTGACACAATGTCTCCCGGAGGCTGTTGGTCCCATTCTATTCCTAACATCCAAAGTCTCTGAATAAGATGTTTAGCAAACACAACTAATGGGGCCAAAAAGCCCAAAGGATCAAATATCCTTGCCAACTCTGATAAAATGATGCGTTTTGTGCAGAGATTGGATTGAGGACAAATATTATAAGCAAAACTATCAGATGCAGGACTCCACTGCAAGCCTAACACTTTAACGAATGAAGGTTCCTCCTTGTCAAATGAAACAGATTGTTGAACGGATATGGGAAGACTACTCAACACGCTTGGTTCATTGCTTGCAAATTTCCTAAGATCAAATCCACCTCTTTTCAAGAGGAGAATGAGGTCGAAAGCTAAATTGTGGGTTTCCTCAACAGAGTTACCCCATGTGATGACATCGTCTACATAAATGTCTGATTGTAATACTTCCGCAGCTTTGGGAAAATCAGAACCCTCATCTAATGCTAGCTGCTTCAGAGTTCTTAAGGCCAAATATGGAGCCGAGGAAATACCAAATGTGACCCTATTCATCACATACTCCTGTACCGGTTCATCCGGATGAAACCTCCATACGAGCCTTTGAAAATCCCAGTGTTCCCTTTTCACTAATATTTGCCGGTACATCTGCTTTATGTCTGCAATTAAGACATATTTGTGCAGTCGAAAATGTAGCAAGATTGTAGTAATGTCTGTGTGCAATTTAGGACCAGCTAACAAGGTTTCATTTAAAGATATTCCCCTTGAAGATTTACAAGATGCGTTAAAAACTACGCGCAATTTAGTACTCGTACTGTCCGGTTTCATAACTCCATGATGAGGGATATAATAAACCTGGTCTGGATTTGATGCTGGATGAGCGATCGTCATATGCCCCCCGGCATTTAAATAATCCTGCATGACTTCACAATAAGATTCATATAATTTAGGATTTTTTAACAAACAATTCTCCAACGACCTCAAACATTTCAATGCAATGGAATAACTATCCCCAAATGTAGGAGGATAACCTTCCTTAAAGGGCAACGATACTACATATCTTCCTTCTGGATTTCTAATATAAGTGTCTACAAAATGTTGTTCACACTGTTCATCACTAATGCTCAATTTAGGTAGATGAATTTGTTCTAATTCCCAAAACTTCTTTACTACGTCCTCTAAAGACGTTTCTAGAAATAAACAAGAGGGATCTACAGAAATTCCAGTGTGAATTCTTCCCATCAAAATATAACCAAAAATGGTATCAATAGCTGCTGGTTCCCTATCCTCCTTTCCTGAAATAACCCTGCCTAATAAGATCTGAGGAAATACCTCTGCTCCAATAAGCATGTCAATGGGTTGCTTTCGATAGAAAAAGGGGTCTGCCAATTTCAAATTTGTAATGTGACGCCAATCTTTTGTGTTTAGAGACACCGAAGGCATGTCACTACAAATATTAGAAAGAACCTGTGCTTCCAACACTAGCTTCGAATTATTTTCAATCCGAGATTGCAATGTGCAAGTCACAATACCTCTGCTTCTAATAGACGGTAGCTGATTCAAGCCCCGAATGCAAAGAGACGATGAAGTGCGAGTAAGACCTAAACGTTGAACGCAAGTTTCCGAAATAAAATTCACTTGCGAACCACAATCTACCACAAGCCTAACAGGAACCGGTGACCCTGAGACATCTAAAACATTAACAATGGCAGTCGCCAACAATATGGTAGGTTCCGATGCCACCATACCTGTAAACACGGAGTGATCTGATGAAACCCCAGGTATATCAGCCACAACATTCTGCGTCTCAGTTGGGACCGACCGTATATCTATTGTCTGAGTATCATCCGCTGCACCAGCATTTTTTGCATAATGCAACAAATCATGATGTTTCCTATTGCATGTAGTACACAGTCTGGATGAATCACAAGCTTTCACCAAATGCGCACTGCTCAAACAATTCAAACAAAGATTCTTATTTTTTATTGTTTTAAATCTTTCATATGGCGATTTAGTGAGGAACTTGTCACACTTCAGAACTGCATGATTTGCCTTACATAATGGACAAATTACTGCCGAATTTGCGACTAATGATACCGGCGACGGTTTAACCTTGGGCTTTGGATCCCTTTTTACCACTTTAGACATCTTTGGATTCGAAACACAACCTATATTGTCTAAAGCTAAACTCTGCTTCTGAACAAAATTCAACAATGTTTCTATCGAGGGAATCAGCTGTCCATCATCCACGATACTTAACTCGAATTGCTCCCGAGTGTTAATGTCTAATTTTTGTAAAAACATATTTACAGCTAACAAATTAAGTTGATCTTCCTTTTCAGTTAAGACTGCTTTATAGGCAGACCAATTTTCCCTAAATTGATCCAATACTTTCTTTAAAGACTGCGAGGATCTCTCCGACATTGGACCCAACCCATTGATATTATGTAAATAACTATTCGCCACCAATCTAATATTCAAATATCTGTTACTTAAAGTTTCTAAAGCTATTGAATAATTAGCCGGAGTTATTTTCAAACATTTTATTAATGAGAGAGGTTCACCCTCCAAAGATAAAGTAAGGTACTGAAATTTGTCAACTTCGGATAAGTCTGTTCTATTATGTATTAAGCTGTTATATAACTCTATGAACGACTGATATAACGTTATATCTCCCGAAAATGTTGGTAATTTTATCAACGGTAATTTCACCTGAGAACCTGTAGCTATCGGTGGAGTGCTAGAAGTTTGAACACTATCAACTTGGACCTTTTTGTCAAACAAACGCTGTAAATGTCGTTCTTTTGTTCTAACAGAATAAGAAATATTGTCGAAAGATTCTACTAATTCATAATAATCTTCCGCAAGAGAAACGTTTTCTTTAACAGCCAATTTTCCAATTGTTGCATTTTGTTGCTCAAATTGTTTAATATTGCTTACAAAATCTCCCGCTCTTATAAGACAATTTTCTATTTTTTCCAGATTATCGGAACTTTCAGCTGTAATACATAAATTTAAGAGCTTTTCCCCAAGGTTCAAAATAGTTGTCATTTCTTTCTGCAAAGACTTTATTTTATCTGCCATATCGATTTAATAGCAAACAACAATCTGAATATGATAAATGACAAATATTATTGTTAAATAAATGCACCTTGACGAATTCTTTAATTCAACAAACAACAACAAATGTCAAATGTACATTTGAACTACCTGGCAGAAGAAGAACCACTTGATTTCTCACTATCTCTTAAGAAGTTATCTTATGATTTCTTACCATATCACAAAAAAAATTTACAAGTATAAAAACTCTAACCAGTTCAAAAAAACTTGGGTATAAAAAGTTCAAGACAAACCAATGTATTGCAATTTCTAACAAATTATTATTAATACTAATTCAGCAAATATCTGAGCTCGAAGAACCAATGTTCGATTGTAGACTGTATTTTTGTAATTAATTATTCAAATAAATATGAGTACCCCAAATTGCACCTGGGCAGATAAAGCTCGAAGACTAAAATAAAGGGCCAACAACTTACCCTTGTCCACAGCCAGCAAAACTCTCAGAAGCTTCTGAACTACCCAAATGCCAGGTACTATTTACGGAAGTCACTTGTTCAGCCCCAATCTCCAAATAACCAATTTTGTGTTTTTCGAAGTGCTGCACACAACTTCCCACCAACGAATTCAAAAGATAATTGGCAGAATATGGTACCAAGAAACCAAATCCAGTGTGGCAATTGCCAACCCAACAAAATTCTAGTTTCTAAATTTAAATCCCCAAGTGCAATACCTATTATTAAGTCTTTAGGGAACATTCTTTACTCGGGGGTTTTTGAGGTCGTTGACCCTTCTTTTGGTGTTCAAAATCTTTACCAATATACTTGGAGGTCAGGGCGTCCTGGTTGTCTAAGCCATCCTTTGGACATTTACGCGAGTTTCCATTGAAACGCTGATTTCAAATATGATATCATACAACTTCCTCGATGCACCTGGTGATCAGGATGACCGAGGTATCAAGATCATCTCCTGGAATTTTCTCCAATTTTCAATTGAAATGAATTTATTCACTTGTGAGTTATCGAGGTCGTAATTTTATTGTTTGTGTTTGTACAGATCACAATGTCTAGTGTGTGCTCCTGCTATAAATGTAAAAAAGATAGTATAGACTCCACGGCAATATGTGAAATATGTGAAAATGCATTCTGTACAACTTGTGCAAATATGTCAGCAACTGAAGCAAGAGTATTTTCACTGAAAAACAGAGTTTTATTATTTTTATGCTCTGAATGCAAACCTATAATAAACGAGAAAGTAAGTTTAGCAAAGCAAATTGTCTTGTACAAAAAGTTAATTCAAGATAAAGAAATTATGATAGAGGACAAACAAAAAATTATTGATATCCTTGAGGACAAGAATAAAAATAAAGTAGAAAATAAAAACAGTAAAAACACTAACAAATCAAATCATGCAAATAATGAAATACCCAGTGGTCCTAAAACAAAACCTGTAAATAACACAAAAATTTATGAAGTGGAGCAAAGGAAAATAATGAAAAATATTATCGATCTGGCTAGTCCAAAGAAGAATGATTTTCCCACCTCTTTAAAAAATCAAAATAAGAACCAACTTAAAGAAACCGAAACTAGTAGTAATACCCAAAATGTTGTCAATAATGATACAAAAAACTGGACGACCGTACACAGAAGAAAATTTCACAAAAAACAACTCGGTCAAGGCGAAGACAAAAGCGGCAAATTTGGTGGTGTCACACCTAAAGTGTGGATGTACATATATAGGGTAAACGCAGAGGTTACAAAACACGACATAACCGACTACATCAAAAGACAAACAGGTGAGAATGAAAAGGATATTGTAGTTAACGAATTAAGTCATGAAGTAGAATACATCGATAATGGAAATTATAAATGTTACATGGTGGGCGCTGACTTTAAATTTAAAGACGAATTTTACACTCCCAGTTTCTGGCCTAGAGGTGTGGGATACAAAAGATTCAATTTCAGGGACCATGTCAAATATATAATAAGAGAGAAGAGTGATGAAGCACGGCCAGAGTCTTTTTTAGAGACATAGCTGACACAAACTCCAACTTATCCAATTATAATAATAAATTATCATCGGATCAACTCACCTCACAGACAACAAACAATAAACCTATACTAACCAACCCAATTACTTACCATCAGAGGATAATAACGGGTATTCACCTCAATATACAATGTATTTCTAACAAAATAGCTCAACTCGAAGTTCTACTAAATAAAGAAAAACCTCAGCTCTTATTACTCAGTGAACATTGGATGTCTCCCGAGCAAGCAAAAGTTACTGGTATTCCAGGTTACAATCTTCTAGCCCATTTTTGCAGAACTTCGGCCATTCATGGAGGAGTAGCTATCTTCGGCCAGGACAATATACCATTCAAACCTATTAAACTCTCTAATCAACTTGTTTGTGAATTCTTATGTGAGTGTACAGGCATAAGCCTCAGTGTCAACAAAGATAAAATCGCCTTACTGGTGTTCTACCGCTCTCCAGATCATAAATTTGACGTTAATGTATTCTTAAAATATTTCAATTCAATAATATGTTCTGTCCTAAAATCACACAAATATATTGTAATATGTGGTGATATTAACATAGATTATCTAACCAATAACCCCACAAGACGCCTACTATGCGATATACTCGATAGTTTCGACTTAAAATCAAGCCTTCCTGTTGAACCGACTAGGTCCTTTAATAACTCAAATTCTGCAGTAGACTATGTCATTTCTAACATGCCAAACATTAAAAGTCAAAACCTAGATCTAGATATATCAGACCATAAAGCACAAATGTTCAGTTTGGTCATTCCTGAACCTTGCCAAGCAAAAACCACCAAACCCAAGTATTGCTATAAAAGAATCTTTTCAGAACCCAACCTTATCAATCTTAAACATTTACTCTCAACTACCGATCTTGCTGATCTTTATCAAATAAAAGAGGTCGATCAAGCATGGCAATACTTTTGGGGAAATTTACTTTACTGTCTCGATAAAACATGCCCAATGAGAAAAATTAAAATTACAGGTCATGATCAAGATAAAAACTGGATCGACTCCAAGATTATAGAAGAAAGTCAAAAGCTAAAAAACTTATATTGGCTTTCGAGAAATATGAACGACAGAAAAATAAGTGAAGAATATAAAACTGCAAAAAAAAATTATTCGGACATGATAAAATTACAAAAACAAAACTTTTATGAAAATAGAATACAAGAGAGTGCTAACACTTCTCAAGAAATTTGGGCTATTGTAAATTCCAACTTAAGCAGAAATAAAAAAGTAACAAATGTATCTCAAATATTAAATAATAACAATTTAATTTCAGACCAAAAGGAAATTTCTGACTTGTTCTGCACCTATTTTGCAGAGATAGCTGTAAAATCCTTAAATAATGTTTATAATAATCTCGATGGCGACTGCACCACAGGTCTAGAAAGCCTTTCATCACTGTTTTTCTTTGACATTACTCCCACAGAAATAAACCAGCAACTTTCTCTTATGCAGAACAAATCCTCAAGTGGGCCAGATGGCATACCAATCAAAGTCCTGAAATACATCTCGCAATTCATAGTGTACCCTCTTTGTTATATTTTTAATCTGTCTGTAAAATCTGGAATATTCCCGAGCGATCTAAAAACGGCAACTGTAATACCTTTACACAAAAAAGGTGATGCAGACCTAATCGAAAATTATAGGCCGATTACCCTACCATCATGCTTCTCAAAATTGTTTGAAAAAATTATTCATTGCCGAATATATACTTTTACTAATAAAAAAAACCTTCTATGTAGCAGTCAGCATGGCTTTAGGCCCAATTTTTCTACAAATACAGCATCTTTTTCGTTAATTAATCACATTTACAATGGACTAGATAAAGGTGAATATGTCCTAACACTATTTTTTGACTTAACACGTGCCTTCGACTGTGTTAACAAGAATTTCATAAGTAAAAAATTAAAAAACTTAGGCATAAGAGAACCATTAAATGCATGGATACAGTCTTTTCTGTCTGACAGAGAAATCAGAGTTAAAATTGATGAACACCTATCTCAACCCTCACAAATCAACCTAGGGGTTCCTCAGGGAGGTGTGTTATCTCCACTATTATTCTTGTTGTTTATAAACGATCTCGAACAACACATTGCAGAAAATGTACATCTAGTGCTATACGCTGATGATACCACAATCTGTATTACTGCTCCATCCCATGAGGAACTCCAAAGAAAGGTGAACAACACCCTACATCAATTTTACTACTGGTGTTTTAATAACAAACTTATAGTCAATGCAACAAAAACAAAATACATCATGTTCCACAAAAGAAGGGAAAATCCACATTTGATGATTAAACTAGACAACACAGCAATAGATAAAGTCCAAAGTGTGAAATTCTTAGGGCTGTATTTAGATGAACAACTCACTTGGTTACCCCATATTGAACACGTTATAAAAAAACTAAACTCTGCTTATTTTGCCATCCGAAACTTGAGGAGTGTTATGGATAAGAAATATCTATTAAACATCTATTTTGCTTTGGCCTACTCACATATGAAATATTTAATAATATATTGGGGAACTAGCTGTGAGTTCCAACGCATCTTTATTCTTCAAAAAAAAAATCATTAGGTTAATATTCTCACTGAATCCTGTACAGTCTTGTCGTCAAATATTTATACAAAACAAAATTTTCTCCTTGCCATGTCTAGTAATCTATGAGGCAGCTCTTTTTGTTAAGCTTAATGCAGCACACTTTCCTCTACACAATAGTGTGCATGACCACGACACAAGAGGCTGCAATCTAATTTACATTAATAAATTCAATTTAAGCACTTTCAAGAAAGGTCCTTTCTATCTGTGTGGATCAGTTTTCAACAAACTGCCAACTGAGATAAAGCAGGAAACGAACATAAATATATTTAAAAAAAAACTTCGTCTATTTCTTTGCGACAATTGCTTTTATTCTTTGCAGGAATTCTATAATTTAGACTTAGCCAGTTAACTTCTCTATTAAAGTGAAGTGTCTATAATATTTTATTGTAGTTGCAAGTATTTTTTATTTGTAAAATTGTACACGTGTATGTATCCTGTATTTTTAAAATGTCTTTCACAGTAATTCTATAATATCGACATAGCCACTTAACCTCACTACTTAAAGTGAAGTATTTATAATATCTTATTTGTAGTTTTACGTATTTTTTAGTTTGCAAAATTGTATGTATGTATGTATTCTATAGTTTTTTTAATGTTTTCTTAAGTATTGACTGTTCATATCCTGTAAGATGGCTTACATGAATAAATACATTATTATTATTATTATTATTATTATTATAAAGCATGGATACGATGTCAAAAATGTTTGTCAACATACCTAGGGATCAAAATGACCCGTTTATTGAGACATCTGCAGAAATTTGCTTGAAGTTTGTTTCATTATAGAGTAGAACTTATCACTTGGGGGGTTGTAGTGACTGCTGATCATGAATATAATGTTCAAGAAGTTCCTCGATATACCTGGAGCCCAGGACGTCCCCGTAGTATAGCTCATCCTCATGGTCTTTCTCTCAATTCAATGTGCAATTCAACCGAAATCTTTACTCGGGGGTTTCTGGGATCATGAATATCGCTTCAAAAATGTTCCTCGATTGCTGTCTACGTCCTATGTAACATTATTTATTTATTTGTTTATTTATTTATTTATTTATATATAATCACTTAGGTTGTTATAATACAGATTTGAACCTCAATAAGAAAAAAAAATACATAATTCATTTTACAAGGTGGGACAATACGTAGTAAATATAAAACACAATAAACAACAAATATTACACAAATATAGATTAAAATTCATTGTACGAATATAAAAGTTGTTTGAGACTAGATTTGTATTTGTTAAAATTGTTGACCTCCTTAATCACACTAGGCAATTTGTTGTAAAAACTGATACCTAATAATGATACCATTATTATAAATAATTTTATACAAATGGATTATAAAATTAGCTAATTTATATATCTTGATTTAAAAAAATGAAATCACTTAGGTATATTATTTATTTGAAGGTCTTTGGAAAAAAAATAGTGAAAAATACATTTATATTTTTTTTATTATATATAGTAATAAATAATAGAAATAAAAAAAATTGTTGTAATGAAGTTACGGAGATGACCTAGATAGCAAGAACGCCCGCGTTCTCATACCAATCGAGGAACATTTTTGAGGTGCCAGGTACATTGAGGAACTTCTTGAAGATTATATTCATGATCAACGACCCCAAAAACCTTCGAGTAACCAAATTTGGCGACTTTCCACCATGGAAAAAATGCATTTTTTCGATGTACAAGTGCAATTTTCCATTTGTGTAAGATTAAAATAAGTGACAAATTGAATAAATGCATCAAGGAATCGAATGCAAAAAACCGCTTTTTGATCCGTCTTACTGTGCAGGTTTTCTATAGTTTGGCCTATTTTTGTGCTAAATTTCCTCGACTACTATGGTTAAAGTAATTCTATTGGAAATAAATTGGGATAAGGGTTACCAAGAGCCACCATCCGTGGTGAAGGTGGAACAGGTTAACTTGCGTAACATGGGGGAATGATAACCTAGCCAAGGCTCTAGATATTTTATATTGTCGTGGTCCATACCTTTACAATCCGGGTGTATTCGGAAGTTACTCTTGGAAAAAATAAATCTCTCACTGGTACATCAGGAGTGGGTGCGCCAGTGACAAATAGGCTAGCATCTTCTTTCATTTATGGGTTGACGGCCCACAAGACCTGTGGTAGGTGCTACTATCAACTACTGTAGATGTGGAAGAAGCCTCAAAGAGGGCATTTTCATTGGATGACCCTGAGAAAGAAAAATTACATGTGTTTATAAAGAGGAAAATTGGTAAAGTTTTCAATTTAAAGATAAGTGACCTTCTTCTTTACTTAGATCACCCAATCTCTGAAAACGTTTACTGACAGTGTGGATAATGATGAATAATAAGATAACAAGAGATTGAAGTATCAAAGGGCTACAACATGAAACAAATGCTTTAGGCTTTTGGGCATAACACTTTCCAATTCAATAATTATTTAAAAAACGCCTATGCGGAATTTTAGAGGGATGAAAATTGGCATATTTATGATATATATCTATCAAACCTTCTACTCAATCCTTAACAACACTTTTTTTATTCGTTACTGAATGTAGTGTTTTTACAAATACAATGGAACCAACTTCTTCTATTTTGCTAATACTTTTCTTTTGACGTTCATCTCCCCAGCATGCCTCTGCAGTACCAAATATAGCAACTCCTTACAGTGCAGAATATAAGAATGTTAAATAATTCAAATAAAGCTTATAATTTGACTATAATTTTCACCATATACTGCAATTCTGGTGTGCCCTCAAAAATGACAATGTAAGTGTTGATGTCAAATCTGAGATCACTTTTAATGCTTTAACTTGTTCTTCAGCTGAGGCTTAAATCCACATGTGTTCTTCTTCATTAGAAACATAATCATTTCTTTTATCCAATTTGTCATCATTTTAGTAGCAAAAGAATGGGATATGTGTGCTTATCAGATCAGAAAAATAAAAGCAAGGGTTATTAATAAGCCACAATAAGAAACAAGCAGAGCTAGGGGGCCATGGGCGCCCCTGGCAAGATTTGAATTCTGCGCCCCCCCCCCCCCCAAGACTTATTTTGTAGAAGAAACAACACGATAACTTTGAAAGTGTAATTTAAGTAATACATACATTTAAGAATTTAAGCATAGTGCGCCCACCTGACGGTTGCACCCCACCTGGCCAGCCCCTAGCTTCGACGCTGGAAACAAGGATGCAGCTATGGACACGTATTTCGAAATTATTACCCCTCGGCATAGAGTAGTTTCCAGTAAAACCGGAAGTGGAAGAAAAGTGTCAAAATTTCAAAAATTGGCACTTTTCGTTCATATTTTCAAAGTTTTACTTACTTTTATTTTTACTCTTATATTTGTTGGTGTACATTTATTTAAAATATCAATTCAATTAATATGATACACGTAACAACAGTAATTTATACCAACCATATTCAAGATTAAGTGTCTCTCAAAATTCGCATATTTATCAGGGCATTACATGTTTCAACAGGTTTTTAAATCTTTGTGGTGACGTTAGTATTATTCAGAATTTTAATCATTTTAAACAAAAACTGTATGAATACCTAGTGAGTAAGGCATTTTATTCTGTAGAGGAGTATCTAGGCCATTGACTATTTCGTTTATTGTATGTATGTTGAGTGTTAGATTGCCTTAGTGTATTTGGTAATGTTTATGTATGAGTGAGCGCATTGTGTATGTATATGTATGTGTAATGTACTATTTTGACTAGTTTTATAAGTTTTACCTTTGTATGTAAAATTAATGAATGAATAAAGTATCTAAAAAAAAAAAATTGAATAATACAATTCACAAATATAAAAGTTCCTTCTCATGTTAATAATTCACATCCTCTCTGTGATAAAATGTACCTACCTAATTATTTAATATCCTCTTTATTTATAATATTGCAGTTATAGCAGTAAATATTGTCAGTGTCACATAATTGTTTACATATAGTGTGTTACCCTTTGAAAATATTTATTTACTTTACTTACTCATCATATACAGGGCAGGAGTTATCTTTATTTTGATATATTAGGAATTCTAGGATATTTTTTTCAACATCGAACCTTATGTTATCCCTATTATGGGTGATGGAATCTGTTTGTTTCATGCTGTTTGCCAATGTTTATGTAATATTGAAGATTGCCATTCTAAAATTATTATGTACTGGTTGAAACATTAAAGAGTTAATTTAAACTTACACGAACAAGGTGTTTTTATGATTATATTTTAAATTTAAGGTAATGGTGTAATATTTCCATTGAACTTAGTGAACATTTTAAGTTATTTATTTTGTTTTCGATATTATTTGTACATTAAGGTAATACTAATATTTTATTTCTAAAAGGGGATGCATTTTATGGTAATCTATTTCTTATCTCGTTCCGATATTTTTAAACTGCAAAAATCTTTTCACTGGATGACAACTACGTGGCAAATTTCTGTGTATCTTATCCACAGCACATAAATTTATTGCATAGCTAACTGCAAGGCCAAACATATTTCGAAATTATTAAGCAGGAATACAATAATTGTCTTAGATAGTGACGATGATATTTTATAGAGAAGTGTTGAAAAAAATTTCAGATATGTTTCGCTAACAGGCAGAACCACCAGGAATTTTACATTATAGATAATCTGTTGATATGTCATGCGCATAGTTTTGAACATGTGCAAATTAATATTTAAAGGAAACTTACCATCAGTTACAAATTGTCTCGAAATATTTTTTTATTTTATTTTTTTATTTTTGGGAAGAAAGCAGTGTGTTTTTGGTAATATGAGATCATATTTAGTTGACAGCTAGTTGCTAGTGTGCAAAAATTACCTAATTGAAATATGAAATTAAACTACAGAGGGTGTTTCATAATGGTGGAAGACCAGACCCTCAGAATTCGACACCCTCTATACAACTCGCGAACACCCACCTAAAAAATAGGTAATGTGATGTAATAGAACCTGCTAAATTTGATTTTTGAATTCGCCCACTGATTTAAGATTGCCAATATGACCAAATTGGCAATTTTCTTAAAAAAAATAAAAATCATGTGTTATTTTTTGTTTTTCATATAACACATCATACATTTTTTGTTTTACTTCAGAATAATTTTAATTTTTTACATAATATTCTCTAAGTATTCTTTGATATATAAATATATATATATATATATATATATATATATAAATAAAATCTTTTATAAGAACTTTTTTTGAAACTTTGCTCCCTGATCGAAATATTCATTGATTGTTTCAGCATCTGAAAGAATGCGCGCTACTATGAATCGGCTATGTTACGTTAAAAGTGCTTTTTGTCTCAGTCCTTTTATTTAGTGCGTTATAAACACGTAGTTTGGCATAATAAATTATATTTACTCGGATAGGGAATCAATAAGTAGTTACTTTTTTTCATACAAGCAATAAAGTGATATAGAGAATATGTATCGACAATTAAGTTTTGAACAATGTATTTTGTGCCAGAGAAGCAGTTGTGAAACAGTTCAAGCTGTCACAGCAGATGCGTTCCATTATTTATTGCAAGCAGCATCCGAAAAATCCGATGACATTTCTGTGGCTCTAAAACATTATTTAGAACAGAAAGATTTATTTTTATCACTAAATCCAGTTTACCATGCACAATGTTAATTAATTTTTACAAGCACCTATTTAAAAGATTGTTATTTACAGATACAGATGTTTTTATTTTATCACTGTATTATTCAATAGATACAAGCACTGAAATATGGATTCAAAACGTGAACAAGTATATTCCTACTCACTCAATAATCCAATCACTGTCAAATTTGTATCATCAATGTGCCAAAAAATTAGTAAATATTTTGTTAGCAATATACTGCTTAAGAGAATGCGATTCTGTAATTTGTCCATTTAGAAACGGAAAAAGGAGAGTTTTAAAAGTAACGTTATCATAATTAGCCACTCTCACGGACTTCGTATTATTTGGAACCCAAAATGCAAATAAGAAATATGAAATCACAGAAAAGATTTGGAACACTTGCAGAAAATGTTTAAAATGTTTTAAATGTTTATATGGTCGACCTAACTTTATGGGAGATATGAGCGAAAGCATTTATTTCCAGCATGTAAAACAGATATAAGGTAAAATAAACGTTAGTTACTGCTAAAACATACCAACAAAAGTATTTTTCATTTTGTTGCTTCCAACCGAAGATGCATTCCATATTGATGTAAAATGGGCATTTCTGCAATGTACTGTTTACAAGACAGCCTACCAAATTAAGCCCAGAATTCCATATGTTTTAGATTTTGGATGGTACCTATATTTCCAAAGATGATTTCATAAATCCCAAAACCCAATTTTATTGAGTTAATTTCATTTTGTAAATGTAAATTATATAGCTGTAGTACAAGCTGCAAGTGTAGCTAAGCAAACGTGCAATGTAACAAAAGTTGTTTATGCGAAGGAAAATGTAATCTTTAGTACTCACTTCCTGTTATAATTAATAAAAATGTATTTTTTAATGTGTTGTTTGTTTCGAAATTATCTACATAGTTTTATAATAGTTAAATAGAAATTAAATAATCTGTAGACTCACTTGATCGCTTAAACGACACCACAGATGGGCGACGTTAACAGTAGTCATGCTTTATGCGGACGATTTGCGCGGCCGCATTCAATAGTGTCATCTCGTTACATGAGCCGAATTTCAAAAAAAATCTCTATAACAAAGTTTGTTTAAAGTATATGGAACATTTTTCTCGCTTAACTATAACTCCCTCTCTAAAAATAAAAAGTTATGTCGATCAGGTATTTTTCAATGCAAATTTAAAAAAACCGTGACAATAGAGGGCAATTATATTTTTTTAAGGCACTATATTATTAGTTTCACTATATTCTTTGCTGTCAGCCTATCCAAGAATATTGGAGGGATAATGTATAAAATATTGGTCTAAATCGGAATTAAAATAAAAAAGATATGATGTGTTATGTGCAAAACATAAATTAACACATAATTTTCAAAAAACTTGCGAATTGACCGATTTGGCGATCTCAAATTAACGGGCGAACTCTAAAATTAAATCGAATAGGTCATTTTACATAATATTTGTTTCTTAGGTGGGTGTTCGCGAGTTGTATAGACTACTTTTAAAATGCTACCTACAGATTGGCTGCTCTCCGACTATAAGTAATGTCGTTTTTTGCAATAAAACATGAACCAACTTGAAATAAAATGAAAAGAAATTTTATTTCAATATTCAAAGAATAACCCATCATATTCTATAACTTTAGTCCATCGATCGACTGATCTCTAATTCCTTTGCCTTTGAAGAAAAAATCCAGAATTGCATCAATTTTTTTCTCCTTTAAGAAACTGGGTCATTGAACGGAATAGGCAATATTCTGACGGTGCATGATCGCGACTAAAAGCATGGTGTGGCAGCAGTTCGATTGCATTAAGTTTTTTTAATTTCTCTTGAGTTTTCTTAGTGGTATGGGGGCGCGTGTTGTCTTTGCTGAAGGAGGATTAATTTCCGAGTAACTAAACTTGAATATTTTTCGCTCAATGGCCGGTATATTCAATCAAATTGTTGAGAATACACTTTAGCATTAATAGCCTGACCATCAGGAATTAATTCATAGTGTATTAAACCTTCATAATTCCGCCAAACACATAAACGAATGAAACGTTCAAGTCTGGCCACAGGTTTTAGTAGTTGTCCCTAATCTAACAATTTAAAAAAAATTTAATTAGGATTATTCAGATAAATCTATTTTTTATCGCACGTTACGATTCTTTTGAAGAACCGGTCATCTGTAGGCAGAAAGGCAACTGACGGCAAATTTCGACACAAGTAACTTGATCCTCGTTTAATTCATGTGGTACAATTCGGCAGCTTTTATTAATTTTACCCAAGACTTTTAGGTGGCAACGCAGAGTATCTTTAGAGGGACTAAGAGTTACTGACGATTTACGTGTGCTTGTCGAGGGTTCGTTCTTCACTGCTTCTTTTTTCTCCTCAATATTCCAGAGAACAGGTCGCCCACTGCATTTCTGGTCGTCGAGACTTAAGTTGCCTCATTAATACGTTTAAACTAACTCTTGTCTTCCCCTTTAACTATATTTTTTAGCCGCAACCCAAGAAATTCAAATTTTTCTGTTTCCATGGTAACCCTAAAAACTTGTAACGTAATGTGAGGCGAGGTACGGTGCCAGTTTAAGTGGCGAGAACCCGATCGGCGAAGTTAAGCAACGCCGGGAGAGTCCGTTACTTGGATGGGTGACCGTATCTCATTTCGCCGTCCTGGTTAAGTGGTGGAATAGCTTTAGCTAAACTTCGCCAGGACGTTAAAATAAATAAGACGTTAAAATAAAAAAAAAAAAATAAAAAATACAGGTGATATTTACTACATGTTAAAACGACATTACTTTTTTTTTTATTACATTTTAGCTGGAGGATTGGCCTTGTCTACTGCGACCAATATAGGTCTATTGTAGTACTCCTTTTTTTGTACCTTAGGGCTCCTTATCCAGACATGGTCCTTACAAGCTCCTTGGTAAAGTTATCAGCCCTTCGTTTCTATTTTCTTGCAAGCTTTCTCGGTCCAGTTAAGGCTATTACAGCTCATGACATGGACTAACGTACCTGAACGAGAACGCGCCCATTCATGTACTGAACCCGATCGACGTTGCTTAATATCGCCGATCTAGTGCCGGCACCTAAACCGGTGACCGTACAAGGAACTGTAACATTACTTACGAGACAACCTCTGCATATGTATATTATATATTAGATAGAAGATAATGATACAAATCAACAATTGACATAATCGGTATGTACAACAAATTAATATAAAAATATTAAATATTATTTATAACAAATATATGTTAAAGTTATGAACAATATGAACAGTAACAGAAAGCGAATTGAGGCATGCATTAGGGTTGATGGAGGTTTGATAGAACATGATATTTAATTCTTTTGGTTGTATTTATTATTCATTTGTGTAAATCGTTTCAAAAAAATAAATTTAGAAATAATTTTTATTTAAATGCCTCAAAAGAATTTTTTTCATCAAGACCTCATTTTTTTTAGAATTTAACTAAACCCTGGATTCATGGTTTTTAAATGATTTCGAGCAAGTTTTGTTAACAAAATTTTTTGATTAAAAAATGCTTATAATTTTTTTATTTTTTTCATACAATTAACAGCCAGTACCATAAACAACGCCAAAAGGATCCTTTTAGAAAAGGACACTTTATGCTAAAAGTTTACTTTAAGCATAAAGTATCCTTTACTTATAGGATTCTTTTGGTGTTATTTATGGTACTGACTGGTACAGCCAGTACCATAAATAACGCTAAAAGAATCCTGTAAGTAAAGGATACTATATGTTTAAAGTCAACTTTTAGCATAAAGTGTCCTTTTCTAAAAGGATCCTTTTGGCATTGTTTATGGTACTGGCTGTTAGTATCATAGATGGCCTTGCATTTCATTGGCGGTATCATATAGACAACTTTGCAAGGAGCTTAAAGCAGCATGTTATAATATAAACTTATTAGCATCGAAAATGGTGTGCTTTGCTAACTTTTAGTCGAATGTTAGATATGGTATAATATTCTATGGAAGTAGTGGAGATTTTGATAGAAATTAAAGACGATTTTAAATGTAAGTTATAAAGAATCTTGTAGAAATAAATTTAAGGAAAATAAACTGTTAACTGCCTCGGCCATTTATATATAAGAATGCTTGCTTGTTCTTTTTAAAAACAAATCTTTGTTCCTGACAGACGAACCCAAACATAAATATCCAACTCGAACAATGAATTACAACTACCCAATACATCGCCTTACGCTTATTGAAAAAAGTGCTAATTATAATTGTTTAAAATTGTTTAATAAGCTTCCACAACATATTCACGTGTTAAGTAATGTACTAGTTTATTTCTTTATTAACACTGAAAAAAAAAAAGAAAAATTTAAAGGTAAAATTGAGAAGGCATTAAATATCGGCAATGAAATAGAAAAATATCCCAGATTGGAAAGCGACAGTTGAGGGTAATTGCTACAAAAACAAACTAGTATACATGGTGTGGAAAATATTCTATCTCGTAACCCGCTATAAAAACTCTTACTACCTCGAGACAGGGCTCTTCCTTGTACTTCCACCGTAAATGGATATTTACGTGTGGAACGATTAATAAATAAAAGCTCCCTGCGGTGAGCGAATGTATGTATGTCTTGGCAGATAAACGAAGCGAACGCAAGCGGGTAGAAGGAGGTGCACATTGCTATATTCAGAAACAGAAGAAACAGAAAACTTAGAAGAATAAATAAGAAAATGATGATATATGGAAACTTAAAAGAAGCATGGAAACTAAAAAGAAGCATCTTGCAAACGCCTACACTTCCCATCCTATATTCCTATCCCATGCGTCATATCTCTCTCGCTGCTGACAAGGTGATATATAAAACATATAAGGCTTGGTTCCGGCACACGGTTTGGCTGTCTGTTGGGCATGTTCGGCGGACGACTGAGCTGGAACTTCCAGACTGGATGCCGGAATCGGCAGTAGTACTCACCTTACGCTGGCAAATCTATCAATCAATCAATCAATCAATACTTGTATTATACAACATATTTAAAATGTTTGTTATGTTTCAAATACTGAATATTTCACTACTTGTTTGGTGTTGATGCTAATTCTTTTTATGTAAATACTTGAAATGTAACATTCTGTGAATAAGGTGTTATTATTATTATTATTATTAATTATGGCGAATAGATTAATTAATTGAAAGAATGGAACGAGTCAATTTATTTGTCTCTAGTTTTGATCCTATCTTATCTAAATCCTATAATATCATTTCAATACGTTACTTACATTCATTGTTCTCCAGAATTTTTCTTAATCAGCTTGATTATACTTTTTCTTCATTCAACTAATTACATACTTCTACTTATTATTATCAGTTGCAGAACAAATAATATAATTTATGAGAACAATTAAAGTTTTTTCTCAATGTTCAAGATAAATTTAATTTAGTACTTAATTTTACTGTACTTATCATATTGCTGTAAATAGGAAAACAATGTATTAACATTGCTTGCTTGCAAGTATTTTGAAAATAGACTGTATTGTTATGTCAAGAATGTATACTTAACCTTCTACAGTTGTATAATACAAATATAAATAGTGATTGAAAATGTAATCTAGGTATGCCCGACATGCACATGTATCTAATTGGATTTATCTTATGAGTTTTTCTCTAGAACCGATTAACACTTTTAATTATATCTTAAGAATTGCATAGTAGAAAAAAAAGTAACTCATAATGTATGTCAGTCGTTAGATTTCCATAAATACTTTAACACCATGGCTAAATCCTTCATGCCCCATATTTTAATAAGGTTAAGACATTTGTATTACTAAACATGTCCAAGGTATTCAAACAGACTTAAAATCGATCAATTTCAGATTTGTATCACCTGATCCGTGACACAGGAGTATTAAAATGAGTATAGTGAATCAGGACAGGGGAGCACAATAAGTCCAGTAGCCTGCAGTGCTCTCAAAGTTTTTACTAAGGTTGAAATAATCTAAAACAGGTTTTTGCGTTGACCTCATCTTTTTACATAGTTTGCCTCCAATGTGTAACATTGTGATGGATCATTGATATTTACCATACATATCGGCAACACCATTTGTAGCCCTAGCGATGTCAGTCGCTGCTAAATCATCCATTATGGACTGTGTCACAATCAAGGTGATGATAGTACACAAGAACCAAACAAATTTAAACAATCACTTATTTAAATCCAAAGCTAGCCCCATAAAAGAGGAATTAATATGTCTAAATAATAATATGAGAGTAAATATACCAAACAATAAGGCATTAAAAATGTAATCAAAAGGAAATACGAATATGAGCAGATGTTAATAAAACTGTATAAAGAACAAGCAAGTAAAGAAATAATGGAGTCGCAAAATAAACAAAAAACTATATGGCATATCCTAAATCGAAATGTAGGAAATTCTAAAGATTCTGTTTCTAGATAAATTAAAATTAGCCAAAGTAGTACCTATTTTTAAATCGGGTAATATTGATAATGCTACAAATTATAGGCCCATAGCTCTACAACCCATATTGGCTAAAACAATAGAAAAAATTATTGCAATAGGGATTACAACATTTTTTAATGACAATAAAATGTTCAATAGCTCCCAGTTTGGCCTTAGAAAGGGTAAATACACATCAGACGTCATTCTTCAACTAGCTAGTTATATAAATGATGGTTTCAAAATTAAATCATCAACACTAGTAATGTTCGTAGACCTCGGAAAGGCATTTGATTGTGTATCTGGACACATTCAAATACTGAATATTTCACTACATGTTTGGTGTAGATGCTAATTCATTTTATGTAAATACTTGAAATGTAACATTTTGTGAATGAAGTGTTATGATTATTATTATTATTATTATTAATTATAGCGAATAGATTAATTAATTGAAAGAATCGAACGAGTCAATTTATTTGTCTCTAGTTTTCATCCTATGTATTTATCTAAATCCTATAATATCATTTCAATACGTTACTTACATTCATTGTTCTCCAGAATTTTTCTTAATCAGCTTGATTATACTTTTTCTTCATTAAACTAAATACATACTTCTACTTATTATTATCAGTTGCAGAATAAATAATATAATTTATGAGAACAATTAAAGTTTTTTCTCAATGTTCAAGATAAATTTAATTTAGTACTTAATTTTACTGTACTTGTCATATTGCTGTAAATAGGGAAACAATGTATAAGCATTGTTTGTTTGTAAAGAGTTGCAAGTATTTTGAAAATAGACTTTATTGTTATGTCTAGAATGTATACTTAACCTTCTATAGTTATATAATACAAATGTAAATTGTGATTGAAAATGTAAGCAAGGTATGCACGACATGCACGTGTATCTAATTGGTCTATTTATCTTATGAGTTTTTCTCTAGAACCGATTAACACTTTTAATTATACCTTAAGAATTGCATAGTAGAAAAAAAGTAATTCATAATATGTCAATCGTTAGGTTTCCGTAAATACTTTAACACCATAGCTAAATCCTTCAAGCCCCATATTTTAATAAGGATAAGGCATTCGCCTTACTAGACATGTTCACGGTATTCGAACAGATTTAAAATCGATCAACACTCGCCCAATCTCAGATTTGTATCACCTGATCGGTGACACAGGAGTATTAAAATGGGTAGAGTGAATCAGGGCAGGGGAGCACAATAAGTGCAGTAGTCTGCAGTGCCCTCAAAGTTTTTACTAAGGTTGAAATAATGTAAAACAGGTTTTTGCCTTGACCTCGTCTTTTTACATAGTTTGCCTCCAATGTTCAAAATTACGATGGATCATTCATATTAGTTTACCATACATATCGGCAACACCATTTGTATGATCAATCATTTTCGATCATTCTTTGTTGCAGCCCTAGCGATATCATCGGTGCTAAATCATCCATTATGGACTGTGTCACAATCAAGGTGATGATAGTACACAAGAACCAAACAAATTTAAACAATCACTTATTTAAATCCAAAGCTAGCCCCATAAAAGAGGAATTAATATGTCTAAATAATAATATGAGAGTAAATATACCAAACAATAAGGCATTAAAAATGTAATCAAAAGGAAATACGAATATGAGCAGATGTTAATAAAACTGTATAAAGAACAAGCAAGTAAAGAAATAATGGAGTCGCAAAATAAACAAAAAACTATATGGCATATCCTAAATCGAAATGTAGGAAATTCTAAAGATTCTGTTTCTAGATAAATTAAAATTAGCCAAAGTAGTACCTATTTTTAAATCGGGTAATATTGATAATGCTACAAATTATAGGCCCATAGCTCTACAACCCATATTGGCTAAAACAATAGAAAAAATTATTGCAATAGGGATTACAACATTTTTTAATGACAATAAAATGTTCAATAGCTCCCAGTTTGGCCTTAGAAAGGGTAAATACACATCAGACGTCATTCTTCAACTAGCTAGTTATATAAATGATGGTTTCAAAATTAAATCATCAACACTAGTAATGTTCGTAGACCTCGGAAAGGCATTTGATTGTGTATCTGGACACATTCAAATACTGAATATTTCACTACATGTTTGGTGTAGATGCTAATTCATTTTATGTAAATACTTGAAATGTAACATTTTGTGAATGAAGTGTTATGATTATTATTATTATTATTATTAATTATAGCGAATAGATTAATTAATTGAAAGAATCGAACGAGTCAATTTATTTGTCTCTAGTTTTCATCCTATGTATTTATCTAAATCCTATAATATCATTTCAATACGTTACTTACATTCATTGTTCTCCAGAATTTTTCTTAATCAGCTTGATTATACTTTTTCTTCATTAAACTAAATACATACTTCTACTTATTATTATCAGTTGCAGAATAAATAATATAATTTATGAGAACAATTAAAGTTTTTTCTCAATGTTCAAGATAAATTTAATTTAGTACTTAATTTTACTGTACTTGTCATATTGCTGTAAATAGGGAAACAATGTATAAGCATTGTTTGTTTGTAAA
This sequence comes from Stenurella melanura, assembly GCA_963583905.1. Lineage (NCBI taxonomy): Eukaryota > Metazoa > Arthropoda > Insecta > Coleoptera > Cerambycidae > Stenurella > Stenurella melanura. Next base: position 116,356,338 of record OY757311.1, read on the forward strand.
GAGTTGCAAGTATTTTGAAAATAGACTTTATTGTTATGTCTAGAATGTATACTTAACCTTCTATAGTTATATAATACAAATGTAAATTGTGATTGAAAATGTAAGCAAGGTATGCACGACATGCACGTGTATCTAATTGGTCTATTTATCTTATGAGTTTTTCTCTAGAACCGATTAACACTTTTAATTATACCTTAAGAATTGCATAGTAGAAAAAAAGTAATTCATAATATGTCAATCGTTAGGTTTCCGTAAATACTTTAACACCATAGCTAAATCCTTCAAGCCCCATATTTTAATAAGGATAAGGCATTCGCCTTACTAGACATGTTCACGGTATTCGAACAGATTTAAAATCGATCAACACTCGCCCAATCTCAGATTTGTATCACCTGATCGGTGACACAGGAGTATTAAAATGGGTAGAGTGAATCAGGGCAGGGGAGCACAATAAGTGCAGTAGTCTGCAGTGCCCTCAAAGTTTTTACTAAGGTTGAAATAATGTAAAACAGGTTTTTGCCTTGACCTCGTCTTTTTACATAGTTTGCCTCCAATGTTCAAAATTACGATGGATCATTCATATTAGTTTACCATACATATCGGCAACACCATTTGTATGATCAATCATTTTCGATCATTCTTTGTTGCAGCCCTAGCGATATCATCGGTGCTAAATCATCCATTATGGACTGTGTCACAATCAAGGTGATGATAGTACACAAGAACCAAACAAATTTAAACAATCACTTATTTAAATCCAAAGCTAGCCCCATAAAAGAGGAATTAATATGTCTAAATAATAATATGAGAGTAAATATACCAAACAATGAGGCTTTAAAAATTTAATCAAAAGAAATACGAATATGAGCAGATGTTAATAAAACTGTATAAAGAACAAGCGAGTAAAGAAATAATGGAATCATAACAAAACAAAAAACTATATGGCACATCCTAAATCGAAATGTAGGATATTCTAAAGACGGGTATATTTCCGGATAAATTAAAATTAGCCAAAGTAGTACCTATTTTTAAATCAGGCGATAATGCTACAAATTATAAGCCCATAGCTCTACACCCATATTGGCTAGAATAATAGAAAAAATTATTGCAATAAGGATTACAACATTTTTTTGTGGACTATAAAATGTTCAGTAGCTCCCATTTTGGCTTTAGAAAGGGTAAATACACATCAGACGTCATTCTTCAACTTGTCAGTTATATAGGTGATGATTTCAAAATGAAATCATCGACACTAGTAATGTTCTTAGACCTCAGTAAAGCATTTTATTATGTATCTGGACCAATTTTATTACAGAAAGTAGGTTTTTATGGTTTTATGGGGTACGTCTCCAATTAATATCATCCCATCTATTTGGAAGGCAACAAACAGTGTGTAACGGGGAGAGGTGGAATAAATAATTTATTACCTATGAAGTATGGCGTTCCACAGGGCATTATATTGGGCCCACTATTTATTGTTTTTAACATATATTAATGATTTACCTGAAGCCTTACCACTTTTTATGGTGTTATTTGCTGATGACACGACTGTTGCCAAACAGATAAAGGATAACAGCGAGGAAACCATTAAGGAAGAATTACATCTAATTCTTCCTTAATAGTTTCCTTTAAACAGTCATTCGACTGGTTTAATGCAAAATATATGCTATGCATTAATCAAAGCGAGACAAATTCAATGGTATTCCCTACTTGAAATTGTTGAAATTTTAGGTTTAATTCTGGATAATCGACTAACATGGCACGCACATGTTGACATATTGTCAACTAAACTATTCAAAAAAATACGTGTTAAAATCGGAATTGGTCTAACCCCAGCAATGGTCGCATACCATGCGTTATTTCATAGTTTAATGACATGGTCTAATCAACAGGGGTACTTCTACTCATGTCCAGCAAGTCTTTACTGTTCAAAAGAAAGAAATTAGAACCTTATCAGGAATAAGTCAGTTAGACAGCTGTAAACAGTGGTTTATAGAATATAAAATAATGACTCTGCCATCTCGCATAATTTATTACAATCTAATATACAGCAAAGATCACATCGACGAATACTCTAGAAATTGTGTAAACCACAGTTACCTCACCCGCAATAGAAATGATATACAGATACCACAGCAAAGATCACCGTATGCAAAAAAAAAACGATTTCGAAATTGCACTTTTTAATTCTCTTTCGATATCACTAAAACTCTCACCATTGACATTATTTAAGCAAAAACTTAAAATCCATCTTATAGCTAAGGCTTATTTATTATAGCATCAATAAATTTAATTATACAGATTTGTAATTATACTAAATTTATTACGTCTTGACTTAGTCTAAATTTTTAATACTATTTGTTATCTATGTTTAGTGATTGTCATATACTTATAACTTATGCCTTGACTTAGTTTATTTTTTAATGTTATTTGTTATCTATCTTTAGTGTTATATACACCTATCTGTAAGATTGTACATTTTTACAAATTATTTTTTGTTGTATTTATTGTACCTACTATTTGATTTGTCAAAGCACCTATGCATTCTATGAACAATGAAATCTATCTATCTATTTATCTATCTTATGAAAACCCAACGAACTTTAATGTAGAAGCAATATGTGTCTCAAATATAATGCAACAACTAACGGATCTTTACAAAGTTGACATTGAGTTTGAAATTGACTAACTTGATAAAAATGTGTTTACCTAGACCTACAAATTTCTTGGGAGAATGAAAAATATGTAGAAAAAATGACAATTTACCTCCTCTCCTTTAAATTAACCAGAGTGTGAATAACACAAAAAGTGAAAATATTTGTAAGTAAAATTTAGTTTGTCAATACCGCATTTGTAAAATTAAGGACATCAAATTCAGACCAAAATTTACTCATTAAGCCAATAATTTGCATGATGTGATTTATTCCTATCTCAGTCGATTATTTGCCTCTAGGGACTCCTTTATTAATCTAATAGACTTAAAACATTAATCCTCACGGGGACTGAAACCTTCAGTGTGACGTTGCCTATGAAGTAGTTTCCATAAACACTAAAACACTTAAAAATTACATTTGAATACTGACACTCGACGCACTTTTCGCCAATCATGTTGACATCATCGGGAAATGATTAAAACTGGATTTTAATCATCTTCTGATGATGCCAACATTGTTAGTTAAACGCTCGTCAAGTGCAGAGATGCAAAATTTCATAAAACTTATAATTTGTCAAATTTCAATGACAGTTTTGTTAAATTTTCGAAATTCGTCTAAAATTTATGAAATTTTTGAAATATAAGTACCATGAAATTTTCATTTTATGGAATTTAATCCCTAATGTTATGAAATTTAAGTGAAATTTCATTGAAATATTTCATGAAACGATGAAACTTAAGTTCTGTATTCGTACATTTTTAAACTTCCAAGAAATAATGACTAATAAATCCTAATTTAAAAACTAGTCTCAAACATTTCTATATTTCAATGTTTTTTTTAATAATAAAAAAAATCGTTTTCTCCTTAATAAGAATAGAAGAACTTGCAAATATATTCGTGAAAAGTCAAAATAATAATACATTTTCCAAACTATACAAGTAGGTAATTTGTGAATAATATATTTTCAAAACCTTCCGGACATCTATTTTCCATTCAAGAGAGTGTTCATTTCGGGAGAAAGGAAAAGAAGGAAACGTAGCAAGATGAAAAGAGATAAAACATTCATATCCTCTTCTCTCTGATTCGAGAATAGGGTCCCTGGTAGATTTAGATTAAAATAGTTAGAAATTATATTATTGAAAGAAATGAAAAACAGAATTCTTATCCTTGTTGACTATTATGAGTTTTAACTTTTTACACTTAATGGCATTTCTTCACTTTTCCACGACTTTAAGGTAGTTATATTGCAATTCACGTTATTCGAGAAGGTCATGAAACTTGCTGCAAATTTAATTTACATATTAATAAACATTCTTGTAAAATATGAACTTCATTTATCGTTCCGTTTTCCAGAGCATTCACTCAAAGTTCACAGTTTTAATCCACATTTAACATTGCGCTTATGGACGCCATGCGAAATAAATTGATATCGCCACATTATTTTTCTTCTTACGACTGATCCGTATTCGAGAATGTTCTCAAAGACGATGTAAATTGAAATTAATTCCTGATGAAGCACATGTATAAATATCGAGATGATTCACTGTAAGATAACGAAATGGCAGCTACTCGAAAAGTATTGAATAGACGACATGAGTGGACGTGGTAACCTCGCACTTTTTCTTTATTTGGCGCGAATATTTGAAAATACTTTGCAATTATTTGCAATTGTTTTAAATATCATATAAGAAAGTAGAAGATTTACAAACTTCCGTTCGGATTTTATTTATTGTCTGTATAATTTTATATTTTTAATGAATTTATTATAAAAGGTGAAAATATTTTTTAAATTTTGTCAAAAACAATATATAGATACCCGACTCTTAATATGTAGAATAGTGAATGAATATAGTATAATATATTTTGATGAATGAGCAAATTTTTTGATTGCTTGAAAATAAGAATACTTTATTATTTATTAATTATATTATGATGTTGTAATCAGTAATTTTTTTAATTTAAATATCTGCTAGGAATGATTTTGCATCTTTAGTTATGTTATGAGAAGCTCCTGTTTCGACTCGATATTGAGCAAACTCCACATTCAATACTAAATACTGAGAGTAATCCGTTTTTATTTTTACTTTAGCATTTGGAACATTTCAGATTTCTTCCTAATAGTTGCACATCAACGATACGACTTCCAACACATGGGTTGGGTTTTACAGCCCGATTCTCGTTCAGTAGTGTGGTTACGCCATTCCTGTCGTTTTTTGACTAAACTTTCTCGGCACTTAATTTTTTGTACTAATTACTTTAATAAACCGACTAAAACTATATGGGCAGTTGCCAAATCTTTCCCTACCCTCTCCCTCTCTCTCTCTCTCTCTCGTGTCGCAAGGATTCGCTAACAGATGTCGCACCTCTCGTGATATAATTACCCTAAGCTACCCTAATCTCTAAAATAAATGTCAAATACAGACTTTAATCCTCATTGGTTGAAATCAAGCTAAAATGGCGCACGAAATTCAAATTTCGTTTGATGTACCGGAAATACAGATTTTGCGACAAACTTTCATAAAAGATTCAAAGATGTGGTAATTTTCAAATTAATCTGAAACTTTAATGAAGTTCAGATGTTTCAAAAAGGACCACGCACATTTCTTAGGTAAAAGTGGTTTCGGTCAAATAAGCTGAAATTCGAATATATTGTACTTCTTGTCGTTGTGAACAAGACCCTCAATGGGCGACCTCCGAAAATGGACAATTTTTGAGCTACACTGTAAAAAGATAGTATGGATGATGGTGTGTATTTACTATGAGATTTGTTTAAACTGCATCGTAGCGGGGATATGGCTCAGTGGCAGAGCGTTCGTTTTACATGTGAAACGTCCCGGGTTCGATCACTGGTAACACCAGAATTTTTTTTATATACCATTCCTGTTTAATTACTATCATTTTTAAAACTACATATATAATTTTACAACCATAGTTATTATTAAACTAGGAAATTAAAGAACAGGGCCATTAGACATAATTAAAATGGATTATATTTTTATTCCTGCTCCATAACTGCTACTGGTTGTATATCCTCTTGTCGCGGTCTATGACCTGTATCAATAATATTTGCAAACATTGCGGTGCTAGGATATTTAACTCGTGGCTGATGTTTGGCATATCCTAAGAACCATAATATGCTTGCAGCATGTGCACATGAACCTAGTGTTCTGGCTCCAGTTTTACAAGTGCAGTAATACCCTAAGATCAGTTCATCTTCAACTAAATCTTGTTTGTTAGCTTGTTGGATTACATCGTCATCAATATGATATGCTATCCAGAGTTGGTATTTGGTTGCATTTCTGAAACGGGAATAAATCTGATTAGACCTGGTTCATTTCCAAGTTCATCATATTCAAATCTTTCTGAATCCTCTTTTTGTAGTTTATCTTGAACGTAAGCAGGTGCCAAGTTGACTTGATAAATTCCCACTGTCAGCTCCTTTAAATAATCTAAATTAAGTCTGGGAAAAAGGGGTATATGATTTTCAGTTAAATGAACCCATCTTGCATTTCAAGTGTGAAGGTTGTCTATTTCAACTCTGGCTTGAAGAACGTTAGGTGTCTGAGATTTCTCTAGCATTATTTGAGCTAGTTCTGCGTTTGCTCCCTCCATAAGTATTGGCTGTCGATATTTATTAAGTATTGCTCCAGCAATCCGATAAAAGTCTCCCATATTAATAGCATGGTGCATAGGAATGATTTTTTCAAAAAAATTAAAAACATATTTTATGTGACCATTACGTGCGTCTACTATCCACCTCGTTTTGGTAATCAATTTGGAATCATTAGCTTCTTCGGTATTAAGTTGCCATTCACCACGCTCTAGAAGTGATAGCATTTTGTAATTAATACCTGTATTTTCAAGAAGTGGCAAAACGTCTGAATAACCACGGTCCACAATAAAAATATAATCATTATTGAACCATTCTCGAAGTCCATTGGCATCCACTTCAAATTCGTTACGGAGCATTGAGATGTCATTATTATGCGAATCGGAGAAGTAAGGATCACGAATATCTAATATATATATATCCATCTGGGGCTACAACGAGGGCTGGCTTTATCAAGTGACGGCCCTTATGGACTGAATATTCTCTAAAAATGCTGCTTTTCTGAATATAGGCATAAGTTCTATCTATATATGCAATCTCTACACGCAGATCCTGATTAGAATTGTAGAGTTCATTCGCAAAATCCGTCACATGTCTCTGTATATATTGCTCTCTTGTAATTGAATTCAATCCTATATTTAGAGGAACAAAACGTACCATCAATGATCTTCATGCTGTGGTAATAAAAAGACTTACAGCTTGCCTGCTCGTGTACCTGAAAATGACTTTTAAAAAATCATCAGATAATCCTTGACGAAGTTTGCATAGAAATAATAACAAATCTCTTTTGCTAATATGTCAATGAGTATTTTGGCCAGGTACAGGTACTGGGTCATAATATGTACACAAATCTTGAAATTGTTGGCGTGCTATTGGGCTTATGGACCGGAACTCATCCTCTGTAAAACTATTTTCGTTAAAATCGGGCTCATCAATTCTAGCGGATCGACGTAAAACCTGTAAAATATTTTGCAACTGTGCACCGTTTAAGCGATATGGTGTATTATAAAATTGTAAAGAACCCTCCAACAGAACTCGTAGAACAAATCCATTGGCTTCTAAATGATGATGACAGCAGAGAGCTGATTCAGGTATATAAATATTTTTTATGATAAAGACTTTAACTCTACACTCGATAGAAAGCCTACTTAGATTGTGTAACCCATTGCAAAACATACAAGAATTATTTGTGGTCTGTCTTAAAACATTTAAATTCAAACAATCAGGATCACGTGCTAATTCATCAATCTCGGCATTGACAGTTCGATTGCAATTAAGACATATGCAACAGTTAGCTTCAATATCTCAAGGTGGTAAGTTAACATCTTCACGACGATGAATTGCAATTTGACGCTTGAGCTCATTTTCATTTACAGAAATGCTAACCATTGCTCGTGGCTGCAAACCAATGTTACATATATAACAGTTTACTCTTCGCCTAAACATGTCTGGATTTTTAACAACCAAAAGTCAGACGCTTGTTATAGAATTTCTTCTATTGTTAACTAATACAATAACAAAATTGTAACAAATAAACACACAAGTCGTTATTAAAATGTTTACAAATGTCAAAACATTCAATTTTAGACAGGCTATAGGACTACTATTACTTTTTAATTAAATCTAAAATTCAAATAACGTAGAATTTTCGTTTAGACAAATATAAGATACCACTGGAAAAAAAGCAAGTTTGGGCTTTTGCAAATGAATTTTTACTTGTGAATAATAATGATAACCAGTAATACTACGTAACTAAACGTTTAACTATATTTAAGGAATATTATCATGTTTTTTAATTTGTACGGTTGTAAAATTATATATGCAGTTTTAAAAAGGATACTAATTATACAGGAATGGTATATAAAAAAAATACTGGTGATACCAGTGATCGAACCCGGGGCGTTTAGTATCTTTTTACGGTGTAGCTCAAAAACTGCCCATTTTCGGAGGTCACCCATTGAGGCACTTGTTCACAAGGACAAGAAGTACAACATATTCGAATTTCAGCTTATTTGACCGAAACCACTTTTACCTAAGAAATGTGCATGGTCCTTTATAAGGGTACATTGAAACTTTCAGAAATTTCAAATTGAAAATGAAAGTTTCGAAATGAAATTGAAATTTTGCTTCACTGGACTCGAGTATCAGTATTCGAGGGTTGTGTTCATGTGTAAAGAACTCTTAATTCATATGGACTTTGGTTTGACAAGTAATATATATTTTTTTTATAGGTTAAACTTGCCACAAACAAGGACTTGATAATATTCTGTTGGGGAGATGAAAACGATGACCCGTCAACCATTAAATTTCTTAAGGAATTGGGTCTACATGGAGTAATTTATGACAAAATACATGAAATCTCTGATAAGGAAGTTAAAGAGAGTATTTTCTTGGTAGAGGCGAGAGAAAACCAGAAGGAACTCATACTCGTAGCGGCAGCCAATGCCGAAGCGCCACCCTGTGATCAGCCACAGCCTGTCGTCAAAGAACGAATACTCGATTTTGAAAGAGCTAAGGATCAATTGGCCAGTGGTATTTCTGCTGCAACCTCGTTGCAGAGTTTGGAAAGCATTGAGCCGGATTATAAAAGAACAAATAGCTAGCTAGAGGAGATGAAGAACTTAAGTATAGGTTCGGAAACAAAATAAGTTGTACTTTTTCATTCACAAAATTCCTTAATTTGAAATGATCATTTTAAATTTACAAAGTTTAATAATTTTCCCAGGTGGAAAATATAAGTTATATATTTTTGTGATAGCAATGTACACTTAAGATTTTCGTTACTGTTTTGGAACCAAAAACTTGAAACTAAGAAAAATTTTTGTTTATTTTTACTTTCAATATTTGTTTTTGACTTAATGAAGTGTTGATTTAGCTCTGATTATTTGATATACATACAGGATGCTCATTTTGTTGCGATTTTAGCACAGATCAAATTTAGTATATAATAAAATCAAATCTTTATTGCAAAGTTCATTATTTTCTCGTAAACGAACTGACATAAACAAAAGTGTTTTTCTTTTTGTGTTACTATGGAGTATGCCCGTATAATTAGGTTTGAGAGGCCAAGAAAATAATACATGGTTGTCACAACATTCAATGTGAAACGACAGTCAAATTTATAAAAATAAGGTTTTTGCAGCTTTTATTCTTGACTGCTGTAAATGCAGTTATTAGATAAAGTCGAATAACATGGCAACGCCTCAGTGTAAGTCCCAAAATAATATGTCTGGATAGGGAATTAAAAGTCAATATAAAATATAAATATATTAAAAAATTTTGGGTGGCTCATTAAAAAAATCTAGGTATTAGGTTGCCACCATTATGTGGAACAGCCTGTAAATTTAAAAGTAATATTAAAATATAAACTTCTGCGATTTTTATGTCTGACAATTTTTCAAATTTCAAATCGTTGAGGAGATATATTGACTGTCCACCCATCACTGATCCAGCTTGTACAATAATACTTACAGCTCTAACATTTTAAGTAAATCGAAGGGGTATCTGCTGGCATTAGAATTCACAAATCGCCATTATAAGAAATAGATGTGATTTAAGTTCAATATTCATTGTGAGGATGTGCCCTAGAGTGGAGCCAAAGTAGGCACAAGAAAACAAATTTTTGAAAACTAAGTTACCTGTGTATGCAAAAGATGCATTTTGAGATTTTTAATCACCCAAGAAAATCCGAATGTCCTAAGACAATTCATTCGGCTACCAAAATGGCCTTGATAATTAGACAAAAAGAAAAAAAATCGAAAATAGATAAAACTCCCAGCATGCAACTCACAGCTAGTTCAAAAACTACCCAAAAGTCACTACATGGAGGTGGCTTCATCTTGAGTTCCACCCTAACCCTCCCATCCATAAAGTGAAAACTTCTACTTTGCTTGTCCTAGAACCTAAACGTAAAAATTGTCTTTTTATTTCAAATTATGGCAAAATTTCTCTTGATTCGATACGAGCCCTTATAAATCCTTCTCGTGCTTTGAAGCCATAAACTGCTGGAAGGGCTTTGGTGACTAGTTTAATGCATCACTCCACTGCCTGTGAATGGTAAGGAAATTTTAGTAATGGTGTTTCATCCAGAACCAGAGAAATCATCTCTGAAATCATGTTGTTAATTCTTCATTTCATATTTTTATTGTTAGCGGGGCTCACTTATAGTTACATTCTCTTACAGTTAATTAAGTCCGCATAATCTTGACAGTCAAAGTTTGGTTTACTCATCCAAAATACCCTCGGTTCTTGCAGTTGATTTTCTGCATTACAAAATAATTCTTCTTGAAGCCATCTCTCGAATGTGTTTCCTGTCGTCCCCTAACATTTCTATTAAAAGGTTTTCTGGATGGCCAAAATATCAGTTTCTCTCAATTATGGGATCTATTACTTTCTTGAGTTCATCAGGGAGGTAACGAGATCTTCTGGTCATATTAAATAAGTGCCGAGAACCATATTTACAAGGGAAATGGCATTCAATTTCAAACCAGCATAAGGCATACACCTTGACTATAAATCCAGTTAATAATTTAAGGTTCTGAGAGGGCTTTTTGCTAGAAACATATAACCTTAGAACTCTGTTTGCTGTGGTAACCCACCTGGAGTGTGACATTTGGCGCTCTTAGATCTAAATTATATCTTAAAACTCCATTGGAAATTTATTGACACATGCTATACATGTATTTTTGGTCAGTTAGCGTTTTCAAATCAACCAAAGGTAAATAAGTTTCAATTTTTTCAAATTCTGCCCCAGGTAAGTTTTCACAATTCTCCCGTAAACCCTTTTGCTCCTTCTAAATGGTGCATTAGGTGACGCAGTGGTAATTCGAGTTAGTGTGGAGTAAACAAATCATCCACTGCAATGGCTTCCTTGGGTCCGATTCTAAACCTCGAATGACTCCGTTTTTTAAAACAGTAGTATATTTACCACAGTTCCGTCACAACTAATGGCCATAATTTTATTTGTGTAAAAATTCCATTATAGATGTTTTAATTGGAATATTATAGTGTTATTTGAAAATATTTTAAATTTAAAAAAAAGAAATTGAATTTCTAAAATTTTAAGGAAGTTTTGGCAGCCGAAGATGTCATTTTTGGGAGCACTGATTTTAGTCACTCATTTAGGCATATAATAGGCACCTTTTAAGTACACAGGGTGATCAAGTTTCAAAATTTAAAAAAATCGCTCCACTCTAATGTACCCCTCATTTTTCTCCTGGTTAAAAATTTATTAACGATAACGCCAACAAAATAATGGACTTTTATGCTTTCTCGTCAGTGTCTTGAAAATAAAATTTGAAAATTCAATTAAAGTCGAAGTAAATGATTTTGAGCAACTTTATTTTTTTTTTATAGTTTTATGATGTATTAAATTTAGAGATTTCACAAGCGGAATGTGTCCTGACAAGTGAATTAATATTGTCCCACCTATAGTATATTGTTATCTAAAATGCACTATACGTGAACAAAGATCAGGGTGTTATATGCATGTGATTACCGATATCTGTATTGCTATTGGGAAATCCGTGGTACAATGCTCGAAATGACGGCCAAGAATCACGTGCATTTGATTATGTCAACTAAAAATACTTTGATATTGATTATATTAATATACTGTGTATCATTTTAATTGCCTATATAGTTTTCATTAAGGCTACGCCTCATTTATTTCAATTTGCGGTATCTCTACAGACTATAATAAGTGTACATTCTAGTATATATTTAAAGTATAAATTATATCTTAATTTTCTGATGTGATATGTGATGATTGAAAAATTCTTCCAAAAGAACTATTTTGATTCAAGTATCTTGAAACATTTCCAATAATGTTAAACAGAGGCAGACATTAACTTTATATCCCACTTTGTGGATATTTATATGAAAATCATTTAGTTTTTTAGGAAAAATTTACAATTGTGACTTAAAAAAAAGACATACTATACTTCAGATCCTGAATGTATGGTGTTTTTTAAAAATATTTAAATTGATGTACCATGTGACATCATGTATTCTCATGCATCTCTCCGGTCTCTTCATTTGATTGTTGACATGCAGCTGAATTCACAGATAATTTCATGATATATCAATTATGTGTGTAAGTTAATATAATAGAAAAGTGCTACCCAATGATACATTTAGATTTACTATATATGTTGGGTAATCGAAGTACAGATGAACAATCTTATAATAAAAACCATTTGAACAATTGCAGAACTGCCGTATTTCAGAAAATCTTAATATGTTCTTCAGTAAATAAATGAAATTTAACAAGGACATGGCGAACTACTACGTCTTCGATGACTATAAGGTTTGCAATTTAAACAATTTTTTTACTGAGTATATTTATTTTGCAAAAGGTTCCATTACAAAACAAATATATCTTATAATTACTACATTAATATATTGTATCAGAATTTATATAGTGGTTTCATGCAAATGCAAACTTGATTGTATATTTGTTGTATTTTTCTGCTAATGGGACAATTTTGATTTGCTCAATAGAAGAACATCAATTAAGAAATCAGAGAATGTTCAGAAATAAATGAAAAGAATAAAAATAACCAAAGAACAAATTTAACTATAAACGAATCAATCAATTGTTCAAACTCTGTAATATTACATTCGTCTCTATTTGCATATAGCCGTGAATAGTTAATCCCTTGATTTTAATATTTAAACCAAAGAGCAGGGCCATTGAGAGCCACATTGGGCCTGGGGTAGTTTATTTCCGGGTCCCACTACATGTTATCCAAGTGTGTGTCGAAGTATCCCATTATATGATATTCCTTGCTAGTTGGGCATGCACTTGGGTATGGAGTAAGGCTCTGAAATATATAATTTATAGGTCCATGTAGTAAGTCTGCTGCATATTGGAGAATACACTGTGTTAATTTCAGTATATTCTTTTACATATATTCAAGTATTTGTGCAACCTCTTTAACGGAAGGATATTTTGTAAATTATATAGACAAACATTTGTATAGTTTATTTTCGTGTCCGGGTCATGGATAAATAACCGGGTCCCTGCCAAAAAGTAATTTTGACTGAAAAATTATTGAAAAGAATTTCACATTTTCGGTCACTGTGTCTGAAGAATTTTCATAAAACAAAAATATGTCGACAACTGCAAATGAGTATTGCATGTTTTTTTCTCTGATAGTGTAATATGTAATAAATTAGTATGGCACCAAATAAACAAAGAATTGTTTAGCAAACAGGTTAATTAAAAAAAAAAAAAAAAATTCCTAAATGCACTTAGTATTTAATAGTGTTCCTTAGAGTTATACTTAATTTTTAACAATGTTCTTAGTTGAAATTATATTATCCAAGAATTTATACAAGTATTTGTGCAACTTTCTATCAAATATTTTGTCAATAATTTATTTTTATGTCCATTTATCAAGAAATAGCTATATGCTCTTGGGATTTGGATAAAGCTGACCATTAAAGATAACCAACCGAACTATAGTACAATTCGGATCATTTAAAACAATGATCCAGACTGTCAAAAAATTGGAAAGGCTTTTATATTTTCTAGCAAAAATTTATAACCACAACAGTTCAAAATATCATCTTTGAATTAAAACGAAACGAAAATGTATTGAAGATGCTCACAATGTATACATTGTACGTGTTTCTAAATTATAATTTTTCTTTTAAAAATATGTCTACATTTAATATGCACATATAAATGTGATTATAAAAAGCAGTATTATCTTCAGAATGGCAGTATAACAAACAGCAATAGGCCCCTTCCTCGAAAGCAACTGATGGGAGCTATCAGTGCAAAAAAGCAGTTATCTAAATTATATGGAAAATCTTAGGGCCAGTTGTATAAAAGTGGATCAGCCAGAGTTCAGCTGAACTTTGTTTAAAATCCAAGGACACCATTATTGTAACAATTGTAACCTTAGATTTTGAACCAAGATCAGCTGAACTTTCGTTGATCCACTTTCATACAACTGACCCTTAGAGGTTTTTGTTATTTACATTAGTTCTCACTGTTTCATATCAAATCATATTTGTAAGTAAAATATGGTATATGGAAACTCCAGATACTAGAGACTAAATTTTTTAAAAAGTACATTCAGCCGATACTTTTTAAACTTGATTATTAGCTGCTTCTAAAATAATAATAATAATAATAATAAATGTCAACAAAATTCATCCTGAGAGCAGGTTGTATCGACCAAGTTTAAAACAAAATCAATTTCATCAAAGATCAAAATTACAAGGTTACGATCATTATGACAATCAGCCTTCGATTTAGACCTATGGTCAAATTGATAAGTGGGTTAATATCGGGTTGTATCGAGCAAGTTTAAACCAAAATCAGCTTGATCGAAGATCAAAATCCATGGGTACAGTGGTTACAACAATCGTAACTATCGATCTTGATCTTTGATCAAACTGATTTATATTTAAATTTAATCGATGCAACCCACCCTAACTAATTTATTAAGAGATTTGAAGGAGACAATAGAGAGATCTTCCTAATAAACAAATTTTAGCTAAAAGCTTTTTTCGGCAATCTTTTAGTGCCTATTGACTTATTATTTAATAGATAATATTTTTTTTAAAGTTTAACAATCAATATACCAAAAATGGCTTATAATCACCATTTTCTAGCTTTATCCACAAACAACGAGCATGACAAAATTTTCACAAAAATTATAAGCACTTCATAGTGACCCATATAGTAGAGGGTTCACGCCTTCGAAAGCCGTCAAAATCACCAAGTAACTCATTACAGCAAGGTAAATAATTTTGTAGCGCTTGCATATCGAAGGAGGGTTCTAATGGGCATCAAAAATGGCTTGTTGGACTTTTGTTGATGGTTGCACAACTTCTCCACAAGAAAAAGAGATGGCGGAATGATATTTCAAAAATTCGTGTTTTTAAACGTTTACCACTTGCTAAAATATTAACTACTTGCGATATTGATCATGTGGTTGACTTCATCCATTGTGGGCATACTGTGCTAAGTGTACAATGCACGTGTATGTCAAATATTTGGCAAGAAACCTTGGATATGAAACTTGGATAATGTAATAATGAATATAATGTAATAATTAATGAAGTGTTTTTCATCCTATGAACTGCCATGCATTAGTGCACTTTGTAAATAAAATAAATATATCCAAAGTAAGTTTTATATCTTTCGAATTATAACCAGGACAAGGTTGAGATTTGCTGATTTAAAAATTAACTAGATATTCCTCAAGTTAATTTTTCCTTCCTAGTGACTATATTATGAAACTTCACTTTGAATCAAAATGTTTCTATTTAATAAAGTTAATTTGAAAAGATTATAGGCCAGTGCAGATACCTTTTAAAAAGGCAAAAAATCATAAAAATTAATAACAGCATGAAAACTGTTGGAAAAGGAAGGAAACATAGCGCAACCAATGGGAAAAATAAATTAAAGGTGATCCGAGTTACGAGGGTGAAATGGGGTGAACTTTTCGAAAACCATTTTCCAATGGTTTTTCACGACTTGCAGCAAAACTAAATCTGCTATCGGAAAAAGTTCTAGGTAATGAAAAGGTCTATAACTTTTGTATGAACAATTTTTTCACATAACCTAAAATTTTCCGAGAAAAATTGAAAAAACCGGTTTTTTCGTTTTTGGTTTTTATCTCCCACAAATTTTTTTTTTTTTCACAAAATTTGGTGGAAACTTCCCTTTTTATGTCCAAAACACGCTGTAATTTCTTTGAATCGAAATATTTATTTTTACATTTTATTGTGATTTTAAACCAAAAAAAGAGATCTCATCACCCGAAAATACCCACGTGCTGGAAACGTGTTAAAAAAAAACAGTGGTCCTTATTTTCGTTGAAATGTCTACTTTTAGATGGTGTAAAATAATAAACATTACTATGGGAAAATTTGCCAGGAAATGCGAAAAACTGAAAAAACTAGATTTTAAGAAGTTATTGGCAATCATTTTTAAAATTTTTCATTACTTATTAAAATTCACAGTTAAAATCCTTGAGAAATGTAAGATAAATGTTACATTAATAAATTAAGTAATTAGAAATTGTTGAAGTATGGGGTTTGAAAAAACACGCGAAAATAGTTAATTTTCCAAGTATTAAATATTAGGTTTGAAATGGTTTCAGCCAGAAAAAAGCGATTACTACCATATTTTTTAATATAAAGAAGTTGATTAATAAGATTCAAGTTGCATTTACGGAATAGAAAATCTTATAATAAAAAATGTATTTTTACAGTATTTACATTTAAATTTACATAAAAATTTATACCTAAGATTGTAAACTTTACAAATTAAATATTCATGAAAATTATTGCTATAATTTTTACAATATCTTTATTTACATTTATCACACTAATTAGTAACACAATCAGTTGTCCATTAGTCTTTGTCTCCATGATGGCAGTTCTTCATCGTCAAATGGATCTTCGAAATCTTCAATCTTCTTTAAATCCAATATTTTGCCTAATATTTATCGGTTCATCGTCTATGATGTGTCACTTACTTCCTCATAGATTTCTTTTTCAATATTAGAGCATTTTTCAGAACCATGGCAGTTTGAACATAAATTTGTGCATTTCAAACCATATTTTCGACAGCTGCATTTTTAACTGTTTTTGACCTACTTTCACAGCTGCAACAAATAGTTTTAAGCAAAATTTCAGGAATCGATTCTTTATCTGTAAATTTGGGCACAATTCCATGTTGGCGTTGCTTCCAGCTCCAATTCGTTGCTCTTAGTTTGTTATTGAGCCAAGTTTGAAGCTCATAGTATGCCCTGTAACAATGTTGTTCTGCTGCATCTTCAGTTGGTGGAAGTTTTTCCAATTTAAAACATGATTTTATTGTTGCTACTTGATATTTTTGGAATCTTAATTGATTCAAAATTTTTAATATTTCCTGGCAAATTTTCCCATAGTAATGTTTATTTTTTATTTACACCATCTAAAAGTAAACGTTTCAACGAAAATGAAGGCCACTGTTTTTTTTTAACTGTTTCCAGCACATGGGTATTTCGGAAATCGTGAAAAACCATTTTCCACCCCTAATAGTTCACCCCATTTCACCCTCGTTACTCGGATCGACGTTAATTTATTTTTCCCGTTGGTTACGCTTCCCTTTCCAAGAACTCTCATGCTGTTATTAATTTTTTTTTCTCCAAAAATTATTTGCACTGGTCTATTAGTGTAAACTGTTACAGTAGAATCTAAGGGTAGAAAATGTCTAATAATTACTATATGTTAGTGATTCTGCTTTGCAATTATACATTTATGCACATATATGGAGATAGAAAATGATTACAGATTTGATTGCGAGTATGAATGAAAAATAATTTTTGCGGCATCTTTGAATTTTACTTAAATCACTGCAATTAAATCGACCCTGCTACCTACTGTATACAAACAGTTTAGATTCATTTTAACTAATGGCCTATTTTATACAGGGTATATGTCCTTAAAATGAATTTATTGTTATCCGAAGTAGTATAAGGCTCATTCAACACATGGATCAGATTTGGATTTCTGAGAACGACCATACATCCATTTTCTTTTAAGTAAAAGTGATCTACTGTGAATCGTTGCTACTTTTGAATATTATTTATAGAATCCATGTAGATTGAATGAATGTCTTTAAATGATATATTGTATAATGTTCATGTTCGAACAAGCTATCATGTGTTGCATATTTAGATAATGGAGAGTGCTACTCGTTTTACATAAAGATTAAGAAATATTGTTAATATGGTATTCTAGGGTTTTTGAACTTGTGCCTGACAATAAATTTAGGCTATAAGTAGCATTCTCCATTTGGTAATATTTTGTAGGTATTAGCTGAAAATTCTAGTCTCTAACATCTTAAATTGATAAGATATTAAAGGACAATTATTTATACAATAGTATTTAAGTCTTATTCTGAAAAGAATCAGATGTATTAATGAGAAAATTAACATAATGAATCATATATTCTGATCTAAGATTTAAAGTTTATCTTTTAATCTCATATTTAAAGGCAATAAGTATAATAAATGTTATAAAACTTCTTGTTCTCTAATCTAAAGGCATAACATTCTTACTTTTAATGGTCTCAAGCGTATTGGATAATTTTCATTATCAAATGAATATGCAAGGTTAATTTCTTTAATGACAGTAAGTCGGACTGGGGGATTCCTTCTTAACTGAAGGAACCTCCACATCGGAAGAGTGCAAAACACCATCTTTGGATTGTTTCTAGCAATCGGTTCATGAAGAATGTATGCTAATAAATCCATTACTGCTGGTTATTATTAACAACGAATCTATTTGAGATAATCATTGGATAATTATTGCAAAAATGGTCGCTGCTTTGATAGAGGAGCCAATTATGTTTACGGGAATATTTTTAAAAACTTTCTGTTGACTAATGTACAAAAAAAACATGTTTCCAAAGATTTACTAGATGTAGAGCAATAGCTTTTTTGGGCTAATATTATTGATAATAATAATTGAAAAACATTATTTTGGTCCAGGTTTAGTTGCTAATTAAATGTCAGGTTGACTTTTTCACACTTTCCGCAACCTTCTGAAGCAATTAGGCTACGCGCTGACTAATGACTTTTTGTTTCCCTGACATTTTGTCATTGTGATGCGGTGTCACTTGATGTCACCATATCTGTTCTCATTGGCATCAAATTGTCATTGTAAATGCTAGTATAAGTGATGAATTTCGAAGATATCCCAATAATCTGCGCTCTTGAAATATGAAAAAATGAAACGTAAAAACGACACTGTGTTACATCACCCTCTTGTCACCGACATCCTAAATTTTTTGTACCGTGATGTCTCGTCACCCCAGTGCGGGTGTTACCATGGAGGTGCGCTCACTAGGCAACTTTTTGTCACGTACTTACTACATGTGAATTTTGTGAATTTTTGGTGTATTGAAAATAACTAGGTTATTTTTGTGAATGATGGCTTCAACAATACAGCAAGAAGACATAGATAATGAAATACTGATTGAAAGTCCTTATAGACATTCGAAAATAATTAAAAAATTTGATATTATGTTGACGCCGCATCACGATGACAAAAAGTCTCTAGTCAGCGCCTAGCCTTAGTCATATAAAAAGGGTGACAATTCAAAATAAATCATTTAAAAAATAAATTGGAAACCTGAGTGAAAATTCTAAATAAAATGTAACTAATATCTATCAATCTGAAAAGACTTCTTTGGCAATTCTTTGAAATTATGTGGAGAAACAGGAACAATGTATTGCTTAAACAATATTTGAAAGTAGTTTTTCTTAAATTTATATTTGCTAAATATGTTGCTGGGTTAAAATGCATATTTATTTTACATGGATGTAAGTGAGAATTTCCTCTCGAAAAGGATTACGTAAATTATGAAAATGAAAAATAGAAAATATATATCTTCTACCCAAAACTTGAAAAGTTAACAGTTCTGAACATGAACTGAAATAGATTTTTGTATTTATCTGAGTCATCCATTTACCTTAAAGTTTTAAACACAAGATGTCCTGATTAACTGATCATGATTAAATATGAGATTAGAATAATTAAATGCTTAGATTTGAAGTCAACGTTAGTATAAGATCAGACTACTACTCTATGTATTTATTATACATATACATGCTTGCCACACAACTTTTAAACTCCTTAAATTAATACCCAAATTTTTCAAATTTGGACACAGTTAAAAAAAAATAATGTCAAAGTGGTAGTGTCTGGTGTGACTTTAATCAAGTTGCTCTAAATTGGAACCAAATTCAACCTTATAAACTAGCTTGTACGGCTGTAATGGAACTAAATATTTGGTAAGGTTTCATTTCTTTTTGCCAGAATCTGATATCAATACTAATGTTTATAGTTGTCAGTTTTCACTTAAATAACGTTTGCTCGGTTTTTTTTACCAGAGCTTAACGGTGACCAGTCCACTTGATGAAAGCTCTATGCATACTTGATATGAATCATTACAACAATACATAATAATATATAAAATTGATAGAGGTAACATATAATGAATCTATTCCTCTTCTCATATTCATTGACTAATTTTGCTTGGGTACCATCTTCTGTAGTTCATCCACCGATTGCATCATGATTGAGGTCTGTTATGAATGTGCGTGAACTTTCCTTTCTCTCAAGGGGAACTCGACTAAAAATCTAGATTTCTGTAATTGTTTATTTGTGACATATTCATATTTACTTACTCTTTATTGGGTCTTGTCGCATGTGCACAAATATTTTAAAAATTAAAAAACTAAAATAAAGTTAAATAACAATAGAAAATGGGAACAGGCTGTGTTAATGTTTCAGAAAAAAAAAATTGATTTCTGATGTCAAAACCTTGAAGTCTTTTCAGTATGCTAAACAACATTTATGTATTTCCATAGGCACGCGATATATTGAATTTTATTTATTTTATTTTGACTTATTTCGTATCTCAGGATAGACAACCGATGAGTGCAAAAATTTATGAAATACTTTGATACACATTTACCCTCATTTAATAAAATGATAGCGGATTCCTTAAGTTTCCCTTTTACTACCTTTGAATTTTTTTTCCAAAGTCTTTACCGAGTTCCATTGGATCACATGATCGTTTATGTTCTAAAAATGTTTCCAAGTTTTAAAAAAATATGGATTTTTGTTATATATTTTATCTCAGAATTTTAAACAAGTTTTTCCTCTTTATAATGTGAATATATGTTCCTTTAACAACAAAATAACCTTCCTAGAAAGTTATGGTCGAAAACCAAAGTACTACATGCCCTTAATTGTAGATTAATTTGACATTTTCTGCTAATTTGAGTTTCTACCGCATCTCTGACTTATTGTATCATCATTAAGAGATCTTACTTATTTTTGATAGTTTACTATACGTTTCTCAGAAAAAAATATGCACATTAATACTAAATTTCCATCAGAATAATTTCAATAGGAATTTAAGAACGAGGAAACATGATTTTACATGAAAGAGACGTTTATCTTGAGGTATGACTAATCTGACGGGACGACATATGCCGGAAGTTTCTTTTATCGTGATTTATGTTCAATACAATTATTTAACTCACACAAAGTTCTTGTAATAATCAGTTTCCAAAAAAAGCCACCTAGCCCCCGCATCAGTATACATCAGTTATCAAATAAGTTATGAAGAATCGTGAATAGCCTTTCTGTACAAAAAATCTTTCAGACAGGTCTTATATGAAAATAAACCACTAAATATGACTCAAAATTTAAAAAAATATTTATGGTATTCCTTGTGTGTGTGTGTGGAAAACATATACGTGAGTCATCTAGAAAAATTTGTGGATACAGCAATCATGTGGTCATATTTATAAGTATATATATATATATATTTTTAATGGCATTGGACCTAATCCATTAGCCAGTATAAGTATATTAATATATTAAAAATATGTTGTCCAATGTCATATTAATAAAATATCATGAGGCGCAGAGCTTGGCGTTAAAAATATTTTATAATGTATATAATGTATATAATAAAATGTCATTTGAACATTATATAAATTGTTACGCAAAATGATTCAAATATTTCTTGAACTATCAAGATGGCTGGAATTTGAAAAAAATTGAGATAAGGGGGAGGGGGTGGGGGCTATAGGGTATGTCCCGCAGGTTCTGACATTTTTTATGAGTAGCAGTCCTCTTTCTGGGCTTCTTTGTCTAACAAAATTTGTGAAATGTGTCTGTAAGCACACTGCGGCATTTTTAACCCCAAGTTATAAATTAAAATCAGTAAAAGAAGGTATTAAACTCAAATCTATTAAACAGTGCATACACTAGGATGATACAAATAATTAGATGGATAATTTATTGTGTGCATTATCCAGTGGCTCTTAAATAAGACTAAAATATAAAAATACATACGATGACGATGAGACATTAATACATCGGAAGCTAGTATACATAAAAAAAAGACTACATATTGAACTAGATTAGGACTAAGAGACAGCTATAAATATATACAGTACTTTTGCTAACATATAAAAAATAAAAATATTTAAATATATTATTCGCCATATTATCTATAAATAATTGCCACTTTATAAGAATGGAATAGAACATTAAAAACAAACTCAATTGCAAGAAACAGTTGCCGACTATGGTAAGTGCGATAGTGTCAATCTACCAAGAAAGATCCAATCATGCGATGAATTTACAGACGCATGTATTTATACATGGGTTAAGGAGCAGACATTTTCAAAGTTTTTAATCGTATACATAGAATGAAAGTAAATATATAATTTTAAGTTACAATAGTATTTTACAAATATTTCTTCAATAGTGAAAACTATTGTAAAATATTTAATGTTGTAAGGATTTATACCAAAAAGTGTTTTTCATGCGTCCCTTATAAAAGGCGGCAATCATTTTTAGGAAATGTTGAAAATATTCTATTTATGTTCTTGATGAACAACCATTTCCTGAAGTCTGTACTAAATTTTAAGAGACACAATGAGTGAGTAGACTACTAAACGATTAATCTCTCTTCTAGTTTTTATAAAACTGCACTTTGGCATTATTTTTTTCGAAAGTTTTAAATTGTAACTTTCCGACTCAAATGGTTGTTTATTTCAATGCAAAACATCAATTGAAATTGATGGAGAATAAATTGAAAGTTTACGTTTTGATAAAGTTTAATTGTATTTCCTAGATACTGTATCCAAATTTGAAGAAACATTTCAAAGTTCTCTATTTTGGATGCTATTGCCATTTTTACTATTCTCACTCTCTTTACAGCCACAAACACATACAATTTTGTACTCTACATAGAGCTTCCATTCACTTTTAGATGAGGTAAAGATTTCAGTAGATTTTTGAAATGTTTATGATATAAGATTATATTCGCTAATATTGCAATAAAGAAATACCACTTTTTCCTAGTATTTATTTTAGTAAACTATACTTTAGTACTTTAATGTTTTGAAAGACACTTGCCAATACGAGGACATATTAGTGAAAAAGAATTGTGATATTTTGTAAAATGGTACCGAATTAATAAGTATAACATGTACTATATTATATTTGTACTGTTGTATGATATTGTGTAGATATTTTTAGATAGCAAGTTAAGGAAGAAGAACTCTATGATATGATATGGTATTGAAGAATGATAATACTTCTGAAGAACTACCTTGCAAGTTACCAGGATTGTTCCTTGTGATAAAAAATAGTGATATTTACTTATGTGTGATAAATCTTTAAAAATGTGTAGAAAAAAATAAAAATATTGTGCACAGATTTGTATTTTATTTACACCAGGGACTGCATGAGAACAAAATTTGTTCCTGAGAACAATGAAATGAAAACACAATTCTATCGAAATGCATAAAGAACGATAAAGCGGGAACGAAACATTTTAAAAACTAAATGAGAATACCAATATTTTTAAATCTCCAGCTACTTGAGGTCACTCTTAAAGTTGTGGTTGACTTTTAGGTAATTATCCCTAGGGTGTTGATAATTATGATATAATTTTGATAGTTTCTGAAAATATGTTGCTTGGTAATAGTCTAATGCAGTATGCAGAGGGGAATTACCTAAAGATAACATTCTTGAGGAAGTTGTGATAAAACTATGAGTTATTTATCAACACTTGAGGGACATTAGAAAGTTTTTTGCAAGCTGTGAACGTGACATTGTCTAAAAATTCTTTTATTAAAATCTCGTGAGTCGTGGTCAAATTTTTGTGATTGCTTCGCCATTATTATGCCCTAAAATAAGAGTTACTGGCCACTCAAATATTATGTAAGAGTAAGCATAAAATTGACATTTTTCTGACCCTCCCTTTGTATGTACGCATGCGTAAGAATGTAACGACCCCCCTTCCTTATATTACACACGTTATTCATTACCTTCCCCCAATTTTATTCATAGAAATATAATTAACGTAATGACCAGGGACCAGGGCTGGCGAAACGTGTTCAGTCCAGGTTCAGGTTGTCCTGTGATTATTCATTATGTTTAGCGATTATTTAAAATAACAAGCTAACAGTGTAGATTAAGTAGTTTATCTATCATTTATTGTTTAGTCTTACTACTACTTAACTGCAATTTTGCAATTTCTTTATGTGAATAGTGCAAAAACTGAGGTTCGTTCAGAATTGCTAGGAAAGAATTCATTCATAAGTATTTCTAAGTTGAGCTTATCAACTGTATCAGAGTAAGAGTGTAAGATGGTTATACGATTCAGTTGATTTTGTAACATCGTCAAACGCAAGTAATTTTTGACCTGAATGCGTATTAGATATGTAGTACTACTAACTGTACCCATCTCTTCCGCCAGCCCTGGTAATGACAATTTTCAAGAACTATGTTTATAAGCATATTACTTTAGCATAAAATAATTACGTAAATAGTAAGTAACCAAATTTAATATAAAGATAATATTTAAGCGAAATATTAATTTAAAAAAAATCTTGTGTAAGATTTTAAATCTGCCTCCTCTCCCCGGTATGTAAGCAAGCATTTTCCGTACCCCTCCCCTCCTCTTTAGTGCTTATGTAACACTTGAATGACTCCTATTTAGCATTTCTGAGTTACAAGGAATTTTGATTGAGTTATGATGTCAATAGTTAACTTCTTTGGTTTTTGACATACAGACTCCACTTTTTTCTATCTGTAGAGGCCAAAGAGGATTGATGTCTCGGAAGATTTTTTCAACATCAGACTGTTTCCGAATTATAGGGACTTGAGGTCAGTCACTTTTTTATCACGGTCTTGTTTTCTAAGATGGAGTTGGGAAACTTTCTTTCATCAATAGATTTTTCCATTTTTTTTTTTTGGAATCCCTATACAAAAATTAGGAAAATTTCCAGTAAATTCCCAGCCAGCTAAATTATTGTAAATTATATGTCAAAAGCCCACATTGACGTGTGACCCCTCTGCTAAAAATTTTACAAAGGGTCAAACGTCAGAAAAAATAGTTTTACCTGAATATCATACATACCATCTGTTAGTTCTATGATAAAAATAATTTGTATCTTATAAAATTATCAAATAGAAGGTTCTGTAAATGTCAAAAATACCTACACTAGTTTCCATTTATGGATTCATTTTCATTTTGTTATGTATTATGGAGATATCATTTGAAATGGAATTATTTAAATATATTTTCTGGACAATTCTGTCTGTCAAATATAAGGAAATCTCCATGGACTGAGATGCATGTTGTGATACTTGTCGTTTTGGCTTAAATTTGAATATCATTTCTTGAGGATTTTGAATAAATTTGAGGGAGTGAGAGAAAAAAAATCTTATTTTTGAATTTACAAGCTACTACTGTACACCATTTTTCTTTTTCTCTAATATAAATAAGAGAATAAGATGCAAGCTTCTACTGCGCATGCCTTTCTATAAGCCACGTTCTTTTCTGTAGGTAGCTGTCTTTATTTTTTCCATAAATGGTTATCATTTTTTTGATATGCTGCTGCTTTGAGATGATGACAATGATCATGGACTTCTTTCGATGAACACGTGCCATCTTTTTCTATTTTTGTTATTGTTCCTGATTTTCTGTTAGCACTATTTCATTCTTGTAGTTTTGTTTTTTACTATTCTTTAATTTTGTGCTTAAGATAATCTGTTCTGTTCTGTTCTGAAAGAACGAAATTTCTGCTCTCATTATGTTTTGTTCTAAAAAAAAGACTGAAACCAAAACAAAATTCTGTTGTCAGTCCTTGAAGTCCTAAGCATGAAATATTTGGTTTGTGGAACTGCAAGTAGGAAATATCAATCAATCAATCAATCAATCAAATAATCTTTATTCCAAGGTAAAGTGTATAAACAACAATAAAATGAAATAGACGTCAAAACAACTGAGATTCATGTAAAAAAAAATATATATACATACATATACCCAAAAATACCCACATAAAGATTTCTCTATTGTAACAGCTGTGTACCTAATAACTAAAAAATAATCAAAATATTACAAACATGTACATGGAGACTAATTAGGAGTAATATATTTATATATGTATATTTATCTATTTATCTATTTGCAGATATGAATATTATTCTCTATAACTGAAATATTCATATATATTATACGGTTCCATTTCAATTAAGAGCTTATGTATTTTTTTCTTAAATCCTTGTAGTGTATTTGTTTGCTTAATGTGTAGCGGAAGATTGTTGAAAAATTTAATGCAACTATAATGTGCACCCTTTTCTGTGACTGTAAGGCGATGCTGAGGATAAATGTAATCTACAGTTCGTGTGTTGTGTTGATGATGGGATACGCAGCCTTTGAATGTGGTATCTTTATTTTTAAAGAAAAATATTAGACACTCCTGAATGTAAATACCATAAAATGTTAACATATTGTTTGCTCTGAATTTATTTATTTATTTATTTATTTAGTTTCACAATCTACAGATTAATATCCATTTACAGATTGCACCTACACTTAATCTACACTTAAACTAGTTACTAATTACTATAATTTTACATACACATATTTTTCGTACATATATCATTAAGATAACTATCAGAACAAAATGTACACTATGTTAACAATAATATTGAAAGGATGAACACACTAATATTTATAAGCCTAATTTAACATATGAGGAATAAAAAAAATAATAATAATAATAAATAAATTTGAACGAAAAATTTATGCAACAGGAAGGTTATCACATATGTGTTTTTTAATATTTAATTTAAATCTATAAAATGAATCACTAAAAATATCACAGCAATCTTGGTGTAAATTAAAATTAGTACACATCATATTAATTGGAGAATTGGCAAGATAATTCTGTTTTGGAGTGTTAATTAGAAATGTTTTATAAAAACGAGTTTTTTGCACCGGTACACAAAATTTAAGTGAACCCAATAACCATTCATCAGGTGATTTTGAATTGACAACTTTATATAGATAACAGATACTGTATAAGACACGTCTATTAGCTAAAGAAAGAAGGTTGTATTGCTTTAGATTGGGCAGATAATCACTATTACTGGGATAGTGTCCTGTTAGTATGAACCCACAGTGTTTAATAAATTTTTTTTGGATGTTTTCTATTGCTTGAATATATTTAATATAGTAGGGATTCCAAATTATACTGCAATATTCAATTTTTGACCTAACAAAACTGTTATAAAGTATTAATAATGTTCTCTTATTTGTAAATTTTTTAGCATTTCTCAATACGAACCCAAGGTTTCGATAAGATTTATTGACTATGTCATCTATATGAGCGGCAAAACACAATTTAGTATCAAATTTAACCCCTAAGTCAGTGATGTCAGTCACACGAGTCAATATTTCATTGTTCACTGTGTAATCGTATGATATTGGATTTTTTTTGTAAGCATATGTCATAGTTTTACATTTGCCAATGTTGAAAGGAAGCTTATAAGTGATTGACCATTGATATAATTTATCCAAATTTAATTGGAGTTTTATGCAGTCCTCAGTGGACGATACTTCTTTATATAATTTAATGTCATCTGCAAATAAGAGAATGTTGCATTCATTTATGCAGTCAGCTATATCATTGATGAACATTAAGAAAAGCAAGGGACCTAAATTCGATCCCTGCGGAACTCCAGAAGTCGCAATGTACTCTTTAGATTTGTAGTTATTAATTAGGACATACTGCCTACGATTGCCCAGATATGAAGCCATTAGTTTTACAAGTGCTGAAGATATAGAGAAATTACTTAATTTGGACAATATCACTTGATGATCCACTTTATCGAAAGCCTTCGCAAAGTCAGTATATATAACATCTATCTGGCTGTTTCTTGATAATGCTTCCGAGGTATTTTGTACAAAGCTAGTTAGATTACCACACGTTGATTTGAAACGCTGGAATCCATACTGATAAGGGGTAATTTTGTTTTTGACTGCGTTGTACATATATTTATGAAGTATAGACTCGAATATTTTAGATATGTTAGTTAGAATAGCAATAGGTCGATAATTACAAATTTCATTTTTTGAACCTGATTTATAAACAGGACTTATTCTTGATTTACCTCTACAAGTTTCCACAAAACCGAGCTTAAACATAATCCTTAACACTCTTTTCTGTATAATGAAAATTCTGTTAACATTGCTTGCATTTCCATAGAAAATTACTCCATAGCGCATACACGATTCAAAGTTTGCATAATAAACTGTTTTTAATGTTTGGGGGTTTACGTACCTCGATATGACTCTAATACTATGAGAAGCTTTACCTATTTTTTTGCATACATTGTTTACATTTTCTTGCCATGAAAGAGTGTCATCTATATACATACCCAGAAATTTAGTATTATCATTCAATGATAATTTGGAGTCGTTAATTGTTATTTTATTTGAGCGGTCATAGCCTGTGTGACATGGTACGAACAAGACTGCGTTTGTTTTCTCACGATTTAATATTAACTTGTTGGCTTGAAAGTAATTTTCTGCATCTAACATTAATTTATTGGAATGAGTTATTATACATGGCAGTGTTTGAGCAAATATTAGAAAATTTGTATCATCTGCATAGTTTGTCATACAGCAATTTATAGAATTTATACTTTTGGCTAAGCTGTTTATATAAATAATAAAAAGAATCGGTCCCATTATAATAAATATATATAATATAAATAAACAGGAGTATACAGTTTGAGTCAAAGTAATTCTAGAAATAGGTATTCTTTTTTTCTAATAAGTTGCCTTTCCTTCAGAGATTCTCACCTTTAAAGATAAATATTGAAAATTTATTGCTTGTAATAAAGTTTTGCAACATCGTCGAGCACAACTAAGACAGAAAAGCTTCTTAGGTGGGTAGTGCTACCAACCATACCCACCTCTTCCACCAGCCCGGGTAATGACAATTTTCAAGAACTGTACTTATTTAAAAGCAGTGAAAACTTTGGCATAAAATATATAAGTAGTAAATAAACAAATTTAATATAAAAATAATTTTTAAGTAAAATATAAATTAAAAAAAATCTTATGTAAAGTTTAAAATTTACCTCCCCTTCCCGGTATGTAAGTAACCGTAAGCATTTTTCGTACCCCTCCCCTTCTCTTTATTGCTTATGTAATGCTTGCATAACTCGTAGCATTTCTGAGTTACAAGGAATTTTGATTGAGGTTGATGTCAATAATTATCTTTGGTTTTTGACATACAGACTTTGGACTTTTTTCTATCTGTAGAGGCCAAGGAGGATTGAGGTCTCCGAAGATTTTTTCAATATCAAACCGTTTCCGAATTATAGGGATTTGCTTTTTATCACAGTGACATCACTAGCTCACTGTCTTGTTTTCTAAGATGGAGTTGGCAAACTCCTTTCCATCGGTAGATTTTTTCATTTTTTTTTGGAATTCCTATACAAAATTTGGGAAATTCCCAGCCAGCTAAATTTTTGTAAACAATATGTCAAAAGCCCACATTGATGTGACCCCTGCTAATAATTTTACAAAGGGTCAAACGTCAGAAAAAATTGTTTTACGTGAATATCTCATAATCTGTTTTAGTTCTATAAATATTTAAAAAATTTTGTATGTATAATTGTATCTTATAAAACTAGCTACAAAAAAGGTTCTGTAAATGTCAAAAATACACAGTATCTACTCTATTTTTACATTTATGGGGTCATTTTAATTATAGTATTACAATATATAAAGATTAAATTGTATTTTTTGGACAACTCTGTCTATCAAATATACGGGAAATTCCATGATCTGAGAGGCGTATTGTGATACTTGTCATTTTGGCTTAAATTTGAAGATCATTTCTCGAGAATTTTGAACAAATTTGAGGGAGTGACAAGAAAAATCTTGTTTCAATTTTCAGCTACTACATTTTGATTTTTCTTCCTAGCATGTTTGGTTTTCGAGCAATTCAATTTTTTCCATAGGCCGCGCGCAAAAAATTTCAAATAAACAAAAATTCGTGCGCATTAAAACAAATTTTGCAATTTTTTTCAATATCGATTTTTTTGGAAAACCATGGTATATACAAGAAAATTATAAGAGGACTTTTTAGGCAATTAGTCAAGCTTTCTTTTTTATGATGGGCAATTTTTTTATATCTTCAACGGTTAACGAGTTATCAGTAAAATAGAGTTTTTTTTTCAGCGAATGGGTGGTTTTTTGGGGGGTTGCGCGGTACCCCTAGAACTGACTTTTGTGGTTTTGTGATGTGCAGTCCCTTCACTAACAGTTACTGAAGGAAAATCTCAGATAAGATTTTTTGTTATGAAAATCTTTATAATTATTGGACTATTATATAACTTATCACATTTTATTATGACAAAAGTAAACAGTAAATACAACACAAATCTACTTATTGTTTGTTGTATTATAAACGTGAACGTACACCCTGACGTATCATAAAAATTAATTCTGTTGATTTCTGTTTAGTGTCGAAGTAATGCGGCTATGTTTTTTTTCCTTCTTCAATTCTTTGGGACTTCCTGCCACATGTATGTTTTCTTTTTAAGCGGTGCTCAGGGAATCTACAAAATATCACAATTAACCAGTATATTACTGGTAAATAACCTCTACGCCTGTGACTTTTACGTCAAAGGATCAGTTAAAGGTTGCTTTTTTCAAATAAACAACACAAATAAGTATAAAAGCTTGAAATTAAATATTTCGCTGACGTTTCGGAAATCTATTCTGTTTCCTTTTTCAAGGCTTTTTTTGAAAAATCTTTTTTGCTGTGTATGATAAATACACAGCTCTAAGAATGTTTGTTATATTCAATATCCATAGATACTTACTATTTACATAGAACTGTTGATACAGAGTTTTTTTAGTTTTTATACAATATTAAGTTTGTGTAGTTCTTCTTTCAACATTGGAAGAACTACACAAACTTAATATTGTATAAAAACTAAAAAAACTGTTAACTGTATCAACAGTTCTATGTAAATAGTAAGTATCTATATGGATATTGAATATAACAAACATTCTTAGAGCTGTGTATTTATTATACACAGCAAAAAAGATTTTTCAAAAAAAGCCTTGAAAAAGGAAACAGAATAGATTTCCGAAACGTCGGTGAAATATTTAATTTCAAGTTTTTATACTTATTTGTGTTGTTTATTTAAAAAAAAACAACCTTTAACTGATCCTTTGACGTAAAAGTCACAGGCGTAGAGGTTATTTACCAGTAATATACTGGTTAATTGTGATATTTTGTAGATTCCCCGGGCACCGCTTAAAAAGCAAACATACATGTGGCAGGAAGTCCCAAAGAACTGAAGAAGGAAAAAAAAATTAAGATAATGCCACAAATAACATTTGCACAATATTCATGGCTATGTTAATGTTAATAAATATTTCCGGCAGGTAATAGTATATTACATAGGGTGGAAAGTATTTCATTGTTGTCGAAAGATGAGATAGTTGACTGATGCTCGAAGCGCCGAGGTCAACTAATTCTCGAGACAGCAATGAAACTTTTCACCAAGGTTTGTATACTATTTTATTCACAATCATCCTCCTTAATGAAGAAAAAGCCAAATAAATCGTTTAAAATTCTTATGTCAAGGGACAAATGTCAAAGTGACGTCCCGTCGTTTTTAATATTCAGGTTGGAAAGTGGCTACTTTCCAACCCGAGATGTTTGTTTACTTCCGAAAATTGCTATGGTAATGTATGACTTTACTGATGATTGGCAATAAAATCAATTTTTTTAGAATAACATTTAAGTAATGTAAAAATGTCACTTCAAATGTCAACGTATCAATATTAAAGTTTCGAAGTTAAAAGTATTAGGGGATACCGAAATTTTCATATAATGCCCTCATAGAAAATTTAATTTTGAACACTTGCTTCCTTTTTCACTTTTCGATTTGATGCACCGTTTCAAAGTTAATGGTGGATTTTTGTTAAAAAACGCCGAAATTCGCATATAGATGTATACTATTGTATACCGGGTGAGTCACGAATTGCGCTCGCCCCGATATTTCCTAAAACATTTGGAATAGAAAATTGAAATTTGGAGGCCTTATTACACGACTAAAATGCCATATTTTCAATAAAAAATCAAGTTTGGTGCACATCCGGTTTGACCGGAAATGCCCACAACTTTCGATTATTAAATGGAACACCCTATATATTTTTACATTTTTGGAATCTAGAGGAAATTTTGAATACAATACGTCCATTTTGGTCACTTTTTGATAAACATTAAAATTTTTATTAAAAAATCTATTTCTGAATCCAGAGTGCTGTGGTGCCCAAAATATATTTTAGTTTGTGTGCTACGTTACTATAAAAATAAAAAGAGCAATATGATTGCATTACTTAATTTTCTAGAGGCGTTTAAAATTTCTAAATGTGATTTTTACCCACTAACTCGGTTTTTTAAATGTAGTCCAGTAAGTGAGGGATTTTATCTACAAAAATTATTAACAGCAAACCGAGGTATGCAAAAAATCGGAAATTTTCCGTAGAATTCAATGAACTATTTTTAAAACAAATGACGAACTTGCGTCCTCTTCAAAATGGCGGCCAAAGTTTGCGAAAAACAGTTTTTTGCGTTGAAAAAGAAAAGTTGGCGTCGCACAAAAAAAAGTTTAACAGCACAATTGTGTAACTTTTTAATACAGATCGAGCCCGCCTAGTCCGATCTCCGAAAATTGCAAAATTAATTAGTTATTGCAAAAAAGACGTTAAAAATCGCATTTTTTTTAAATAACTGTATCTCCGTGAAGAGAAAATATTCTTTAACGAAACTTGGTGAAAGCGTAGTCCAAGATATGTCGTATAAGAACATTTTTACAGATTTGCAAAATATTGCAAATTTCTTGCAAAAATCGATTTTTTCGACAAAACGCGATTTTTTCAATGTCCAATAGCTCATACAGGCCATCATATTTCTATACCGCACCGGTGCGAAAAGTTTCTCTAACAGTTGCGCTAACCTGTGCAATTATTGCGCATATCACGAAACGATCCCTAATATGCAAAAAATCGGTCAAAAATCGATAATTTTTTTTACCCCAAAAAAAAAAATTGAATATTTTTGAGATTTTAAATTATATTGCAATGTCGTTATTGCCAATAGATAGCTGGCATTTTTCTACAAATTTCCAAAAAAAATAATTGCTCTCCGGCCTTCTGAAGCCGAGATAATTTTTTTTAAGAAATTCTAGTGGAGCCATTTTTTTAAGTAAAGGGCTGAAAACGGATAAAAGAACACGTTACAAAAGAACAATCAATTTGGAAAATAGAACAACAATAATTAATACCTAAATTAAAACAAAAGAAAATGCAACTTAAAAGATAAACAAATAAGGAAATTGGACCGTAGTCTCGAACTTAAGCAAGAAAAATTACTTTGTTAAAGGAAAAAATCATTTACACTCAAATTCAAACTGATTGCCAGAAGGGCCAAAAAATACAATAGCCTTAACTAGCATGAAGTTAATTATTTCTTTATAAACTAGTGCAGAAACGCCAGTTGCCAGTGACAATATGAACGAGGTAACGTTTAATTTGAGAAATCTGATGACATGAAGTTAAATTTTATAACAGAAGCTCAAAAATGCAAATATCTATACTCGGGAATACTAAAATTATCACGATAAAAGTAGGCCGATGTCACACCACCAGTAGCTGATCGGAAAGTGTCTTTCTTTCCGGACGGGATTATCCTTGTCAATTTTTAGTTAGTGGTCCTTATCCACCCCAAAGCAATCTAGATCAATGAATGAAAGTCCGCCTCTTTTTAGAGGCATCAAGTCATCCGGAAAGTTGCGTCCTCTATAGTAGAAATTATGTACCGACATAGTACTCGCCTGGCAAGTGGCGTTCTCTTTAGTAACTGTGGCCAAATTGGCTTCCCTTCAGTATAACACGTCCACTTAAACAACTTAAAATATTCTACATCTAAGCTAGCTAATTATACCTATTATTAAAAAACCTATTTGTTTTACGAGTGGACTTAGAAAAGGAAAAAGCAACTAGTTCCTACCTAATGTGCAGTTTGGGGAATTCTTGTAATCAATTACCCCTTTTATGATTTGATTATTTTACACATTCACCTCATTTAATTACCCGCGCGTTTGTTACATTTCTAATAAAAAGCAATTTGACGATGACATCGATCGTAACGGATTTTTATCAGTTTATGAGGGGTATTTTACTGGTAATAAAATATTTCCGACTTAGCAAATTTACTACAGATTACTTCATAGCTATGGCTGAAAAAATCTAATAGTACATCGCCCGCCTCGATAACATTTTGGGGTTTGTCAAATATCATCCCAAACTATCTACGAAATCGTGCTGTTGTATGGCAAGTAATTTTAATTCCTTTACGCTTTATTACATTTGTTACATTACCAAAGAAACATCAAAATTGTATTAGGTCTCATTTATGTATTCGAATTGTTTTTGTAGAATACGTTGCATTAATATTTTTTTTCTTTTGCTTTTTAATAGGAGACTCGTCTTCATTACCACTACTACTGTCACGGTAAACGTCATGTAATATTATTTCCGCATTATCGTCATCACAATCATCATTATCGTTATCATCATTTGAAAATTCATCTCTTTCTAGCTCAGTCTCTGTAATATTTGGCTCGTCTATTTCTTCGTCGATATCATCAGCGACGACTCTGTTCTCCTCAATATTTGAGCAAATTTCATCGTCACACGTTGAACACACATTTGAACATTTTATGCCGTGTTTTCGGCAGCTGCAGGCGTACGCCACAGCATCGAGCTCCGAGTTTCATTGAATTTGCAATGTTCAGCAACGGCCGATCAAGTTGCGAAGATTTTTTATTGAAAATATAAGTATTGTACAATAACCACTGCAAATTTCAGCCCTTTACCTTAAAAAATGGCGCCACAAGAATTTCTTAAAAAAAAAAATATCTCGGCTCCAGAGTCCGAGGGCAATTTTTTGTTTTTTTGTAAATTTGTAGAAAAATGCCAGCTATCCATTGGCAATAATGGTGTTCCAATATAATTTAAAATGTCAAAAATATTCAAAGTTTTTTGGGGTAAAAAAAATTATCGATTTTTTGACCGATTTTTCGCATATTAGGGATCGCTTCGTTATATGCGCAATAACTACACAGGTTAGCGCAACTGTTGAAGAAACTTTTCCGACCGGTCCGATATAAAAATGTTGAAGCAGAATATGCCTAAACTTGTGGGTTTTTAGAGCCAGAAATTAACAGATGTCAAATATAAATTATTTTATTTTTTATTCAACAACACTTTCATAGTTACGGAGCTAGTACAATCACAACAAATAACTAATATATAAAAACAATGCAAACAACAAATAAATAAGTAAACAAATCTTCGTTTCCAACACTCCCCCTATTTGTTTACTGATTTAAAGGTACACAAAGTGAACTTCTATTTCTGATGAATTGTTCCTTTGGTAAAGCCTTCGTGAGAATATCAGCAAGTTGTTTTTTAGATTCAACATAGACAGTTTCAATGAAACCCTTTTCTACTTGGTCACGTATATAATGGTATTTTATATCAATGTGTTTGGTCCTCTTATGGTGTTCTTGACTCTTGACTAACCGAATGGCACTTTGATTATCTACGAATAGCTTGGTAGGTTCGCATACATCTACATTAAGCTCCTGAAGTAATGTTCTCAACCAAATAACCTCTCTGGCTGCTTCTGAACCTGCCACGTATTCTGACTCTGTAGTAGAACGGGAAACGCACTTTTGAGACTGTGACGACCATGTAACCGGTGCCCCAGCTAACATAGTCAAATAACCAGTTGTTGACTTTCTAGAATCAATATCGTTTGCAAAGTCAGCATCGGAATATGCAACAAAATTTAAATCAGTTCCACAATACTTTATTCCATAGTTCTGGGTTCCTTTTAAATACTTGAATATCCTTTTTACTGCTATCCAATGCTCCAAAGCTGGACTACAAAGGTATTTACTCACTTCAGACACAGCGAACATGATATCTGGGCGTGTGACGACAGCGAGAAACATTAAACTTCCTACAGCTTCTCTATAGGGCACACTAAGCATCCTACTATCTCTTGTAGATGCTTGGTTTGCATGAAGCACAACATTTGGATCGGCAGGAATTGCTTTGATGTTACAATTTACCATGTTAAATTTCTCCAAAATTTTGGCAACATACCCTTGCTGGCCCAAAAATATACTTCTTTGTTCTCTATTGCGACTGATTTCCAATCCAACATAACATTCTGCAGCACAAATGGTTATCTCGAATATTTTTCCAAGTTCTGTCAAAAATATGTCCATAACCTTTTTAGATTTACACATAATTAGACCATCATCAACGTACAATGCCAGGAATAGTTCATAATTTTCAAAGAGTGCATAAAAAATGCATTTTTCAGCATCTAACTGCTTGAAGCTGTATGAACTAAGAAACTCCACAAACTTCTTATTCCAACATCTCGGAGACTGCTTCAAACCATATAGGCTTTTGTTGAGTTTGCATACCAGAGTACAACCTTTTGTATTAAAGCCTTCCGGCTGCTTCATAAAGATTTCTTCTTGTAAATCTCCGTTCAAGAAAGCCGTCTTTACGTCAAACTGACAAATTTCTAAATCACTGACAGTTGCAATTGATAATAACGTTCTAACGGAATCATACCTTACAACTGGTGAAAATGTTTCAAAATAGTCTATGCCAGATTTTTTACTATAACCTTTTGCACAAAGTCTGGCCTTATATCTTTCAATTTTACCATCCGCTTTATATTTTATTTTAAACACCCATCTGCACCCAATTGCTTTGCGATCCGCTGGTAAAACTTGTAGTGACCACGTCTCATTTTTCATCAGCGACTTAATCTTCCATTGCTTTCTTCCATTCTTCTTTTTCTTCACTTTCCATAGCTTCTTCGTAGGTCTGAGGTTCACCTACTATTGCTGCACATGCTTCATACCAAATTGGTTTCTTAATATCTTTACGGTGTCTTAAATAATGGCCATTTTCTTCTGAAGCTTTATCCTTAGGCTGATTAATTTCTACTTCTATGTTTTCTGACGTTTGGTTTTCTTGATTAATTTCTACTTCTATGTTTTCTGACGTAGGCTGATTAATTTCTACTTCTATGTTTTCTGACGTTTGGTTTTCTATTCTGCCTTCTGATTTGGTGTCTACGGACTCTTCTTGTAAATTATCTTCATCTTCCATCTCAAATATAACGTTGTTTTGACATGACATATTTCTACTGTCTTTATAAATACATCCATTGAAATTAACATGTTTCACGACGACAACTTTCCTGGCAGCCAATTCATACAATCTGTAATTGGAACTGTTGCCGTCATATCCCACTAATATTTGTTTCTTGGAATTTCTCTCGAACTTATTTCTGAACTGTTTAGGCACAAGTACGAATGCTTCAGATCCAAACCTTCGTAAATGGCTAAGATTTAATTGTTTTCCTGTCCATTTTTCGTAAGGAGTAACATGCTTATCTTGTGCACACAGGCGACGATTTAATAAGTATACGGCCATATTAATTGCTTCCGCCCAAAGATTCATCGGGAGAGCAGTACTATGCAACATACTTTTGGCACTATCAACTATAGATCTCAAATCTCTCTCTGCCCTTCCATTTTGCTCTGGTGTATATGGAGCACTGGTTTCATGTATTATTCCATGTTCTTTAAAAAGATCTTTAAAATGATGGTTAACAAATTCTGTTCCATTATCACTTCGGAATATTTTTATTTTATTACCAGTTTGTCTTTCTGACATTTTCTGAAATTCCAGAAATTTTGTGAAAACGTCACTTTTATGTCTTATGAAATAAACAAAACGATATGAAGTACAATCATCCTTGAATAAAACGAAATAATTAGCTCCTCCTAATGAAGTACTTGATATTCTACCGCAGACATCGGAATGAATGTATTCACCAGGTTTTTCAGCTCGTCTATTCAAATTAGCATTAAATGATTGCTTATGTTGTTTTCCATATTGACAACCCTCACACTGAATACGTGTGACTTCTTTATTTGAGATTTTGATATCAGGTATCATTCCTTTGTCAGACATGTCTTTCAAAGTACGAAAATTAACATGACCCAACCGTTCATGCCATAGCTGAACAATACTCGTTTCTGCGGAGTTTCCTTGAATTTGTGGGATTTCAAATAACATTTTATAGCATTGATTCTCCAGCTTCCTTCCAACAGCAACTACACCATTTTTATTTCTAACTTCTATGAATCTACTATTAAATTCGACCTGCAAACCTTTGCTCGTGGCTGCTCCCACTGAAAAAAGATTTTTCTTCAACTTTGGAACGTATAAGGTTTCTACCAATGTACGAGGAACTCTTCTACCATTCACAACAGCCATTACACTAATTGAGCCAATTCCTTCAGCGGTAATAAAAGAGTTATCTCCAATTTGAACATCTTTGTTCTTTAGTGGTGTTATTTGTGAAAACCACTCTTTGTGCGACGTCATATGCTTTGATGCTGCACTATCAGCGAGCCAGATATCTTCACATCCATCAGCAACTATATTTTTCATCTCAGCACTAAGAGCTTGATTTCTGTAATTTGGATCACAGTTTTGCTTGCTGTAACCAGGTTGAAGTTTACTAAGCCTTATTCTACATTCAGATTTGAAATGCCCCTTCTTGTTACAGTAGTAGCACGTTACATCTTTTTTAGAATACTTTGTATTAGGAATAAAATTACTTTTGGTATTAGAAACAAAATTCTTTTTGTTCGAACTATGAGGATACTATTGAGTTTAACAGCAGCAAACGCAGTTGTTAGCTCGTCTGCCTGAGTAAGCCTCAATTCTTCTTTGAGAAGTCTTGTTGTAAGATTTTCAAATGTTTATTTATCTTCGTCGTATGAGTCCCATGCAGTTACGAATGATCCATACTTGTGAGGTAAACTTTCTAAAGTTTTAGCTATTTTATCTATATCGCTTACTTTTTCTTCAACATCAGCTAGAGCTTGTGACATTGACTCTATGTTGCTAATATGCTGTGCAATACTGTCGGTTTCTGACATTTTATAACTGAAAAATTTTTGTTTAATCATCACTTTGTTCGCGGAGGACCTTTGTTCGTGAATTATTTTCAGCCTTGACCACATACTGGCGGCATTATCACACGTTATTACAGTCTGCAATTGACTAAACTCCATTGACATAGATATTAACATCATCCCTTTAGCATTTAAGTTTTCCCATGATTTCTTTACGTTTTCTTCATCTGTTATTACTGGTTGTTTTGCTTTACCATTAATTAAATCCAGCAAACCCTCTGCTCTAAATATTATTTCCATCTGGTATTTCCACAGTGAAAAATTCTTCCCATCGAATTTCTGAATATTAATATTCTTGAACTTGTCCATCTTATTACCTTTAGAATACCTTTAACTGGTATGTTAAATTTGATGTGACTTGACACGAAACTAGTTTTCTTCTATTACTAGAGAACCACTGACCCTTCTTATTGTACTGGGTGTACTGGGCCCATAACCTGAAGCAGAATATGCCTAAACTTGTGGGTTTTTAGAGCCAGAAATTAACAGATGTCAAATATAAATTATTTTATTTTTTATTCAACAACACTTTCATAGTTACGGAGCTAGTACAATCACAACAAATAACTAATATATAAAAACAATGCAAACAACAAATAAATAAGTAAACAAATCTTCGTTTCCAACAAATGTGAAGACCTGTATGAGCTATTGGACATTGAAAAAATCGTCTTTTTTTCGAAAAAATCGATTTCTGCAAGAAATTTGTAATATTTTGCAAATCTGTAAAAATGTTTGTATTCGATATATCTTGGACTATGCCTTCACTGAGTTTCGTTAAAGAATATCTTTTCCTCACGGAGATACACCCACACAGCACATGGCTGTCCGAGGGACGTACTATGGCAAAGACCATTTAGGATTTGGGCTTGCCTATGGACGTCCCAATATCCCAATATGTATGCTTTTTGGCACTCATTTGGTCATCCCAATGTCACAACTTGGTACCAGATAAAGGCAATACGACGGACGTCCTGAAGGATGTCTGAAGCTCATAAGTAGGGACATACCAGGATATCCCGGGATATTTTGGGACGTCGTAAGTACTACGAAAGGGCATCCACAGGGACATTAGAGGATGTACAAAGTACACACTGAAACGTCCCAGAACATCCTAATATTATATTTTCTTATATTTCAACATATTTAGCCATCGCCAAAGAAACTACATTTTTACAAAAAGATAAACTAAAAATATTGTGTATGTATGGACCGAAGTGCTACCTACTTATATTTATACATAAGTAGGTAGCGCATAAATCCACATATATATTTTTTGTTCTTTGTAAAATTGTAGTTTCTCTGACGATGGTTAATACACTGAAACAATAGAAAATATTATATTTCTCATTTGAACTGACCAAAAAACCCAAGGAATTACTCATGCATCTAGTTACTTGATATAAACGGTCAAAAAAATAAAATCACATGTAAGACAGACTTTAAAAACAAACTCACATTTGCAATGTCAAACTACTTGGAAAAAATATAGAATAATAAAATAAGCATGTTGCACATAACTTCATAAATATTTTGTTTTTTGTCAAATTTTATTTCTGTCGAAGGTTAATATACATGAAAATGTTAGAAAATATCACAACTGACCGAACTATATAAAAAAATTACACACGAAGGCATTTGAATTATCAGTCAAGAAATTAAAAACACCTAGGGGTTATAAGAAGATAAATATATTGAATATTTAAAGACAAAACTCATTTGTAACATCAAAAGGCAAACTTCTTAGAAGAACATAAAATAACATTTTTCGAATTGAATTTTATAAAAATATATTTTTTTATCAAGTAATGTGTTATTACTTCTCTACTCTCTTCATTGCGTCGCTCTTCATTTTGCCCTGCTCGGATTCTTTTAAACACTTCTTTGCTTCGTACCTATTTCGTAATATTATAGGTAGCCATTCATGGTTGCACCTAAAACAAACATTTACTTATTATTTGAATCAGCATTATCAACAAAAATTTAGTCTATATGAAAACTGGGTAAGATAAAGATAATAAAGAGAACATCGAGGGATACAGGTTTAAATTGAAGCACACTAATAAGAATAATTTGTCGCATTATAAAATGCAATCCTGTATTACTTCATTTTACTTCCACATCCACGTAGTGGATTGGAAGTATAGTAATCGCAAAAAAATTTTCAAAAATTTTTATTCGTGAAATAGGTTTAGAATGTCATGAAACGTCGAGATTTTAAATTTGAGCGAAAAAAAAATTTCTGTCTGTCTGTCTGTCTGTCTGTCTGTCTGTCTGTCGGTCTGTCTGTCTGTCTGTCTGTAACTTTTTTTGTCCGCACGTTTTCTCCGGAACGGCTTAAGATATTGACTTGAAATTTTGTACACGTATATATTATAACGAGATCTGGAACTGGATTGTTTTTTGAGGATATCCGGTGAAGGGTTGGGGGTTAAATAGGGGTAAATAGGGGAAAATAAGGGAAGCAAGCTTGTAAGAGTACAGAAACTTGAAATTCGGTGTATGTACTAGAAGTTAAGGCCTCAGATTTTTTACAATATTTTTCAACCCCCACCACCCCTACCCCATTGATGGGGTTGATAAAATAAAGTTGAGATATTCATTTGAAATTTCGTACACGTATGTATTATAACGACGTCTGGAATTAGATTATATTTTGAGATGATTCCGTTGAAGGGTTGGGGGTTAATTTGGGGTAAATAGGGGAATATAAGTAAAACAAGTTAATGAGACTACAGAAACTTGAAATTCGATGTATGTACTAGAAACCAAAGCGTCAGATTTTTTTATAATATTTTTCAACCCCCACCACCCCTACTCCAATATGAAAAGGGCTGATAAAATAAAATTGAGATATTCATTTGAAATTTGGTACAAGTATGTATTATAACGACATCTGGAACTAGATTATATTTTGAGATGATTCCGTTGAAGGGTTGGGGATTAAATAGGGGTAAATAGAGGAAAATAAGTAAAGCAACCTGGTAAGACTACAGAAACTTCAAATTCGGTGTATGTACTAGAAGCCAAGATATCAGATTATTTATAATATTTTTCAACCCCCACCACCCCCCCTACTTCATTATTAAAAGGGTTGATAAAATAAAATTGAGATATTCATTTGAAAGTTGGTACACGTATGAATTATAACGACATCTGGAACTATATAATACTTTCAGATGATTCCGTTGAAGGGTTGGGGGTTATTTAGGAGTAAATAGGGGAAATAAGTAAAGCAAGCTGGTATGACTACAGAAACTTGAAATTCGGTGTATGTACTAGAGGCGAGGGCCTCAGATTTTTTAATAATATATTTCAGCCCCCCACCACCCCTACTCCATTATTAAAAGGTTGATAAAATAAAATTGAGATATTCATTTGAAAGTTGGTACACGTATGAATTATAACGACATCTGGAACTATATAATACTTTCAGATGATTCCGTTGAAGGGTTGGGGGCTATTTAGGAGTAAATAGGGGAAATAAGTAAAGCAAGCTGGTATGACTACAGAAACTTGAAATTCGGTGTATGTACTAGAGGCGAAGGCCTCAGATTTTTTAATAATATATTTCAGCCCCCCACCACCCCTACTCCATTATTAAAAGGTTGATAAAATAAAATTGAGATATTCATTTGAAAGTTGGTACACGTATGAATTATAACGACATCTGGAACCAGATTATACTTTGAGATGATTCCGTTGAAGGGTTGGGGGTTATTTAGGGGTAAATAGGGGGAAATAAGTAAAACAAGCCGGTATGAGTACAGAAACTTGAAATTCGGTATATGTACTAGAAGCCAAAGCCTCAGATTTTTTAATAATATATTTCAGCCCCCCACCACCCCTATTCCCTTATTCAAGGGGTTGATAAAATAAAATTGAGATATTCACATGAAATTTAGTACGCATATGTATTATAAAGACATCTGGAACTAGATTATATTTTGAGATGATTCCGTTGAAGGGTTGGGGGTTAAATAGGGGTATATAGGGGAAAATAAGTAAAGCAAGATGATAAAAGCACAGAAATTTGGGATTTAGTGTATACACTAGAAGCGAAGGTCTCAGGTTTTTTTATTAGTATTTTCCATCTCCCCACCACCCCCACTCCCTTATTAAAAGAGTTGATAAAATTAAATTTAAATTTTCACTTGAAATTTGGTACATTTATGTATTATAACTATAGCTGAAACTAGATTATATTTTGACACGATTGCGTTGAAGGAGTGGGGGTTAAATAGGGGTAAATAGGGGAAAATAAGTAAAGCAAGCTGGTAAGACTACAGAAACCTGAAATTCGGTGTATGTACTAGAAGCCAAGGTCTCAGATTATTTATAATATTTTTCAACCCCCACCACCCATACTTCATTATTCAAAGGGTTGATAAAATAAAATTGAGATATTCATTTGAAATTTGGTACACGTATGAATTATAACGACATCTGAAACTAGATTATACTCTGAGATGATTCCGTTGAAGGATTGGGGGTTATTTATGGGTAAATAGGGGGAAAGAGGTAAAGCAAGTTGGTATGAGTACAGAAACTTGAAATTAGGTGTATGTACTAGAAGCCAAGGTCTCAGATTTTTAATAATATATTTCAGCCCCCCACCACCCTTACTCCATTATTCAAGGGGTTGATAAAATAAAATTGAGATATTCACATAAAATTTAGTACGCATATGTATTATAACGACATCTGGAACTAGATTATATTTTGAGCTGATTCCGTTGAAGGGTTGGGGTTAAATAGAGGTATATAAGGGAAAATAAGTAAAGCAAGCTGGTAAAAGTACAGAAATTTGTGATTTGGAGTATATACTAGAAGCGAAGGTCTCTGTTTTTTTTTTATTAGTATTTTCCATTTTTCAAGATGTTTCCTTTAAAGTGACTTGGATGAAGAATCTGGATGTGGAAGTAGTGATTCCTTAGGCAGCGGTTTTAATGTATTATATCTGTCTTCCATACACGTCACATATGGCTGTGGCTGCGAAGCCATTTACATAACACCATTCATAAACCAATAACCGTTTTGTGCAATTTACTCAAAAAGAAACAATATATCAGGATCAGGACAGATTTGCAAATTAACTGAAAATTTATCCACGCATGTTCTGTCTGATACATATTTCCCTTAAGAGTGTAATGAAAGTTTCAAACAATTATCTTGAAGCA
The DNA here is from genome assembly GCA_963583905.1 of Stenurella melanura. Lineage (NCBI taxonomy): Eukaryota > Metazoa > Arthropoda > Insecta > Coleoptera > Cerambycidae > Stenurella > Stenurella melanura. The sequence goes on from OY757311.1 coordinate 116,400,803, forward strand.
AAATTATTTTTAATTACCTATTTTCATACACTGCATGTACATCGTCAAACTTCACAACACTAAGTACGACCTGGTTCACATTCTCTCTCCAACCTGGCTTCGTAACATTCAATTCTTGGGCCAAATAAGCTTCATTTTGTAGGTTTGTTGGTCATTGAAAATAAGGGAGTCAGAATTTTTGTTTAATTCCGTGAGTTTTCTATAAAGTTTCCTCTTTTTAGTTTCCTTTGGTATCCTAAAAGTTTACAAAATTGTATTAAATTTGGGAAGTTTTATAGGTTATATTATTTTTACATGGCTTGTACTTACTTTCTATGTGTCGAACAAAAAAGTCTCAAATAAAACTGAATTAAACAGATAAAACACAATCAAAAGTGTTAAAAATATTTCCTACAACCACTAATAATTTATATTATTTGATGTAGATAAATTAACTGATATTCCAAGCTTGTTTTGAGCTTACACTAAAGAATACCAAATACAACCACTGAACTCTACATAATAAACAGAAAGTACAAGTTTGTGAAATTGGATATGGCCGCCGGAAATCGTAATGGCGCCTTATTTGAACATATTTAAGAAATATATTGGGTCACAGTTTAAGGAGATTTAGGGCCCTTCACTGGACGTCCTTTTTCAATCCCGATGTCAATTCACAGTTAATGCCAAAATGAAACCAGTTCAGGATATCCTCTTGACCTCCTTTTGAAGGATATCCTGGGATATCCTAAATGGGACGTCCATTTCACTATCTACTTTACGTACTGGGATATCCAAGTACTTCAATTTGACATCCCATATCCCGATTGTGCTGTGTGGGCAGGTATTTAAAAAAAATGCGATTTTTAACGTCTTTTTTGCAATAACTAAATAATTTTGCAATTTTCTAAGATCGGACTGGGCCGGCTCGATCCGCATTAAAAAGTTACACAACTCTGCTATTAAACTTTTTTTTGTGCAGCGCCAACTTTTTTTTTTAACGCAAAAAACTGTTTTTCGCAAACTTTGGCCGCCATTTTGAAGAGGACGCAAGTTCGTCATTTGTTTTAAAAATAGTTCATTGAATTCTACGGAAAATTTCCGATATTTTACATACCTTGGTTTGCTGTTAATAATTTTTGCAAAAAAAAGCGATATTTTCGACAGATTTATTGGACTAATGGGAATTTAATCGTTCACCAACATTTTTAAATACCTCATTTTCATACGAATCTAATGATACCAAAATTTTGAAAATCCGCTCAGAAATATTTGAGATTTCAGCCAAAATACAATGCAACCAAGCTTTTAGAAACATGCGGCTAATAGATAATAGATTATAGTGGGCTTTGAAAACTAAAATGGCACATTTCTGTGTAAATCTGGTAACCTAATAACATTGGAAAAATCATAGTAGCCATTGAATGTAATAAAACAATATCAGCTGTCAGACAGACTCGTGTAGTTATAGGCAATCTTGAGCTATCAAACATTTAATAATTGTGAGCGTAAAGAACGTTACAATTAAGTTTAGCATAGGTATGTGGAGGTAAACACAATTACATCCACAAGGACATTTGCAATAGAATGCGACATCAGTTCAGTTTTAAGAGTTTTATTTAAATGAACATAAATATCGGGCCTATAAATAAATAAAAATCAATTCCGTTTGAACAATTAAACTTAAACTAGGTAAGAGTAGGTATCTTTAAAATAATTAATATAATTAAACCATAAATTGACATTTATAGATATTGTTCAAAATGTCCATTTTTTTCTATACACAATTCGGCTCTGCGTACAGTTGCTTGAATGGCTCTGCGCAATTCAGCCGGCGTTATTTCATTAAGAGCCCGTACAACTTTATTTTGCAGCTCTTCACGGGTATTTGAAGAAGTTTTATAAACTTTATTTTTGAGAGTGCCTCATACATAATAGTCGAGGGGTGTTAAGTCAGGTGACCTAGGAGGCCACCTGATATGACCTTGATTTGCGATAAGGCGTTCACCATGCAAGTTGTTTAAATATTCCATCACTCTTCTGGAATTATGTGGGGGAGCACCATCTTGTTGGAAAAACAGATTTTGTAAATAGGCAAGAGGAAGTAAGTCAAGAAATTCTGCTGTCTGGTTTTGTGCCATTTTAGTTTCCAAAGCCCACTAATCTATTATCTATTAGCCGCATGTTTCTAAAAGCTTGGTTGCATTGTATTTTGGCTGAAATCTCAAATATTTCTGAGCGGATTTTCAAAATTTTGGTATCATTAGATTCGTATGAAAATGAGGTATTTAAAAATGTTGGTGAACGATTAAATTCCCATTTAAAAAAACCGAGTTAGTGGGTAAAAATCACATTTAAAAATTTTAAACGCCTCTAGAGAATTAAGTAATGCAATCATATTGCTCTTTTTATTTTTATAGTAACGTAGCACACAAACTAAAATATATTTTGGGCACCACAGCACTCTGGATTCAGAAATAGATTTTTTAATAAAATTTTTAATGTCTATCAAAAAGTGACCAAAATGGATGTATTGTATTCAAAATTTCCTCTAGATTCCAAAAATGTAAAAATATATAGGGTGTTCCATTTAAAAATCGAATGTTGTGGGCATTTCCGGTCAAACCGGATGTGCACCAAACTTGATTTTTTATTGAAAAGATGGCATTTTAGTCGTGTAATAAGGCCTCCAAATTTCAATTTTCTATTCCAAATGTTTTAGGAAATATCGGGGCGAGCGCAATTCGTGACTCACCCGGTATATACATGACTTGCGGTAACTTTTGCGTGACAGGGTAATTGACCTTTTAATCCTTTTAAAAAAACCTAAAACATTCCTTTAAAAAAGTGCTGTAATCCTCAGGTTCTGAAAATCAAGATTTTTTCCTAATTCAGGTGGACTAGTGGTGTAGTTTAGAAGTTATGAACAAAAAACCTCAATATTTAATCTTTACGGATGAATAATAGTCCCGGAGAGGGGTGCCCGGGGAAAAAGATATAAGTGCTTTTAGCATTTACTTAACCAAAACTATACGCTTATATGTATGTGGCGTGATATTTCAAGTATTTTTGAAAATGTGTTACTAGCCCTGGAATTACCATATGAGAAAAATACGTCAGTCTTAATACGCGATTTTTCACGGAAAACGGTGGAATTTTTAATTTTAGACCCATTTTTGCGAGGGACCAGGCTGTCGGCGGGCGCGGCGTCGGAAAAGTCGAAAAAAAAAAACGTGAGGCTTATATAACAACTTAAAAGTTGTGGAGGTATATTCGCTGTATTTACTTTTTGTAATGAAATTTTTTTGGCTCACGAAGAAGGGCTGCAAAAAAGATTACGGTTTTTATCGGAAAAAATTGGAAAAACGTTTTTTTTGGGTTAGGAAAAAAGGTAATTTTCAAATGGCTGCCAAAAGTTTATGTGTGGTCAGATTGACTGAAAATTTTGACTGTATGTCGAGTACCCTCCCAAAGATCTTAAAACCAAATTTGGCACACGCTTGAACCATTTGTTACAGTGTGACAACCCTCCAAAGGCTTGCATGTTCACCCGCCTTGGAGGTTAAAAATCCATTAATTATGACTACTCATCTCCTGTCCTATATCCGGATTGGAAAAAACTGTTTTCTTCTTGGGAGGATTGTTTCAACCCCCAAGGAATGTTAGAGCCCTCCCACTGTCATAACTCTTCCCTTATCATTAAACCCCCATAAAATTATTTCCCTCCAAACACGCATTACCGAGCATTATCACGAAAAAACAATAAAAGGGTGATTTTTGCTCGTTTATATGGTGTGTGCATGGGGGGCGAAGACTTTTGGCAATTTTTTCGTGTTCCCCGTATTCTAAAATCGGGGAAGTGTAAACAAATTTTGCCCGCGTCATGGAATTTTACAGGAAGTGACGTCAAAATGGGAGGATGCGGGCAAATAAGAAGAGGCAGCCTATTTTCTTTTAATAACTAGAAGGCTTGTACTTTAACTTAAAAAAATAATAATTCATGTATTCGAGGACTTAAAGAAACAGAAAAAAAAACTTTAATCGAGGGTGTCTCAGGGTTGCGGACAAATTAAGCCTGGCAACCCACTACAATCTCATTGTATACCTCAAAACCTACATTTTGACGCAAGTTTTATTCATGTATTCGATGACACAAAAAATCGTGACCGGAGGTGACCACAGAATTCCATGACGCGGGCAAAATTTGCAAAAATGAAAAGTGGCTCCCTGTAGGTCTGTGGTAGTACTTACTCACATAAAGATTTTCATGTATCTTATTCATAGGAAATCTATACAGCCGGTTCTCCACCTACATGACTTTGCCCTTACGTACAGCGCGGGCCCAATTAGACTATGGCAACCTGAAGACGCGATGACGTAGAATAATGAGTAGACACAAAAACGGTCCAAAACTTCGAATTCGGCAAAATTCTGACGCCATTGATATTTTCCGTTTTAAACTTCTATTCACACTAAAGAATCCTCCCTACTCAATGATTTTGACAGAATATGATATTCCTAACAGCACAACTGGTAATATTGCGACCCCATCTGTTTATCTAAATCTGTAATTTGCAGCATTCAAAGTAATGAGCTCTAAATTTATTTTACATATATTCTTGCCACTGCTTTAGCGTTTTCATCATTTCCCAAAATGAAATGCATGTGAAGTGCTATACCTCTAAATCTATAATTTACAGCAAAACAGATTTTCTTTAGAGCTCATTCAAAGGAATGAGCTGTAAACTTTATTTTACATATATTCTTGCCACTACTTCAGCGTTTCCATCATTTCCCAAAATGAAATGCATATGTAATGCAATACATAGGTATTGCATTACATATGCATTTCATTTTGGGAAATGATGGAAACGCTGAAGTAGTGGCAAGAATATATGTAAAATAAATTATAATAATATATAATATATAATAATTATAATGCACATAGGTGCATTATAATTATTATTAATTGGAGGTTTTTTGATAGACGCATAACATTTCAATGTGATAAATAATAGGACTGATTGAAAAACAGTACTATTAAGTCTGCTTCTTTGTATTACCCACTTGAAATCATAGGCATCGATTTGTGTAAATTATTGTGGGTGTAGAAGTAAAGATTTTGACAACTGGGTGAGAGCCGAAGGCGAGGTTTCCCGGGAATTGAGACGTAGGCTGTAGGCGATAATTTTGTGGAAACTCAAGGAATATTTCGTACACAAACATTTAGAAGAGATCCGTGGGACGTATTTTTTATTAATATTGAGTAAAGCGCAGAAAAGTATTTTCTTTTGGTGCACCAGGCAGCTTTATCTTGACATTGTTTTTTGAAACGTCACGTCCTCTGCTTCATCCAAGGAGTGACGTAAAATTTACATAAAAAGCACGTGAGAATGTCACAGTTCAAAGACGTTATTTTGTGACGTTAGATAACGACGCTTATCAGACCACAGTATTTTTGATTAGTTGTTATAAAATATTCAAGACAACATGTACCTCCAATATAGTGTAAAATCACGTTGTGATCCTCATGGGCACTAAGAAAAAACACCCCTTTTCTAATGTTTAATGGGCTGTTGATGATGATGAGCTTTAATATAAAGGATGGATTTAGCAGGTAATCACATATTGGTGTTGGAGTACCAACTAATTGCCTAAAAAAAGTCCTCTTGTAATTTTCTTGTATATATGTCATGGTTTTCGAGAAAATCGGTATTGAGAAAAATTGCAAAATTTGTGTTTTTAATGCGCACGAATTTTCGTTTATTTGAAATTTTTTGCGCGCACCCTATACAAAAAATCGAATTGCTCGAAAACCAAACATGCTAGGAAGAAAAATCAAACTGAGTTTTAAAGGTTCAAATTCTGAGATCACTTTTTTAGAATTTGAAATCTGGAAGGTGATTCAGAGTATTAGAGCACTATTAGAGTATTAAAAACTGAAAGTATATATCTAGTAATAAAATGCAGTGAACCGTTTTGTGTAAAAAATGTTTAAATAGCTCAGGTAAGTAACTGTATAGTTTATTATAATTATGTAGGTTTTGTTTTGCTGCACCTCAGCTTTGATAACCATTTGACGGTTTAATACCTTTTAAAGAGGAATATAGGAGTATTAAGGTTGACACTGAAATTTAGAATTCACTTTAACTTAACCTCTAATCATTTGCAGAAGGATGTTTTTATTTATGCCTTCTGTGGAACAATGTTTGAAATTATGGAAATGATTTAAGGCAAAGGATAAAAAATATATAGAAATATAATTTGTTTTGTTGTGTTGAGATCAAACTGATTGCAATTTCTGGCTGTCTTCTGCAGATATGAAAGCCAATTCACAGCCATAGAATAGAACAGAATAGAGTAATCTTCATTTCCCATAAATGCGGAAAGTATAGTTTAGCAGCCAAATCGAATTACTTCTAGCCATAAAATATACATTTCAACCAAAGTCGCAACTATTTATTAAGGCTGCTATTGAGCCGTTGTAACCAGTGCTGGATTATGACTTTTTTCGCTCATAGGCAACTATATTATAGCGCCCCCCCTCCTACTACAAAACTTTTAAAATGTTATTAAAGTTTTTATTTATAATATAATATAATATAAAAAACAATATACAATCAACACAAACAAACAAAAAAAAACCATTAAATGGAAAAAGTTAAACACGTAGGTATAATAGTTATTTTTGAATGAATGTTAAAAATGATATCTTATTTTGTGAGTGGGGAAAAAACAATGAAAACAAATATTTTGTAAATGAAACATCATTTTTACCACTTGTATCATAAATAACTATTATGTTCGTTTTCTGGATTTCTTACTGGCGAAACTATTTACATCAGTAAAAAAAAAGTTATAGACGACAGACATAATTGTTTTTTCACTCATATTTAAAATCCCGGCGTTTCATGACATTCTAAACATAGCTATTTTAATAATAAAAATAATTTAATAAATTTTTGAATTTTTTTTTACGATTACTATACTTCCACTCCACTATGTGGATGTGGAAGTAATTAAACGCACTGGTTAAGTCATGAGTCCTGATGATTGAAGTGCCGTGTGCAATAACTTGCTGTTCGCTGAGCGCTCGGAACCTAGGGAAATCTTGAAAAATCACCGAAAAATATTTCGGAAAAATCTGTTCATGAAAACGGGAAATAAAAAATATGAGCGTATAGCCAATTATTTGGTTCAAAATCAATCGTTATTGTTTACATGAATTGCCATTACTCGGCCGGATACGAAAAAAAAAACGGTCTTTTAGGCTCAAACGATTCCCTAGACTCCAGCGCTGCCACATGATTGCAGGAAATGCAGAAAAACATTCAGTGTCTACAGTTATTTTAGCCTAAACAAATAGAAAAATTCCACGTTTTCTGAGTTTCTCAGGAAAAAAGTATCGAGGGAGTTTCAAGTTTCGACAAATGTCGATCTACTACAGTATTGTTATATTGTGTTTAAATATCATGTCTACAAAGTTTTGCATAGACCAATGAAAAATTGTAATAGAGCGAGTTGAAAAAAAGTCGAACGATGCGGATTGAAACAAACGCCGGGTACGCTTCTATTTAAGGTGGTCCGGTATTCGACCCACATCTGTGATCAAATCTACCAGGCAGAAAAGAAATGATAATCGCTTTTAAGAAAATTTTTATTTTTTGTTGAAAATTTCACACGTCTCTTTTTTAGCCAATCAGAACTTTGTTTTTGTGTCATTACCATGACAACCCAAATAATTTCCGGAAATTTTCATCCTCCAGGGTACCCTGAGCGAAATTAATAAGTGGGAATTTTTCTGTCAAATTATTGACATATGATCATATCCGACATTTGCTTTTATATAAAAATGGAATTTTATTTTTCATATTAAACGAGACAATTATTAAAAGAATCATCGAGCTTTTAGTCGGGGTAAACTAACATAATTTTAATCAGAATACGGAAAAATAGAAACCAGAACTAGCCCAACGGGAAATGGTTGGGGGGGTTACTAACATGAAAAAAAAAATAAATGCAGTTACTGACCTTGGGGACTAACTTAAGGGGGGGGGGTAAAGTGAAAAAAATTCAAAGTCAATAGTTTGGATGCGTATTACGAGAAAATTTGACGTCGGAGATAAAAATGTTCAACAGCAAAGTTGTAGGTAATAAAAAGATCTTTCATTTTTGTTAAGGGTACTTTTCATCATAACCTCAAAATTATCGAGAAATTTAAAAATTTTCCAAAAAATAATAAAATTTTCGTTTTTATATTATAACTTTTATAAAAATTAATGAATTATTATGAAACTTGGTGAAAAGATACCTTTATATATTATAAATAACCAAAAAAATTTTCAAAAGAAAATAATGGAAAATTTTTGGTTTTGAATTTTTTCAAAAAAAAAAAAAGTCCTTTTTTCAGACGAAAATTGTATGGTGGAAAATCATCGTAAATAGATTTTTAAAAGCTCATTTTGTTTGTTTTTTCGTCTACTTTTTGATAAATCAGAGACACAATATAGCTTCTATTTAAGAATATGCTAAAAAATGCAAAAAACGAAAAGTCAATTTTGAAAAAAAAAAATTTTTCAGTAATTGTTGATAATTTTGTTTAAATTTCAAAAAAATGTTAAAATTAATTTCACCAATCGATTCTAAGTGAAAAAATATTTAAGAAACTGTATTTTGTTGTTAAAAATTACTCCAATATTTAGGGGTGGTAAAGGGTTGCTTCTGGAGGGTGAATAAAGTAATGATCGTTCTCATGCAATTTTCGGCTAAAATTGACGTTAAACAAAAAATTAGTAATCAATAAAACTTGTAGATTTTGAAAAATTCTTCAAGTTTTGTAGAGGTCATTTTTACCATAACCTCAAAATTAAAAAAAAAATGCAACAAATGTATTTTTTTACATTTTTTACTTTTTTAAACTTTCTTATTATTTCTTTTCTTCTTATTTTTGTGTACTTAGTAGACAAAATGTGTGGTTGAATAAAAGTATTATAGTTGTAACTTTAATTTGGAAAAAATTTTCAAGATTTTGAGGAAACTCATAGGAAGTTCATGAGGAAAATATGTATTTATTTTGTTAAAATATGAAAAAAAAGAACTTTTTATTATAAAAAAAATGATTAAATCTTAAAAATACACATTGCAAACTACACTAATCTTTTTCTTTTATTTACATGAATCAGTTCTTCTTCTTCACCCTCCGATTCTTCGCTAAACTGCGAATCTTCACACTCCATCTCTTCTTCAAAATCATCTTCGACTTCCTCATTGTTTATATTATTTTGAGGACTTGGCTCTTCGTCTTCACCATCGCTTACATCTTCTGAAACTTGTTGTATATTGCAACAATTACCAGAATCTTGACAACTCGTGCAGAGATCTGTACATTGTAAACCAACTTTTCTACATCCGCATCTGTTCGTAGAACAAGTCGTTTTGCAACTGCAAGAGACTGTTTTTAACAAGGTTTCTGGTATAATTGACATTTCCGTAAAGCGAGGCATTAATAATTTACAATTAGAGTGAATAACTTCTCTCCAACCCCACTTGGTTGGATCAAGTTTATTTCCAAGCCACGTTTGGATTTGAAAATAGACTATAACAATGCTGCGTTCCCCCGCCAACAGTTGGAGGCAAGTTTTCTAATTTAAACGTTTTTTTTGCAGTCAAAATTTTATATCGCTGGAATCTCAAATCATCGAGCGATATATTACTATTTTTACATTTGTAGATGGATGAAATTATTGCACGACCGTTAATAGCAATGACGTTCGGGGTTGAATTCGGCTCATAAAAAGGTTGTATCCAAACGTGGCTTGGAAATAAACTTGATCCAACCAAGTGGGGTTGGAGAGAAGTTATTCACTCTAATTGTAAAGTTGAGTTTCCTCAAAATCTTGAACATTTTTTCCAAATTAAAGTTACAACTATAATACTTTTATTCAACCACACATTTTGTCTACTAAGTACACAAAAATAAGAAGAAAAGAAATAATAAGAAAGTTTAAAAAAGTAAAAAATGTAAAAAAATACATTTGTTGTATTTTTTTTTTATTTTGAGGTTATGGTAAAAATGACCTCTACAAAACTTGAAGAATTTTTCAAAATCTACAACTTTTATTGATTACTAATTTTTTGTTTAACGTCAATTTTAGCCGAAAATTGCATGAGAACGATCATTACTTTATTCACCCTCCAGAAGCAACCCTTTACCACCCCTAAATATTGGAGTAATTTTTAACAACAAAATACAGTTTCTTAAATATTTTTTCAAGTAGAATCGATTGGTGAAATTAATTTTAACATTTTTTTGAAATTTAAACAAAATTATCAACAATTACTGAAAATTTTTTTTTTCAAAATTGACTTTTTTCGTTTTTTGCATTTTTTAGCATATTCTTAAATATAAGCTATATTGTGTCTCTGATTTATCAAAAAGTAGACAAAAAAACAAACAAAATGAGCTTTGAAAAATCTATGTACGATGATTTTCCACCATACAATTTTCGTCTGAAAAAAGGACTTTTTTTTTTTGAAAAAATTCAAAATCAAAAATTTTCCATTATTTTCTTTTGAAAATTTTTTTGGTTATTTATAATATATAAAGGTATCTTTTCACCAAGTTTCATAACAATTCATTAATTTTTATAAAAGTTATAATATAAAAACGAAAATTTTATTATTTTTTGGAAAATTTTTAAATTTCTCGATAATTTTGAGGTTATGATGAAAAGTACCCTTAATAAAAATGAAAGATCTTTTTATTACCTACAACTTTGCTGTTGAACATTTTTATCTCCGACGTCAAATTTTCTCGTAATACGCATCCAAACTATTGACTTTGAATTTTTTTCACTTTACCCCCCCCCCCCCCTTAAGTTAGTCCCCAAGGTCAGTAACTGCATTTATTTTTTTTTTCATGTTAGTAACCCCCCCAACCATTTCCCGTTGGGCTAGTTCTGGTTTCTATTTTTCCGTGCTCAAATTTAGTTTGCCCCGACTATTTGTGAAAAAACATTTTATATCATGTTTATTTAGGATCATGAATAACTTTTTTCATTTTGGATTTCCTCCATATTACACTTCTCAATCAGGTATGATGAGTATTATTTCACAAAGTTCTTCTCAATATGCGCATTTTGTATATTATGTTCTTTTCCCATGCTCTATTATCTTATTCTTTAAAAATCTCGAAAACAACTTCAACAATAGAAATATTGAGCTTAAACTGATTAAACTATAAATGAAATAATGATAAAGTAACTAATGACGTTTAGTTTCAAAGCCATCTCTGCCAAGTTAAATGTGCTGAAACTTATCTATGCCATGTGTATACCATGAAAATATAGTAAGAAAACAACGTTCCGCCTATTTTAGGGAATACAACTTATTTCATAACAAACAGAGTTGTCCTAAATAATTTTCGGTAATTTTTTGAAACTAAAATGGTTGGAAAAGATATTATTTACCAGTTATACGTATTCCATTTTCAAATAATTCTTATACTTTTAACTTTTGACACAATTAACACTACTTACTAATTCCGATGCGTTTCTGTCACTTTGTCAACAAGACCCATTCATGGCCTACTAATCTTATACCTTGTTATGTCTTAGAATAATCTTAATGTCAGTTGAAATTAGTGTTTATTTAGTTTATTTTCGTGTGAAATTTTCTTACCGAATCCCCCGCGTACTTGAATTAATTGCAGGAAATCTTTCTCGTAGATGAATTTTTTAAGAAAATTACCCTCGTCGCTGTGCGACTCGGGATAATTTTCAAAAAATCCATGTGCTCAAAAAATTTCCGGCAATAATTCAAGCACTTGGGAGATTACAAGTGATAATTTTCAAGTATGAAATTTGTTGTTTTTTTGTTGTTCATTGCCGGCGCCCCTAGGCAGTTGCCTATATTGCCTTATCGATAATCCGGCACTGATTGTAACTGTTGTAGAAGGCATATTGCAACGAATCCAAATAGCAATTAGGTAAGTACAGTCATTTGGTTATTCAGTCCAGGTTGAGGCAACGTTATAGCGGTAAAAATATTTGGAATAAAAGGGCTTTGCGATTATAGAAAGCCATATTACAACTAAATAGCAGTCATCTCAACGTTTTCGCAGCCAAAATTAGGCATAATCCACCACACCGTACTTCTTGGAGTGTAGGTAGGTATTTGAATAAGCTTCAGTTTAACCCATTTTTAATGAGTTGTTGATTTTGTGACGATCGGCAATCGTCATCTTGAAATGAATCGCCGCGCCGCCGGCGCCGTTTGAGTAGCTACCGTTCTGATACTTTTTGTGACCCTTAGGTAATTATAACTGGTTTTAAAAGGAAATCCGGTATTCAAATGTTATAATTATATCGTGATTTTCATCATGGACTAATACAACCTTAGTGATAACTTTTATAAGGACTATTTTAACAAAAATAATGTATTGATGAATTCATATGCGTGCAGCTTGCACCTAATCACATAGTTTTCTCTTGGTTGAAATAAATGGCTTGGAAATCTTTTGCTAGCTACTGATAATAAAAACGCTTTATTAATGTATTTAATTGGTTTATTTATTTATGCCTTTGGTAAATGTGTGCGTGATCAAACAGTTGCATAGTAAGTTGAAGTAGAACTGACAATTACACATACTAACTGCATCATATTAATTTCTCAAGAGTAATAGCCAGTAATGGTAAAGAGTCCGAGATGATGTGGACGTACGTCGACTTGATAGATGGTGCGGAAGGCCCCCCTTACCCACTCGGTACCTTTAGTTTAGCTTTTTGTCGTGATCTGCAGAATTTATAACCCGGAGAAGGCCACTCCGAACTGACGAAATTTGAAACCTGTCTGTCGACTAAAAAATTACATTTTAGGACTCATCAGAAACCCGGTGCTAATTTCTTTTTGCATTCGGTCCACGAGGTTCGAATTTAAAAAAAAAATTTCTGTCCGAAATGTGAAGACCCTTCAAAATCTTTTCCAACCTGTTCTTCCAGATGGAAAAAGTACCAAAATCCAATCGACAGACAAAACTATTCACCAGAATTTTTTTGGGTAACTTTGAAAATTTCATGTTTTTTCACCTAATTTTCGGAATTATGTGAGAAAATGCCTGTCAACTGTTTTTCCTGCTAATTGGAACCATAAACAGTGGTGAAAAACGATCGACAGACAATTTCATCCTTTAAACAATTTTTGGCCACCCTTCAAAAATTTTCAAAATGTGCCAATTTATAAAATAGCTGAATAAAGTGTCTATTTATCTAAAGTGTCCTTTGTGGTCATTAATATGTTAACCGGAAACCAGGAAAATCGAAAAAACCTGAAGAAAAACAAATTCTGCACCCCCAACCCCCTCAGGGATTGCAAATTCGCAAAATAACTAATTTGTCAATGTAACGTAGAAAAAATATTCTGCTTTCGATATCTCAAAAATTAAGCCTTAGAGCGAATTTTGTCCATTCTGCAACACTGTGCGACGCTCTGAAAGTGGCGCCTAAATAGATGTTTTAATTGATTATCCCGGAAAGAATTTGACAACTTTTTGACTCTTGGATCACGATTTTGTGCGATACTATCTATAACTAATTTTACTCATTCAGGTGAAGAAAAAAAAGATAGTAAACCTATCTACTTCTACATTTTCTTTTCCTGATAACAACAAACGTCCCCAGGACGTACACTTAGGTCCTCGTTAGATCTGAACGTTCCGGGTTTATATGGTACGTCCCAAAGACGTCCGTTTGCTATCGTCCCTAAAACGTTCTGAATAAACGTTTTAAGGACATCCTGCTAGAGTCTAGTCAAGACAAACCTAAACACATTTGTGAAATAACCTCTAGGAGTGATGTTTTTTTTGAGCAGATGAGGACATGATTAAAAAAGGAAATTAAAAACTGTAAAAATGAAATTAAAATCCTTAAAAAGTTTTACCAACAAAATTTCTTTTGATAACAAAATATTTTCATTTTTCATGGTCCATTTAAATTTTGTCAATTTAATTTTTCTGATTTCAGAAATCTTATATTCGTTTCAACTAATTTTTTCATCTTGCGAAATCTCATTAATTTGTATCTTTTGACAGTACAGTGTAGTTATTATACTACTATCCTCTATATTAGTGTGCTACTATAATTTAGTACGAAAATATCGCAATGAGAATAAATGGAAATACTCGAATGAATAACAAAAATATGTTAAGTTCCTATAAAGCTCTTTTATTTTAAAATTCCCGCCAAACGTCGTGTTGTTTGAGATGGAGGAATTTCGGTTAGTTGCTGTCAAACTATGGGGAATTCAATTTGGTAGCCCTATGGTTATTGCATTGCATCATTTTTATTTCGTCCGCCCACTAACGGCTACAAAAGAAAATACCAAAAATAGGTAAGTCTATTTAATTGATTTATTAATATATAAGTATTTAGATCGATATTTTATTCTAGATAAATTTGGTGCTGCTTATTTGTAGGTTATAGCCTATATATAATAAGTGTACTACCACCCACCTTATTTAGCTCTGTTAAAATTCTATGGGAGATCACCTGTGAACCTGGGTATATGTAGTTTTTAGTTCTTTATCATGGAGCGAACTTATTCACTTAAAAGAAGATTGTTGGTTAAACATAAAAAATTGAAAAGAAGAAGTACCTACTCAGTGTGTTAAACGAAGTGTTAAATATGATTCGACATCTGATGAACAAGTGGAGGTGATGAAACTTGTAATAGGTAAGGTTTGATACATCGAGTAATAACAATATTTGCCAGAAAACATCAACAAACTTGTAAAGCATATTTATAGAGATTTCAGTAAATTCATATAAGGAAAAAACTAATAAAGGTACTTCTTGAGGAAAATTTACAATTTTGTAACTTATATGCCCATATGCCCTAATTGTTATATTTTTTCTGAAATTATGCTGTACATATATACAAATTTTTTTATACATCATCAATGTTCAACCTAATAAACCTGCTTCTAACCGTAAATCCTAATGCATCTTAACCCATAGCCATTTTCTTTACTTGAATTCTGTAATAATATTGGCAAAAAATATAACGTTAAACTTATAATAATGTTATTAATCTGGTAGCATTAGTCACAACATATATTTCTGCTTCTCTCGGTCTTTGGTATTGTAGAATCGATCATTCATATAGAGGTGTTCTTAAAATTTTTAAATGAACAAGGGAACCTTTCAAATGCAAAAGTCGGTTAAACAAAGAAATCTTCACATTTAAACTGTGATTTTTTTTTAAATAGGACACGAAGAAAATTATAAACAATTTATTTTAAATATAAGCTTGCCATTGCCAAGATTTCATCTGAAATGTTAATTTTTCTTTTATTTGCACAGGGGCTGCTGAAGTCGCTAACGCTTCAAAGTCTTGGAAGGACACCGAAATGGCTGTTGCATCGTGATTGAAGAGGGCAAAAGAAAGAACAGAGAGGGTGTCAAAAAGAGAGAATATTAGAGAATAATATAAACTAAGATAATTATAAAAAAACGAAGTGTGCAAAACGTTAAGAGAAGGTGAGATATACATTTATCTTACGTTTCATTGCACACTTGGCTTATTTCTTATAATATAATATTCAATATGATTTAATGTATATATAACTATATTATACTGTACTAGGTATTATAATATATATCTTTTAAATCCCATAAAAATTGTGTTTTTGACACTGGACACTTGAATTTGTAGAGTAAGAAGTTAATTTAAAAAAAATACAAATGCCATAACTTATTTTTTAATAGCACAATAGAAATAAAATATTCGCATAAATTTGTCATTTGATGTTGATAAATAAAAATACCAAGTATTAAAATCAATCTATTTGAATAATTTTTCTAGATGATAATTATATATTGTGATTTTTTTATCTTTTTGGCTTTTCTAACTACATTTATTCCCTTGGAAATAAATTCCATTCACTGGATTCTATTTCGAAAGAAATGCATGTGGTTAGAAAACCCAAAAATAAACATAAATACCCTCTGCTGTGAATACACCTTAAAAGTAGTGGAGGAGGAGGTACCTATATGTTTTGCATAGTATGTACCAACAACATTTTCAGGACGTCCTCTCTAGACCTACATTCGTCCCACATAAGTCCTGGGTTGGACATTCTCGGGACACCCGTTTTGCTGACACGGAACGTCCCTCAAACGTCCTCGGTATAAGCAATTAAAAAAGAACGTGTATTTAAGCTTTTTTTTAAAACACTAGTATTGGCGATTATTTTTGGTCCTCGATTACACAGCCCCGCAAAAAAAAGTTCAGAGCCAGAAACCAGCCGTCAGTATTTCTGATGGCGGCATCCAATTCAGGAGGTCAAAATACATAAAGATTGATAGGTCTGGTTTCTGGGTTTGAACTTTTTTTTTGTGGGTCTGTTATCAATTAGAACATTAGACTTTATAATTTTGACAATTCTAAGCATTTTTTTTTCTCTTTATAATTATTACCTAACCATTTATATTTTAATGCTTATATCTCGAGAAGGGTGGGGTAAGGTAAAAAATGTCAAGAGTCAAAAAATGCTTAGAGTTGCCCAAATATACAGTCAACATGTTTTAATCCATAATAAACGCCCAAAAATAATCGTAAATACTAGTTTTAAAAAAAGCCCAAATACACGTTATTTTTAAGGGAGTTGCTACATGGACGCCGCGGCGGACATATATCATTTCTTAGCTGTCCGCCGCGCATGCGCATTCGCTTTTGCACCACTTATTGAACCGCCGCACAGAGAAATTCGAATGTTTTTATGCAATTTTCTGAAAAAGAAGGCGGGGGGACACCCCCCGCACCCCCCGTTTTTGTCTGCGACGCTAATGCTGCCTGCGGCGGTGATAATTTATTAACTATACTATAATTTATTAACAATTATTTAGCAAAATAAAAATCAACCTAACTAACCCAACTACCATCACACGAAAGAGATAAATTATTATATGAAAAAAAAGAACATTTCTGTCGTCAAATCCAACCAGAATTTGTGAAAAAGGATATTAATCGTTACAGAATATTAAAAAAAAAGGTCCCGTGGGCAGTATTTGAACCCGGGACCTGTCGCTCCACAACGCGACAATCATCAATCATCATCAACACATTTATTAATTTTTTGGATACAATTTATGCTTCCCCGGATCATGACCCGGAGCCAACCGTACAACCACGTCGCGCAGCGTCGTGGTGTTAGTGCGGTTGGACGGGTCTTGACCGGTTTAGCTCAATAAAATTAGTAAGATAGATAACACTCCTGCCGCCTGTGGCGGCTTAAAATTATCAATTAGCTTGAACATGTTAAAACTTAACTATAAACAATGAATATAAAAACTTAAATGTATTTTATGGGAAAAAACACTTTTTAAAATTTTGTTGCTTAGATGGAGACGAACTCAATTGGAAAAGCTCCATTTAAACAAGTTACCCCAACAGTCTGCTCGCCGCTGGGAATTTTTGGTTGTAACAACGCGACAACGTTACGCATAGGCCAGCGATCCACATGGAAAACACCGCTATAGCACGGAATAAAGTATCTAACCAAACCAATTGCCGCGGCGGACAGCTAAGAAATGATAGATGTCCGCCGCGCCGCCGCGGCGTCCTTGTAGACAGTCGGGAGCGTTATATCTCGAGAAGAGTGAGGTTAGTGAGGTTAGGTAAAAAATGTCAAGAGTCAAAACATGCTTAGAATTGTCCAAATGGTTCCTTTTCAACTTAAAAGGAAATTGTTGTTGACCGGAAATAGCGAACTTCTGTCCCAATTTACGTCCGGAAATCGAAAAAGCACCAATTCCTATGACCTTGACTTTGTGCTATACATCTTTAGGAACATTTTGCAGCGTCTCACATAAAAATCAGGTGGGGCGGGGTCTCATGTTCGGGTTAAATGCTTCTTTCCTCGACTAATACCATTATTTGGTTTTATATGAATATGATTATGAATCTGCTACAATTTCCAGTTTTGCCCGAAGTAAAGTGACGCCAAATTACACTTTTTGAATGTGCAACACCGGTTTACTTCTATTGAAAACATGATATGTAAAGACGCACAATGACAATAACCAATGGTAATCACACATTTGCATCATCTCACCAGATATGACTATGGATAACTAAACACTGAACACAAGCTGCTTTGTTTTTCCATTAGTTCCTGTGTTCCTAATAATTCATGATGATATTTGTCTAGAAGGGGTTTGAATGCATTTTATAAAGAGTTTGCAAGTACTTTACAAATACTTCAAGCATTTCAAAAGGACTTCAGTTACTTTCCAAAGTGCTAGCATGATCAGAATTCTGGTTATCGAAAGAATGCAAATATTACAAATCAATAATTTTACAAACAGTTTTTCTATTAGTTCTCATAGATAGTTTTTTCTGCTGTTTGCAAAATCTTGTAAAAAATATGTTTCATTAGAAGTTCAAGCAAACAAAAAATAATTCACTTTTAAAAACCTAGACTATGTGCTGTGCCTGAAAACCAACCCCACGGGGTTGCGGGATGCCACCCCTATATCCGTATAGGATGCTGGAAAACAAAGAGAAACTAACCAGATTTACATTTTTATGGATAGTATGATTGGCAAAAATCGTGTTGTACACTTAGAGTTTGACACTCATGTCCTATCAATGTGATTAAGTAACACCGTCAGAAAGGATGCAAACTAAATACCGTCATTCAAGACGCAACGAAAAAACTGTTGCAGTGGCTATTGAAAAAGTTATACTGTTGCTTATAAGCAACCAATCACCTTAGCAAAACTTAGACATTTCGAGCTTTTTCAGTCATTGCTGTCACCAAGAGGTACACATTCAGCAAGTTTGAGCTAAATCGAATTATTTTTGTAGAAGAAAAAGATAAATATCCGAAAAAGCGGTTATTTGCGTATTTCTCGAAAAATGTTAGAATAGGATAAAATTGCTTTCTACAAAAGTTGTAGATTTCTTAATTACCTACAACTTTTTTTTTTTTTATGTGGCACTATGGAACTAGTCCAATCAGCCAGAAACACAATATAAATGGTAAGGTCAATACTTGACTAAAGATAAAACATTTGAACTTAACTTTTATTTGCTGAATCCATGAACCCATAGACCACAGACATCTATATAGTGTAATTAAAATATCACAAAGGGAAGAACACATTTAAGTTCTTTGTCATATTTGAAAATTACATAATAATTAAGGGAAAGTTGACAGGGACACACGCTTCTCGCCTAGAGGCCTATCAAGGCGTTTTGAAAATTTCTTGTACAAACTGGGTAAGGTCATGGTAAATAGGGAGAACAACATGAGGTTAGACAATAGGATTTGTACATTAAAATGTAACATATATTAAAATATAAAATTTCTAAATTTTTGCACTAGTTTTACTCAAAAAAGCAACTATATATTTTAATAGATCGGTTTTATTCAGACATAACACATGTAATAGATTCAATGGAGCCGAAACCCCTCCTCTAATTAACTTAGAGTAGAGGCTGTTACATTCGTCCATGTGCTTTTGACAGCTAAACATTATATGATCTAAGTCACCTTCTACACTGCAATGTTCGCATAAACTTGATGTAATAAGTTTGAGTCTAGCAAGGTGAGCTGGGTAACTTCCATGTCCGAATTTCAGGCGGTTAGTAATGCTAATATATTTACGGGGAATATGAAGGTCATCATGCCAAAACTTTGTTGGTATTTCAGGGTGAATATATGAATATCTTGTGGAAGATGTACAGCAAAACTGTTGCCAGAGTTGTGACCATTTTTCCTTCATCTTGTTTCTGAAAACATTGAAACAGTCGTTCAAACATATGTCATCTGTTACCTCGATTACACAGTTAATACTTTGTTTTGCTAATGTGTCGACCAGTTCATTATATTGTAAACCATTATGCCCCTTAATCCATACAAATGTGATACTGCCAACCTACAACTTTTACATTCAACTTTTTTCCATAGGATGCGTAGTTTAGAAATCGCAAAAAACCGTTTTTCACCTCATCTCACCCCAGAAAGGCGGCTGTTGTTCGGATTATTTTTCCTTCCTTAGTTATGATATGTTTTACAACATTCCACTATCGGCTTGCTGTAACGACTTATTTTTTTTTTAATTCTGAGACTTATCTAGCCTGGCCTATAACAACTATTCTCATAGCTTAATCTTCTTTTTATCCCATTCTAGGGGTGTTTTTGGCTCTAGCTAAAGATTTGGGAGTCGTACGATTTCTTTTGATCTCGGATTTGAATTCAGCGACCGAAAATACATAGGGATACATGGTTCTGGTTCGCTGATCTGATTTTTTTTGTGGGGCTGTGTATTTATAAATTACAAACGAATTTCCTTATTCCTTATATTCGGTGCGGGAAATATTTCTGACACTTGTTCGGGAAATAACGATTTTCCGCACATAAATTAAATGAGAAAGTATATTTTAGTGTCTCCTCAAGAGAATATGTAGTTGTTTCAAATTAGTTGGATAAAATAACATTTTCCACTTTCATGGTACATAAACAACGTTTTCACTAGATACTCAACATAAAACTTCAAACCGTTTTTAAATTTTTCATACTGATGGTTACAGAAAACGAAAGCAGTTGATATAATTTAAGTAAAGCGCAAATTGATAGGGTAGGGTAATTTTCTCAAAACAACACCAAAAAATACTTGTATTTCCTATTAGTACTAGAGAATGAAGTGTGTCTACCAGATCAGTATCTCAATTAAAATGTTCGTTTTCTTTTTTTGATTCATCATTAACATACAAACATTATAGTTTAATTTTGAACACCTGACAAAGATGGTTCGTTAATATGTAAGTATATGAACTAATTAATGTGTAATGCGCTAATGTAATTCATACATGTATCAGAAGTAATTATCAATGGAATATATGTATAATAGAAAACAATTTACGGTATTGCGTTTACTGACTGTTCTATTTATGTAAATACCTAGTCTCGTGCTTGTGTTTTTACGGATGTGGAGGTAAAAGTAAGAAAATAGACCGACTCAAGGGAGAAGAAAAAGTTATAGCTTGTTAGAAGAAATCTCAAAGACGTTTTGCATGGCTGGCTTGTACATGCAAGTTACAGATGAGGCTATAAAATGATTATATGTTTCATATATCGCACATTAAACTTATTTGCTGGGTATAGTAAACATTACCGAAATGTGTATGTGTAGATTTGCGTTAATGTTGGTGATAGTGTACAGTGTGGATGCGTCACAAAATGAATATATTCCCGAAAACACAACGCAGTCGATCATGAACAAGGTGTTTAAGGAATGTTTGGACTCTAAAGAAAGGTATTTGTACTATTTTAGGATTATTTATCAATTTGTGCACTACATTGCGAAAGAATCATTTAGTGCTACTTTGAAATATCCTTTGCTCATTCAATGTAAGATTTGAAACACAACAATTAGTGGAGTAAAATTAAAAAACCGCTGCCTAAGGAATCACTACTTCCACATCCAGATTCTTCATCCAAGTCACTTTAAAGGAAACATCTTGAAAAATGGAAAATACTAATAAAAAAAAAACAGAGACCTTCGCTTCTAGTATATACTCCAAATCACAAATTTCTGTACTTTTACCAGCTTGCTTTACTTATTTTCCCTTATATACCTCTATTTAACCCCAACCCTTCAACGGAATCAGCTCAAAATATAATCTAGTTCCAGATGTCGTTATAATACATATGCGTACTAAATTTTATGTGAATATCTCAATTTTATTTTATCAACCCCTTGAATAATGGAGTAAGGGTGGTGGGGGGCTGAAATATATTATTAAAAATCTGAGACCTTGGCTTCTAGTACATACACCTAATTTCAAGTTTCTGTACTCATACCAACTTGCTTTACCTCTTTCCCCCTATTTACCCATAAATAACCCCCAATCCTTCAACGGAATCATCTCAGAGTATAATCTAGTTTCAGATGTCGTTATAATTCATACGTGTACCAAATTTCAAATGAATATCTCAATTTTATTTTATCAACCCTTTGAATAATGAAGTATGGGTGGTGGGGGTTGAAAAATATTATAAATAATCTGAGACCTTGGCTTCTAGTACATACACCGAATTTCAGGTTTCTGTAGTCTTACCAGCTTGCTTTACTTATTTTCCCCTATTTACCCCTATTTAACCCCCACTCCTTCAACGCAATCGTGTCAAAATATAATCTAGTTTCAGCTATAGTTATAATACATAAATGTACCAAATTTCAAGTGAAAATTTAAATTTAATTTTATCAACTCTTTTAATAAGGGAGTGGGGGTGGTGGGGAGATGGAAAATACTAATAAAAAAACCTGAGACCTTCGCTTCTAGTGTATACACTAAATCCCAAATTTCTGTGCTTTTATCATCTTGCTTTACTTATTTTCCCCTATATACCCCTATTTAACCCCCAACCCTTCAACGGAATCATCTCAAAATATAATCTAGTTCCAGATGTCTTTATAATACATATGCGTACTAAATTTCATGTGAATATCTCAATTTTATTTTATCAACCCCTTGAATAAGGGAATAGGGGTGGTGGGGGGCTGAAATATATTATTAAAAAATCTGAGGCTTTGGCTTCTAGTACATATACCGAATTTCAAGTTTCTGTACTCATACCGGCTTGTTTTACTTATTTCCCCCTATTTACCCCTAAATAACCCCCAACCCTTCAACGGAATCATCTCAAAGTATAATCTGGTTCCAGATGTCGTTATAATTCATACGTGTACCAACTTTCAAATGAATATCTCAATTTTATTTTATCAACCTTTTAATAATGGAGTAGGGGTGGTGGGGGGCTGAAATATATTATTAAAAAATCTGAGGCCTTCGCCTCTAGTACATACACCGAATTTCAAGTTTCTGTAGTCATACCAGCTTGCTTTACTTATTTCCCCTATTTACTCCTAAATAGCCCCCAACCCTTCAACGGAATCATCTGAAAGTATTATATAGTTCCAGATGTCGTTATAATTCATACGTGTACCAACTTTCAAATGAATATCTCAATTTTATTTTATCAACCTTTTAATAATGGAGTAGGGGTGGTGGGGGGCTGAAATATATTATTAAAAAATCTGAGGCCCTCGCCTCTAGTACATACACCGAATTTCAAGTTTCTGTAGTCATACCAGCTTGCTTTACTTATTTCCCCTATTTACTCCTAAATAACCCCCAACCCTTCAACGGAATCATCTGAAAGTATTATATAGTTCCAGATGTCGTTATAATTCATACGTGTACCAACTTTCAAATGAATATCTCAATTTTATTTTATCAACCCTTTTAATAATGAAGTAGGGGGGGTGGTGGGGGTTGAAAAATATTATAAATAATCTGATATCTTGGCTTCTAGTACATACACCGAATTTGAAGTTTCTGTAGTCTTACCAGGTTGCTTTACTTATTTTCCTCTATTTACCCCTATTTAATCCCCAACCCTTCAACGGAATCATCTCAAAATATAATCTAGTTCCAGATGTCGTTATAATACATACTTGTACCAAATTTCAAATGAATATCTCAATTTTATTTTATCAGCCCTTTTCATATTGGAGTAGGGGTGGTGGGGGTTGAAAAATATTATAAAAAAATCTGACGCTTTGGTTTCTAGTACATACATCGAATTTCAAGTTTCTGTAGTCTCATTAACTTGTTTTACTTATATTCCCCTATTTACCCCAAATTAACCCCCAACCCTTCAACGGAATCATCTCAAAATATAATCTAATTCCAGACGTCGTTATAATACATACGTGTACGAAATTTCAAATGAATATCTCAACTTTATTTTATCAACCCCATCAATGGGGTAGGGGTGGTGGGGGTTGAAAAATATTGTAAAAAATCTGAGGCCTTAACTTCTAGTACATACACCGAATTTCAAGTTTCTGTACTCTTACAAGCTTGCTTCCCTTATTTTCCCCTATTTACCCCTATTTAACCCCCAACCCTTCACCGGATATCCTCAAAAAACAATCCAGTTCCAGATCTCGTTATAATATATACGTGTACAAAATTTCAAGTCAATATCTTAAGCCGTTCCGGAGAAAACGTGCGGACAAAAAAAGTTACAGACAGACAGACAGACAGACCGACAGACAGACAGACAGACAGACAGACAGACAGACAGAAATTTTTTTTTCGCTCAAATTTAAAATCTCGACGTTTCATGACATTCTAAACCTATTTCACGAATAAAAATTTTTGAAAATTTTTTTGCGATTACTATACTTCCAATCCACTACGTGGATGTGGAAGTAATTAGTACTGAGTTGACATACTACAGCAATTTTTGGCTGGAACTTGTACACATTACCAGAAGTGTAACGAAAAGTTTTGGATTAAATCCGCATCCTCAAAGCACTTGATGTAAATAATCGACAATTCAATTTTCTACTTTGCTTTTGCTTTACAATATTGTCACAAACATGTCGACTTGAAATTCGGTACAGTGAATAGTGATATAACTGCATTAGAGGCATTTTCTCCTAAAGTTTCGTTAACATAAACAATGCATTATTTTAAGTTAACAGCAATTAAATATTTAAAAGTGACATATTTCAATGGTTTTTAATTTTTTGCAACTTGAATTGACCTAAATTGTTCGGAGAAATCTAATATACGATTCAAATGTATTGATCTCTCAGTTTAACCGTGACTATCTCAAAAACGTAGGAGAGCAAAAAATTTAAAAAATTATGTGATCATTATGCGTCTATTGTAAATCATTTTCTAAAATTTGAATAATATACATTGGACAGTTTTGAAGTTCTGCTACGTTATATTGAAAAATGTCCTACTTTTTAAGGAAATATTGACCATTCCAGTTTTAAATTCATTATATCTTGGAAAATATGCCTATTCTGTAAATAATATTTTAGATACCGATTAAGCACGGCATTTTTTATACGAGGATATTTTTTCATAATTCTTTATTCTAAAATTTCACAGTCATTCTCAAAAACGCGACCTTCGGTTATTTATCAAGGTATCCAAAAAGTTTCTGATAAAATAGTTGATTATACAGGGTGTAATCAGTTTCATGTCATAAAAAAAAACTGGTAATGGGGACCGACTAGACAAACAAAAAACCTTTATGACTTTTTCCTCTAGGGGCACTTTGAAAAACACTGATCTAGGTTAACATATTTAATATTATGGTAGACAACTATTGAGAACCACTGCTTTTCTTGGTCGATGGACTTGTACGTCCCAATTATACAACTTTTAAATTGTCATAAAAAAGTGCTGGCCGGCACACGCGTTGTCAAAGGATCATCGACCGCCTTTGATGTACCACCTCAACTGAACTGAGACAAGTATAAAGAGGTAAATAATTCGTTCTCTCTTCGTGCAATTGCAAGCAAATAATGGCCATAGAGGTTTAAACACAGCATTTCTTTACATGTGTTTTTTAATTTGGAAAAAAATATTGGATTGTTTATAATTTAGAAAATTTAAATGTGGTTTATTAACATTTGTAACATAAATTAGTGTTCTGGGTTAAATTACTACCTACCTAAATGGTTCAAAATCTCTGCATCTGTATCAATACATAGTTCGGTACTCCGAATTAAGTACATACGCACTTCGTTCAACACTAAACACTAAACTATCAACTAACGTTGTCAATAAAGAAAAATAAAATAAAAACTTGGTACAAAAGCCAAAAAGGAATACAAAAAGAACGAACAAGTAAGTTGTGTCTGTACGTAATCAAGAATTTGACAACTTGAACGGTAAGTCAATAAAATAAATCTTAACTATAAATACACAATGACGCGAAATTCAAAAATAACAAAAACAACGAACGGCGGGTTGGACGTGTGTACATAACGAAACACCGACATGACAGTAACTAAAATATTGCACAAGGGAGAGTTAGAGTATAGTTTTCTTCAGATCAGATCTAGATCTAAACCTACCTCAATATTCCAGCAATTCTCAAAAAAATTTATTGAAAATTTGCGAAATTTTTGTTTATTTTTTTTCTCCAAAACTATGAGCTTTAGACCCCATGTTATATAAGGTTTTTTTGTTCGTCTTGTCGTTGCCTACCACCAGTTTTTTTTAATGACATGAAACTAATTACACCCTGTAATAATCATAAACATTTTCACAAAAACGAATTCGGGTGTATCAAGTATTAATTCAGTTATTAAGCCCAATAGATAATATTAATGCGAGAGAGAGAGATGCAGATAAGATAGCGAGGTCGACAGGACGTCTAAGCACTAAGCAAGCAAGCCCTCAACTCTTGGGATCAATTAACTTCTTTCTCTATATACTTACTTCTATCTTAGTATCATTTAATTTACAATTGATATTTTTAAACATTTTTTTCGGAATAACTGTTTATTTGATTAGAAGTGAACATCCGGAAAAGAATTTTCGTCTAGTCACCTAAGATAACTGAACAAGTATGGCGGCACATTTTTGTAAATAATAACGAGGAGTTCGGACAAAAATATTTTAAAAAATTACCACATATCAAAAAAGTATTCGTTCATGCCCTACCAAAATTTTACACAAAAATAATAAGTGGTTTTCGAGATATGAATGGGTATATTTTGTGGTGTAAATAAATAAATGTTGTAACGTTTCAACGTAAATTATTAAAATTTTAATGAGCGATGTATAACTCACATGCAATGAACATATAATTTTATCAATTTTTTCAGCTACTTCGTTTTTGAGATATTCGCGGTTAAAGTGAGGGGTCAATACATTTGAATCGTATATTAGTTCTCGTTGCAATTTAATGATAAACAATCTGTTCTTCCTTAATTCTACTCCACTAGATGTAGATACTGCTTGCCTATATGACCTGTTCGAGGTGAGATAGGGTCCAGTCATTACAATATGAGATACTTACACTTATTTATTCCAAAATTTACGAAAATCGCATCAAGGGGCCATGCAACAAATACGTTCACAAAAATTAGCTATTTTTACTCCCCCTCCATTTAAGGATAAAAAATTATACTTTATTAAAAATATATTCTATTGACATTTCGGAAATGTCAATTTTTCGTGGATGCCCTCTCCCCATCGCTCACTTTGTCACATTTTCGGGGAGCCCCCTTCCCCTAGAAACGAACGTATCTTTGATTGGCCCCCAAGAAATATTTTCATTTTTGCTCACAGAAGATCGTCAAATCTTTTAAATTACGAGAAAAATTTCATGTTTGCAACAAGATTCTAAATATTAGTTAGAGTAAGTAGAGCAAATAATTGAGTTAACTTCATATGAATATCAAGTAATAAGGTCCAATTGCTTGTAACATTTAACTGATAAATTGATGGATACGTGTAAAGTGAAACGAAACCTTATTTCATGTTTCTCAGCTATATTTCTAATTTTTTGGAGGCAGTTTTTTATTCTTTTTATGTTGCAAGCTTGCAATAATATTATCTATTGCGTTTGATAATTGAATTAATATTAAATATATACCAATTCTTTTTCCTGAAGATGCTTACATTTTGTATTATTAATTATTTTATCAAAATTTTTTAAAATACATTAATAAATAACCGAATAAACATGAGGTCACTTTTTTGAGAATAACTGCATAATTTTAAAATAAAAAATTATGAAAAAATTTTGTCGTACAAAATGTGCTTTATAGCCCAGTCATTAGAGATATTTACCTCTAAACAAATCGGGGGCGGATGATTTTCTTTTTACGAGTTCTTTGGATGGTAAGCAATAATATCACGTAAAGTTTACATGATTTCCAGACAGGCAACATTAAAAAAAAAATTAAAAATTTCTTTTTCTTCGGTAGGTATTCTTTCAAAATTTCTAACATGAGTCGACCTATGCGTCAATATTCTTGACTAAAGATGACGGTCTCGGATGATTAGGGGTCGAGCTTGAGCTCTTTGCCCAATCATCGCTGCAGACCTGGACCGACCTCGTAAGGGGTGGGGTCTGCTTTCTCGCCTGGCGATGTTAGCAGATGTTTCTTCTGGCGCTCTTCTGTCTTGGTCTTCTTTCTTCGCTGGCATGTATAGGCTCCCGGGAGCGTCTTTCGTCTGTCGTGAGAGGGAACGGCTGTTACCGAGCCCTCTCGGAAGTCGACCTATGGGAAAATAAAAAATAGTTTTAGAAATAACATAAATTTTCACAGAAAAAATATATCTACAAAAATTTCTTCTAATGCCACGGATTTTCCATAAAAATTAGTGAAGTAGAGATATTGGATGAAGCGCGGTGCAAGGTTGCTTATGCGTTTTGCAGTACTTGGCGCGCGAAAAACCCTTTGCTAGACAAACAAAATTTACACAAATTAAAAAAAACTAAGGTATCGTTTTAAAGCTGGTAGGTTATTGGGGGTTATTTTATATTTACTAATAGTGCTAAGCAAATATTGTTCTATATCTTCTATTTATTTAAAAAAATTATAGTTAACGTTTTTATTCCAGGATGTCATGTCTTTCGGAAAAAGCAGCCATAGCTATCGAACGCTCGATGAATTGGGATTTTCCTTTATTTGATGGACTGAAATATATCAGAAACGATGAGAAAATCAACTTTCGGACTGGAAAATCCTTAAGTGGTCTAGAAAGATTAAAAAACGCTATTTCAAATTTCATCGACACTCATGTACTCTCGCTAGACCTGACGCATATACAAAACCTTTATGGCGAAGCGAGAGGTAGGGGAGGAGGAGGTGGTGGTGGCGGCGGTGGCGGAGATGGAAATATATTCCATATGAACAAGAAGGCATTGAAGAAAGAGAAAAAATATTATCAATACGCTTTCATGGTGCTCTTGGGAATTTTTGGCTTAACCGGGCCATTAGTGATGAAAGTCTTGGGGGTAATGGCCGCCAAGGCACTTTTAGCCGCCAAGGCTGCTCTTATAATAGTTGGAGGTGTTGCACTAAAGAAACTCTTTGAAAAGGATCATAGCCAGCCTAAAGTTAAGGTTCATACTGTTCCCGTGTATGAAAGTGAGGAACATGATTATGACAGGATTGGACATTCGTACAATCACATTCCATATGGTTACAGTACCTTCACCTCTGCTGGAGGTAATCATCCTTATTCTTCATATTCCAATAATGACTTTGCTCCAATATTGTACGGTACACCTTACAATGCCAATAAGGCTAGTAAAACAAGGTAGAAGATAAGTAGAGATAAGATAAGTTAAGTAGAATTATTTATTAAATTATTTATTTATTTATTTATGATATATTTTGATTAAGCATTTGCCAGTCTCTTAATCATTTTTAGTCATTAATTTAGAGTAGCATAGACTAATTAAATCGTACCTTGTAAATATTTCATAATTTGTTCAAGGAAAATGGACTGTTGTAATTAAGTAATAGATTTCGAGTTGATAATATTCAAATTTTGTTAACTTTGGATTCCTTTAACCAAAAGGATTCTCTACCCAACTAGCAATTTTATATTTTATAAAAGTTGTAGAAATGTTTCTGACACATAATTTATAAAACAACATTACTCTCAGAAATACTTTCATAACGTTTCCTCAGCAGCTATAAATGCAAAATTGTCACCATAATATATGCCATCGCTGTTGATATTTTGTAACGCTTATTGGCACCATTACAAAATAATTACATAAACATTTCCGCAGGTAATTGGTACCATTGCTATATAGCAGTTTTATTCAAGATCAATTTAATTGTACTATAAGACACACTACTGTTTGTCAAATTACTGCTACAAAACAACTAAACAACTGTTTTATAAGAGCTTTTAAATCACTATTTTTAAAAAATGCTGCTTTTTACACACACTAATAAAATAATGATTTCTTAATTTATCCTAAAAGTTGCAAGAAATATTTTGTGATTTAATACTAATAACCTATAATAATTATTTAAGAGGGTGAGGATGAAATTTTATTGTGAATTATGGCCATGTTTTTAATACGCCTATAACGCACCTTAGATTTATTGATGATTTCTAATATTTTTTGAAATTTAATAAATATAGGTTTTATGAATTTGATATTTTTTGCAATATAACCTAATTTGTTTTAGTAGTCATAACTGTATAGTTAGCATGCTTTTGACTCCATGAATTCTAATAAACACTTGATATTTTAAATTTTCATATCTTGTCATATTTACCATCACGAACGTTGGTCTTTTAAGATGGCATCCCTCTATAAAATACGTTTGTGTTAGTAGCAAGCAATTCAAGATATTTAAACTATTAGACGATTCCTATAAAACATCTATAAAATAATGAGTCTTATTGTAACTTTTATGTGAACCTTATAAAATAGATCACTCATTTTCGCCATACTTTTGCAGCACTTACGATAAATCTGTTAGGGCTGAGTTGTAAATGCAACCATGTAAACAGAATTGATTCAGTTTGTATAAATATAACCTAGCAATTAGAGGAAGTAAATCACCTTATTTACAGAACTGTTTATTTATGGTTTATTTATTTCCAAAAACACGTAGTTACCTTTACTAGTGGAATCGTCAGTACTTTGACATATGTCTTGATAAGTTAATAGTACAATGAGTGGAATGCATCATGTTTCATTATACAGCGGTATAAACTGTGTCTTATTGCCAAAACCACTACGCTATTAATACATACACCCAATATTTTTATAACCACTTTTAAGTTTCTCCATTGTTCTAAATCTGATGATTTAATTTCGCCGTTGTATGATCTGGCAAGATCTGCACCGCTCTGTCAATGTAATAATTTTTTTTATAAACTTGTATGCTATAATTATGACACATTTTTATTAAAAGACGTACTTTAATTATGACTAAATATACATACACAGCTGACGTAGGAAATTAATTTTTTCAAATATGTTTTATTGTATTGTTAGCCACCATATTCTTATGTTAAAGTAAACAATTTTGATTTGTAATGACTTTGTTGCTGTTTCCTTATAACAGCAAATACAATGTTATATAATAATTATATAACATACTCTGGAGCAACAATTTATTAAAAGCAACATTGTCACAAAAAGACGTTTTACATAACTGTCTTATAAGATGATAAGAAATGACTATAAAATAATTCCAATGTGTATTTATAATAGTGCTAAAAATGCTGCTGAGCGTTACAAAAAATTGTTATAAAACAATTCAGTTTTATAAGCTGTAATGTTTTATAATTTAGTCATGGATACATGTATAAAATAATTTCTTAACTGCAGATATTTTATAATTCTGCTGTAGAAATGTTTTAATGATAAATTTATAAAATAGTTTAGTTGCAGACAACAAAATAGTATTTTTTGAAATTCTGATATAATCAACTAGCAATTAGAAGCATTAATAAAATAACAATAAAACGAAATAATCGTAGAACATTTAAATTATAAAACAAATTTGCTGGTTGGGCGTGGTCTCAGTGAATGTTGCAATAAGTTTTTCAGTTTTATTTGTAATGGAACTGAAAAATTGATATGTTCTCGAATGCGAATTTAGAGGATGGCAACATCATAAGACATTTTTTTCAATCTTGGTACTTTCAGATGATTTTTAAAAATAGAATTTTTAAGAAATAAACTTTTTGACGAATAGAATGTAATCTTAGCTTCAAGACATTTCTTCTTCAACTGTAATATTTGCGAGCAATCATTGTAATTAAAAAAGTTACACTCCGAAATAAATAATAATAATAATAATAATACCGTTGTTTTTTCTTCTAATACATACATATAAAATACAGACAATTCGAATTTTGTATCTAGTTCTGATTCTTAATCACTTCCTGTATTATAACTTAGAGCTATTTTTAAATCAGCGTTAACTATTAATATCCGACTCAAATGTATTGACCCCTCACTTTAACCGCGAATATCTCAGAAACGGAGGAGCAGAAAAAATTGAAAAAATTATGTGTTCATTATGAGTCTATTCTAAATCAATTACTGAAATTTAAATAATGTACATTTTACATTTTTGAAGTTCTGCTAAGTTATATTGAAAAATGTCCTACTTTCTAAGGAAATTTTGACCATACCAGTTTTAAATCCGCTACATCTTGGAAAATATGCATACTATGAAAATTATATTTTAGGCACCGATAAAGCACTGTATTTTTTGTACGAGGACATTTTTTTATAATTTTTTATTTTGAAATTTAGTAAAAATAATAGATAATATCATTGCAAACTTGCAATAATATTATTCTTTACGCTTGATAATTAAATTAATATTTGATACATACCAATTCTTTTTTCTGAAAATGCCTGTATTTCATATAATTAACTATTTTATCAAATATTTTTTAAATACATTGGTAAATAACCGAATAACCATGACGTGACGTTTTTGACTGCAAAACTTTAAAATAAGAAATTACAAAAAAATTTCCTCGTACAAAAATTGCCATGCTTTATCGGTGTCTAAAATATTATTTACATAGTATGCCTATTTTCCAAGATATAAAGGATTTAAAACTGGTATGGTCAAAATTTCCTTAAAAAGTAGGGCATTTTTCAATATAACTTAGCAGAACTTCAAAAGTGTCCAATGTACATTATTCAAATTTCAGTAATTGCTTTAGAATAGACTCATAATGAATACATATTATTTTCAATTTTTTCTGCTCCTCCGTTTCTGAGATATTCGCGGTTAAAGTGAGGGGTCAATACATTTGAATCGTATATTAGTACTAAATGCGCGAAATACAAATACAATCTTCAACGATCATCTTCTCGGTGGTCAATATATTGCCCAGTTGTTTGTAGCCTGAATTAATTATAATAAGTAACGATAGATGGGTCTTTTTTGTAAGTTGCTGACTCATGTCGCTTAAATGTTCACTAAAGTGGAAGGCTTTTTATGTTTTGTCTGTCTTCAATACATCAGTGCTTCCTACTCTGTACTGTCTGTAGTGGTAACATACGAACGCAAGCCAGAAATTATAGTTTGCATTTGAGATATTATGTCCACAGAACATATACTCTGGAGAAGCGCAAGCCAGTGCTTTAAGAGCCACAACAAAGTTTGGCTCGCCATCTGGTAGTCGCCTGGAAGAACTAGGCAATATGCGGGAATATTGAATTTGAAATTTGTGCCCGATCTTATCTACGCATTACAGATACTCGACATCTTAAACTTTTCATTGTTACCAGACCTTGTGAAGAATTTTTTTTTTATGTAAAATATTACCTTCCGCTCATTCATGAATTTAACATAAATCTCTCAAAGAAATTCTTTCTATCTGGCCTGTTAATTAATAAAAAGTCAAAGATGGCGTGTGTACCTGTGAAATATTTAGACAGGGAAAAATGATATATATTTAAAAATATTTGTCTACATAAATGCAGCTCCAATTATTACACTTGTAACAATTTTAACATTTAAATAATCAACAATATAACATATGAAAATAAAATTAACAAAAAAACTGCCTAGGCAGTGGCCGGTTAACTTATAATTGGCCAACAAGACACATAAAACGAAACTTAAAATTAATACATTATAAAACTATAGTGAAATACATAAAATTGTACTTACTGACTACTTTTGTATGTGAATGGGGGTGAATTGGCCTGCTTATTATAAAAGTTGTTTGAATTATTTATAAAATAATCGTGATCATTA
Organism: Stenurella melanura; assembly: GCA_963583905.1. Lineage (NCBI taxonomy): Eukaryota > Metazoa > Arthropoda > Insecta > Coleoptera > Cerambycidae > Stenurella > Stenurella melanura. Next base: position 116,434,384 of record OY757311.1, read on the forward strand.
AAAACCGACATTACCATATTAACACTATTTGACTGCTCAGTATTATTATTATTTGCACTATCATCAATTATAACATTCTCGTTAGAAATAGGCACTTGGTTTTCCTGTTCATTAATAGGACGTGGAGCGGCATTTGGAAGAAGCAAATGTTTTGAGACATTGACGAAGTCATTGCTTCGAAAGTGCTCTTCACAAACATAAAAGTTTCTACAGGCTTTATTCAAGTCTATTTTGCATACTTGTTTCCAAACAAGAGCACATTCATGATTTAAAGAAAATCTATAAAACCGTTTATTTACCACTTTTTTTGCACCTTTTGTCCAATAATAACTATTTTCGCAACTAGGATATTTGCAGTATTTTGCAGTATTTGAGTATTTTTTTTGTGGATTCATTATAGAGTTTTCTCAAATTCAAAATATAGTAAGTAACAAGGTTACCTCACAAAAGTACGGACTACATTTACAAAGGTATAGTAATATATCACAGTTGATCATTACTTATAAGCCGTGATATTGATCTTATGTTTATGTAAGCTGTACGCATCATTGCCTTCACACACCATATCTGAAAATGAAAGTCTCTGGTAATTTTAATAAAATGAAAATTTTGTGCGAACATACCTACACAAAATCAAAATTTTTGTTACTCTAGCTGGATCAAAATTGCTGCAACTTGTCTTTTTGGTCACCATTAAAACAAAAATTATTGCATGCCAATACAAGGCTATTACAATTATAGTATGTCCAAATAAGGGGAATGTACTCCTGAAAAATATAAAATTGTTTAGCTGGTTGGAAGAGGGAATCAAAATTCAATGCAAAATTAAAATGATAGGTAATTACCACAGACTTTCTTACTTATTACAGGTGAAGTTTATCAATATGTAGTACCAAAAAACGGACCTACCTGGCAATTAACAATTAACAACTATACTTTTTTTAATGAACTGAACAAAGTATTTATATCTCAGATAAATTGTTTATCTGGGAATCATAGCGACAGTCTACATTGTTATATTCATAGGTTAAGTTATGAATTATGTCATATTAGAACACAGATGACAGATTTTCCTTGACGGAAATAATTCGCCGGCTTGACATTTCTGCCTGGATCGACGCCATGCTTGTTTACATTCTGTGAATTCTACTTTCACTCCCATGATTATGTCTGTTATCAAGAATTCCTTAAGGATTATTTCACTTGCTAACATGGAACTCATTGAAATGCAATTTTTTTAGATTATTGCATCTATTAAATGTCATCACTAGCAGTAAATTAGACTAAACTGATTTCTGACACAGCTCCCGCATGGAGTATTATCACTAATATTTCATTAGACAAAATTATCGCTTTAATTCGCGTTGTCGGCACTGACATACAGGGTGTCTCACCAGGAACTGAATCGATCGATATTGGGAAAAGCATGTAACAAAAAATTTTGAAAATTTTGGGAGTTACTAAAGTTAGTGTGGCCAAACCAACTAAAATGATTACAAGCATGTGGTACTTCCGGTTATACCGGAAGTCGATACCAACTTGCTTATTTTAAATGGAACACCGTGTATATTTTGAACTTTTCGAAATAACCATGAAATTCTGAGTTGAAGCACACCCTATGCCTAAACCCAGCAATTTCGGAGATATTTGACATTTTATAAAGAATTTTACAGGTGCAACGGTTTACAATAACCGTTATAACTTTCTTCGTGTAGGAGATCCTTATTTGCTCTTTGGCACATAGAAAGAACACAAGATGAGCTAGTCTCTACAATAAAATAAATTTCATAATAGTATACCAAGTGTTTTATTTTTTACGTTACATTTTGTCAAATTCAAACCTCAAAAACTTTTATTTCAAATAGAACACCCTGTGTATCTTTTTATATCGAATGATTTAAATTTAATTTCCTTTTTTCTGGTATGGGCAATATAGGGGCAACTTTTACAAACTTAAAATGTTGTGGTAGGTCATTGACAAACAACAAAGATAACCCAGGGCCAAGTATACTGCCTTGTGGAGTGGAGAGAAACTATCCAGTCATTTACGACTGAAGATTTCAAATAAAAACGAAACAACTTATATATGTGTATATTATGGAACAAGCACAAAATGATGCTCATTTTGTACGAGCTTGAAAGTTTGCAGCACTCACCTTTGACTCGTGCTGCAACTCATTCGAGTGCAAAACAAGCAATACGCATATATGCATACCATACTTTCTCTACGGCAACATATTAATTCATATAGATGTATAGGAAACAACTCGAAATTAGGCGTTACCCAAACATTTTTTGATAGAAACGAAGTGTTATCATCAAATTTTACAATTCATAAACGTTAGTTGAGTAGAAATAAACGCGAAATAATTTTGGAATAAAAAATATTTGCCAAAATGTTCAAAAGAAATATTGCAGGATTCAAAGCGAGAAGTCGGCTTCGACTTAACAAGATTGGCTACTGCAGATTATCGATTTAAATTTAAAATAATTTCGTGGGAGAAGCCACAACATCAAATATTTAAACTAAATAAATACATAGGCTCTAAGGCTGCATGATATCTCTATGGAAAAACGGAAACTGGCATTTTGTCGACATCGTATATAGCAGTGGCGAAAGCGAAAATTCGACACGGCATAAGTGAACCAAACATGGCATTCTTTGAGAATTCGTGAAATCGGTTTGCTAAGTTCTTCGCATTCCGCTTTAATTTCTTTACTGAAATCATCTCAGGAGAGAGATAATCGACTTTCGTATGTTTGTAACCGAAAACCTCAGAAGAATACCTCGATGAAATTTATGTATCTAGCGACGCGGATTCGATCGGTATGAGTTCGGAGCCGACAAAACACTTCCGAAAGAGTTCACAGTTGACGAAATATTTCATTTAGTATTTGTTGCCTAGCAATCGAGTGAAATGAAATTCTGTACAAAATGTATTTATTGATCACTGACTTTATGCTGTTTAAATGAACATCTTTCGCAGTTATCGTAAAAAAAAGATATTACAGATAATTTACAATATATTTGGAATATTAAGTGCTCATACCAAATGTCCCATAAAAGTAACTGAACCTATGAAAAATTCACTTCACCTACCTTGTAGATACATAAAACTTATCCTCCATCCAAATAAAATGCGTTTTTATTGCTTATAGTTCTAAATAAAAAATAAACTGTCCTTATTTAAAAGTTAAAAAACATGTTATCCGTACGGAGTTCAGTGTCATTTAGAGTGCGATATTTTATTCCCTTGGGATTACGCTGGGTCAAAAACAAGTGTCAATCGATCAGAAATGGTATCTTTAACTCTGGTCCCCTTTTTATCGAGGAATATTTTCCAAGTGAATTCCAAATTTAATTAAGTATGTATAATTTTACGTAGGGATCTTTAAATAATATAGTATTAGAGCAAAAATGTTTACATTTCAGCTCGAGTGTGCTGATTGATAAAAGTAATAGTCATTAAGCTTTTAATTGATTGATTCTTATTTTCGAGTAGAATAAGTAGCACAGAAAAATAGCTAAAATTGAGGGAATAATTTACAAAGAGATTATATTTTGCGAATATGGTATTAATAAGATGAAAAATAAATAATTGAAAATACGTTACAAGCCCTTTCACGCGAAAGACAATTTCCAGCAAGGATTTGGCGCTGATTGCTCGTTTATACCTGATGAACGCTTCCCTCTATGATAAAATTGTGCAACAAATTTTGCGGTTTGGATTATCTTAAAAGAATACGTTATAAGCAGACCCCGGCTCAGAGGTAGTTATGACGTAAAAGCCAGAGTCGGCTTTGCGCAATATGAACTATATAAACATTTTCATGCGCAATAATACAATATTCTATGTTATGATTATATCTAGTGAATTTCGTAATATTTAAAGGTAAATGGCCCCGAAACAGTTATAAGTCATACTTTGATGCACTTATTGTTAGATGCACAAACACAAACGCCTAGTAACTATACCTTACTAGGATAATAAAAATATATTATTTGCACTTGTTCGAAATCGTCCGAAATAAAACTTCGGCGCCTGTCACTGAATATCCCACTAGTGTTGAGAAAAAGGATCGTTCAACCGTTCAACGTCTACCGATGTAATTGGCGCATATTTAAAATAAGTATAGTTTCTTATAGATGGCAGATTTATGTCCGGCATTGAACAGTCCACTTCTTTTCCACACACAAACATGATGAAAAACCGGGGTTGTTTCTTAACACTGTTATGTATCCAATTTATATTTCACTCAGCTATCCCCTGAGAGTCTAAAAATATACTGACGTAGATCAAATGCCTGTAATGTTTATTACGTCAATTACTGTATACTGATCTGTTTCCGGCTTACGTTGAACGTTGCGTATAGCTAGAGGGATCCGTGAGAAATATCCATGTAAATATGCTAAATTTTAGTTCTTATGACGTTCAGATGAAACTTGTTTTAAAATGTTCGAATTGCATGTCCACGAAAGTGTTTTTTCACAACGTTAAACCGCAGTTCCAGAAAATCTTTAATCTACGAAAGTACTGTTTCATTTAATGGAAAGCCACTCGACGCCATAACAAATCACGACACGTTTACTTCTGTTAAATGTACTGACAAGTCGGTAGTGTTGACTCCATAATGCGCATGTGCATATGAAACAATCTCACATGGCATTGGTCATTGTGTAATAAATCAATAATAATTGTTGGACCTTTTTTATTTCAAATGCTTTCTGTATGTTTGAAGTCTTCTGCAAAATATAAAACGCAATCTGCTGTTTATTTTACTATTATTATTGTTTACCGTATCCTATTTGCTGTCGTAAAAAAGCAGAAAGAGAGTGACAAGCGTGGCGGTGATTTTGTGGTGTTGAAGATTCTCCTTATATTTTTTTAAATTATAGTGCCTTATATTATGTGCACAGACAAAAATTATATTTTTAATTGAAAATTGTTTAATACAGTTGGAAGAAACATATGGAAGATGTTTACATTTCCTTAACTGATACAAAAAGTTGAAGTGGCGTATGCCGTTTAAAGTGCCGAGTTTTTTGTTTTCGATTAGACAATCAGATCGACGCGCGATGCTGCAGGTATATATAATGTGCGGCCGAAGTCTGGTGTTTTTTATCCACCAGTTTCAGTAAGCATCTCTTACATCTACTTGCTCAACAACACCAAATAAATAATTTCTCCAAACCAATAATAAATTATTTATTTATTATTTTATGAGTTTTATGCCATACTCTTTATTTCTTACCGCAAAAGTAGGTATTTGTTTCCTATAAATAATGTATTTATTTGCTTATGTGATTCATACAAAACATTATATTTATCTGTGTGTGAAGACCGTCTCTGGCATAACTACTTTTGCGCCGGGCTCTGGTTATAAGTAATCATTGCTTATTAATTTTCGTGTAATTCAAATATATTGTTATAGCTAGGGAGCTGGTGGCAATTTTTTTTTAATATGATCTTATTGTGTGACTGAAGTTGAAAAATGTAAAGATGTAATAATAAAAAGCCGGAAAAACCATTTCAGCCACTACGGTGTTGCTGATTTTTTAATTAACAGTAAATTAAACACGCAATCAAAAAACGCTCCTATATGATTTTATTGTGTCAGTCACTTGTTTTAAACGTTGCTTGTCAATATGACTTTAACATAAACGCAGTCGGCGGAAATGCATGTGTCTGCGTTATTCTGCAATTTTTTTTTTTTTTATTAATGTATGGTATACTAAAAATTAAGTGATTCTATTGTCGGTGTACCTCATATCAAAAGTTTTGCCAAGTGATAAGAAACATAAAACAAACTTCAGTCACCCGTCTACTGCTGCGTTTAAAGGGAATGAATTTTTAAAAATGGGGTAAAGAAAAACGCTTTTATATTATTTATTGTGTCAGCCACTTAGCAGGAAGCTTCCTTTATATGCAAAAAACGTGAAAAGAGTGGTGGCTGAAATCTGTGATGCTAATTTTTCATTGGCTGACGTTTCTTGATAATTACACAGGCCGACAAAAAACAAAAGGTGGGCTGTTCCTCAGAACTATATTATCCCATGTTATCTGATATGCTGAAACTGATTTTGATATTAAAAAAGTCTACCACATCAGTTTTTGTCTACCACCCATTTTATCCCCTAAAAGGTGCAAAATAAAAATCTTGTTCTAAGGCTCTGATCTAACTTTTCTGAAGTAGTTTGACGCGCTGAAGCCAATTTCAGACAAAAACAATTTTCTGTTGTGTCAGTTTCCCTCTACAATCACATTTTAACGGAGACGACAGAATTTTTTTTGCCCAAAATTGGCTTCAGCGCGTCAAAACACTTCAGAAAAGTTAGATCAGAACCTTAGAACAAGATCTTTATTTTGCCCTTTTTAGAGGATAAAAGGGGTGGTGGACAAAACTAATGCGGTAGATTTTCTTTTAATATCAGAATTGGTTTCAGCATGTCAAAAAACATATGATGAGACGGATTTAATCCACAAAACACCCCCTCTTTTGGCGACCTATGTTATTTTTATAGTTTTTTTACAATTAATTAACGGTCCTGCCTTAATACGCACAGTAGGGTGGAACGAAAAATTCTTTGTTTTTAAACTGTTTTGACATAGGTGTCAAAATGTGCATTTGGATAAATAAAAATCGTTCTCAAGAGCTTATCGACCTATCATACCATCTTCAGATTCCTCACGGGCCCGATAATATAGAAGTTTTGGTGATTTTATAGGTTTTTATTACATGCCCTGGTTTATTTAAAAAGATATATTCCTGGTAAACATAGTATTTAAAATAATTATTAAAGTATGATAAAAAGCTCCTCCAAGTAAATTTGATATATTCTAATATTTTCCGGTTCCTCATTGCCTTTGAAAATCGCGCCGCTTATGGGAATTGCGCGACAAATAACGCGATCGAAATCCACGCGACAGGCGTCTATGACTGGGGTGGGAAGGTAACAAGTTCAAGCCTACTTTCATTTGTTTGAATACTTCATAAGTATTGTTTTTGGTTGAGTGTTTTCTGTGGGTTTTTACGTGATTCGTGGTTGTATGTCGATTGTTCGTTGAGTGTTAGAATATTTACGTTATTATGGCAACTATAAGTCAACTTCGTTGCAAGATATTTGGTCAATCTAAAATATTATGTGACCTTGTGTTACCTACTCATAAGGACTTTACTTTCATTATTTATTTGTTTAGAATGATCTAAAATATAAATATGCTGGGAGAGATGTAGGTGTTCATGAAATACTCAAAAATGTTGTACCGAAAATTTAAGGGATTTGGCAAGGTACATCAATTCCTACCGTTTTTTACTTCTGGGATAAACTAAAAAATTTCATACTGTGACCTTGGAAACCAAGAAAATGAAAATGACAGAAGAAAGGAAAGAAATGCCAGCATCCAGGACACTGAAAAACATGCCATCATGTAGAAGCTTCACTGTTATTAATGATGCACACCTGTCACCTGTTCGGCTTTACTAGTAGTATGAAGTTGATGATGAAAAGGAAGATGGTATCTAACGTGTCTTCACGGTACAAACCGTTGAGACAACAGCTACACGAGAATTTAGTATACCTAAAATACATTTTGAGGCCAAACATTACTAGGAATTAAGTTCTTGGAATGACTGCTAATATGGAAATGTATGTTATCAAAGCGTTAGATATAAGTTTTTCTGATTTTTCATAGTCTTTGCAATACCGAAGCTGTTGAACGATTCTTGCGTCTTGCAAATGAGGCATGTCTGTGGCCAAGAAAACCAAACTGGCTTCATTCAAGCCTGTATAAAATCAAGACAAACATTGCCTCATTTGAAACGAAATTAGATTACTTTGTTGAATGTAGAGAAAAAAATAATAAATACAACTCTATCAATAAGTTACGTTTTTGGAAGAAATAGCTTAGAAGAGCTTATTTTGACATCCTTGAAGAAACTGAAGTGTGGATAATAGCATTTTGCGTTAAAATGTAAAGAAAGAAAATAATAATGACGTTTATTATTATTATTATTATTTAAACATGTTACACAGTGATCTGTGGTACATTAAGACACATTTTGGTGACATTACCAATGTCCAAAGAATGGAAAAATAACCAAGAAGAAATAAATGGTCTAAAGAGAGCTTTTTTCTAATATTTTGAACCCATTGAGGAATCTGAAAATAACAAATTACCGTTTTCAATTTTTGCACAGTTATTATTAACCACCAATTGCACCTTTTGATAACTATGTGGTAATAATTCTCGAAAAAAAAAAAATTAAAAATGTCCATTTTCGTTCCACCCTAACGCACAGGTTTAGAGAGCAGTGTTTTCGATTTGCTAATAATTCGAAATTTCGGAAATTCTTGTATATATATTTTTTTTATCAGGGCCTCGACTTAAATAATATATATCAAAATAATTACTACTCCACCTTTTGAAGTGCAAAACACCTACTGATTGGACCATTTTCTTACTTTGACATTTTTTGGAGTAAATTGGGAATATCTCTGAAAATTAGCAACGTACACGTCAGCGAAGGTTTTTCTCTACTTATGGGTATAAAAACTAACAAATTAAAACCAATGCGAAGTACAATGAAATGACTTATTAGCGCTCTTTTTTTTGCAAGTTAACAATTAATGTTATACAGAGGTATGGACTTCAGCCACACCATTTTTTTATTTATATTTTGGCTGAAACTATAAAATAATATAGGAGCATTTTTTTTTTTACAAATTTGACATCCATTTATTTAAAAAATCAACAGCAATCAAACTCGGTAGCTGCTCTAATCGGTAAGTTATACCTTTGATTTTAAGTAGTATAAAATCAAAGGTTATACCAATATTTAAAAACGAATTATTATTTGTTTGCTTATAATTGTATTGAAACATATTATTTATAGGATTTTGCAAACAGCAGAAAAAATAACTATCTATAACTGAAAGAAAAACTTTGTCTAAAAATATTAATGAAATCTTTGCATTCTTTCGATAACCTGAATTATGGTTATGCTAGCAAATTAAAATCCTAAAATGAATTTGTCTAATTCCTTATTTGACAATTCTCATTCTAACACTAGCGTCCACACAGTCCCCTACGGCCATGCAGATTGTACCAATACCTTCATTCCATATTATTGTTAACTACAATGCCACCATCTTCCTAGCTATTACCAATCACTTTAGGTTAAAATGCTTTAAAACTAAACATAAAACGATATCTTCTATATAATACAGATTTTTCAAAAATTTTTCAAAATGAAATTCAATTTGTTTATTGGTCATAGATTCAGTTTCTTAACATGACTTGTAAGATATAGTACATAAAAAATCATGAATGTACATAATACAAAGACAGGTAAATTGTATATAATAATTCACAAATTTATATTCATCATACCATTAGATACTTACGAAAGCTTAGAAAGCCATCAAGGGTAAAAGAAATTCCTACTCCCAAGTCGGAATTTTCTGTTTAAGACAGATAAATATTGGGAGTATTCCATGAAAAACAAAATAACTATCAAAAGTGTAACACTGAAAGTACTAGGTAGGTATAACTTAACCATAATTAAAATGTTCAAAATGTCCACCTTTGACTTCTTGAAAGGAATTAATGCTCCTTTGTAATATTTACAGTGCAGATGAACATTCAGTTGCCGATATCCCAAAAACTATTAGGTTTAGACAAAGGACACTAGAATAAAAAATATCAAGAAAGGTAAGTAGATTGTAAATTTAAGGTTTCATTACAAGTATAAAAGTAATTTGAGTCTGAAAGTCACTTTTCATCACCCAAAATGTAATTTATATGACTTTATAAAATTTTAGTCGCCAAAAAACTTAAATATCCATAGCAGATTTTTTCCTACATTTATTTGTTTTATGTGAAAATAGAATAATTTTTGACCGATACCACATTTTCAATCGCCATTTTCTCTAAAACTGTCAAATATAGATATACCGAGTGAGTCACGAATTGTGCTCGCCCCGATATTTCCTAAAATATTTGGAATAGAAAATTGAAACTTGGAGGCCTTATTACACGACTAAAATGCCATCATTTCAATACAAAATCAAGTTTGGTGCACATCCGGTTTGACCGGAAATGCCCACAACTTTCGATTTTTAAATGGAACACCCTATATTTTTTTACATTTTTGGAATCTAGAGGAAACTTTGAATACAATACATCCATTTTGGTCACTTTTTAATAAACATTAAAAATTTTATTAAAAAATCTATTTCTGAATCCAGAGTGCTGTGGTGCCCAAAATATATTTTAGTTTGTGTGCTACGTTACTATAAAAATAAAAAGAGCAATATGATTGCATTACTTAATTCTCTAGAGGCGTTTAAAATTTTTAAATGTGATTTTTACCCACTAACTCGGTTTTTTTAAATGGGAATTTAATCGTTCACCAACATTTTTAAATACCTCATTTTCATACGAATCTAATGATACCAAAATTTTGAAAATCCGCTCAGAAATATTTGAGATTTCAGCCAAAATACAATGCAACCAAGCTTTTAGAAACATACGGCTAATAGATAATAGATTAGTGGGCTTTGGAAACTAAAATGTCCCATATCTGTGTAAATCTGGTATCCTAATAACATTGGAAAAATCATAGTAGCCATTGAATGTAATAAAACAATATCAGCTGTCAGACAGATGCAAAATAAAGCGTTGAGGAAATCTCTTTGAGTAAAAATTAAAGAAAATGAATAATTTTAGTAGAAATGAAAAGGTCGATATGTTACTGATATATGGAGAGCGTCTCAAAAATTCAGCTGCAGCTGCAGAACTGTATCAGCAACGATATCCCAACAGACGTCATCCAAGCAGACACTTGTTTGCCAGAGTGGAACAAGAATTAAGAAACGAACCCAATCAACAAGATGACCATCAAACATTTATTGTAAGTGAGGACAAAGAAATTGATGTATTAGGATTTGTGATGGTACACCCAACAACATCAACAAGGGAATGCGACATTAGTCAGTCTTCGGTTTGCAGAATTTTAAAGCAACATAAGTTTCGGTCTTATAAATACCAAATACACCAACATCTTTATGGAGATGATAACGACAGGAGGCTAGGCAACTGGTTCTTAAATGCAGTACAACAAAACCCAGGTTTTCCTTTTCATATTTTATATTCAGATGAAAGTAGATTTACGAACCAAGGTATGTTTAACAGAAACAATACTAGGTACTGGGCTCAAGAAAATTCGAGGTTGGTAGGGCGGGGGAATATCCAGGAAAGATTTGGGTTTAACTGTTGGCTTGGAGTACTTGGAGATCGAATAATTGAACCCATATTTTTTGATGGAACACTTACTGGCGAACGATGTTTATTCTTTTTACAAAACCAGTCAGCAGAATTTCTTGACTTACTTCCTCTTGCCTATTTACAAAATCTGTTTTTCCAACAAGATGGTGCTCCCCCACATAATTCCAGAAGAGTGATGGAATATTTAAACAACTTGCATGGTGAACGCCTTATCGCAAATCAAGGTCATATCAGGTGGCCTCCTAGGTCACCTGACTTAACACCCCTCGACTATTATGTATGGGGCACTCTCAAAAATAAAGTTTATAAAACTTCTTCAAATACCCGTGAAGAGCTGCAAAATAAAGTTGTACGGGCTCTTAATGAAATAACGCCGGCTGAATTGCGTAGAACCATTCAAGCAACTGTACGCAGAGCCGAATTGTGTATAGAAAAAAATGGTGGACATTTTGAACAATATCTATAAATGTCAATTTATGGTTTAATTATATTAATTATTTTAAAGATACCTACTGTTACCTAGTTTAAGTTTAATTGTTCAAACGGAATTGATTTTTATTTATTTATAGGCCCGATATTTATGTTCATTTAAATAAAACTCTGAAAACCGAACTGATGTCGCATTCTACTGCAAATGTCCTTGTGGATGTAATTGTGTTTACCTCCACATACCTATGCTAAACTTAATTGTAACGTTCTTTGCGCTCACAATTATTAAATGTTTGATAGCTCAAGATTGCCTATAACTACACGAGTCTGTCTGACAGCTGATATTGTTTTATTACATTCAATGGCTACTATGATTTTTCCAATGATATTAGGTTACCAGATTTACACAGAAATGTGCCATTTTAGTTTCCAAAGCCCACTAATCTATTATCTATTAGCCGCATGTTTCTAAAAGCTTGGTTGCATTGTATTTTGGCTGAAATCTCAAATATTTCTTAGCGGATTTTCAAAATTTTGGTATCATTAGATTTGTGTGAAAATGAGGTATTTAAAAATGTTGGTGAACGATTAAATTCCTATTTAAAAAAAACCGAGTTAGTGGGTAAAAATCACATTTAAAAATTTTAAACGCCTCTAGAGAATTAAGTAATGCAATCATATTGCTCTTTTTATTTTTGTAGTAATGTAGCACACAAACTAAAATATATTTTGGGCACCACAGCACTCTGGATTCAGAAATAGATTTTTTAATAAAATTTTTAATGTTTATCAAAAAGTGACCAAAATTGATGTATTGTATTCAAAATTTCCTCTAGATTCCAAAAATGTAAAAATATATAAGGTGTTCCATTTAAAAATCGAAAGTTGTGGGCATTTCCGGTCAAACCGGATGTGCACCAAACTTGATTTTTTATTGAAAAGATGGCATTTTAGTCGTGTAATAAGGCTTCCAAATTTCAATTTTCTATTCTAAATATTTTAGGAAATATCGGGGCGAGCGCAATTCGTGACTCACCCGGTATAGGGCGTTCCATTACAAATCACAAAGTTTATACCGCTTCCGGTTAAACTGGAAAAGGAAAATCAAAAGTTAGAGCATTCAAAATGTGCAACTGATTCAATCCCACAACTTTTCTGAATTTGAAATCGATATCCTTTTTTACTAGAAAGGTATAGGCTGGTTAGTAAAATTGTAGGCACCCGGCATAGTAGCCATTATAAGTAAATAATTAATACTCTTGGTTACTGTAACGCTTTGATCTTGCGTTGTGTGGGTAGTTATAATAGAAATTGCATAATTTAAGACTTGACTCGAAATTTTCTACTGATAAGTCAAAATTATACTCTTCTGATAGAAGTCGAAAATTCTTAAAACTCGGAACTAAATTTTCTGATTTGTAACTGGAAAATTCCGAGTTTGGTGGCTATTCGACGCGCTCCTAGAATTTGGCAATAGACGACAATTACGAAAAGAAATGAAGAAAAGAATGGGAAGAATTAAAGATTGAAAATTTGTCAAATAGCAATGAAGTAGAAGAGAAAGAGTTTTAGCTCAAATTGTTGCCGGAAGATGACTACCGCTTGGTATGATAACACACCCATTCAAATAAAAGATTCTTTACCAGAAACATTGGTATATAGATTTTGTGTATTTTTTTATGCTGAATCTGAATCCCCAAAAACCGATTTACCAGGTAATTTTTCAGTAAAACGCAAAAATATCTCCTAAAATAGAGTGAAATAGTGAGGATAAGATAAAGCATCATAATGAAATGCAACAATTTTTAAATACTTGGAGAAAGAAATATATGCAAATTAATCAACACGCACCCCTATGAGGGGGTTAATTCCACCCCTAAGATCAAATAACGAGTGTTAGTGCAAATCAATGTGAAATACCATAGCCTTGTATATTTTACCACCAAATATATAAATGTAGGTTGACAAACAACGTACCAAAAAAATACAATACTTATCTCTCAGAGGGTTGAAAATCATCCTTACAGACCAGGGTTCTACTTACCACTTTAAGTCACACATTTGTCTATTCAATATTTTTGTCTGAATTTTGTTACCGCGGGTTCTTGGGGTCGCTGATGAGGAATCTGAAGTCCGAATCCAAAAATTTCTGAATAAAAGATGACGGATCCAATATGGGGATGTAAGAATCGGAAAAGCATTCAATATTTGAAGATTATAGCTTAAACATGTTACTCGGTAGTTTTCAAAGTCGCTAATCACGAGTGTAAGGTTTTAACTTGCAAATTTTTAAATCCAAAATGGCGGATTCATTATGGTGGATTGCAAAGTACCATAGAAATTGGTATTTACCAACCAAAGAAACGCGTTATTGATATTTAAAAAATTGAGTAATTTGAGTAAAAACAGACAAAAGTCTAAAAGAAGAAAACTGATACAAGAAAACAGCAGAGTGAAAACATAAGTAATAAACATTGCTAAAAGTTATTTTAGTCGGTAAAAGTTTAATTTAGTTATTAAAAGTATTGTGAAGTTTTCAGTAAGTTATAAAATAAAGTGTTAGTGCTTATCTCTTGTTGTAATTCTTGGAACCCATGGATTTTGAAGGGTTGCTTCCTAGGGTGGAAACACGTGGCAGTATTAACAATTATCAAAATCCATATACAGGGTGATAGTATTAGGTAAGTACCAAAAAAAATTGGGACCATTCCTGAAATTTTATTCGCTTGCGGTACTGAATTATGAATGACTCTTTTAGTGAAACATGCCTTCTAAATTTGGTTCGATCTGGTGAACCCAATCAACGAATCTGGCCGATCGAAATTTTGGCAAAAAACAGGAAACATGCTGATTATCAGAAACGAAGAACACTATATATAATAAAGGTCATTTTGAAATTGTCTCAGGGTACTGTACTCCTCACTAGCGTATGGCCAGACACTCACGGAATACCTTGTATACAGGGTTATTCGCGGAAAGCGGAGTATTAGACGTTTATTGGGATCTGCTCAGTTTAGAAATTTGAAAACGAGGCTAACGAAAATATTTTCATTCCTCTGTTACTTCCGCTTACATCGAATGTAGCACCTAGCTTTGTTATTTTAGATGGAACACTCTATATTTTATTCAGTATTTGGATTCTTCATAAAATTTTAGCTTGGGATTATGTACTATAATATACCCTTAAACCCACTAGATTCCGAGATAATTAATACTGTTGGTGATTTTTGAGCCTTCCGAGAAAAAATCTATATCATCAATCAGGGGGTCGATTTAGACACTTTCTTTTCAAACCCATGTAAGTCCCCTATGATCTAACTAAAAATTGTCTCCTATTTTCACAATATCATACAGGATACTTTATTTTCACAGTCGAACATTGTTTTAGTTCAAAAGTCAATTTTTTTCAAATGGAACCCCCTGTATATTTTCACAGAGTTTAATAGTCTTGAATTCTGCATCGATTGATATTAACATTCCCCCTACCCTTTCCGCTTTTTTTTTTTATAAAGGACGAAGTTTTTGTCAAATGTAAATATACAATCAGCACTGTATAATGTACATACAGCTACATACATAGTAGGCAATGACAAATTTCAGAATGTTTTGTTTTATCAATACAGACACCGTGTTAGTGTTGTCGAGTGGTAGTGATAGTACAGGAACATAGTATTTGTTCACTTAGAACAGATTTCTGTAATCAAGTGATCGTACGTCTTAAGAGAATCATGATTGTTTTAAAAGGATAATTTGAACTGACGAAGCTAAATTTCCAAAGAAGGAATT
Organism: Stenurella melanura; assembly: GCA_963583905.1. Classification (NCBI taxonomy): domain Eukaryota; kingdom Metazoa; phylum Arthropoda; class Insecta; order Coleoptera; family Cerambycidae; genus Stenurella; species Stenurella melanura. The sequence goes on from OY757311.1 coordinate 116,449,887, forward strand.
TCTAACAGACGAGATGTATACCATCAGCCATCAAATGGATGGTTGCGGTCCACAAAATAGATGGAAAGTATATGACGAATTAGTAGCATCGTTCGAAGATGGGTGGTATGGCGGTTTGGCTACCGAGGATCTTGGAGTTGGCCAGCAACTTTCCCTGATTTGACCCCCTTAGACTTTTACCTTTTTAGTAATATCAAAAATATTGTATATGCCACAAAAGGAGTTCTGAAGAACAGAGTACAGGCTGCATTTCAGCAAATACATTCACTAAGCCACTGTAAGTGCCGTAAATTGTAGGATGTTGGCTTGTCAGCAGCAAAGTGGAGGGCATTGTGAACAGGTGTTGCATTAAATATTTATATTCAATGTGTTTATTAATTTTGTAAATTTCGTTCAAAAGTATTTGTTATAAATCTAATATAAAATGATCTTTTGTTCTTGATATATTAACATGATAATAAAATAATTATCATGATCATTCTTGCTTGTGGTAAAAATGAAACAAGTTAGGTAAGTTGTATTGGCTGCTAACAAACAGTGCTCGCGCCAATATTTTTGACTAAAGATGACGGTCTCGGATGATTAGGGGTCGAGCTTGAGCTCTTTGCCCCAATCATCGCTGTAGACCTGGGCCTGCTTTTTCGCTTATCCCCCTCCCGCAAATGCGGACGGTATTGGCGATGTTAGCAAACCTTCCCTGGTCTTGGCTGTTGGACCCTGCCAGCTGGATCGTTTCTTCTGGCACAAATAGTACTGACTTTGCATGTACATTTTACGAAAATTCGTCCAAAATAAGAAAACAAAGAGAGCTAGGTATAGGAAATGCTAATGTCAATTGATGCAGAATTTAATACTCCATTAAATCATGTGAAAATATACAGGGGGTTCTATTTGAGAAAATTGACTTTTGGGTCTTTGAACTAAAACAATGTTCGACTGCGAAAATAAAATCCCCTGTATGATATTATGAAAATATTACAATTTTTAATTAGGTACTTGTATGAGTTTGAAAAGAAAGTCTTTAAAACGGCCACATGATAGAAGACATCGATTTTTTTTCGGAAGGGTAGGAACCGTAAAAAATCTTCAAAAATATTAACTATCTTGAAAGCTGGTAGGTTTAAGAGTATATTATGATACATAAACCCAAACTAAAATTCTATGAGGAATCCAAATATGAGATAAAATATAGAGTGTTCCATTTAAAAGAACAAAGTTAGGTGCTACATCCGGTGTAGGCAGAAGTAACACATGCATGAAAATATTTTAGTTAGATCCGTCATTTGAGGAAACCCCCTTGCACCAATTTTTAAAGTTTTAAACTGAACAGGTCCCAAGAAACGTCTAATACCCGCTTTACGTGAATAGCCCTGTATAACATGTACCTATTGTACCTACATAAACTATTTTGTTCTAATAACATTGATTGGCATTTTTCTGTGAGCGGAAAGATTATTTTTGCACTCACTAGAAAATGCAGAACTTTTTCCAACTCAAATTAGTACGGATTAAAATAGAACTTTTTCAAATATTAGTACAAAACTTTTTAAACTGCACAAACTAGAAAATACATAAAATTTTCCTTGTGGTCACAAAGTTTATTTATATATTTGACAAGACATTTTAAATTGAGGTACACATTACGAGAGCTATTGTCTCTACCATACTCTGTATATAAACTTTAATTTTGTTACTGCCAAGTCTGATTTTCTTCACAATTTAGCCTGATATCCACGTCAATTAGTTTGATTCAAATATATGAGCAAGTGGATTTCTCATAGGTATCGTTTCGGAGAATTATTGACGTCCGATGCTTGGCCATTGTCCCTTACATAATCTAATTTAGCCCATTATCCGCCCTTATGACCCAAGGACATCCATCTCGTTGATGGTCACTCCAAGAAATGCTAACACAGGAAAGCTGATAATGAATATCTCTATTTGTCAATCAGAAACCCATTAGGTGGACTGTTACTAGACTTTTATAGGCACGGATCCGTTCCATCTAATTCAACGATTTTTAATTAAAACTTGTTTTAATTACTATGGATCCATTTCATAAAAATAATGTTACATGTGTGTCGGGTTGTAATACAGTTAGATAAAATAGAGGCTCGAAATTATTACTTTTACTTAGAATCTTCTTCCTATTCACAACTTCTTGGGAGACGTTTCGCTGTTGCTTATGCACTTATGCAATATTCTAGTTGACCTTACTTTACTGTATAGTACGTCTGATAGAATTGTGTCACCTACCGCGGCCGCCTGATAGGTGCATAATTTTGGTCTAAGATAAAACCAAGATATTTTGTTGACTAAAAAGTTATTTGCGGTTAAAATAGTGCAAATATTATTAGTTAATTAATAATTGTATAGTTCTTAAAATTGTTGCAATGCAAACATAAAAAAATAATTTCCATAGCTTGGATCGGGGCTATAAACTATTTCCTCACTATTATTCGGTTCATTTTCCTGTTTCCATTTAGAAATGACGGTTTCTTAACGAACCTAATGCTTCCTGTTCTATATTGTTCTTACAAGATAGAAACCTTTCACCGCCAATAGATGTGAAGAAAGGTACATAAATTAAATCCTCTTATCAGAAACTCGCTTTCGGATGCTGAAAACTTAGAAAACTATTAACGTTGCCTATATTTGGTTGTCATTTTTGCCACGGCATGAGATTTTTCTTATCTGACTTCGTTTAAGCACCGTTTCGAATTATAGTTAAGAAAACACTATTTTCGAAATTTTTTATTTTAAACTTTGTTAATAACTCCAGTAACGTCACAAAATGGAAATACACATATTGAACCTAACTTTATGTACGACCTAACCTGTCGAATGATGTAGGTCTTATCCTTCTTGAAATAATTAGAATTTGAAACTACTGAGGCGATTTTGATACCCTCATATTATACCCGGATCCTCCGCCATATTTTTAATTGTAATTATGCTTCGATGAAATCCATGTCATATAATTATTATTTATATTTATTTAATTCAACTAGACCACATTACGATTATAGAACATAGATATTATATACAGGGTGGGCAATTGAAAACGAGACACGCCTGTTTTGGGACTCTTAGACTAGTTTCATGAAAAGACGCTCGGACAGGTCGATTCTTGATTTTTGGGGGACAACTGTTGATGTCAAACTTGACAGTGACACATCAACCCCCTAGCCCCAGCAACCCCTAACTCGAGAAATTAATAGGGAATGGGGGTCGAGCGACCCATCATTTGAAGCGTCAATCAATTCTCTATGCCGACAGCATGGTCGAAATTAGTTTTTTAAATTTTTTTCGTCCCCATGAAAACCATTCTCTAGATTAACTAAAGTGGGGGGTGTTGTTTGGGAAAAATCCTGAAACACGTCATCTTTTGAACGGTATATTTTGATGTCAAATTTGACTTTGTCAACAACCCCCAACAAAAACAAAAATTACGGTAAGGTGGTCCAGTGACCTCATTTTAATGATCTTTTGATTGATTGCATTACTGTTTTTAGCTTTGCTCGTGTTTTGTTTTAAACAACTGATAATATGCTTATTAATTTAAATTTTAAAAAGCATGCAATACATTTTTATATACCTTCGGTGTTTATAAAGACCTCCCGAGACTCAGATACAGTGATTTGAAAGCTCTCTCTGCCCTGAATACTAAATTACTAATAAATTTGAAAAATTTTAACCGTTTAGTATTTAGGGCAGATAGGGCTTTCAAATCACTGAGTCTCGGGAGGTCTTTATAAACACCGAAGGTAAATAAAAATGTATTGCATACTTTCTAAAATTTAAATTAATAAGCATATTATCAGTTGTTTAAAACAAAACACGAGGAAACCTAAAAACAATCATGCACTCGCATAGAGAATCAAAAGACCTTTAAAATGAGGGATCACTCGACCGCCTTACCGTAATTTTTGTTTTTGTCGGGGGTGGTTGGGGTAGGGTGATGACCTGACAAAGTCAAATTTGACAGCAAAATGTGCCGTTCAAAAGATAAAAGGTGGCGTGTTTCAGGATTTTTCCCAAACAATACCGCTACCTTAGTTAATCTAGAGAATGGTTTTCATGGAGATGAAAAAAAAATTGAAAAAACTAACTTGGTACATGCTGTCACGGGCGTAGAGGTTATTTCCCAGTAACATACTGGTTAATTGTGATATTTTTTAGATTCCCCGAGCACTGGTTAAAAAGAAAAAAATACATGTGGCAGGAAGTCCCAAAGCATTATAAAAAAAAAATAAGTACTGGGAAATGAATCGATCAATATTGAGAAAAGCGTGCAACGAAAAATTTTGAAAATTTAAGGAGCTCCTAAAGTCAGTGTGTCCAATCCAACCAAGGTAATTAGAAGCATGTGGTACTTCCGGTTACACCGGAAGTCGATACCAACTTGCTTATTTTTACTGGAATACCTATATATTTTTGACTTATCGAAATGACCATAAAATTCTGAGCCCAAGTATGTAGCACAACCTATATATAAACCCAGAAGATTCGGAGATATTTGATATTTTATGAAGAACTTGACAGTTGCAATGGTTTGCAAGAACCGTTATAATTTTCTTCGTGTAGATCATCATTTGCTCTTTGGCATGTAGAAATAACAAAAGGTGAGCCACACTCCACAAAATAAATGACATAATAGTATACCAAGTGTTCCATTTTCACGTTACCTTTGGTCAAATTCAAATCTCAAAAACATTTTTATATCAAATGGAACACTCTGTATTTTTATGTAAAACTAAATTATCTTCTTTCTAGTGCCAGTATTGTAGGGGTTAAAGTTACAACTTTTTGAGATATTCGCGATTTTCTTAAATGTTCTAGAATTTTTAGTAAAAATTATCAACTTAGTTAGCCATGATTAGAAACAATCATCAATGTCAGTCATTCTATTATGTCAAAAAATGCCAGCACGTTTAAATGACACCCACGGAGACCTTTTAAATTTGTTTATTATTTATAGGAAACAGAAACCATCACCAAACACTGTAAAACGCATATTGGATAATTTTAGAATGTTTGGCTCCGTTAAGGCAGGAATACAATGGAGGAAGCCTATTATTGATAAAGAAACACATTATTAATGTAAATAAAATATATCCAAAATCCGAATTGCATAATCTAAAATAGCAAACACAAAACGAATTAAAAACATGTTTTCATTTTAATTCAAGAAATGTTCAAAATTTCGCCTTCCAATCTCCAGACATTTTTTGCACCTTCGGACTAGTTCTTCATGGGTAGCTCTAGAACTGAATCCGGTAATAAGTTTTGAATTGCCTTTCTCACTCTCTGTATACAGTCTTCAATGATTGTTAATGGACTTTCATAAACGTTATTTTTAATAGTTTCCCAAACAAAACAATCCAGAGCTGATAAATCGGGCGAGCAAGGAGACCATAAGAAAGGTCCATTGGTGGCGATCCACTTGATTGATCAAATACGAGTTATGTGGAGGTGCCCCTCATGCTGATAAAAAAATTTGTCTATGCTCGACGAAAGATAAATTGTCTAGATAATTATTTACCAAATATTTAGATATCTTTCACCTACAAACACAAAAAATTGGAAGTGCACATTAGCTGAAGGAATCACTTCAACATGCTATTTGAATTTTCCTCATAAAATTGAAAACTACCACTCTATCGTCTCTTATGGCACAATAAACATTAAACTGCCAATGTTCTTGAAAATTTCTCTCTGAATACATGAGGATTCGAGTCACTCCAGTAAAGGGAATTGTGTCTATTAAAAAGTCCATTTTTGGTAAATTTTGCCTTATCTGTCCATACAATATTTCCCAAAAAGGAGTTGTCCCCTTCATGTCTTATTAAAATAAATTCACGTTAGGAAATCTTGTTATTTTTGAACCATATGGATCTAGAATGGATTAAAATGTTTTGACATGATTCTGTGAATTGAATCCTTGAGTAGTCAAGAATTGCTATTTCTATGTTTTCGTCATCAACAATGTGCTTCCTCCTTTGACTTTCTGCTTTGACAGAGTCAAATATTCTAAAATTATCCAATATGCGCTTTACAGTGTTTGGTGATGGTCTCTATTTTTGTGGGTATCGAGTAGTAAATATGTTTCATGTTCTTGATATTACTTTATCATATTCTCCATAAATAATAAACAAGTTTAAAAAGTCTACGTGGATGTAATTCAAACGTGCTGGCATTTTTTGACGTAACAGAATGATTGACATTGATGATTGTCTCTAATCATGGCTAAGTTGATAATTTTTACTAAAAATTATAGAACATTTAAGAAAATCGCGAATACTTCAAAAAGTACAATACCGGTAGTAGAAAAAAGAGAATTTAATTTTACATAACATGATGTAAAAATATACAGGATGTTCCATTTGAAATTAAAAAGTGTTTGAGGTTTATATTTAACCAAATGTGATGTGGTAAATGAAACACTTGGTATACTATTATGGAATTTATTTTCAACTTGTGTTATGTCTACATGCGAAAGAGCAAATGAGGATCTCCTACATGAAGATAGTTATAACGATTCTTGCAAACCGTTGTACCTATCAAATTTTTTATAAAATGTCAAATATCTCCAAAACTGCTGGGTTTAGATATAGGGTGTGCTTGGACTCTCTGAATTATATGGTCGTTTCGAAAAGTCGAAATATTGAGTGTTCCATTTAAAATAAGCAAGTTGATATCGACTTCTGGTATAACCGGAAGTACCACATGCTTCTAATTATTTTAGTTGGATTGACCACACTGACTACTTAGTTAAAAATTCGACGGTACTACCAAGGCGGTGCTGAAACTATTTCTTAAGGGGGAGTTGGACTTTCAATTTCGTTAGTCTGTCTGAGTCTGTCGGTCTGTTGTATGTTCTTCTTATGAAGAAAAGTTCATAAGAACATATGTCCTCAACGGCTTAATTTTTTTGCTACAGGGTGTTGATATTTTTTAATCAGTATTTTTAATATCTCAGAAAGTATTTTAGATATTATTTTCAATTTTGGTACGTGTTCATAGGATATAAAACCTCATATTTGAGTTAGAAATGTTATTTTATAGCCCCATCAGTGGCGTCCCTGCAAACATGTCCTTTGATATTTCTTTGCCAGAAAAAGTGGAACGCCACTGACATTTTTCCCTGTGAATATTTTTTCTGATTAGCCTGGTTAATTCTACATGGAAACGGTCTTTTGCGCTTTTCTCGTCAGGTCTGTGTTATTATTATTAACACCGATAATGATAAATTTTGTTTTATAAAAGTTGTTGGAAATGGCCACCTTCTCTTAATAGGTATGCCTCCGTCCATCTTCGGATCGAATTGTACACTCGTTCAAATATTCCCAGCGCATTCCGTAATGTTTCACACGAGGCAACTACTCGCTGTCTTAAATCTTCTAAAATGTTAATGAAAGTTTTATACACCAGGATTTTAAGATGACCCAGAAAAAGGAATCCAAACTATTAAGATCATGGGATCTTGCTGGCCATTGCCGAGGTCCTCCGCGACCTTATACGTACAAGTAAACCATTGTAGGATGACCAACAGCCGCGCAGAGAGAGAAGAAATATCGTCGCTGTTGAATAGAGACAAGTTTCCGAACTATGAGCGTAGTACAGTCGGGGGAAGAAGTTTAAGTTAAAGGTGCTCTCTTATTCACCAACAATCAGGGTATGTCATAGGCCAATTGATGTTTTCGATTGAACAACAGTTCTTTGTACACGTAACATTAATGTTTATAAGTAGATACTTCTACTAGGTACCTGTGTGTTAAATATAAGTTATACACTACAAGCACTTTTCTCAAGACTGTACCGATGTTTACACGAGGAAGGAACATAAACAAGTGAGCTCCGTAAAGGTGGGGCGGTTTCAACTACTGCGCATCCTAATCTCGTTGGCCATTCTAGGATGGTCGACCTGTAATGCATTGTCGCCATTTCCGCATTCCTATAATTCATCATATTTACTGAGATAATCGAATAAAAACAACGAAAAAATAAAATAAATTAAATGAAACATTAAAAATCAAAGAAATAATACGATGAAAAGGTTTTGAACAGCAACAACTTACTTTGTGTCAACAAATATTGCGTTGAAAATAATGTTTGCAACTAGATTCATGTGTTTAAAAATTATTATTATTAGTCAATACTGTTAAATGAAGCAATTTGAATTGAATTGTTTTAATCAAGTATTGTGTCTGACGAGAAAAACGCAAGATACTGTTTTCATGTTGAATTGATCAGGCTAATCAGCAAAAATATTCATATGGAAAAATGTCTCCTGGTAAAAAATATCAGAGGATATGTTCGCAGGGACGCCAATGGTGATAAAATAACTTTCTAACTAAAACATGTGATTTTATATCCTATTAACACAGGTCAAAATTGAAAACAATATCTAAAGTACTTTCTAAAATTTTCTTACTTTTTGCCACTGAAAAATATTTAAAAATTTTAATGAAAAAACCTCTGCGCCAAAAAATATATAAACTAGAACAATGTTATAACCTAAAAACTCCAAATCAAAGCTATGGGTAGTTAACGTTTCGGAAGAGAATCTACTTCCGTTCTCAAAACTTTTTTGGCCGTCAAATATGCCACAAATAAACAATTACAGACAATATAATTTCTAAAATATTAACTAACAACAATTTTTAAAAAATTCAACACCCTGTAGTGGAAAATTTAAGCCGTTGCTGGCATATGTTCATATTGTTGCGAATTTTCCACCTTTTAGGAAACACCCTGTATGAATCCGTGGGTTCTAAATAATTTCAACAAGAGATAAACACTACTAACACTTTATTTAACAATTTACTGTCTATACAATATTTCAAAATAACCTTATTAACCTCACTTTTACCGAAAGTCACTTCTATAAACTTCCTTCTTAAAACTTCCTCTTCTGCGCCGGTAATCGCGCCTTATATACTCTGAAATTACCTCTAGATTGAACCAGAATCTTCTTCCACCACATTCTAGACAAGTCCATGGCTCTTTCTAGAGTCTTTCCAGTCACTATTAGAAGGCATAGGCGTATCATCTTCAGTTCCAAGGGGGTGTAATTCATAACAACATGAACTTTTCTTCATAAAATGACCTAAGAAATCACACCCTGAAATATTATCACGTCATTAAGACCACCCTGTATATGCATTATTATTGAGATTATCCTGGAAGGGTCTGGAACCTGCTGCTTCTAGAGAGGTAGTTTCCAGAAACATCAAAACTATTGAACACCACACTCGAATATTAACACCTGACTGATGCGCGTTTCGTTAACTACGTGAGCATAATTAGGAGATTATTAAAACTAAGGTACAACTTAGATTATGGATATATTTATTCTAAAATAATGTCATGATTGGACGAATTCAACCAATCACTACCTAAGATTTAAAGTGGGAATTTTTATTAAAAAAACCGATGCCTAAGGAATCACTACTTCCACACCCAGATTTTCCATCCAAGTCTCTTCAAAGGAAAATACCTTGACTACACTTACACTCTAGTATGTGGAAAACATTTTTCAAAAAATTTTAATAATGTTTGAGGCAGATGTCAAAAAAATTAGAAATGGTTTCTAACATACACGCCAAAAATGAGGTTTCTGGACTCTTGTTAACTTCCTCCACCTATTGTCTCCAATAACCCCCCCCCTGCCTTAACGGAATCATCTCAATATATAATCTAGTTCCAGATGTCGTTATAATACATACGTGCACCAATTTTCAAGTGAATATGTCGGTTATATTTTATCAACCCTTTTAATAATGGTGTGGGGGTAGTGGAAGAGTTGAAAAATGTTATAAAACAATCTGAGGCCTTGGCTTCTAGAATATACATCAAATTCCAAGTTTCTGTACTCTTTCCAGCTTGTTTAACTTATTTCCCCATATTCATTCCCATTTAACCCCCAACCTTTCACCGGAATCATCTCAAAATAGAATTAAGTTTCAGGTGTGGTTATAATATATACGTGTACTAAATTTCAAGTGAATATCTCAATTTTATTTTTATAATTTTTAATAATGGAATGGGAGAGTTGAAAAATATTATACAAAAATTAGAGGCCTTGACTTCTAGTGTATACACAAAATTACAAGTTTCTGTACTCTCACTAGCTTGCTTTACTTATTTTCCCCTATTTACCCCTATTAAACCCCCAACCCTTCAACGGAATCATCTCACAATATAATCTAATTATGGATGTCGTAATAATACATACATGTACCAAATTTTAAGTGAAAATCTCAATTTTATTTTATCAACCCCTTTAATAGTGAAGTTGGAGTGGGTGGTGGGAAGAATTGAAAATATTATAAAAAGATCGGAGGCCTTGGTTTCTAGTAAGTATATACACCAAATCCCAATTTTCTGTACTCTTACCAGCTTGTTATACTTATTTTGCCATATTTACCTCTATTTAATCCCCAACTCTTCAACGGAATCATCTCAAAATATAATATAGTTCGAGGTGTCTTTATAATACATACGTGTACTAACTTTCAAGTGAATATTTCAATTTTATTTTATTAACACCTTTAAGTATGTAGTGGGAGAGTTGAGAAATATTGTAAAAAGAATCTCAAGACTTGGTTTCTAGTATGTACACCAAATTCCAGGTTTCTTTACTTTTAGCCAGCCTGCGTCACGTATTTTGTCTTATTTACCCCTATTTAACCCCCAACCCTTTAACGGAATCATCTCAAAATATAATCTAGTTGTAGGTATCGTTATATTTACGTGTACCAAATTTCAAGTGAATATCTCAATTTAATTTTATCAAACCCTTTTATAATGGAGTGGGGGTGATGCGGGGGGCATGGAAATATTATAAAAAAATCTGAGGTCTTTATTTTTAGTATATACACCAAATTCCAAGTTTCTGTACTCTTACCAGCCTGCTTTACTTATTTTCCCCTATTTACCCCTATTTAACCCCCCAACCCTTCAACGGAATCATCTCAAAATATAATCTAGTTCTAGGTATCGCTATGATATATATGTGTACCAAATATCAAGTTAATATCTCAATTTTATTTTATCAACCCCTTTTATAATGGAGTGGGGGTGGTGCGGGGGGGGGATGGAAATATTATAAAAAAATATGAGGCCTTGGCTTCTAGTATATACGCCAAATCCCAAATTTTTGTACTCTTACCAGCTTGCTTTACTTATTTTCTCCTATTTATCCCCAACGCTTCGCCGGATAAGTTAAAAAAACAATCCAGTTCCAGATCTCGTTATAGTACATAAGTGTATAAAATTTCAAGTCAATATCTTAAACTCTTCCAGAGATATCGTGCGCACAAATAAGTTACAGACCAACAGACAGAAATCTTTTTTCGCCCAAATTTAAAATCTCGACGTTTCATGATATTCTAAGCCTATTGAAACATTCTTTATAGGATTTTGCAAACAGCAGAAAAAATAACTATCTATAACTAAAAGAAAAACTTTGTGTAGAAATATTAATGAAATCTTTGCATTCTTTCGATAACCTGAATTCTGGTTATGCTAGCAAATTGAAATCCTAAAATGAATTTGTTTAATTTCTTATTTGACAATTCTCATTCTAACACTAGCATCCACACAGTCCCCTACGGCCATGCAGATTAAAGTAGTATCCACATAACCCCCTACGATTATGAAGATTCAGTTAAAAATGAGAACAAAGACCTAAAATGAATTTATTTATCTACCTTGTCTTAAAAAATTGTTCATTCCAATGGATTACATTTTCATGAAATCTATCATTCTGTTTCCTGGAAATGCTTAGCCTTTGAAACGTTTTTCGCCCTTATTCTGGAGCTCATCAGAAAGACATAAAGCCATTCATAAAGATGTTTCATGCAAAACCAAGACAATTTCTATGAAACAGAATGATAGATTTCATGAAAATGTAATCCATTGGAATGAACAATTTTTTAAGACAAGGTAGATAAATAAATTCATTTTAGGTCTTTGTTCTCATTTTTAACTGAATCTTCATAATCGTAGGGGGTTATGTGGATACTAGTTTAATCTGCATGGCCGTAGGGGACTGTGTGGATGCTAGTGTTAGAATGAGAATTGTCAAATAAGAAATTAAACAAATTCATTTTAGGATTTCAATTTGCTAGCATAACCAGAATTCAGGTTATCGAAAGAATGCAAAGATTTCATTAATATTTCTACACAAAGTTTTTCTTTTAGTTATAGATAGTTATTTTTTCTGCTGTTTGCAAAATCCTATAAAGAATGTTTCAATACAATTATAAGCAAACAAATAATAATTCATTTTTAAATTCTAAGCCTATTTCAACAAAAAAAGATTTTGAATTTTTTTTACGATTACTATACTTCCACTCCACTATTTTGCATTTTGAAATTTATTTTGTTTAAACAAATGTCTTCCAGAACTTGAACTAATTCCAAAACTTTTACATACATTTATTGCAAAGTTTACAAGTTTCATTAAAAAAAATTGCTTCTGCAGACAATTCCTTACAAATGTTAGTTTGACTCTACTATCAAACTAACAGTAAAAAGTAATATACAATTTTTTAAATTATCATTTGTTGGCAGCAAATCAACATAATAATAAATAATGCGGAGTCCGCAATCACGAGTTTGTTAAAAATCATAGCCAACTTGACACGCTTTTGGGAAATTACCAGCCAGAATTTCCTGATGTTGGGCTTAGTTAATAAATGATCGTTTCATCTCAATTTGTATTCCCTAACTATATCAAGAGACGGTAAAGGTATTTAGTGGCATGTAGGTAGTTAGGTGTAGTTGGTGGTAGGCAATGTAAATGTGCGTGTTTCTTGTGTAAGTATCTGGGATCGAGGAGTATGAATTTGTTGTTAGTGGAAAATGACGGGCCTATTCATTTGCGGTTTGTGTATTAAGCTGGAAATAAGTGGAATGCAGAGAGAACGTTATAAAGCGCCATTCAGCGTTCAATTACGTTTCTGTTAAAATTTAATTTGTGCCGACGAAATGTAACTTTGTTTTGTACACTAAGCCGCTGGGAGATGATTCGCAACTAGATATAACTTTAGTACAGTCATTTCACGTGCCTCTCGATATTATTCATTTATTTTTCATCATATCGCATATTGTATTGCCAAAAGTTTCACCAATATAGTTGGCATTATCGCGAAATGAAAAACAGAAGTCATACAGCGTATCTGATCTTCGGCTTTTTTCCATATTTGTTATTCTTTGCAGAAAATTGTATATTATTTAATTATTTACTTTGAAAACCTTCTATTATTCCCCACTCTTCGTTGGGAAGGAAATTCCACTGATCCCCAGGTATTATATTAAGGGATGCAGCTTTGCTGCAGCCTGTTCCAGATATTGGGCTCATATGGCGGTGTTGGTCATGTCGCCTCCAACAGATCAGAGTTCAGATCTCAACAAGGGATCACAGTAGACTTGTTTACTTATTTCATTACGATTTCTGAAAAAGGGGATCCAATTATAAAACAAAAATAGCAAAGTTACAATTATAAATGAAGTAAAGTTATAAAAATATATATAAACAAGAACTTGCATTAACACTCAATACTGAGTGTGAGTATTTGAGTGTTATATTCTAGTGTAGTGGTAGCTGTGGTACATTAGCAGCAGTGCCAATGCCAGTATCTTCCATGAGAAACATCTAACATAATATTTGCGACACTTCATATTATTCCTGTCACCCCAATTTTTTTATTCAACTGAACAGTTGCCGACATGCCATATGCATTTCGTCAAATATGGTGTTCGCAGTTTCCAATGTTGTCCAGAAAGGCTCCAGGGTAAACCGTCTTTGCTTGCTACATGACAATAACTTATCCTTAACGTATGTAGGTGGTTTTCATTCGTTCGTTTTAAAATCACAATTTATTTTAATTTTGTTGCTATTTATACTCAAGCAGTTCTCAGAGTTTGGAGGTTTCCCAGCAGGTGAATGAGCTCATCCCCGCTTGCTGTAACTAAAGTGGTAACATCTGCAAATCTCAAGCTAGATATCTTAGTTCTGTATACAACTAATTTACCCTGCCAGTCCTCCGGCACATGTTGCATGACTACAGATGTTAAAGAATTTTGGTAACAGAAAGTAGTATTGTATGTTGTATTAATTAAATTTAAATAGGTTAGAGTTAGCTTGTCAGCTTTCATCAAAATAAAGCTTTTTTCATAGTCATCGGATAAAAATGACTAGACGTCTACGACTACGTGTCCCCATATTTAATAATAAAACCCATAATTCGTCCTTTTCATATTGTTAAAGTCTTGTAGTCCATGAAACAAAGCCTTATGGGCACGCACTTTTCGATAAGTTGTCGTATATTCAATATTCTCTTGTCCCTTAACAAAATCTACTTGCTCAGAAAGTATTTATCAAGGCAGATAATGCTGAAGTCAATAAATACAACGATATTTTACTGACTGTGATATTTTACTGCGTGATATTAATGCCAGCAATCTGTAGTTCTCAATGGCATCTGTTACTCCCATCTTTTGCAACTATATGAAGATTGAGGGTTTTCCAGTCATCGGGCTAAATTTTCGTTTCCATGTATTTGGCATATTCTGTAAAGGATTCTCATTTCATCTTTACCAATTAACTCAGCCGTGATAAGGTCGACACCAGCTGCTTCGCCAGTTTTTAGTTTTTCTATAATTGCCTCCAGTTCTGAATTCTGCAGAGGAATAGCTATGGATCAATTCCACCAGAACTTTACTATAAAGAAAGCGTTAAAACATTATGCTTTCTAGTAATCGACAAGATATTACATTTTTGTACATTTTTGGTAGTTTATTGATTACTAACAAAGTTTATATTATTCTCAACTTTTCAGAGTTTTCGATAAAAGTTATTACAATTATTTTTAACTCGTCGGTACAAAAAACGTGTTGGCATCAAATGCAGTATCGTCCACAAGCAAATTAATTGGAGCGGGCCTAATATAGATCCTTGAGGAACACCGAACTCCACCAAGAATTCGACAAACCTGGAACCATGATGATGCTAAACATATTGGTATCTATTTTCTAGATATGTTATAAATAAGTTTATTAGATCCACTGATAAGCCCACTATCACTATCTTTGAGAGTAGAATGCAGAGTAGAATATTCCAGTGGCAGTAGTTAATATATTATAGTTCTAAAGAATAGTACAATTATTTTAGATACTCATGTTGATACAAAATCGACACTTTGGCGACATTTAGAAATGTCCGGGAACAAACTGATCCTTCACCATACAGGTCCTAGTACTTGTTCTCTTTTGTCGACTTTGAAAGGCATTAAATACAATTTCTCGTAGACAGCGGAGGGCATGAGGAACAGGCAGAAAAGAATGTCGTGGTTGAAGAGTATGCACCTAGGGTTCTGACCATTCGCCAAGATGGTGTTCAAAGCAGTAGTAGATAAAGTGAAAATAGTTTCCATGATAGTCAACCTTCGATGGTGAAGATCTTTTACTGCTAATGTATGCAATCCTTCATAGAGCGGAAAAAACGTGTCTGGGTTGGTTCCTGAATAAACTAAATAAAGAAACCGTCCTTGGGATTTTTAACTTACACGTTTATAATTTTCATAACTAAACTCCCATTCATATTTAAATTTTAATGAAACAAATGAGTTAAAAAAACTATCATTGTATTTTTGTTGATTTATTTGAAGTTACGGATACTTAACACAGTTTAAACTACAGGGAATCTTTCATGTAAATTCTGTTAAATTTGAAAGTGAAATAAAAGAAATAGAACAAAATGTATATTAATTCCTGCATATTTAGTTTTATTGACGTTATATTAATACAAGCTTGATACATTTATTGAATGCATGTGCTGTAATACCAAATAAAATTGCGTTTTGTGGTAACTGTACCGAGTCCTAATAAAATTTGCAAATCGACTGTACTAATTCGCAGTTAGATATAACACGTAGATAGAACACTTTAATATAATTTCCAGTTGCGCGGTTTTGCTCAATCCCTTCGGAATTTGCACGTGCGTGTGCGGCTGCCAATTTTCCAACAGAATTACGTTCCATCGGAATTACACAATCCAGATAGGTTTTCATTTTGATCATTTCTGCAGCCGCCGCCGATGCCTGTTCTCTTCATCAGTGGGGGAATGGTCTGGCAGTGACCCTCGGAATCGACAGGCCGCAACCGTTGTGTTTGATCTTTCATTATTGGGTAACCTGGGACGTTTTCTTAAAATTTACTGTACAGATTCACAACATAACTATTAATGATATAAATAAATCGTTATAGAAAATGTATATTTTATGAGGATTCATTATTTTGCAAGAAGTAGGCTCACTCAGTGTATCTCCGAATTTATTTAACGAGAAAAAACTTTTTTAGTTCTGATTTTACGACAAAAAGTTACACTTGTTAATAATTATTATTTTTTGCTGTAATCGTCTTATATGTCTCTTACAAAAAAAAATGTTCAAGGAAAAAATTTGCTATAATTGTAGTGAAAATATACAGGGTGGTCACCGCAAAAGAAATCAACAAACGATGAGGGAAAATAATATTTTGAATGTAGTTGTTACTATTGCCAGGAAGAATATCTGATGTTTTTATTTATCAAAGTATTCAGGGTGGTCATACATTTTTCCATAGAAGATTAACAAGTCTTTCCCTTGACAGTTTTGTTAACCTCATGAGATATATTAGTGTCTCTCGTCATATTATTTTCACTAATTATTTTTTAAGAGTATCCACTCTTTCACTGAAAGTATAGCAGGCTTCTTATCAAATTATGTCATCTATATGCCAAGTATTATTGCCATCCGTCACGTTATTTTTATTATTATTTTAGGGTATCCACTCTGTATGTGTATACTTTTCAAAGAGGTATATTCCATTTTCCCTTGACAATTTTGTTAACTACGTGAGATATATTAGTGTCTCTCGTCATATAATTTTCACTAATTATTTTGAAGAGTATCCAGTCTGTATATTTTCACTGGAAGTATAACAGGCTTCTTAACAAATTAAGTTATCTATATGCCAAGTGTCATTGCAATCCGTCACGTTATTTCTATTATTATTTTAGGGTATCCACTGTATGCGTATACTTTTCAATAGAGGTATATTCCATTTCTTCGTTGGAATATAATTTCGACTATCTGCCAAACATAATTCTTTACCATTAAATGATTTTGTAGATTAGCGGTAACAGATACACAGACAGGCCAACAGATAGGCAAACAAGCAGACAGACTGATGAAATTAATACACTTTTCGGTAATAGTCTGAAACGAGGTCTAAAATGTGAAAATCTGCAAATATCTCGGGGAGTAATTTATCACAATTACAATATGGTAAGCGGTAAGTGACGGAAGGAAAATATTGAAATTTCAAAAAGACTAATGTGGCATATACAATAGGCGCTCAAAGAGTTACGATCTATTAAGGAGATTAAGAGAAAAGGACTCGTCTTTTTATTTTATAATCAAAAGATAGAAAGAAACGTATTTTTTGTTTTGGTTAAAACACGAAAAATAGGGGCAATTTCTCTTGATTCTTTTTATATTCAATAATTGTTTGAGTGTCTCGTGTATCCCACATTTCTATTGACGATATTAATCTGAACTAAGCTGAGGTTTCTATCAAGCATTACTTTTTGAAGTAAAACGTGTTTTGAAAAAAATATAGTCGCCCTTAAAACCTGCAACTAAAAATTATTAAATAATATTTCCTTGTCGTCCTGTCCAATGAACCTTGTTACCTAATTTTGATATAGCGGTAGGTTAAAAATACGTTCGATTTTGTCATTTGTTCATTTTTCCATCACCTCAATATTGATATTATATAATAAGGTTCAGTTAGACCAGCGATGGTGAAATTTTAGATCACAATTTTTAGACATGTTTTTATAAAGGTTGTTAAAATTTTTCAAATTTTCTTCACTTTTTTTACAGTTGGGATGCAGTTAAAATAAAAGAAAATATCGACAGTTTTGAAATTTTAAGCTCTAACATTATGGCAGCCATATTGGATTCTCCATTTTGAATTTTTAACTTTTGACGTCAAATTCGGTATTAGTTGCTTCGAAAATATCTAACTACCAATTTTGTTGCAATTCTAATGAAATCGTCCTTTATCACTGGCGCAGTTGAAAAGTCTTCTCCTCTCCAATTGTTGTTCACCTTATATTAGACACAGCGTGACGAAACTATACATATAATAAGTTCGATTTTGTTATTCATTCATTTTTACACCGGCCTCTATATCCATATTAGGTAATAAGGTTCAATTAACGAGTGATGGTGACATTTTATTTCATCCTTTTTTGTAATCTATTACAGTTTATTTTTCCGAATTTTGCTCAGCTTACGATAAAAAGAAATTGAAAAAACTAATATGAGACCACCGCCAACTACGCTATACTTTGCAAACGATTTCATAGCTTAAGCCATTCTAAAGTGGTGTTGGAACAAACATAAAAAATATACGGTTCCAATTGAGAACTTCCTCCTTTCTTAATCGACGAAATTAAGAGAAAAAATTTAAATCTGACCAAAAGTTATAAATCAGGAATAAAAAGTTTCTCTTCTTGAAAAATCTGGAGGCACACCATATGAAATGTTTCTGGATTTCCCGTTTAGTGTTTAAACAACGTTTCAGTAGAAGCATGTCTGCAATCGTAGCTGCCTACTGCTGCTTCCCGTGGCTCAAAGTGAACTGTTCAGTTCGAGTATGCGTCAAAATCAAAGTAGCTTTATTCTCAAAAAATTGCCACGCCACATAATAAGCACAATTCTGGTATTGTCTGTAATTGTTTATTTGTGGCATATTCAGATTTTCTTACTTTTTATTGGGTATTTTGCCACTGAAAAATAAAAAATTTTAATGAAAAAACCTCTGCGCCAAACGGATCAGACAGAGGTTGGTTCTTGAGTACTTAACTGTTTCAAAAAGTCTCACACCTAAAAATATATAAACTAGAATGATGTTATAAACTAAAAACTGAAAATCAAAGCTATAGGTAGTTAACGTTTCGGAAGAGAATCTACTTCCGTTCTCAAAACTTTTTTTGCCGTCAACCATGACAGTTCTTTGTTTATGTATTTCCATAGTCACGTGAGACATTAAATTATATTTATCTTATTTTTACTTACTTCGTCTCTAAGGATGGGCAACCAACTAGTACAAAAATCTATTGAATAATTAGAAACGCATCTATCCTCGTTTAATAAAATAATCGCGGATTCTTTTAGTTCCGTTGCACTCTTTTTCCAAAATCTTCGCCGAGTCCCATTTATGTCTATGATTATTATCCCACGCGTGTTCACAAATTTTGGATTTTTCAAATTCTCTCCTTCTAGCGTAATTTCTATGTTCACCAAGCCTTACGTTGAAAGGTCTAGATGATTCACCTACGTAATGTTTTCCGCATTCACACGGAACACTATAAATACAATTTTTTGAATTTTGAACAATATTTGGAGGTTTGGTTCTTGATAAAACCGATCTTAGCGTGGAGCCCGTTTGAAAAACCGTTCGTACGGAAAACCTATTCCCAATTTTTCGTAATTTATCCGATAAACCATGTATATATGGAATTACTGCCATTGACCTAAATACCTCAGGTTGTGATAGTATATTCTCTCTACTACCAATGATCAATAGCTGACTATCAACAAAACTTTCAGGATATTGATTATTTAATAAGACAGTTTTTATAAATTGTTTTTCGTTCCTTAATATTACATCATTTGAAGAAATAATTTTGGCCCTGTCATACAAACACTTAACAACACCTTTCTTAACACTAATATGTTGATTTGAATTGAAATTTACGTATCTGTTTGTGTGTGTTTGTTTTCTATACACACTGGTTTGGTATGTGTTATCTAATTTTTTAATTAAAATATCTAAGAAAGGCAATTCATTATTATTCTCTATTTCTATTGTAAATTTAATTGAAGGTTCTTTTTCGTTAATCTGATTCAAAGAATTACTTAAACATTCTTTACTATAAGGCCATATAGCAAAAATGTCATCTACATATCTCCACCATACAATGGGTTTATAAGCTAGATTATTAATATTACTTTCCTCGAAATTTTCCATGAAAATGTTACTTAATATTGGAGATAATGGAAATACATAAACAAAGAACTGTCATGGTTGACGGCCAAAAAAGTTTTGAGAACGGAAGTAGATTCTCTTCCGAAACGTTAACTACCTATAGCTTTGATTTTCAGTTTTTAGTTTATAACATCGTTCTAGTTTATATATTTTTAGGTGTGAGACTTTTTGAAACAGTCAAGTATTCAAGAACCAACCTCTGTCTGATCCGTTTGGCGCAGAGGTTTTTTCATTAAAATTTTTAAATATTTTTCAGTGGCAAAATACCCAATAAAAAGTAAGAAATGCACAATTCTAACCAATCAAATTCACCAATTTAATTATCTCGAATTTCTAGGGGTATATATGTGAAGGTATTATTTTGTTTCAAATGACATAAGAAATAGGGGTTATAATTAAAAAAAGAATGTCTCAACTTTTACAAGAATATATATTAATACACAATAAAACAGAGAAATGTATTTAAAAATTCACTTATCCGAGGAATTATTTATCACTGGCTTTATAACTATTTTATTATACTTTATGAGCGTTCCCTATAGACGAAGCTATTTAAAAAATGTGTACTTAATTTCAAAAAATCTTAATTACGGCCATGACTGAATTATCTAAGTTAAACTCTTGTCAGAATGTATAACAGTGTTAGAAACTCAATAAAATGTACCCTGTGCACTGTAAACGACGATGCATATAAATCCGTTAAAGCAGCTGTCCGCAAGAACAACAGTTCTGTAGGAACTTCGGATTTTCTTATTTACATAAGGCTTCTTTAAATGGCGGAAGCTTCGTATGTGTTTTTGTATAACAATATAATTTTTAATTACGACCATTTCCTAATATATATTTTTGAAATTATATAAAAGCATCACTTCGATTCTTTACAAACATTTTCCACTCGACAATGACATATTAACCCAGACATTGAAATCGATAATTTCCTATAACTCTTGAAAATCGTCAGTGCTGGATCAAAATAGCGTTTTGTGGTTTGTGGTTCAGTGTATTTTGAACTCAAACATTGTTAGGTTCTCGGTTATTATTAGTAACAGAAATATGGGGAATTGGGCAACATCTTATGATAATTTGGAACATCGTATTATTTTTTGTTTTAGATATATGAAGAAAATATCAATGTATTATCAGTATTATCTATTTTTCTAAATTTTTATATATGATTGTTATGTTGACATGACACCCCATGATAAACTTCTCTATGTGCTGTTACATAATGGAGTTCGTGGTACTGTATTGAATGTTCTTGCAAGTTATAAATAGGCACCAGTGCGTAAAGATGAATAATTTCACAAGTAATCCTGAGGTTACAAAAACAGGAGTGCCACAGTGCATTGTTTCAGGCCCCATTTAATTTATCTTTTATATAAATTCTTTGCTAAAAGTAAACATATAAGGGAAACTTACATCACACGTTCATGACGCAGTATTAGTACTTTCATGAGAGGTACGGAAATAAACTAAATATATAGCAATTAAGAATATGCATATATTAAGAAAATATGGCCAAACTGGATCTCAAATTAGAATGCAGTACTTGTAAAGATAGGGAACATGTAGCCTTGCCTCTGATTGGTAAATTTGCAAGCCAAGTTTACACAGGGAATCTCAGTAAATCAGAACAGATTTCCTGCCAGGTCAGGGAAGTACGTTGTTATTTAAGTAATAAAATAGTGATATTTGTTTAGAATATTTTTATATTCACCATATAAAATTGAACCAAGTTGTACTTATTTAAAACTGTATAATTATTATATCTTCTCAGTCATTATGTGTAAAAAATAGAAGGAGAATTTTCGGCACTCTTGTTATCATATTTTTATATAATACTCAATAATACAAAGAGTAATAGATCACAGACAGTTGTAACATTTGTGTACACTTTTTAGGCAGGTATATGAGAGAGATCAAAGATACAGTTCAAAACGGCAGAGACAAAGACATGTCAAGCACAAGCAAGTAATAATTTATTCAAAATTCTTTAGCACCCTGACATTTTTAGAGGATTTGCACCTGTAACGAGCCATTTTTTAATAATAATGATCATAATAAAACTCTGTGCTATGTCAAATGTGTAAAATAAATAGAGTGCATTTCTACTTTTACCGCAATAAAATAAGAACATTTATCCTGCAATTTGAATTAAATACTTTCGATGCATTTATAAGAAAACCAAATGATTTAAACCGTTTTTAATTTTCATTTAGTAACATTCTACTTGTACGTTTAACATCGTAGTTAAATAACCACAAAGGTGTAACAACCAAGTGAACTAGGCCACTTTGCTTATTTTCTTGTGTTCTTTTCGAATATCTTATAGAAATATCAGAAAAATATATACAGGGTCATATTTTTTAGAGGTAAGAAACGTAAATTTTAATGACTCCGGACCTGGATTTTTCTTTATGTCTCACATGTACTTCTGAAGGATCGTTACTGTATTTGCTGTACCAAATATGAATCCCTTATTCCATTCCCTGTCAGAGTACTGACAAAAAGTAGGTTTTGCCAAAAATTACAAAACACCCTGTAACTTCGTAATGAAGGTCCAATGAGAAATGCTATGGGAGGCTCTGATTAGCACTGATATTCTCTACCCCCCATTAAGCTATGTCCCTTTCATGATGCAACACCTATATAACCTGGACTTATGCATTGACAAAGACCATTTTCCTTAATAACAATCTTACAAGGATGCGAAGGGAATCTTCCATATGATTAAGTTCAGTTTCATATTGCTTAAATTATGTAAATGTCTGAAATTAGTTTTTAATGTATATATAATCGTTTGGGTGTCGTTACGTACAGAACTTGTTTTTGTTTAAGTGTGTATTTATATATCATTCATTTCTTATAATAAATATTACTTTTCTTCTCTCTTATATAATTTAATGGTTAGTAGAGCTTCGTGTCTGCTCTAAATATCGGACAGCGAGAAGAGTGTGAAGAAAATAGTAAATATAATGACTTGTTTATATTTAAGTGCAAATATGTTGACAGTTTCTACCCCGAAATAAAATATTTTTCTTACCTCTAAAACAGATCAAAATTTTGTGTGTGAAATGCTCTTCAACCTTATTAATTTCTATCAAGACATCTACTAAAATGATAGTATAATTTCACGTTTTAAATAAGTCAAGATAACTGCAATGTATTTACCTCTTCTCCTGAATTTAAAAATTACTACTATTGTTTTAAGGGCAAATAATTTATATTCTGTATAACGAATGCTGGCAACTAAAATTTTATTAGCAAAACACTCTCTCGAGAATCACCTTCTTCAACTATCTTAGGGATCTGTTCAATTTGTATACAGACGTTGTCCAGCAGCCCAAACTGAAATATCCTCATCCGATGGCATCACCGCGAGCGCACAGGCATGACTGAGTATTGCACGTGGACGACGACGCCAAGCGTCGTCCTAGCCTATTGATTACAGTGTGCATGTTAATGCCGCGAGGATAGTGCGGTAGTGGCGTTTTTAGTGAAACTGTTGTGTCCACAGGTTTATGCCGTGTCCAAAACCCAAGTCCAAATGCTGGTAAGTACCAAGTACACCGGGGTATTGTCCTAATGCGACAGCGCTGCTAGCTTTTATGAACCAATGACGATATACAATATGATATGAGCCTCACGTGGTATCGATCCGTGCGCCGACGCCACGATGCCACGACGCCACTACGTCCAACCCCGACGCAATATTATTTCATATTTCAGCTGGATTGGTGGCGGGGAACGGTTCTTTAACCAATCCAGGGGAGCTTATGATATTTCATAAGTTCTAAATATGATTGGTAGAGCACGCCTTAATATCATAACTTGACGTCGGTCTCGCCATTGCATTCTCGGCGCCGCGATGGATTTAGACGCGTGGGTATTTGACCTTCACGGATTTTGGCTATTTTTAGACGGATTCATTAATGCAGCTGTTTATGTTTACATATTTTTTAGAATAATTTATGGAGTCCTTAAATACATAAGTAGGTTATATGACACTGATGTATGGTAGCGGTTTGGGATTGTCGTATTTGTTGAGAGTTGCGAGACATGTCTGAAGGAAAGAGTCAATAAAATTTAATAGGTACCAGGAAATTAAATTCTAAATGCAATCTTCTACAATGTCTTAATATACGAAAGGATAATTAACTAAAGTAGACTGCACAGTAGTCTATACAGCGATTTTTATTACGTCAGAGTAAGTAGTATCACGGAAATTTAACAGGATTACGAAAAAATTAAAAAGAAGTCGAGAGGAAAACCTGAAGTAAACGTTCTTCTTTCAAAAATCGCCTTTTGCTTAAATACGTGCGTTGGAAGAATAATTCTCCTTTTAGAAACTGATTCTATTCAGCTAAGACAGTAAGAACAGATCTTATAACCCTGCGGTCGGAAATGCTTCCTAACGGAGCTACAGCTTTCTGAGGATACCTTCTAACAACGTTCTTTACTGATTATTTCTTTGGGACAACGTCATAAGACATAAAGTGTACGTGATAACAGAGAAATAGGTCAGTGGGACAAGATGGTGCATTGAACAGTTGCACCTCTATATATGTTTAAATCATGACACGCGGGATTTCATAATGTGTTGAAAGTATAGATTCGGAACACGGCATTGACAAAAATATTGTAAGATTTATACTTCTTTGTTACTTTAAAATCACAAAACTGTTTCAAGTCTGAACTTATAGGTCACTGATATTTTATAATTAACAATTAGTCAGTAAAATAGACAAATTTCCTATATTTCTTTAAATGTCTTTCCTGCTAACTTTTAGTATAACATATGCATTAGAAAAATTGTTCGTTATGAAATTCTTTAAAAAATGAGCACCGATAGAGATCGCTACGTGCAATTGTTAACTTGCAAATGGTTTTCAAAACTATTTTCACTATTTCTCGAAAACAACTGCACATATAGAGCTAAAAATCTTGAAGATGGTGTCTACCTTGTCCTGATAATGTACAAAAAATTTCAGCAAGATAGGTTTATTATTTTTTGAGTAATTAACGATCCGTTTTTTTTAATTCTTAACAATTGTGCCATTTTTTTTGTAAAATCCAATTATAAATGGGAAACTCATTTTAGTCGCGTCATTTTGACATTTTACTTCTTAAAAAAAAGGTACAGGATTAATTGACTTAATTTTTGTGGCAGAGAGTTCAGAAAGGTGTTTAGAAAAAACAGTATCTTTTATTTTTTGACGGAAATGTTTTGTTTCTCTTTTTGCTCCATAATTGGCCAATATTAATTGCCAATTTAATTAAATTATTTGAAAAATTTGTTATCATACACAATATGCCATAGAATTAGACGGAAATGATCATTCGGGGGTTATTGGGGTCGCTGATTACGAATCTG
Organism: Stenurella melanura; assembly: GCA_963583905.1. Classification (NCBI taxonomy): domain Eukaryota; kingdom Metazoa; phylum Arthropoda; class Insecta; order Coleoptera; family Cerambycidae; genus Stenurella; species Stenurella melanura. Next base: position 116,475,373 of record OY757311.1, read on the forward strand.
AAGTCCAATTTGGGAAATTTAAAATGGCGGACCGAAAATCGGGCCATTCTCCAGAAAAAATGAGAATGGGTATCTTGGCCTTGAAAACCTGTACTCGAGGGGTTCTCGTGGTTGTTGATTACGAGTCCGAGGTCTAATTTGGTAAATTCAAAATGGTGGACCGGAAGTATAGTCAATTTCTCAAAAAAACTCGTATCTTTTGCGTTTTTGAGCTGAAAATGAGTACTTCAGGGTTTTTGATGTCGCTGATCAGTGGTCAAATCCAAAATGGCGGACCGAAATAACAATCCATTTCTCCGGAAAACTTGTATTCTTTTCTCTTTTCGGCTGAAAGTGGAAACTCAGGAATTTTCGTTATCGCCGATAACGAATCTGATGCCCAGTTAATGAGAATTCAAAATGACGGACAGAAAGTAGTATATTTTCAGGAAATACTCGTATTTCTCATACTTTCAGCCTAGAAAAGTAAAAAATTCGAGGTTTTCCGGAGAAATTGACTGTTCTTCCGGTCCCCTATTTCGAATTTCGTAAATTGGATTCGTGATTAGCAACCTCAAAACCCCCAAATACTCATTTTCAGTCAAAAAAAAAATACGAGTTTTTCCTGAGAAATTGACTCTACTTCCGGTCCGCCATTTTAAATTTACCAAATTAGACTTATTTATTATAGCCATACAAGTATAGGGTGGTCGCGGGAACGTTCCCAAGTAGCACCTTAGGTTTGAATTACGTAATGTACGTTTTGGTCTCGTTTTCCTGTTTAACCTAACCTATAATTGACTTAAAATATACGTAAAATATACGTAAATGGGGTATGAGACGACGTCGGTAATACGTCTTAAATAAGGCCACTCAGTTATAATGACCTATAAGTTATAGAACATATTTCCCTGAACAGGTAATTTAAACGTAAACATTGTGTTTAATTGTGACCGTTAATACGTAATATCTACCAAACCACTTATCCTTTTTCAACTGCAGTCTTTCTTTCTCAGACTAATAAGGTTTTATCTACAGCAATGATGATTTACTTATAAGGCATCAGCAGCATAAGACATAACTAGAGACCAGACATCTATTGAGGATTCGTAATCATCGACCTCGAAACCCCCCCCGTACAGATTCCCAAGGTCGAGATATCCAGTCTCATTTCTTCTGGAAAATGGCCCGATTTCCGGTCCCCCATTTTGAATATCCCAAATTGGAATTCAGATTTGTGATCAGCGACCCTAAAAACCCCCGAGCAACCATTTTCGTCTAATTCTGCGGCATATTGTTTATAACAAATATTCAATTAATTTAATTAAATTGGCCATTAATATTGACCAATTATTGGGGAAAAAAATGAAACCAAACGTTTCCGACAAAAAATAAAACGTACTGTTTTTTTCTAAACGCCTTTCTGAACTCTTTGCAACAAAAATTAAGTTAATTGACCCTGTACCTTTTTTTTAGAGGTTTTCAGATTTTTCATGCTAAAATGAGGCGACTATTTAGAAAATTCCAAAACCTATTGGAAAATGAAATCCCGTTGGAATTTATGAAAAATAGTAATTTTGGCAGATTTTATGAGGTTTTCTACGCGTGAACATTTTTATGCGGACATAAATAAAGAAATGCTAGGACAATTTTTTTTTAAATTTGTAAAAAATAGCAACATTTAAGATATGTAAAAGAGGATTTTCTAAAGTTAAAATATAACAAGATATTTGTTTATTTATGTAGCGCATAAAAAGGTTCACGCTGGAAAACCTCATAAAAGCATCCAAAAATGCGATTTTTCAAAAATTCCAACGGGATAAAATAAGTTTCCCAATTATAAGAGGATTTTACAAAAAATGGCACAATTGTTAATTAAGGTTTAAAAAAAATAAATAGATAGATAGATAGATCTTTATTGGTCATATATACACAAATTATGCTTTGACATGTCAAATAAATGCAATATATAGCAAAAAGCCAACGAAATATTGGTTGTCTTAAATAATAATAATAATAATAAAAAATACACGATAAATAAAACAGATAAATAACACATAGAGTAAATAACAATATAGAACTTACAGAATGAACAAACAGTAATGGTTGTCATATATAGAGTAGGTTTATAAAATTAAACGGGAAAAATCAGGAATTCGTCAAAATCATAGAATGCACTATCAAGAAGGAATCGTTTAATTACGTATTTGAAACGAGTACAATCAAGTGTTAATTACTCAAAAAATAATAAACCGATCTTGTTGAAATATTTTGTACATATACACCATATTCGCCGTTTTAGCCCTCTATGTGCAGTTGTTTTCGAGTAAGGAAATAGTAAAAATAACGTGTTTTGACAGCTTTGGGAGCCATTTGCAAGTTAACAATTCTATCTAGCGATGTGTATCAGTCTCATTTTTTAGAGAATTTCAAAACGAACAATTTTCCTAATGCATGTGTTCTACTAAAAGCTAGCAGGAACGGAGGTATTTAAAGAAATACAGAAAAATGGCCTATTTCACTCACTAATTCTTTATTATAAAATCAAGTGGTTCACTAATTAGTAAGTAAACTTATGGTGTTCAACTACACCCTAAAATGAAGCGATTTCAACAATAATCTCGCCTATGGGCCAAAAATCCAATCAAAATCCGTCGCCATCTAGCCTATTGATGAATACGAGTCATATACAGAAAAACACTAATATAACGTGCTAATTTTCACCACATTAGATAAACAAGATATTCAAGTTTTATCTAATTGTATTGTTAAGTCAACGTCTACGATCAAACCAAACACGTTAGTGCGGCTGAATTGAATAAAATTCTTCTTAACAGTTTCAGTTCTGTTGAATTTCTGAAGTCATTAAATCTTCCTGGAAAAGGCCATATATTAAAGGCTGGCCTGCGGCATAATTTCAAATATTTCTGCAGAGAAAACGTTTTTTTCCTACTTTTCTTCATATTATACTAGAATCTTATACAAGACATAGCTTGATAAAAAAATATGGGACTACCGCCTAGTACTCTACAGTTTGAGAAAGATTTGATAGATGCCACTTAAGCCAATCCATAGTAATCCCCATTGTTTTTTTTTTAAAGTCGATTAAAAATTACTAACAAGCTCCCATGATCTTATTACCCTAGATTTCTTGTCTATGTACTCATGAGGCAAACGTTTATTCTGCACTGATAAAGAGTTTCGATTAAGGTTCGGTGAAACAATAGATAGATTAGGATAAATGAAAACAAATTAACTGTACTTAAAACTTGTTAGAATGTAATTACATCCAGAGTAGCGGAATGTTTATAAATAACTCTTAAACTAATGTTAATGATTTATTGTTAATTATGCTGCCTCTTGTGAATCATCTAGGATAGAACATGAATCACAAAACGTTTGCTAAATCGTCGTGAATGCGAAGAAGAAGAAGAACAAGAGGAAGAAGAAGAAGAAGAGAACGAAGAAGAAGAAGGAGGAGGACAAAAATAGGTAGAATATAATATAATTCAAATGAACATTAATGCGTTCATTGAATAATAAATAATGCGTTAAAAAGCAATATAATTTTACAGTTATTACAAACTTCTTCCAGTGTGAATAAGATGTCTTCTAAAAAACTTACAGATCATTAAATCTGGTATGCAAATCATTCGGTGCGGTACTTGAATATCCTGTTCCTAATTTCTTTCTGAAATATGTCTCAAATACATTACAATATAATTTTCAGTTCTGGTAGGTAAGAGAAAATTAAAAGACAATAAACGCTATTAGTACTGTAACGAAATATCTAAAAATCGTAAGTGTGTTATTTTATAATCCAACCAGTGTATTTGAACGTAGGAAGTAGTAATAAAGTAAAGTAAAGTTGTCGAAAGCACTTAACGTCTCTGCCGAGTAGCACCTCTTTGCCCCTAGGGACTTGACAAAGCTCGAGAAAAATGGACCGCTTTAGATGCGATGTCCAGTCAAAGGAATTGTCCAAGATGGACTCTGAGATAAGATGTTGATATTGCATTTCTCATTCTTTATAATGCAACAGGAGAATTCGTCTTGGAAATGGCAGATATGGGCCGGAATAAGAGACTTTGGAATTGGTGGAGGTGCCCAGAAAAAATTATAATCATTTATTATTTTATTATTTATTATTTATTTATTTAATCATACTTGAATATAACTTAAAACTTTCCTGTTATTGATTGTTTGTGAGGTATGTTGTATTTTTTAGATTGAAAAGGATAAACTTCACCTTGGAACATACCAGAAAATAAACATAAGCAATATAGCAAAGTCTATGACAAATTATGTTACTATTTTCTGGTGTCGGTAACAGTGGCGTACGTAGAATTTGTTCATAAAGTAGGTACCATAGTAATTAAAATATTAAAAATGTTTACTCTGATAAAATTCGGATTCACTTAACTTTTAATATGTGTCGCTAGTTCTCATTCTCTATTTAATTTCGTTGGTACAATTAGTCCGGAAACTACTCGAAAAAATTTTCTCAACCTACAAAGGACCACGCAGTTTTTTATAGTAAAAATGGGTTTCAGTCGATTATTCTGAAACTTGGGGAAAATGTTCTCCTAGGTCCCCTGAAATTCTCTTTGACCACCAGTCTGACCGAATTAGATTTTTTAATCTAGAAGCGATTGAAACTGTGAACATCTGCGAAGGTCTGCTTAACTGTTCCATAAAAATTCAAGCTCATTTTTTAGAGAAAAATAAGCATCTTTAGTCTCCTGGTGTTTTTTTTTAAGTGCTTGCTTCTCCCGAAAAAAAAATAAACAAAAAAATATTTATTTCTGTAATTTTTTTACGGGAAAAGGAAGCACTTTGAGGAACAAGTTGGAGGGGCATAAGTTGCTTAGGCTTGTTCAAAAAACACGCCTGCCGGTTTTCAGAATTTCTTAGACAAATATAATTTTGACCAATAATTTCCCAAGATTTTTATTTTTTTCTACTTCAGAAAGATCCCAAAATATTCAGGCACATTCTTCAGGTAAATAAAAAATAATCCTGAATAATTTCAGAATTTTTTTGGAACATTCAAGCAGACCTTCGCAGATGTTCACAGTTTCAATCGCCTCTAGATGAAAAAATCGAATTCGGTCGGACTGGTGGTCAAAGAGAATTTTAATCAGGGGGCCCAGGAGAACATTTTCCCCAAGTTTGAGAACAATTGACTGAAACCCATTTTTACTATAAAAAACTGCGGGGTCCTTTGATCTGGCGCATTATTTTAACTTGGTCGCCAGATTGTTCAGTTAGAATGGGTATTAAACTTATCCATTTCTCATTATTAGACCATTCCCAATCTTGAAGTCTGGTGAAGTGTTTTCCACAAACATTAAAATACTTGAACATTACATTCGAGAAAAACAGAAAAAATAGGTGACATGTAAAATGCGGCAGATTTCCATCATCGTTAAATTATTTCTTACAATAACCATCCTGTATATATTTGACTAAAAGTCTAGAGTCATTGTAGGAAATAATTTAACGATGATGAAAATCTGGCAAATTATTTATTAAAAGTATAACAGGCACCTCGCCTCCTTTAGTAGTTGGTGTTAACTGTATACCAAATATTATTTTCATCGGTTACAGTTCTTTCATTATTCGTTCTCTTTAGGATGTCCACCCTGTATATCTTTCACTAAAAGTTCTTCGTTAGCAACTATCTACCAATTGTCCTACGTCAAATAGTACTGCAGTTATAGCGCCAACAGACATGCAAACAGACAGACATACGGACAGACAGACATATAGATAGATAGATAGGCTGACCGAGCTAAAAAACCTTAATTTTCGTAATTTGCATAGTCTGAAACGTGAAAGTATGAGGCGAACTCGCAAAGTGATTTTCTCTCTATTACATTCCTTGAGTTCGGTAAGTGAGGAAAATAATTAAATTATTGAGAATCACAATTACACTTTGTTGTGATTTGGCATATTTCTTGCCTATTTGTAGCTGTAAATGCCTCACTTCTTTCCCGAAACTAATCATTTCAGAGGACACAACATGAGGGATAAGACGATATTAACCTAATTTTAATATTTGTTCTAATAAGCTTATCAATCTATTTTAACTCTTACTTCAATTCTTGACATAAGCATGTCATAAGGATTACTATATTATAAACACTACACTAGATAATCTCTTGTCAGTATATTTATGTTAAGCTTCTTATTTTAACAATACATGATTGTAAGAATTTGATATTGCAATTAAGTACAATATTTGAAACTGACGCGTTGGAAGTAATACGTTGAAAGTTTTTCAGTCATTCATTTATTAGCTTTTGTGCCACGATGACTAAATTATCGTTATTTATATCCTCATATAGCGAGAACTTTAATTAACGATGAAAAGTTGTAAGTTAGATCACTGTTGTAAATTAAAGGAAATGCAGGTCTCAAAATGCAGCCTTGGGGTGCTCCACATTTGTTGCTAGTCATAAGTTAGTAGTATTTCTGCTGGAGGTTAATACTTCCTACTTAAGTTTACTTAATAGCATCGAAGATCTATGTATTCAAATGCCTTGGACAGATCAAAGAATATTCCAAGAGGTAATTATTTATTTTTTAGTAATAGTATAAATAGTGACAGCCACATTTGCGAAAAATACATGTAAGAAAAATTATATATAATATTTCATATTCACAAACATTCAAAAAAACAAGGATAAGTCTTTGGTCGTAAAATCTCTAGATTATATTTTATAACTGTTCGCTACACACTGACAAACCCTAGTAATTTGTCTTTTTCAAAATTCGAAACACTCGATCACAGCTGCGAAAATAATACTGTCTAATTAAAATTCCTTACAATACATAACTCTTCAAATCAGAGATGTATGATAAATTGAATATATTTTACAAAATAAATTCGGATGTTAACAAACTTTTATTGGTCTTGTCAAACATTCGAAAGTTACTAAAATAAATATAAATATTTGCTTAGAAGTGGACTCGCCATTAATTCCGAACAGAAATTTATATTGCCGACGTGTGAATTCTGCCAAGCGTAATAATTTTGCAATTTTGTGTCTACGAGTTATATTATTTATCTACAGTGTTCTATTTTCGATATCTAGTAGGCAACGAAGTATTTATGGCTTTAAATTAATGGTACAGTTTAAGTGCTTGTACTTTACAAGAATGTATGTAGCAACGTTATTATTAAGTTATTATGGAAAAAGTTTCGATTATTAAAAGCAAAACTGTTAAAAATCAAGAAAACTTGCTATTTTCACGAAAGACAGGGCTGCTGGGTACACATATAATTCGTTCCCAGGATCTGCGAGAAGCGTTCTCCTGGAATACGTGATTGTCGTTGATTCCATAACTTAGCTACTCGTGGATCAAAGCGGCCCTTGGTATTTGATTAAATATCCTCAGTGACTACCCCTGCCATTTTCATTTTATAGTGAAATATCTCCTACTCCTCAAATTTATCATTCAACTTCATGTGTGTTTGATTGCGAGCTAGTATGTCGTTATGATAGAGCTGTTAGATCGGATAATCAATCTCCCTAAGGATCAACAAGTCAACAGTAGTGAATTTGGCACGTGTGTATACATCTAAAACTGCTGCTGAAGGATAGGAGTTGAAAGCTTTCTACGAAGATCTAGAAGCTTTACATCATTTTATTTCGAACAAAAAATCGCCATTGTTATGGGCGATTTCAACGCCCAAGTCGATTCTACAATGGAAGATGACTACTTGTGACCTTTAATTTTGGTTGACGAAAAGAAAGGGGCGAAAGACTAATTCAGTTCTGCTTTGACAATATGTATTCGTTAGTTAATGCATTCCAACAACACCCACGACGTCTTTTCACTTGGCTGTTACCTGGCGGTAGATTTCCAAATAGCATCGACCATATTATGATTAGAACTCTTAAAATGAAATTGTTAGTCAGAAACAGAGAGTGATGATATCTGATGATTAGATATTGAGTCTACTTTTAGTTACTGTGTTATAAGATCTTAAAATTGTTGTTGCACACCACCAGCCTTGCATTTTTACCATTTACAGCTTCTCTTAGGTTAAAAAATTGTGACGTGATAGAGTAATTTTGGCGTCGGATTTATGTTCATCAACTCCAAAAACAAGATTAACCCAATCAGCTCTTTCGCGCAGGCCAGTCTTATTAGTGGGCTTGTCTTATTTTTGGTACCAACCCAGGAGGCTGATGGTACACAACAGCAACCTTAAGATCTCATAACTCAGTAACTAAAAATAGGCTCAACTTGAAATTTAAAAAGGAACAATGTCTTTCCATAAAATATCATTTAAGACTAAAATTAAGTCCGATCTAAGGGCCATGAAACAGGCGATTTCTGACATATTTTTGCGGCCACTCTTTAGGATATGGTAATGGAAACCTGTTGACATAAACCACTGGATTTTTCAGTGCCACCACAATTCACGTACAACCACCTTATTAATGCAATGTCTATTGTATAATTATATTCCAGGGCATAATGAAACACATCACGTTGCTACCTTATCGTTGGGAATGATCGCTTAAGAATAATATATGATGCGTTAAAACTTACCAAACGTGAAATTTAATCAATTTATTTTAGTGCAGCTGTAGTTTCGTCATAATACACGTCCTTTGTGGGTTAACCCATCTATCGTTGCCTATCCGGTTGGTAAAAAAAGTCGCACTGAACAGCACCTTGGCGTAAAATCCAAAGCCAGAGTACAATAATAAATTCATCGTGGCAGTCCAAAGTCAAAGCATTGGAGGAAAAAATGAAAGAACTCGGTGGCGATGACCAACAAAGCTCTGGAAAATATTGTCTAGTGCTAACTGTAACTCAGGTCACCAGCTACTCACGCAGACCTTCCCGCTGAAGCTAACAACATATCAAAGGTAAATACAAAAACATCTGTCCACAATAATTGATGATTAAGTTTTCCTAAATAAATTTAGATAATATAGAAGTGAAGCAAACCTTGTGCACAGCGAAGATTAAAACGTCTTGTGAGATTCATACTAGTGGTAGTAGGAATACAAAGTAAGACACATAAAATTGTGAAATATGGATAACCGCAGAAACTAACTGAAATACAAGCCAGGAAAAATTTGAAGATTTAAAGTGTCAGTAGTGTTTTGAAATTGGAAGAACAGAATAAACCAACGCGAAAAATTCAGACTCTTTGTCGATAAGATAAAAATTCATACCTACAAACGAGCCAACTGCTCGATGCTCCAAGAAATACATGCCCAAAAAGCAACTTTTGGGCATCGTATTCTCCCAAATTCTCATTTCTTGGGTACATCTATCAGAGAGGGGAATAGTTGACAGCTCAGGTATAACTAAATAGGAGTTGAAAGGGATGACCTCCAAAAGGTTGGGCTAATGTCAGCAAAGAGGGGATGGGGAAGAGCTTTTGTGAGGTGGAGTGAGGCAGTCGGACGTGCTGTATAGCAAAGGGAAGCCAGCTAGAACATTGTATGAGTAAAAAAAGCCTGTCAGTACTTTGCGAATAACAAGAAGAGAAGTCCTTATTAATGAGCGGCCTTAAATCAAGCGTGTAGTTAAGAGATTGTTTAAATTCTAAAGGAAAAACTGTGCTGTTGCAGTTTTAAGAAGAGCGAACACCTAAATACCTAAGAGTTTGATTTCAGCTAAATATGTACGTACGTCTTTAAACGTCCCAGCTCGTAGTTACAGAAAATTACGTAAATGACTGAGTTCTTACCATAAACATCGAAATTATGAATTCACAAACATGATTGTTTACACGAGCACTTCTATAGTAATCATAAGAAGATAAAAACTCTATTTTCAAATATAATTTATTGGGTTACAATTTTTATTTAATCAAATATTATTGGTTCAGTTGTTTAGTTATGTTAAATTTCACCCCATAGTGGGTTAAAGTGAGGATTTTGAAGGTCCAAATGCTCAAAATTTGAATATATCTTCAATTTGTGGTTGTCATACTACAACTCATCATAGGCCTGAAGCCAGAAATACAATGTACGGGTCGCTCACCAGATTTCTGGGGGTGCCTACTCCTTTATAATTCAGAAAAAATATGTAAAATATTTCCACACAGGTAATGTTGGAATTTCTTTATAGGGTGCTCAAGAATTCTCAGAGGGTGCCGCGCACTCCCTGACACCCTTTTTACAGCAGGTCTGACTCTTCAAAATCTACTTGATGTTACCCTAAAATTTATTTTTCAATATATAGTTTAGAAATACTGCCAAAATAAAATAGATTGTACTTTAAGCCGGACATTGTACATTGACATATGACATCAGATGCACGTATTTATTAATGAAACATCATTTAATAATAATATTAACCGTATGAGATGTCTTTAGTGGTTATATAGTTTTAACTGCTGTCGTTATTAGAACTAATTACGCATATTTTTTCAATCAAATAAAGCATTCAATTTGACCCGATTTTCTCGAGTATAAAGTCTTTTGTTTCGTCCAAGATGTTCATGCCTTCTTATGTGGCCTCAGCATCCGAACCGTCGGCAGCGCTAACCCGCTCAGAAGCCGCGGGGGTGGACAGCGGGAGAAAGTTTCGAGTCCGGTCCGTCTAGGGATGTTGGATATGCCGGCCCTCACCCACCCCTGGGAAAGCGATGCGTGTGTGCACTACCAAGTGTTTGCTCAAAGATGTTATTGATTTTCAAGTTGTGCGGCCGAGCGCACGGTGTCCCGTCCGTTACTGGCCGCAGCGGCGGACCGAGAGAACACCTGGGGGTGTCGGATGGACGCGATTTTATTTGGATGTTAATGTCGCGTTCTGAAGAACAGTCTCTAAGATTCTTGTTGTAAAATACTGAGCGAATGTTACTGTTAACATTTAGTAATTTTCTCTCTCTCAGATATTTACGTCTATCGAATACATATCAATATTCCGTGTATGTATTTAACACCAGGGTATTCACTATTGGTCAGTTTAATCTCTAGCTAATCAGTAATTTCGTGGAAGATATGGATACGGCATGTGATTCGATGTCAGATGTACGTATGGAATGTCCGCAAAACGGTACTTCAAGTCGCCAAAAATTCAATAGTGAATTTTACCTAGTGATATATTCGCAAAAAAAAGAAAATAGACCTAACTGAACTATCTAACCTTAAGATTTCTAAAACAACAACGTTTACGTAGCGATCCTCTTATTATTTTCACAACGTCTTACTCGGGGTTTTATTGCATGTCCGACGTCATTCCACAATCTGTAGTGGTTGTCTGTTAGGCAAATAGCCTCACCAAAGCTTTTCCCCATTAGCTCCTTGGTGACATCAGTTCAACGCAATGTTTTGAAGGGCGTCCTCTTTAGTGCCTCTTTTTATCAGGTTCTTTCTCTTAGGTACAGTTCTATATTATTCTCTCTTCGGTTGATATTGCCCAAAAATTAAGCAACTCAGGAGAATACGATGCTTGAAAATTACTTTTGGAGACGTTGTTTTTTGCAGAATCGTGGTATTAGTGCGAAGTGCTGTCCCGGGGATGTGTAGAAAACGTCTCCAGACCTAATCTCAATGGCATCAATATGCTCTCTGCTTGCTTCCACAATGACCCACTCTTAGAGGCCTAAAGAAAGATAGAGAAAACTAGGACGTTAGCTAGTTTGATCCTCGTGCTTTCGTGATATTCCTGTCATGCCAAATTTTGCCCAATTGGCAAGTTGCCGATCCTGTCATCTATACTCTTCACTGAATATCATATTCGCAGTTGCCAATATTGTCTACAAGGATTCCGAGGTGTACAATCTTGTTTAATACATCGCAGACACTTATCCCTAACATGTCTGGATGATTATCATTTGCTTGGTCTACAATCATAATCTGCGTTTTGTTGTAATTCACATTTAAACCAGAATCAGAGCTTAATGATATACTCACAAGAAATGAAAACCAACCTAACCTGAACAATTAGTCTTAAGTTCATGCATACAGATTTTTAAATTTTTTAATATAACTGATACAGTAGAAAAAGATCCAGTTGAACCCAAAACATCTCTATCTTAAGTTAACTGTGCTATATGCTGAACTATTTGGTCTCTAAACCATAATGTGAAAAATCATATTATAAATCTGTACCTCCTCCATACCATACCTGCATTTGGCATCAAATCACATTCCGTACCCGTGTCTCGTAGCCTGTTACTGATGGAAATACTAGACTGATCAATAGAGAAGTCCTTGGTACTAAATACATAGAGAGAGAGAAAGAAAGAGAGAAAGCAAGAACGAAAGAGAGACAGAAAGAAAGAAAGAGAGACAGAAAGAAAGAAAGAAAAAAAGAGAGAAAGAAAGAAAGAAAGAAAGAAAGAAAGAAAGAAAAAAGAAAAAAAAAATTTAATAAGTTTCTTAAACGATGTATGGGTGGTGGTGCTCTGTCGTACACAAACTATTTACTCTGTTATTGGTATAAGTACAACAAATTTATTTTTACAAATGACAGTTCAAACATTTAAGAAAAGCACATTCTGCGATCTCACTTGGAAAAATGGTCTGTAATTTGTACGTCCAAATATGTTTGCCGTGAAGAAATTATTGTCACATTTACCGAAATCTGATTAATTTATAAATAATATTGGATATGTAAATGGGTTTATTAAGTAGTTTACTCGAGCAGAAAAGTGAACGATGAAAAGGTGCTGTACTCTTTCTAACTGATAGACATAGTAGCGGGGTCCAATTGTAGGCTATTATGACCAAGAATTATATAACGAACGGTTACACGTACCTATGTTTAAATGAATACGATTAAAATAGATGTTTCTTTAGGTAAGACAAGATTATGGAAGGTAATGAATATTTGTTTTTATTTGTTAAATACTATAGAATATACAATAACAACTCAGAAATGTTTCAAATCGCTATGAATAATGGGATGTCCATTAAGAATGAATAATTAAGGTCGTTATTTTCGGCACCAGGAAATATACTAGTCTGAGAAATGTTTCAGCTGGATCGATTAAATTAAAACTAGAAAATATATACACTTCTCATCCTCTTTGATATTTATATATAAAATGTATTTCTATGGCATTCAAAAAATAATAATCTATAATTACAATTTAGCATTTTCTAAGACCACAATCCTATTTTAATTAAATCAATTACATTTCTAATGTTTATATCAAACGTAAAAACAAAAACAAAATGTGGGTTTTTGAAATGTCCCCTTATTTCACTTCGACCTATTTCCACTACTAAGGCTAATCACCCTCACCAGAAGACGACCTACTCCCTACCTGAAAATTTGGTTGAACTTCTTCTCGTAAGAAGAGCAGAGATTTTTTTTTATCTAATATTATATCGAGAACTGCTTTATATTCCCTCCAAAGGACGCTGTATTCACTACGCAATTCCCACTTATAATTGAATGTCATCTACGTATGAGCTACGTCGTTAGAAGGTACTAAGAGGTTGTTGTGTTTTCCTGGAGGGATACCCATCCAAGTGGTTAAATGCAATTAGCGTTGCCTATTTCTTCGTATAGAAGAACCAGTATAGTCAAGATGTATCTGCGCTTGCCACGTAATTACAACAAGAACTGGTGCAAATTAGACGGTAAACCTCAACAACCTGCATCCCAGCTAACAATTTAAGTGTCGGCGACTTCTGCTAAAGGAAATTCAACCAACACAGGTCGAAATTACATAATGTTTAAGTTCACTTGGTGGAAGTCGCTATGATAGGTACCATAGCGACAGGCACAGGTCAGTTATTGGTTGGTAAAATTAATGCTCTAATAGGTTGTGAAAAATATGTTTGTTACTATTTTTGCCTAATAGGTAGTATACATTAAAACACACTAATTAAGTGGTGGGGAATACACGGCCTTAATAACCTAATAGGGTAAGTAGGTAGAAAAGTGACCTATTCGGAAAAATTTGGTAAATTTAATAAGGGGACATTTTTGTCACCTAATGAGTAATATGACTTTAAATAACTTATTAAGTAATTTTGGTTATCATTAGACCCTAATAAAGGATAGGTATAGGTGAAATATATTGAAATGACTAAATATGTAATCGTATTTCTTGAATACGACTTCTTAGGTACCTAATAAGTATCCTAGAAGTCCTTAAATTTCCACCAAAGGGTTCGACCCCTGACTTCCTATTTGAACCTATTGGTCGAAATTGTCACTTTATTAAGTAATATAGGCTGGAAGTAACCATATTTATTTAAAAGTGGAATGGCCAAAACTCGCCAGGAAAATGTAAACTTTGTGAAAATATTTCAATTCATGAATAGTCGTTAAACATATCAATAATTATTAAATTTTAAATTAAAACAAAATGGATTACGAAAAATATACAAAAATGAAAATTGAAACATGAAATTGTCACAATTTGTATTTATATATTATATGTATTGATAATAATTGATGTTTTTAAGGAGGAGCTTTGTAATATTTCAAGGTACAATATATAATATTAACAGAAAAAATATTTCCCAAGTAAATTCACGCGAATCATGAGTAAAAAACGCGCCGCAAACAAAACAACTTGTCGTTTAAAATCATGTAAGTATCTTATGATTTATCATGATCTATTTTATCGTATCATATTAAGTTATATTTTTGATCAAACAGAATTTTGAAGGCAAATAAAAGGTGTGAGTAAGTGAGAAATAAGTAATCGACGTCGTTGATTCCATATTCTCGACATTGAATAGGTGTCTGGCTACCTAATCTAATAGGTCAAATATATCTGTTTAACTTATTTTGTACGTCAATACGCCGTGTCAAAAAACACAATTTAGGTTTTATCGACATCGAATTTATGTCCTATATCACCTATCGAAATTGGTGGCGTCACCTGGTCGGCGTGCAGTTGACTTCGAATGGCACCTAAATTGTTAGTTGGGATGTACGATATTTTCCTATATATTCTAATTGTACAAAGTAAATTTCCGATTCTACAAGAATAAACATCGTTAATGTTATATGTTTGTATTAAACAGATCTAGCAATAACTAATAAAACATCCTTCTAAGGTTCACTTCGATTTTTTTTCAGTATCGTTCGAAATGATAAAATGAATACTGTTAAAGCTATATTGAAAGCTATAATTACCACATGATTTACGTTACGCCTGTGGAATTAGTGTTTGCAACATAACATAAAACATTATTATTATGCCTAGTTTGTGGTATTCTAGTGATGTTTTCAAGAGTTTTCAAATTTTTGGAAACGGCGCTGATATGGGTATCGATTAGTGTTAGTTTGAGACATATCTAACTAATTACTTGATTATAATTATTAAACAGTTAATAAAAGGAAGGGTCGGTAATACAAAAGCTTCAGTACGGTTTGAAGAGATGCAAAGTACATCATAAAAAACATTGTTTCTGAAATCTTTAGATTTGATGATTTTCTGAAAAATTTTATAAAAAAATATAATGGACTGAATGATAGTTTTAACTACCGAAGTTAAATATTTTCAACACTGTATGTTTTCCGGAGTAGAAATATGTCTAATATACATTAGGTTTTACATATTAAATGTGTATATTATAACTATAATTCTATAATTGCACTAAAGAAAACATATGAACTAACATACGTCAGTATTGTAGTCCAGTTAAAATGCGAGGGGGGGGGGGCGTGAAATTGGAAACCAAAACGAGCTTACCTTACCGGTACGTTTTTTGGGTCGCTGAATCCGAAAATCGGGGTCCCGAGGGCTGGACTCTGTCCGTTCACCCTTAATTTGCAAAATACACCTCGTTTTAGGGGGTTACTAACAAATTTATGTATTTGAGGTCTCAGATTACATTTTTTGGGTTGCTGAATACAAATTTACGGGTCTCGAGTATTGCCAGCACCCTTAAATTTGCAAAAGCTACCCTTAATTAGGGTATTTTTGCAAGATTCTTAGTAAACTGTATTTCAACAAACTTTTACACGTAGGATACGTTTTTTGGGTCGCTGATTACGAATTTCAGGGTCCCGAGTCCAAAAAACATTGCCAGCACCCTTAAATTTGCTAAAACTACCCTTAATTAGGGTATTTTTGCAAGATTCTTAGTAAACTGTATTTCAACATACTTTTACACGAAGGATACAGTTTACTAAGAATCTTGCAAAAATACCCTAATTAAGGGTAGTTTTTGCAAATTTAAGGGTGCTGGCAATACTCGAGACCCGTAAATTTGTATTCAGCAACCCAAAAAATGTAATCTGAGACCTCAAATACATGAATTTGTTAGTATTTATGACGTAAGTGCAGAATATTTCACAAAAACACCGTAAAAAGGGGTGTATTTTGCAAATTAAGGGTGAACGGACAGAGTCCAGCCCTCGAGACCCCGATTTTCGGATTCAGCGACCCAAAAAACGTAACGGTAAGGTAAGCTCGTTTTGGTTTCCAATTTCACAGCAAAACTCGCATTTTAACTGGATTATTGTTGAAATGCCTCATGTTCCGTGAAACAAACCTTCATATTTAAATTTGAGGATTACTTGAAATTTTCATGATGAACGAAGGCACATTTCGAATAATAAACTACTCCAAGACAACATGCATTAAGAGATACCTTGTCAATTTTGTAAACATGTTTACTGGCATTTGGGAACAAATTATTTGCCTTGCACCAGTTATTTATTAGATTCAAATAATTTTGAAATATTGTACAGCTGGCAGCGGAGTTGATTTGGCGGACCACAAATTGAGCCCTGAGGTATTCCTGCAACAAAGTATCGAATTTATAGCAGTTATAATTTGAACATAATACCACCTATTTGATACACATTGATAGAGAGAAGCAGATAATGTCTAATAGACCAGAAAATCTCTTTTATTATACTATTCGCATATACAAAACGAAGAGTAAATTGCATGAACAACTTTTTGTCCGTCCGTCTGTCCATCTGCCCGTCTGCCTGCCTGTCTGTCAATCAATAAATAAAAAAGTTATTAATTTTTTAAATACAAATTTTTGTTTTGCTTTGTAATTAAACAAGAAATGTTTGAAACTAATATCATTTACACAAAAACTGCGAAGACTATCCTATAGAATGTGCAACAATTATATAACAAGTGTAGTAAATCGGCGAGGAGTACAATGGTTAGCTTCTTTATATGTGATTCAGCAGCGTTGAAGGCCTTGGAGAAGTTTAGTAGATTATGTCTACTTAGATTCCGTTATCCCAAACCCCAGTAATGAGGTAACTGTACAGTATTTGAAACTGTTGATTTTCCAGTAATAAATACGTCTGAAGTTCGGATACAAGATATGTGCTACAAAAAGGTAGTACCATTAAAATTTCGTTTATTGCTCATGAAAATTGTCAATACTTTTTATAATTGATAAAAAAATCCGATAGACTAACTTTGCCATGCACCAGATCTGACTTAGTTATACTGGTTGCAGCATGTGGAACTTAAAAGACAAACAAGTCTAATATGACTGAACATGACTGTATTGGTCACTAATTAGCAAAACAAAAGAGCAATATAAATAGCTAGTGTAGCTTCTATGTTTCCATAAGCTATTTTTAATTGAGTAAAGTCAATAGAAATAGAGCCGTATTATCCAAATTAGCACATATCCTAATTTGTTAATTTCTGTTCACCCCGGTTACTCCCAATATAATTCGAGTTCCACTTCTGTTCAGTATTATCAGTACCTACCATACAAAGAAGTATACAATATAATAATCTACTGGTGCAGATAGTTTTATGGCGTTCCTTATATTTCTTAGATGTCTGAAATGGACTGTACTAGGTTGGAAAGAAAAAATAGAACATGATGTCAGAGTATCCTACCACTCTGACTATAATCTGGAACAAGAAGATATTACAGTATTACAATTGTGTAATTTTCCTTATCTTTTAACGAGTACGGTGGCATAATTATTGGTTCAAAAATATCACATACATGTCTCAGTTTTGTATACTCCGTGTATTTAAAACAATTCTCGGACTGGAAGTACGAAAGTTTCTTGTCATCCGCCTCTGTGCTGTCCACTATTCGCACACACATATCCCATCAGCGTGCTAAATTGAAATCTTTCAGATGTGCCGCTGCCAGGCTTTGTGCCCCCCGTACTCCCACAAGTAAATATCGTTCCTCTTCTATAATGAGGTCCGGCGCTGTCCGGTAGAGTGCGCACGCATCTCGCGACTTCAGACGCAAAAATTCGATATTAATATCGGAGCAGTCGGGGCGGAGAGAAAGATGCCTGCATTGCGCCAATCCTACCAATGGCAGCCACCGTTGAACCCGCGAGCTATGAATATGATGGATTTATGGAAGTAATAAGCACCAGGTCGGCCATTGGTCCGCGGAAGTCTCAGATCCCCCCTCGGCCTCAGATCATTGATTGCAGTGGCGTACCTCAACCCTTTGCACCTTTTGCTTTTCTTTCGCCCACCGTAAAGCACATCATGCAGAGAAATTTGTTGTTTTAGCAATATTCTCCTTTATATCTTTTTAATGAGTACAACTATTCACTAAAGTAATATTTTCTCAACACTGGTATAGTCGATTATAGTCATATATTAATATTGACTGCCAGTTATTATGACATGATGTCCTAAAGAGTTTAGCTTATTAATTCTGAGAGAAAAACTGTTTTCCTTTTTGTTAACAAGTGGCAATGGAACTTTGCTAACGTGTTCCACTAAACACTTGGTAATAAAAATTCGAGAAAATTGGACACTAACATTTTGTATCATAATTGAATTTTTGCAATTCAGTACTGAAATGTAAACTTTTAGGTGTCATTATTGCCAAGATGGCATATTTTCTTATACTAGTGAAAAAAACCGCTGCCTAAGGAATCACTACTTCCACATCCAGATTTTTCATCCGCCACTTTAAAGGAAACATCTTGACTATATTTGCGTTCTAGTATGAGGAAATTATTGGCCATAGAACTTTAATAATATTTTAGAAAATTTTGAGGCGTTGGTTTCTACCATATACATTACAAATGAAGTTTCTAGCTTGCTCTACTTATTTTCCCCTATTCACAATCTACCACCTTCCACCCCTTCAACGGAATCATCTCAATCAGATGTCATTGCAATATATTCGTGTACTAACTTTCAAGTGAATATCTCAATTTTACGTTATCAACCCCTTTAATAATGGAGTGGAGGTGGCGGAGGTGGGTGGGTTGAAAAATATAAGAAATCGGAGGTCCTGGTTTCTAGTACATACACCAAATCCCAAGTTTCTGTACTCTTACCAGCTTGCTTTATTTTTTTCCTCTATTTACCCCTATTTAATCCCCAACCCTTCAACGGAATCATGTCAAAATATAATCTAGTTTCAGATGTTGTTATAATACATACGTGTACCAAATTTCAAGTGAAAATCTCAACTTAATTTTATCAACTCTTTTAATAAGGGAATTTAATAAGGGGGTGGTGGGGGAATGGAAAATATCATAGAAAAACCTGGGCCTTCGCTTCTAGTATGTACACCAAATCCCAATTCTCTGTACTCTTACCAGCTTGCTTTACTTATTTTCCCCTATTTACCCCTACTTGCTTCAACGGAATCATCTCAAAATATAATCTAGTTCTAGATGTTGTTATAATGTATTCGCCTGCCAAATTTCAAGTGAATATCACAATTTTATTTTATCTTTAATGCTGGAGTAAATTGAAAAATATTATAAAAAAATCTTAGGCCTTGTCTTCTAGTACATACACCTTATTTTAAGTTCCTGTACTCTTACCAGCATGATTTACTTATTTTCCCCTATTTGGCTATTTACCCCTATTTAACTCCCAACCCCTCAACGGAATAATTCCAAAATATGATCTAGTTCCAGGTGTCATTATAATATATACGTATATCAAATTTTAAGTGAATATATAAATTTTATTTTATAAACCCATTTAATAATGGAGTGGGGGGTGGCGGGGGATGGTAAATATTGTAGAAAAAATTTAGGCCTTAGCTTCCAGTACATACACCAAATTATAGCTTTTTGAACTTTCACCAGCTTGTTTTACTTAGTTTCCCCTATTTACCCCTATTTACCCCCAACCCTTCGGATATGTTTGAAAAACAATCCAGTTCCAGATCTCGTTATAATATATACGTGTACAAAATTTCAAGTTAATACAGAGGCAGGAAGATAGACCCAAAATTTATTTTCGCCCAAATTTAAAATCTCTACGTTTGATGACATTCTAAACCTATTTCAGGAAAAACACTTTTTGAATTTTTTTTTAAAGATTACTATACTTTCAATCCACTATGTGGATGTTAAAGTAAGAGTTATTTTCATAACAAGGTCGGAAAACAGGTATTTTCCGAATGAGCGCTATGTAGATAACGTGGAGATAGCGAGTTCTATAAATCACACGAATTCGGGAAATACTTTTCCCGATTGAACAAGATTTTTCTTACCAGTGTCTCGAAATAATAAGAAGAAACAACAACATTAGAATTTCATTTACCCTTTTTATATGAAAAATGACACTCGAAGAAATTCACTAGAAGTGGCGTATGTTGTTCTTTTCGACATGCTGAATAACATGAGATAATGGACAAAAAAGATTTCCGGTCACCAACTTGCAGCGTTGTTTTCGAGATTCAAACTGATCAATTACAAGGCCCATAGTATGATATTAGGCCCATGAGGCATAAAAACCTAAACTTTATATAACCCAACTAGTTCCTTGTAGTGTAAAAACAGGTTAGTGTCGTGAGGGCAAAGATCAACAAGACAGAACTGCCGGCGGAAAACCTTGTATCTTTTAGCAATGGCGCCATTGACCTCGACATTTAAATTGGAGTTCTCGCGCAGGTGCCACAATGTGACAATCGGACGGAGAAGGTAACATTAGAAAGAGAGGCCAATAGTGAAAAATGGACAACACTGTCCTGATAGAACGACCGAACTCAGCTGAGTCAGTACCCATGATCACTAAAAAAACAGATTGTTTTGTAACATGTCACATGAAGTATTACTATGTAAAGTATCTATTTGGTTAGGATAGGATAGGATAGGATCTATTTGGTTAGGATAGAACTGTATATTGAAAGAATATTTTTGAAACTTTTTTTTACAAAATGAGGAAAAAACAGCAACACGCAGCTGTCATCGAGGTCTATACGTGACGTAGTACTTGCTGATTTTAATGAGCTAACCTATCTTCTAGTAAGCTTGGTCAAATTCATTTAATGCGTACCCGACAAATCCCGAAACCGTTTCCGCTGGATGTCGTGTCCAATTAAATTGGAGTTCACAACTGTCTTCGTCTATTTCATCTTCTCCGTCTGACTATCCTATCTCGTTAGTTCTCTAATCTTTGGTGAGGGTAAATTTTTACAATGCAAATAGATCGATACAAGAGCAAAAAGAAACAATTCGTCGTCTATGAGGCGGAACCAATTTTTGTTCAGCATGTCAAGAAGAACAACGTACTTCAATTCCAACGAATTTGACATAGGTCCATCTTCGGGGGTCTATGTAAAATACAGCACCCTTACTATCATTTCAATTATTGCAGTTATTATTTGTGATAATTATTGAACTCTTGCATATTTTGAAGATAGAACTAAGCCAGTTATAAAACGTTTACGCTTTTGGTACATCATTCTATTAAAACCTAATACTGAACATCAACATCGAAAAAATCACAAATTAAAAATATTCTTCAAAATCTAGCATGGAAATTATAAAACCGAAGTCTAAAATACTAATTAGAATTTTAATCAATAATAAGTTTCTTCGTGATGCCGAAGATGGGAAATTCTTGATGGTGATCATTTCAGTACTACACCGATACTTTCTTCTTGAAAAATAATAGTTATCATTATTGTTATTCGTCGAAAAATTTACTCATAAATATGTTGACTGATCATATTGAAGATAAGAATGAGTCTTTGATAGTAAGAATTCCTGAAAGAAGTTAAGGTATTTTGTATTTACTGTATTAAATGGTGTTTCCGAAGCTCTAAATTATCTAGATATATATTTCACAAATATATGTCTACGTTCTCTCAATTTCAAGTATGATAGTATTTTTATGTGTTACGAAAAAGAAAAATGTTCTGCGCCGGTAGTTGGATTGAACACTTCTGGCAAGATACAAATTGTAGCTTAATGTTTAGGCCTTCCTAATGTTACCCAGTTGATAGATTACGGCTTCAGACATTCCTTTGCCTTACTGCTGGTAGGTGCTGGGGTTGATATAACAAATGTTTAAGCACCACTGTGGTTGGAAATCTTCCATCGTGGCAGAGCGATATATCAAAGAAATAGTCGAAACTAAGAAGAATTTGGCGAACAAAATCCTCATTGACTAAAAATGTATTCCCATGAACAATAACATAACTTTTAAAAGTGAATTATTTATTATTTGTTTGCTTATAGTAATGAAACATTTTCTTTATAGGATTTTGCAAACAGTGGAAAGAAAAGCTATCTATGAGAACTAAAGGAAAAACAATATATAAAAATATTAATGAAATCTTTGCATTCTTTCGATAACCTGACTTCTGGTTATGCTAACAAGTAAAATTCTGATTTGCCATTCTCATTTTAACACTAGCATCCAACCTAGTCCCTTACGGCTAAGCAGGCTAAACTAGTATCTACATGATCCCCTACGATATGTAAATTCAGTTAAAAATGAGAACAAAGGCCTGAAATTAATACTAGTTAGCTAATAGATAGGTGAAGATTTGTTGTTTTTTATCAGTCAATGTCAATTATAATTATTTTATACCATTCATGGAAAATGTCTTAGTTTTGCATGGAACATCGTTATGAGTGGCTTTAGGCTTTTCTGATGAGTCCCCAATAAGGACGAAAAACGTTTCAAAGGCTAAGCATTTCCAAGAAACTGAATGAGATTTTATGAAAATGTAATTCATTTGAATGAAAAAAAAAAAAATTAAAGACAAGGTATGTAAATAAATTAATTGCAGGCCTTTGTTCTCATTTTTAACTGAATTTACATATCGTAGGGGATCATGTAGATACTAGTTTAGCCTGCTTAGCCGTAGGGGACTAGGTTGGATGCTAGTGTTAAAATGAGAATGGCAAATCAGAATTTTACTTGTTAGCATAACCAGAAGTCAGGTTATCGAAAGAATGCAAAGATTTTATTAATATTTTTATATATTGTTTTTCCGTTAGTTCTCATAGATAGCTTTTCTTTCCACTGTTTGCAAAATCCTATAAAGAAAATGTTTAATTACTATAAGCAAACAAATAATAAATAATTCACTTTTAAACATGCAGAGTATATAGGCTCCAATACTAGTTAGCTAATAGATAGGTGAAGATTTGTTGTTTTCTATCAGTCAATGTCAATTATAATTATTTTATACCATTCATGGAAAATGTCTTAGTTTTGCATGGAACATCGTTATGAGTGGCTTTAGGCTTTTCTGATGAGTCCCCAATAAGGACGAAAAACGTTTCAAAGGCTAAGCATTTCCAAGAAACTGAATGAGATTTTATGAAAATGTAATTCATTTGAATGAAAAAAAAATTTTTAAAGACAAGGTATGTAAATAAATTAATTTCAGGCCTTTGTTCTCATTTTTAACTGAATTTACATATCGTAGGGGATCATGTAGATACTAGTTTAGCCTGCTTAGCCGTAGGGGACTAGGTTGGATGCTAGTGTTAAAATGAGAATGGCAAACCAGAATTTTACTTGTTAGCGTAACCAGAAGTCAGGTTATTGAAAGAATGCAAAGATTTCATTAATATTTTTATATATTGTTTTTCCTTTAGTTCTCATAGATAGCTTTTCTTTCCACTGTTTGCAAAATCCTATAAAGAAAATGTTTCATTACTATAAGCAAACAAATAATAAATAATTCACTTTTAAACATGCATAGAGTATATAGGCTCCAATACTAGTTAGCTAATAGATAGGTGAAGATTTGTTGTTTTTTATCAGTCAATGTCAATTATAATTATTTTATACCATTCATGGAAAATGTCTTAGTTTTGCATGGAACATCGTTATGAGTGGCTTTAGGCTTTTCTGATGAGTCCCCAATAAGGACGAAAAACGTTTCAAAGGCTAAGCATTTCCAAGAAACTGAATGAGATTTTATGAAAATGTAATTCATTTGAATGAAAAAAAAATTTTTAAAGACAAGGTATGTAAATAAATTAATTTCAGGCCTTTGTTCTCATTTTTAACTGAATTTACATATCGTAGGGGATCATGTAGATACTAGTTTAGCCTGCTTAGCCGTAGGGGACTAGGTTGGATGCTAGTGTTAAAATGAGAATGGCAAATCAGAATTTTACTTGTTAGCATAACCAGAAGTCAGGTTATCGAAAGAATGCAAAGATTTCATTAATATTTTTATATATTGTTTTTCCTTTAGTTCTCATAGATAGCTTTTCTTTCCACTGTTTGCAAAATCCTATAAAGAAAATGTTTCAATAACATAACTTGACCAAAAAGATCCAGATCGAAGAAAATTGCACTTCCATGTTGATTTCTTCAGAAATCCTATCTGTTGCCTTTTTAAGTATTTCCAATTATACAATCCGTTCCAACTATCTTAAAGATATGCTCTGTTAATATTTCTAATAAACAAATATTCTAAATGAGCGTTCCGATACTTTGCAAGAAAGTGAAGTGAAGCGTTGCTCTTGTTTAATTTGTTGGATTGCTTACTTACTTGTAATGAATCATATTCTTTATAGGATTTTGCAAACAGAAGAAAAAACTATCTATGTGAACTAAAATAAAAACTATTTGTAAAATTATTGACTTACAATCTTTGCATTTTTTCGATAACCTGAATTCTGGTTATGCTAGCAATTAAAATCCTAGAATCAATTTGTCTTTTTTAATGAACAATTCTCATTCTAACACTAGTTTCTACACAGTCCCCTAAGGCTATGCAGAATAAACCAGTATCCACATAATCCCCTACGGCTATGAAGATTCCGTTAAAATGAGAACAAAGGCCTAAAATGAATTTATTTACATACCTCGTCTTTTGAAAAATTTTCTTTCAAATGGATTACATTTTCATGAAATCTATCATTCTGTTTTTTAGGAAATGCTTAGTTATCAAAACTTGCGTTGTTAATGCGTAGTATTGCATTTGGGTGGTCAAATGTTTAAACCAACTTGAATAAGGTTATAACAGAGGATATTTATTACTTTATGTCTAAAATGATTTCACATGTTTGCTATTGTGGTTTGAACCGTTTAATCTTTAAGATTACAGTTATCACGCTTGATATCCTTTGAAAACCCAATCAAATATATTTCGTGAGTGACAACCAAAATTTATTGTTTCCTACAAAACGAGGAATATTTTTAGAATTGGCGAAGGCGCGGGTTTATTTTTAGAGATTTGTGTAGTTCATTATTTCTTATAAATAACTTCACGGCCATCAAGGGTCAAAATTTCATGAAGGTATGATTTATTGCATACATGCAATTAAAGCACTATTTCAGCTGGCTGTCCTCGTTAATTCATCATGATCATTATTCATTTTATATTATTGCATATTGATATAAGAATCTAGAAAATTGTAAGAACTATAGACACAGTCGAAGAACAATAAAACTGCTTATTACATGATTATTAAAACTTAGCAAAAATAATGGGAAAAATAATAATAAAATATCTCTTGTATATAATAGGTTATATGCTATCTTCAGCTAATTTTCAAGTTACATAAGATCTGAGCGAGTAGCGAGATTGTAAAAAAGAGTTAAAGCTAAAAAATGTCATTACCAGTGACAGAAAAGCTAGATAAGTTTTTGGCAGCACCAATAGAACAACAATAAGCAGTTTTATGTTTTATCGTAGGTTATATCCCAAGAGTTCTGAATATTGTTGGACAAACTGCGGGTAACTTGGTTTTGTAAAATTTTGCTTAGAAAATTCTCGAGATTTAATACTTTACCTCAAAAGCCCGAGACCGAAGTGAGATTTTTTTGTGCAAATTATTAAGTCGAGAAAATTTGCCTGAAAGCAAAATTTTGCAAAAAATATAGCTACCGGCAGTATATGAGATAAGATTTAGAAAGAGATACCCCATATGTCAAGAATATTTCCCAAATGAACAAATTCCTTACGTACTTTTATACTTAGGTTTTTATTCATAGATACATACACTTTTTACTTCCCTTGCTTACCTAAAGAAAGTATTGTATTTGTAAAAAAGTTACCCTCAGAGATTTATTCGGATTTTCATTTCAGACCATGTAGATTACGAAAATGAAGGTCTTTCAATTGAGTCAGTCTGCCTGTCCGCTTGTCTTGTGCGATCTGCTGTCTTTCTGTCGGGATGTAATTAAAAAACTACTTAACTATTTGGTAGGTAGTTGACGCTACTGCCAGTGAAGAAATGGGTAAACTTTCATTGAAAAATATATAGGGTGGACCACCGAATTTAAAATCTCCACATTTCATGACATTCTACCTGTTTCAACAAAAAAAAAAAAAAAATGAAATTTTTCTTACGGTTAGTATACTTCCACTTCACTAGGTGGATGTGGAAGTAAAAATGTGACAGATTGAAATAATATTTGGCACATCGTTAACGCAATTGGCGAAGAAGATGCGTATTATAGTTTTACTAAAAAATGTGCAGGGCGATCATCCTAAAAAATAATTCAGCTGTGGTGAAAATTTGTAAAGTTATGTACTTACACAAATCTTGCACCTATTAGTTAGCTAGTTAATATCTATTTTTTGCTGTCGGATGACCACTCTGTATATTTTTTTGACCAAAAGTCATAAAGTATATCTACATTCTGATTATTATTCTTATTTGCCTTTCTTAATTAATAATTTTTAAGAGTGACCGCCCTGTATAAATAAAGAGAGAAGTTATGTGTAAATACCTTTACCGAATTTTTTTATTTAAGTTAAACAATCATCATTATTATACTCTTCACAAATACAAAACGAAGAGTATATTGCATTCGATGGGCACATTTCTAAAACCGGTAATATTGCTTGTAGAGAAAAAAATTTCACATCACTGTGTTGGTGATCGAATTCTGAACAACTTTCAAAATGTCCGTCCGTTTGTTCATCTGTCCGGCTGTCCGTTATGTTTCTTGTATGCATGATAACTTAAGAACGAAAAGTCCGATTGTATTGACATTTGGACAGTAAGTTAGTGTTAGCTAGAGAAAGAACTCCATTATTTTTTAACCAATTCGATCAATAAATTAAAAGGTTATTAATTTCTGAAGGGAAAAAAATTGTTTTGTATTTCAACAAAAAATGTTTGAAACTAATATCATTTATAAAAATAACTGCGAAGAGTATCCTATAGAATGTGCAACAATTATATAACAAGTGTAGTAAATCGGCGAAGAGTATAATGGTTAGCTTGTTATTATACTATTTTACAACCAAATATAAACAAATATTATGCATTCTATAAACAAATTTTGTTTCATGGCCATGGAAACGGACGCACTAGATGCTTATTTGACATTTGTTGCGGGATTGTGACTGTACACCTAATAGTTTGTTTCAGTTTGATATTAAAAATATTTGTGTAATATTGCATACATAGTAATTATAAGCAACACTAATGATGTTTTATTTAGTGCTTAGTCCAATCGAAAGTAAATTAAATCAGTTATATGTGTTTAAAAGCTAGACGTAATTTAATTGCTGCTGAATTTTGGCAAAAGCTAGCTTCCGCTTATTCAGTGTAACACTGTTGTCATTGCCTGAAATTCAAAAAATTCACGAAATGTCATAGGTTTATAATTTATGAGGGAAATAATCACCGTAAAATCCCTGGTAACCATTGACATATAACATGTATTGTTTCATGAAATAGTATCCGAAAATGTCACATGCGTTTTTATATTACATTTTTCTCGAGCTACATACAATTAGAGTAAATTGGATAGTTTTATCAAAGATTAATTAATTTAATCAAATAATAGGGGTTAAGTAAAGTAAGG
Organism: Stenurella melanura; assembly: GCA_963583905.1. Classification (NCBI taxonomy): domain Eukaryota; kingdom Metazoa; phylum Arthropoda; class Insecta; order Coleoptera; family Cerambycidae; genus Stenurella; species Stenurella melanura. The sequence continues at coordinate 116,503,265 of OY757311.1, forward strand.
GTTAAGTATAAAGTGTAAGAACAAATTATATAAACTTCGCCCTATGTTGTGGACAATTTTTTCTCAATAAAATCGATTATTATTATTATTAATAAACTGTCAATTTATATTATTTCTACTACCATGCAAGCAAATTCTCGAACACAGTTAATAAGAACACAGACACACAAAAAAGATCATGCACATTTGAGCAGAGCATGATCCCCTGTATTTTGACCCGTTAAATTCGTTGCCCCCAACAAAATTGTTCCACCACATCAGGATTTTCCCCTAATCCCCCGCCTCATTCTAATTAAGTTTTTAACTGATTTGTAGCTATTTTTTGACGTTAGGGAAAAGTCTCGACGTGGTGGAGCAATTAAAATTAAACTCGTCAGAGAATCCTCATATCCCTGTGTGTCAGATTTCATGTAAATCTACAAGAGTTGCAATTAAAGTAACTCAATTAATCTGAAGGATTAAGCTTTAATATCAGACTAATTAAGTAACTGCTCCAAAAACAAGTAATTACCAATTTTAAAAGCAATTCAAAAATAATTTACCATTGGCGCATTCGCCAAATTTTCGAGTAAAAAAAATTAGATTATTTCTCATCTTATATTACACATAACTTAATAAAACCAATATGGACAATATGGACATCGTCGAGCCGTAATGGTTTACAGTTTCCTTTTAATCGTCTTATTTATATTAACGTCATGGCAGAGTTTCGCTATTGTTATTCCACCACTCAACCAGCACATGGACATCAACACAAAAACCATTCCCTGCGATATTTCCGTCTACCGCAGCTGAGACTCGAACTCAGGAGAGATAACAGCGACTAGACATGTTGTGCCACCCAACAACGGCCTCGCCCATTGCTACCATCTCAGTAACACATTAATCACGATACTAAGCATCCATACTCTGGCCAGGATTTGAACCCGGGACTTCGTGGTCGCAAGTCAAACACCTTAGCGTTACGGCACAGAGCCGAGCGATTTGTAAATAATTTCATAGAAAACGTTTAAGCCACTCCAGAGTAATGATGTCAAAATAATAAAAAGGTATACATAAAAGTCGAATTGAGATGCTTTTACTTTTAACTTTTTTAAAACTTGGTTAAAAATAGGGTTACTTTTACTCTCTCAAGATAATAATAAATTATTTAGCCAAATAACAGATTAATGACAGCTTGAAAAAACAATTACAACAAGATAAGTTTTCGAATTGTTATTTTTGTAGTGAAAGGCAGTAAACATTTATCGACTTAAGGAGCTAGAATTGTTGCTATTAGTTCGTTCATACAATGCCAATTCAAACAGTTAACTTCCGCTCTGCAAACAGTTATGTTAACGTCATTTGAGTTGAGTCTGTTAAATCTTAGGAAGTAGATTAGGGCTGGGGCTAAGAGTCTGGCGAGTGTCGGTATGCAGATCATGCGGACGGGACAAAGCAGTCGTAGCGTAAAACGAGGCGAGGAGTTTCTTACTTCCGGTCGAACGGGCATCGTCTTTGACAAGCAACGGGGCAATAGTAACGCCAAGTGCCAAGCGGTTTCCCGCAGGTAGATGTCTTAGTCCGGGTGAAATGTTCAAAGAGTAAATGTGGGTTGATTTTGAATTCGAAAATGCTGTAGCAGTTTTCTTTTGTTTGAATTTTCATTACCCAAAATGTTGCATAAAAGGCAAAGTGTGTGTAGAAAATAAATCCGGAAATAAATATGTATGTACAGCTTAGTGGCGCTCGACATTTGATATACTCACAGATATCACCCTAAAACAAAGGAAATAATTTAAAAACCGCTGCCTAAGGAATCAGTACTTCCACATCCAGAATTTACATCCTATTCTCTTAAAAAAAATATTATAAAGCAGTCTGAGGCCTTGGCTTCTAGTATTTACAGCAAATCTCAACTTTTTGTACTCTTACCTGCTTGCTTTACTCATTTTCCCCTATCTGCCTCTACTAACTCCCCACTCCTTCAACGGATTGATCCAAAAATATAATCTAGTTCCAGATGTCATTAAAGGGTAAGGTGGGGCAAGTGTGAATTTGGGGCAGTAGCCCCTCGACCCCCCAGAAATTGCAAATACCGTTTTCTTGATTTATAACTTTTGCACAACTCTTTGCAATAGCGCGCAATGATTCAAACGCCTCCACACTCATATTGTAGAGTACAGCTATCAAGAAAATAAAGATTTTTTCAAGATTACGCCATATTTATTTGATTTCGCAAAGAAAGTTAATTACTCTTAAACGGGAGGAGACGATTAAATACTGTTACAGCAAAACAAAAATCATACTAGTCTTGCCCCAGAAATTCTTAACATCAACTTAGATACTTCTCTCACAGCCAAAGACGCACTTGCCCTAATTGACGAGAAGTATGTTTTGGTGACTAAAAAAATAAAGAAATGTCGAAAATTTTACATCTGTAAATATTAGTTTGGTATTGGTATTTTAAAACGGAAATATTCCAAAAAGTAAGCAAAACATTATTTGATCAATTTTGCTGTAAAACAAAGTAGTTGTGATTTTGTAAAGTGTTGCTAATCAATTTTGGTGGTGCACTTGCCCCACTTTACTATAATACATACGTATACCAGATTTCAAGTGAATATCTCAATTTCATTTTATCAAACCCTTTAATAATGTAGTGGGGGTGGCGGAGGAGTTAAAAAATGTTATAACAATATCTGAGGCCTTGGCTTCTAGTATATACTCCAAATTCCAAGTTTCTGTACTCTTACCAGCTTGTTTTACATATTTCCCTTATTTACCCCTATTTAACCCCCAACCCTTCAACGGAATCCTCTCAAAATATAATCTAATTACAGATGTCGTTATAATATATATGTGTACCAAACTTCAAGTGAATATCTCAATTTTGTTTTATTTTATCAACAATAGAATTAGAGAGACAGAATTGGGTAGACTTATAGATATGCTTTGTTTTGTTTTCTGTTTAATTTTTACAAGACCATTTATAGAATGATAATCTAAACTAACTTAACTCAACCTAACCTAAATAAAAAGTACAGTTAGAAATTATCAAGGCGTTGTGTATAATAGAGTAAATGTAATTTTCAGCTCCATGGGACATATACATTCTCTTAAAAAGTTGACTCAATATTTCACTAAATTCTGTTACTATGCATAATTTTATCTAAAAAACGCAAAGTAGGGGCTTATGCTTTTGGTCAAAACTAGCAATACAAAATTATTCAATCGACTGATTTTGAGAAACTGTAATCATTACAGATATGCTCAAGTCAAAAAATTTCAGGAACCGACGTTGATCATTTTCTAGTTTGTCATGAAGAGTGTTATAATGGGACTGCTAGACAAATAACGCTTACCTGCTCAAAATTTAACCGCAAGAAAGTAAAATAAAGCAACTTTAAAGTTTTAGCTCATCAATATCAAGGCTGTTATGCAGAATGAAACCTAATATTCTGTATGCATCCGAAGTTACAATATCAATATGAGTAATAAAAGCTAATTTATTATCAAACATTACACGTAGGTTCTCGAAAGTAGGCGGTCTGTAATATCGCCATTACCATTATAATTATATATAATTGGGGACTACTTGGTTACATAGCTCATAACATTGCACTTTCCAACATTTAGGAAAAAATAATTTTTATCGCATTATGCAGACAACTTAGTTACATTGTTTTGAAGTTCTTTACAGTCAATAGAATCATAAATCCTGTGTATTATCTTAACGTTATTGACATATGTCAATAAATTCACATCACTAATATCGTTAATATAAATATTAAATAGAGGGCCAAGTCCTGAACCCTGGGATGCGCCTGACGTGGTTCGGTTCTCAACCGATTTATATCTATTATAAGACACGAATCGAACTGAGTTGCCTTATTGCCTTAGCAATTCTTAAGAAATTATAGTAAACCACTAGATATTCCAAATTTGTTTAGTTTACAAATGAGTTTACTATGGTCTAGTCTGAAAAACGTTTTAGAGAAATCTGTATAAACTGAATCTGAACTGAATCTGAATCTACCAGTGCAAATTAAGATCGCTACGGTGCGCGGTGGAGCGATCTTTCATAAAACCATGTTGTTGCGTAGATAATTTTTGGAGAACATGAACATGAATAAATATCAGGTTCAAATTAATGTAGAACCACATCTGCCTTTATTGTGGTCTGCATATGACTCCAATTGTTTACAGATACATCTCATTTGTGCGACAAGAAGTCTGAATTCTCCGCATCAATCTGTTATACTTTATCAATTCCAAAGCAATATTGACTAAATTACTGAGATATGTTCCATGAAGTCTATAAGTTATTAATATTTAAAAATGCCAGAGAAATCATATATAATATTGCTTCGGTCGAAGATTCTAGATATTCCCATACATTCTCTTAACTTGATCATAGGAAGAATAAATCAATGCTTATATTTTTCTCCTTAGATACCTTATTAACATAGTGTCATAAAATCAACTAACAATAAGATACAATGACATGTAAGTATATTGAGTGTATTTAAGAAAATAATGTTATACAAATAAAATAAACTTTATCCATAAGAGAAACTTACAACGAAGACAATAAACCCTCATTATTTAATAATATAAAATAAATCATTACTTTAAAGCAACGAAATAATTTATATCAGAGTTTATTCTATGGTTGACCTACTATCTGAAACTAAAAATCGTCTGTCGGTGGTACGATCAATTTTGAACTTTGGAGAATGAATAATATATCCTGAAGTATTGTTTGAAGTAAGTTATAGTTTCTGATGTAGAAAGTTGAAAGTAGTAAGTCTCGGTGTGTGTGGGGAAGATTTTAGTGGATGTTCTGGTGTGGAATATGCAGCCGACGTCCGCCTTGGATTATTTAAGACGACAGCGCTATGCCCCGCAGATTCCTGGCAAATCTCATCCGCAAACGTTCTTTCTCATTCTTCCTGCCTTTGTATTTACCTTTCTCTCGACTCATGCAAAGTCCAGTGGCGGGTTAGCAGATTCTTTACGTTTAATAAACTTTGTTTATGGCATGTATAATCATCAATAAATTATTAATAATAATATCTCCAAAATGAATTATGTTATAACGTAAAACAAACATACAATAAATCATATATTACCGAAATATATAATAATTTTGCAAATTTGATAAGAGATCTTGGTAATTCATATGAACATTTTTTAAACACCAAAATTTCTCCATTGTTACGACAAAAGTCTTGCCAAGAGACATTTAATTAGTAATTATCAATTAACTGTATATGCGTTTTTTGTTGTCGTCTACGGTTGCGAAAGTAATTCAACAAGTTTATAAAGCTTTCTGAAGTGTATGTAGATATAGAGAAAATAGAGATTCGGATTCGGTCAGTTTTCATGTTTATTTCAAAGACCCTTGCATTAAATGGTGGTGCTAATACAGTTTTAACTAAAATATTGTAGCTATATCCCAGCTAATTTAAAAATCAAATGCTGTACTGAGGCACTTATAAATTCATGTCAAGTTACTAGACTTCCGCTTATTACCACCAGCGTTTGCATACACACCTAAAGTTGAACCAGGTGTGGTGATTTCGGATATGAAAGCACGACGAGATTCGACACAAACCATTGCTCTTCTGGCAATGGTCTTCAGTGTGCTGAGCTGGGTTAATATCAGCATAGTACTCTTTGTGACGTTATCAAGCCTGACCGACTATACGTCGATGTCTAGGCGCTTCAGCGTGCTGCGCTGGAATCTCGTGTGTGGACAAGTTACTTATGACGTTACGTCGTTACGCCGCCACGGGTATTCCATAGTTGCTTAGTGACGTCACCGGGCCGGAGGGGATGTTAAACCGACCGATGAAACTCTTCAGCGTGTTGGGCTGGGGTTCTCTTGGTTATTTGCATCAGGCCGGACCCGGTGACATCGAGAACATCGACGCCACGACGAGGTAGAAAATAGCCGTTACGTCGTCATATTACACTCGATCGCTTCGCACACATACAATTAGTTAATATCCAGAAACAGTAAAAGATACGGAAACCAGTAAATAAATGTATATTATGTGACACCGCCGCATTTACCTGTTTACGAGAAATAAATTGTTTATTTACACCTGGACTGTCTTATTTACTAAGCCTGGAATATCTTCTCCGAACCAGCTACCCAAGCAAAGAACGTTACAATGGGCATTTTATAAGTAGGGATTATTTAATAAAGAAAAATAGATAAAATAAGAAAAATGAACGATTATGCGGATTATAACTATATGAAGATGGCAGAAAATTATTAAACATAATATTCCTCGTATGTCAGTGGTTAGTTTGGGATAACTTTAAATCAGGAAAAGACAAGAGGACCCTGCACCAATTTGATGACTATTTTAATTATCTCAAACTCGAGCACTAAGCTACAAAAAATATTGAGATTTAAGTAGTGATTTTTTTTTATATCCATCTGTACATACGTGCACGGGAGAGTGTATTTAAGTGTGTGCATCTAGGTGTGTGTTCTTGCGTGTCAAGGTAGTTTAAGAGGACAGGTATGCTTAAATAAATAAAAATAAGTAAAATAAATAAATGACCAATTATTGATATTAAGTTCGGCTCTTCTTCTGAGCCAGGAGACGAAAGGCTGCTATACTCTAGTTCCCTATAATCCGTTGTAGTTACTCTACAAAATCAGGGAATTTTCCAGTTCTGATCGAATTCCGACACAAATGCCACAATTCTTCCTGTGGAGGGTTTCCTTATTTCCTTAAGTACGGAAAAACTAATATCGAAGTATTTGCGCTACAAGATCATAAATCTGGGAAGGAGGTTAGGATGAGGATAGAAGTTTCCTCACCATCCCTATAGGACCTGAAGGGATATCAAACACTTCAATAGTGTGCAGGTGTTTTTTGAAAGAGTCAGTCTAGTCAAAGATGTCTGCTTAAGCGTAGGATTTGCTTTGCTCGCCTTGGCCTTTTGGTAGGCCCAAAAGTTAACAAACTGGGCATGGGGTCAGTTGTCTTAGAACTTGATCTAGGAGTACCAAAATCCGGTTCCGAATCCAATAATAAGGGAGCCCACCCTAGCCAGAGCATCTACCTGTTCGTTATCTTCAATATTACTGTGTCTAGGTACCTAAAGAAGCTTGGCCCAGTTAGATGAGTCAAGTTCGTAGACAGCCTGTTGAGTTTGGTACAAAAAATGGTTGCGTTATTTTTTCATGTTTAGTTTTACACTGACTTCAACAGTATTAGGTAATAATCTCAAATTAACCTATTGACTAGATGATATTTTGTTCCATTTTCCATTTACTTTAACAGTAAAAACTGCGAGAAATTCCAACGTACATATGCATACAAAAAAGAACAATTGGAGACAGTTTTGTCAAAATGCTTATTCTGAAGTGGACAGTAAAAGACAATAAATAATTTGTATTTAAATAGACGGTATAATTCTAAGAAATGGCGGAGGATCCGGGGATATTAAAAATCCGTTTAAAATGTTCCTTCCTTTTCCCTGCCTACCCCTCTACTTTGTGGTCATGATGCTAGAGCCACTAACCTTTTCTAGCTTACACCTTTTGACAGTGAGAACCGAATTAAAACCAGACTGATAGTTCTGGATTTATGAACACATAGGTACAGAGACATAAACAAAAACTGTGAAATTTATGCTTCAAATATTTGAGATGAACACAACAAAACTCATAAGGTACATATTTAGTGATATACATGAGCGTTAAGGTGTATTAGTAACGTCAATGGAAACAAGCTCAGAAAGTAATTAATGTATGTATAATAGGCATTATAGTGCAGGAGCAAAAGTGCAATTATCTGATACTTTTGTATCAGCTACAGCATGAAAAACAACAAAAGTGATGTGTCTGCCTCTGGATCACATCTTACCGGGATGTCTACCGATCATGTTTTTGTAATTACTAAGTAGTAATTAATCGATTATAAAAAAATCGGCTTAAAACATATTTGTTATTTCCAGTGATATAGCTTGCAGGTGCCGAATGTCTGCCTCTGCCTCCACAAACTAAAAAAAACCGCCAAAACATTTCCGTGCGAAATATCAAATATGTTTTTGTTATAATTCAGTAGGTATAATTAGAGAAGCCCTATATAAAAAAGACATTCGCAATTAGTGTAGCTTCACTGTAAATTAAAATGTCCATTTGCATGAAGCACATGAATGGGATAGTCATTATAAGTAGTGGTTAATCATATTCGAATGGATCCTATTCTAGTTAATTGTCTAAAGGCCTTTGTATATGTTTGGGCAACTAGTTGGGCCAATCAGTTGGACCAACGTGTACAAGACCACTTGCGTAACTTGGTCGTTGGCGGCCAGCGTTGGCCGGCCAGCCGAATGTCTTCGGTTTTCAGTGCATACATCAAAAGATCTTGGCGCAATCCGCCAACAGCATCCACACATTGGCCTCTTCTTCAGCTCGCAGTTGCCGTTAAAGCGGAAGAGGTAGTGTTGCGGCGTAATAATTGTATTTACGAGCTACGATGGCGGTATGGAATAGTAATGATGTTTTAAAGTTTATAGATTTGTACCAAAATTGTTTCGTGCAAAACCAAGACAATTTCTATGAATAAGTGTGAAATAATTATATTTGAGATTGACTGATAAAAACAACAGATCTTGACCTATCTATTAACTAACTAGTATTGGAGCTTATATACTATGAAACATCTTTATGAGTGGTTTTATGTCTTTCTGATGAGCTCCAGAATAAGGGCGAAAAACGTTTCAAAGGCTAAGCAATTCAAGAAACAGAATGATAGATTTCATGAAAATGGAATTCATTAGAATGAAATTTTTTAAAGACAAGGTAGATAAACAAATTCATTTTAGGTCTTTGTTTTCATTTTTAACTGAATCTTCATGATCGTAGGGGGTTATGTAGATACTAGTTTAATCTGCATGGCCGTAAGGGACTGTGTGGATGCTAGTGTTAGAATGAGAATTGTCAAATAGAAAATTAGACAAATTCATTTTAGGATTTTAATTTGCTAGCATAACCAGAATTCAGGTTATCGAAAGTATGCAAAGATTTCATTAATAATTTACACATACTTTTTCTTTTAGTTTGCAAAATCCTATAAAGAATATGCTTCAATACAATTATAAGCAAACAAATAATAATTCATTTGAAACAGTGTCTTTAGTTTTGGCCCAACACATTGGCCCAACTAGTTGGCCAAACGTGTACAAGGGCCTTTAAGTATAATTTTGTCTGATTCTTCTCAGACATATTAGTGTACATTGTTAAAGTATGAGACGACTTTCCTCGTGAGATGAGTACTTTTCCTGATATTTGGCAAGATACATATAACCAAAACGAAATGTTTTCACTTTTTGGAGACAATTGCTAATTTTTGAAGAGCTGTATCCCGGAAAGTTTTGGACATATGGAATTTGGAAAGGGCTTAAATTGTGGCAAATTTAATCTTCTTTAAGAAATGAATAAGAGCTTTTTCTGTAGGGCGGATACTTTAGGAGATATTGAGCAAGAAACGAAACAAGTGCAAGAACTTCGCTGTTTCTAGGTATTGCGAAGCTGCAGAATTAGTTTCCTACTATTGGCATAGGTCCCAACACCATCTACAAAATTAGAACAACATGACCTTTTGCAAGGTCGAACGCTTTTTTGTGTATAAATTGACTGGCATATAGACTTTTATTGTGTTATTTATTTTAATTTCTTAAAACAAATGCCATATTCTTTTTCAGCATGAGGCTTTCGGTAATTTGGTACAACACTCGATTTTTTATGAACATTTAAAACAATTTCAAGATGGCTGCCAAAAAACGCATTTTGCACACTCAGATTTCTCTAGACTTTAGTATGTCAAAAAGATAACAACAATGTATTTACTGTACTATTATATAAAGGATAAATTGATATATTCAACTTTATAGGAAAATAAATATTTTAAATTTTGCCAACGTGCGTTATTGAAATTTAATTAACTCGAAATTTCTTCACAGGCCGCTACTGACTGGACTCAGGCCTCAAGCCAAACGAACTAACAACAAAGTTTCAGGGATTTCAGGAGAGCTTGCGATAAAAGTTTAGCTGGACAGTAGTGCAGTGTATTGACCAAACAGAACAGCGCCCGTCTGGAATAAAACACCGGGATATATCACCAACTCTTCGGGATGAATTCCACATAGAAGAAGGAAAAATAAAACATTAATGTATCGACAAACACTAACTCTTTTCTCTCGTTGATATAGTTTCTTTTATATATATCGTATAACAAACTTACATGCCTGAATTCATTCTACTGGGAAAATGAGAAAGATGTAGGTGCTAAGAATAAAATGGTATGGGGTAGGCTGGTGTGGGGAAGGTCGATGGTGATCTTCTAGTTTGAATGTATCTATTGAACTATTTGAACATATTTTCCATATACTTGATCTATACATATATTAAGAAGAATTAAAACGATAATACCTTTTTATTTATGCTTTCAATATAATTGAAAAATGTTATATTGGGTATTTAGCAGATAACATTTATGGACCCAATTCTAATATCTAATATGCAAACAATACATTCTCTATTATCTTAATACAAGGTGTTTAGTAAAACGACGCCGACTCTGAACAGGAAAGTATAGAAGGATATTTGCATCTATACCGGGTGTAACAGGGTCATGGTACCCCCTTTTCTCCTTTAGTTTTGAAGATAGTTGATTGAAATTTAGGATTTACTACACTCATAATAAGCGGTATTTTTTGACATACAATTGATTTTTTTTCATTTCCGGTTTCGCCGAAAGTGACACTAACTTTTGATTTTGGAACATCCTATGTATTATTACATATTTGAATTCTGCATAATTTTCTGAATCCAACGATGCCAAATAAGTGACATTTCAAACATCAATATTTTCTATAATATAATTTTTAGTTTTCCATTTAGGTGTGCCATGACTGTTCCGATTTATTCTAAATGATCCGTGTAATGCTACAAAAATCGAAATCCCGTTAAAAACACTAAATTACGTGATTTGTGAGCAAATAAAATTCAAGAAAATTGTTCTTGGGGCAAAATTAATTTTTTTCAAATGGAACCATATCGGTACCGTGGTACCATTTATTAGTACTACTAATAAGGAATTTATTCATATTATGTCGTATTAAAATGTGCGGTAAAAACAAACAAAATTACAGCTAAAAGAAAATAAGAAAATACAAGTTTGTTCTAATTAAATGTTAAGGAGTAACTAAGGTGGCTTTGAAAACAATGAAATAATTAAATTAAATTGTCAAATATTTGTTAGTTTAACGGTGTTTTTACTGTGTCTTTAAAAAATTGTCTGAAATTGTGTTAAAAATGCCGCAAATTTATACAAGAGATGAAAAAGTGGACACGTTAATTACTTATGGGGAAATTAAAAAAAAACGCAATTGCAGCTATGGACCTTTATAGCCTACGATATTCTGATAGTCAATGTCAAGAACTTCATTATTGACGAAGGAACAGAAATGAATGTTTTGGCTAGAAGAGAAGTTGATAAGACTGTTTATTTAAGGCAAGTTGGATTTGAATTGAACATCAGTCACCAAACAGTAAGCCGAATTTTGCACAAGTAAGTACCACTATAAATCTTTTAAATACCAGTTGCATCAGCATTTGTACGAAAGTGATTACGAACGTAGGATAGAATATTGCAATTGGATTTTGTATAATAACGTGCAGCCAAACAATGATTTTTTGGGACTGATTTTATTTTCGGACGAATTACAAATTTTATTACGGGAGGGTAACTTTCAAGTGCGGTTCAGTTTCAATGCTTGGCTTGGAATACTCGGTAGTAGAATCATTGGTTCCATAATATTTGAAGGACCTCTGACCGGTGCAAGATACTTGAGATTCCTGGAAAATGAGATTGAGGACATTTTAGATGAGTTACCTTTAGATTTATGAATGCATTTCCAACAAGATGGCGCTCCTCCCCATAATTCAAGGATAGTAATTGATTACCTTCAACGGAGATTCGGAGAAAACGTAATTTCGACGAATGGTCCTGTGAGGTGGCCTCCAAAGTTACCTGATTTAACGCCGCTTGATTTCTTTGTTTGGGATAATTTAAAAAATATTATCTATGCAACCACCATTACAACCCGTGAAGAGCTACGAATAAGACGAGCAATTAATAGCATAACGGCCCAGCAATTGGCGAACGTTTCTCGAGAAACAGCTATGCGAGTTTAGAAGTGCATTGACGTTAATGGACAGCATTTTGAACAACTATTGTAATGTTTTGTGTTAATTTTTGTATTACAAAACCACCTGATGTGTAACAAGATAATTAGAATAAAATTGTATTTTGTTGTTTTATTTTAGCTGCAATTTTGTTTATTTTCTCGTGTAGTTGGTAGGCTCCTGTTGGAACCATGGTTGTCTGAACGACGTTTCGGCGGAATCCCATCTGCCATCATCAGGTTCTCGCTAAAAGCTGCTTACTGCTGCTGCTGCTGCTGTCGCTGCTGCTGCCGCTGCGACTGCTGTTCCTCGTTGCTCGAACTGAACTTCAGTTCTTAATTGAGAATAAGTGAAATGAAATACCGATATTCAACCATCATATCAGGGCTTTTACTTGTGTACTGTGTATTAAAATTCGTATTAATCTAGTAGGCAAAAGTATAAAAGTAAAGTTTAGAATCTCATTGTATTATAATATTGCCCGAAAAATGGAAAAATAAATCGAGAAGATGAAATGTTTCATAAAGTCAATTACCGATAAACGTTTGTATGAAAGAAAATGACTTTACATGTATATGGATTCGCATATCTTCAACTAAATCAAGATAACCGCATTATTTGAAACGATAATATTTTGATCATAACTTAAATTTAGTTCCCTACACGCCTCTTTTTTGCTCAAATGCGTACAGTAATAAAATAATGCATCTTTTTAAAATTCACTTTCAATATATTTCCTTGAGAGCACTCTGAAGTTTCATTTTGTTCAGGAAATTTTCCGTCTGCCTCAGACCTGCTAGATTTTCCTTTTTTTGTTCATCTTTCGTGAACATCAATCTTATTTATGTGGCAACAAAACAAGAGAATGGCGGTAGACCAAAGCCATTCTCTTAGTGGTGGACCAACGGGGATAGAAACACCTGCAAATAATATCCTTCCTGCCTGCTTTAGCCATTCTTAACAATATCTTCAAAGTTCCATTAAAGAAATCCAGTTAGGGTTTTATAAGTTTTTCTCCTTCATTCCGCACTTTTCCTTTAGGCTTCATTTATTTTCACTATTGTCATAATGACCTGTATAGACCACTAAAACTAAATAGTATTGGAGTCAGGCTATCGATTTCTTTTATAGCTTTTCTTTCAACTTCTAATGCCCCTTACAAATGGACTCGTTATGTTTTATGCTGCTTCATTTTTTAAATTAAATGCCGCAGAGATGAGAGAAATTTAGGGAGAAGGTAATTTCGCTACATAAGAAAAAGATGAATCAGTATTAGTTATATTAAACTTATAGAAATTTTTACAAGAGCGTAAATTCTATAAGTGGCTTCTATAAAGTTTTACTATATGTCAAAGTACAATGAATTTAGTTTGTTTTTGGACCACAGGTAAATATACGTCAGTAGCTTCCACTATATACATACTAATTTAGCAGGAAAAATGTTCACAGAGTGATAAACAGGTCATTTAACTGGTCATTTTACAAATGAATGTGTTGGTAGGTGAATATTAAAAAATTGAAGAAGTTTAACAGTATCTAGAAGTTTGCATATATTTATGAGTAGAAAAAGTAATTATTGGGACCGTTCAATTAATACGTAAACTTTTACAAGGGGGAATTAAAATGTGACACAACGAAAGATGGGACAGGGGGACTAAAGATGTACTCGCAAAAAAAAATTATTTGAGAGTAAAATAGAATATAATTAAAGTTAATTCTCTCATGACAAACTACTCAACGAAATATGTATTGTTTAAAATGTATTTTTACTTCCCTCGCATACCGAAGGGAAGTATTGTATTCGAGAAAAAATCACCCTCCGAGATTTTTTCGGATTCTGACGTTTCAGAACACGTAGATTCCGAAAATATAGGTTTTTCAATTCCGTCAGTCTGTCTGTCTGTCTGTCTGTCGGTCTGTCTGTCTGTCTGACTGTCTGTCTGTCTGTCTGTCTGTCTGTCTGTTGGTGTATTTACTAAAAAACTACTTGACGGAGAGCAGTCAAATTTGGTAGGTAGTTAACCCTACTGTCAGCGACAAACTGGTAGAATTTTCACTGAAAAATATACAGGGTGGACCGTCTAAACGGAATAAATAGTGAAAAAATTTTTTTTTTGCTCAAATTTAAAATTTCCACGTTTCATGACACGCTAAACCTGTTTCAGGAAAAAAAAAATTTTGAAAATTTTTTTCACATTTTTGAAAAAATTTTTACCAAGATGAAAAAAATTATTTTTTGCTCAAATTTAAAATTTCCACGTTTCATGACGCGCTAAACCTATTTCAGGAAAAAAAATTTTTTGAAAATTTTTTTCAAACATTTTTGAAAAAATTTTTACCAAGTTGAAAAAAATTTTTTTTTTGCTCAAATTTAAAATTTCCACGTTTCATGACGCGTTAAACCTATTTCAGAAAAAAAAAAATTTGAAAATTTTTTTCAAACATTTTTGAAAAAATTTTTACCAAGATGAAAAAAATTTGTTTTTGTTCAAATTTAAAATTTCTACGTTTCATGACACGCTTAACCCATTTCAGGAAAAAAAATTTGAAAATTTTTTTCACCAATATTTTTGAAAAAAATTTTATTACTAAAATGAATTTTTTTTTCTTTCTTCAAATTTAAAATTTTCACGTTTCATGGTATTCTAAGCCTGATTAAAAAAAAAAGTTTTTTGAAATGTTATCACTAAGATAGAATTTTTTTTCTTTGTTCAGATTTTAACTATCCACGTTTCCATGACATTCTAAAACTATTCAAACAAATATAAAAATGTTTTTGAAGAATTTTTTAAAAAATTTGAAAACATTTTTAATCCATTTATGTATCACTGCTATAGAACAGACGAAAAAATTTTTTTTGCTCAAATTTAAAATTTCCACGTTTCATGATATTCCAAACCAATTTCGGAAAAAAAAATTTGCAACATTTAGTTACCAGTTTGGAAAAAAATTTAACACCAGAATGCTCAAATTTAAATGACATTCTAAACCTAGGTATTTCAGAAAAAAAATTTTGAAAATTTTTTTCAGCAACATTTTTCAAAAAGTTTTTACCACTAAAATAGATCGAATTTTTTTTTATTTTCAGTTTTTAGTTTCATAGCATTCTAAACCTATTTTAAAAATACATCATTTTTAATTTTTAAACTTTTTTTAGCACTACTATAGAACAGAAGGAAACTTTCCTTTTTGCTCTAATTTAAAATTTCTACCTTTGACATTTTAAACCTATTTCAGAAGAAAAAAATTTGAAAATTATTTTACCATCTTTTGAAAAATTTTAAAAAAATGAAATTTTTTAACCACCACTATACTTCCACTCCATTACGTGAATGTTGGATTGAAAATGTGACAGATGGCAATAACATCTGGCATATGCACCTATTTGTAAAGGTATTTGCGCAAGCCTGCCATATGTGGCACCTGCTTTTTAGTATTGAACTTTTGCTGTTGGATGAGCAATCTGTATATTTTTTTGACCAAAACTTATCAAGTTTTCTTTGTAATAATAGCAATAACTCTACTCCGATTATTATTCTCAATGTCATTTCGTAATTATTATTTTTTTAGAGAGACTGCCATGAACGAGGGAAGTTCTGTGTAAATACCTTTACCGATTTTTTTATTTAGTTCTTCAGTGGAGGTGGAGTTTGCAAACATTTGTTTCACGTGACTTTCATTTAATACCATTCTGAAATTCATATACTTGTATATTTAACACCGTATTTAAATAACCAAAGGTATAACAAAGAAGTGAACTAGGCCATTTTGCTTATTTTTGTGTGTTCTTTCGACTTTTCATGTGTCATATGTACTCCTGAAGGATCGTTCACGTGTCGCGATCGAGTGAGACTATCGTAACTGCAACGGCTGATATACGCTAATGTAATATGGGTTGCATATTTCACAGGGGTCAAGCTACCAGTTTTCATTTAAGGTGGAAATACAGCGGTGTAGTGGATCGTGCTGTTTGAAAAAGTTAAAAAGTGTATGTTTTATCATTTCCAGTGTCCCGCAATGATTGCGAAATCTGTGATTTTTTTTAGGCAATTATTAGTTAAGCTTTCTTTTTAATGATGAGCAATTTTTCTATATCTTCAACGGTTAACGAGATATCAGTAAAATAAGGCTTTTTTTCACCGAAGGGGTGGTTTTTGGGGAGTTTGCGCGGTACACCCAGAACTGATTTTTGTGGTTTTATGATGTATAATCCCTCCAATAACAGTTACTGAAGGAAAATCTCAGATAACATTTTCTGTTATGGAAATCTTTATAATAATTGGACTATATGCATTTTTGGGCGATGATGTGAATTCGTCCTCAAAAAAATGCGCTCTGCAATAAAGGGCAAAAATTCAATTTTATTGAAAAAGAAGTGCGAGATGTGTTTTCCTATGTATTTTTTAAAATTGAACACGAATCCGATGTTAAATAAGGGCACTCTGCCCTCCTAAGGGCAATACAGGGCAAAATGACACAAAGGGCAAAAACTCAATTTCATTGAAAAAAAACTGCGAGGTATTTTCCTATATATTTTTTAATGTTGAACACGAATCCGATTTTGACAGAGGGCACTTCGCCCTTTAAAGGGAAATAAGGGGTCGAAAAGCGCCAGATATTAATCGTTTATTACTTGAAGGTGTAGTGTTCTTTAAGACTAGCCTAACCTGATCTAACCAATATCTACCAAGGGCGTTTTCCAAAAGCAGTCGGTAATGTGAAATTCGAATTTAGCATGTCAAAAAACATTTAAAGTGATATGTCAGACGTTAATTTTTGGAAATTTCTTCCTAGCACCATCATGCGGACAGGTTGGTACGTGCATATGGGGTCACCACCCAGAAACACAATAAGAACTACTACTTCCTATGTATTTTTGGGCGCTGATTACGAATCAGCGACCTGCCCTTGCAAGGGCATAACAGGGCTAAAAAGGCCAAATGTTCTCGTTTATTGCTCGAGAGTATAGTGTTTTTTAAGACTAGCCTAACTTGCCTTAACTGGCGTAAACCCAAGTATGCGGCAAACCCTTGGAAAGGTTCTATTAATGTTTTACACCTTCTGTGGTCAGTTACAAACTTTAGTTGGCATTAGTTAGGTGATGTGGTGTAGTGTGATATGATATGATATATGATATGATATGATATGATATGATGTGATGTGATGTGATGTGATATGATATGTATGATACGATGTTTTTATAGGATCTGCATTTATAATGAGCTTTGGTTACTCTATTTTATTTTCAAATAGGTTTTAACCGGCCTCAATATTGATATTAGGTAATAATGTTGAACTAATCGAAATTTAATTTTATAATTTTTGGTGACCATTCATTTTAAGGCAATTTGTTTCAGTTTGGTTTACATTTGTACGAACTGCTTGACGTTTTTTTCAACGCTGATTATTTAATAACAATAACTTACATAACTAGATCTAAAGATATACGAGACTTTAACTAGCAATTTATTGTGTACCTGTTTTAATTCTTCCCAATAAACTCGGCCAATCATAAATCTAAATCTTGATACTTTCAAGATTACGGATTTCATTTAAAATTATAATCTTGGATTTGACTAGCTCAATATAAGTATCATATTATTATTTTTCAAATGACAATGTTTGCTTAATACACATTTTTATATTATGTTACTATAAAAAACGTACTCTGTGCAATATCTAATTCAAACTTATTACCTTCTAGACTGTCATCCATAATTTCTTCAGTGTTTATCTTCGTAGGCCTGAAAAATATATATTTCCAGCAGGGTTTTTATATGTTGTTTTGTAGATACAATAAACAAATCGATATCTAGGGAGTTATATGACCACATTAATTTTCGTTCTAGGAATACTGGTAGTAAATATTTTAGTTCGGCGCCTGAATATTTATATGAACAAAGAAAATAGGTTGTTGCGCTTTAGTTTTCAGATATATAATCTCTTAAGTCAACAATGTATTGTTATGAGCATGGTTTCTATCTATAGGTGCAGATGTTCACACGCTTGGATTAAAATAGAAATTAAAATACATTTTAATGCACATTGAATTGCTCGCTTTATTGTTAACTCCCCCTCTATTTACTAATAGAAATAGAATATAAAGCCTTAATCTGATGTAGGACACGGTTTTGTTATATGAATTATATTTCAGACACAGGGCGTTTCGTAAATGACTGACTGTGAGGAGCACAGTACACTGAGACGATTTAAAAATAGCCTTTATTATATCCCTAGTGCCCTTTGTTTCTGATATACAGCGTGTTTTCTACTTCTTTCCAAAATCTCGATAGGCCATATTTTTTTATTTGTTTCACCAAATCGAACCAAACTTAATACGCATGCTTCACTAATAGAAGACTTCACGATTCAGTAGTGCAAACGAAAAAAATATCAGGAACGGGCTGGCATTTTTTTCTTTTGACATTTGCCTAAAACTATCACCCTTTATATGGATCCTTGCAATGTTCAACACCGAGTTTAAAAATACTCTAATAACGTATTTAAACTAAGAAAATTGTTTTCTGTTGGCATACTATTAATGCTTCTAGAATTAACAACTGAATTTGATAATAAATCTATTTCAGAAATATTGGGGAGCCTTCTGGATAAATATCACTAATTACATGGATAACTTTAACTTTGGGATACAAAATTAAGTTAAACTATCTGTTAGAATTTGTCACAACGATATTGTATCGTTTGTCAAAATAGTAAATAGGTAAAAATGCCAACAAACATAAAAAAAATTAGAACAAATACAAACGTGGAAGAATTTAACAGAAGTGAATTAACTAAGGAAATAACGCACATGATTTAAAAAATAATTACACAAAATTAATATAACACAATGGACAAACATAATATAAAAATTAACTAACAAACAAATTTTCAAAATGTCTCCCTCCAACCTCAACTTGTGTGTTGTAGCATTTGAAAAGGCTACATGATTAATTTATATATATTGGTGGTAAGTTGACTCTCAACTAATTCACTTGTTCGAGCAGAGATAGGCAACCACCCATACTTTAAGGGGGTATAGCAGGTCGCATATCTGCAATTCTAGCATCCAGATAGAAAGCGTGTTTTCTTTTAAGTATAATTTTGTGTTTGAGGTGTTACTCACATATTCTTGTAGTGGAAATATTACATAATCGTGTAATTCAGTCCTTTAATTGCAAAGTCCTTTGTTGCCGCATTTTCATTGGCTAGAGGAAGAGTTCTTTAGATGCTCAAGTTGGCAACACGGAGAACTGTGAAGGAGATTTCCGGCTGATGGTTCGTTTTTCGACAGCGACGAGGTAGCTGAATGGCGGCGGTCCCGGTTTTGTGTTGAAGAATTTGGGTTTTACATCGCTTACACTGAAAAGGAATGTGATTTGATGTACCCAGTGTTTCTTTACCGTCCTGTCAAAGGCATTTTGTAAATTCCAGGAAGGAATTCTGTTGCTTGTCGTAATCTGATCGCCACGTATCTCGTGAGGTTATGTAATACTCTCTATGTGAGGTGAGTTTTTATTTTACTTAGTTTGCTGTCTTATTTAGTTCTTATTTATTGTAATTATTACAGAGTGTTTGGTGGGGCATATATGTTTGGAGAGGCTTGCACTTGATATAAGCATATGTTTTGGAGAGGCCTATAATTGGAATAAGCACATGTTTGGTGCTGTCATTTTGGTTATGTAAGGGGGCCCAGTATTTAGAGGAGTACCAGCAGGAAGTCTGTTACTCAGATGTTTGGTTTTATGTGGGTCCTGCTGACATTTTGAGAAGTTTAGGTTGGAGAGTTGTTCGCAGCAGTCTTCAAGAGATTTGGGCAGAATTTTGGGAGCGACACGGAGTCGTAGTCGTAAGCAACGTCGAGAACATCTTAGGAAGTGGTAACAGGTCACGCTGCAGTTGTCGCAGAAAACGCCAAGGCCCTAATCAGGTTTTATTGTTTCATTTTAGTTACATAATTTTAAAGAAATTTGTACAGTTTCATTCAGTGATTTTTTGTTGAAATATCAGAGTAAATTACATAACGATTTTGCAACTACATACCCAACACGATGAAATATCTTAAGATTTTTTGTAAGTAACGCATGGTACCACGTGATACTAATTTACCTTCTACTATGTCACATATGAAGCATTTTTAATAGAACATAATTATCTTAGATCATTCTGTAACATTCTAGTGCACACAGCGAGCATTGCAAAAATTGGCTCACAGAGTCTTGTTTGTTACGTAATATTTTATTGATGAGCTGTAATTTTAATCCATTGTGAATCTTTAACTCTCTGTTGTAAATCTGAAACTCATTGTTGGTATCATTTAAGCCGTAGTTGCATTTCTATAAAAAAAGGTCAAATCACTGAAACAATTTTTGGATGGGGTGATATACATATTCTGAATTTCTTTAGTGTATATAGATTATGTTTAGGGGACAATTGAGAAACTATTTGTTTTTTATTGTTGTACATCTCATGTGTGTTGTAACAAATGTCTGATGTCTACATGTTCTTATTATTTGCACTGGTACACCTGATATTTGTTTAAATTTTGAGATTTGAGAGAGTAAAGTAAGAGTTTTAATATCATAGAGATATTTTGAGAATTCCATCGCATGGTTGCTAGTAACTTAATTTTGTTCCGGGCTTGCAAAATTATTTAAATCATATTACGTAACATACAGCCGGTGGCGCCCTTTTGAGTGTCCACACACAATTCTAACCCACGGCCCTATGCTCTCCAACAAAAATCGGCTGCCGTTCGCACCGGAATAACATGTTTTAATATTTAGGTATTAAAAAAATGTTACAGTGTATGTGTAAATTATTTATAGCATTTCTAATCATATGCCAGTAATTTATTTTTCAGTGTACTCCTGTTCTATGCATTGTCTTAATTCCTCTTTGGTTACAACTTTGGTAGCATAAACTTTTTGCTTTAAGTGGCTAAGAAATAGCCCACTGGAGCCAGGTCTGGGAACCTTGCAGGTCAAAAAACTGAACCATTACGACCGATCCACCTAATAGGGTAATGGTCATTCAAATGTTGCCCCACCTCTCGCAAGTAGTGAGGGCCTGCTCGAGCTTGGCGTGTTGGTAATGCAGCCCTCTAATATTTATGTCTTGTAATAATTGTGGTAATGTATCTCGCAAAAATTTAAATACATTTCGCCATTCAACGCACCAGCAAAGAAATGAGGCCCAACTAAATTATTGTATAATATCCCGCAACAAACATTTATAGAAAATTTGAATTGTCTTTTTTATAAGATACCATGAGGATTTTTCTCTGCCCAGAACTGAAAATGTCTGCTATTATTAATACCACCCCTAGTAAACTGAGATTCATCAGTAAATAAAACTCTGGAAATTGTTCTTCTGTGATTTAGCACCCAACGAGAAAACACTCTTCGAGGAATTTCATCTCCTGCTTCAAGTACTTGAATGATTTGTAAATGAAAAGGTTTCAAATCTTCGTTTTTTAAAATTTTACAAACTCTTGCATGAGGAATTTCGAAAGCTACACTTACTCTTCGCGAACTAATAGAAGAATTTTCCCGCACTCTTTGTAGAATTTTAATATCTTCATTTACGTCTTGTCTAATATGCCATCACGCCAGAATGGAGCTGATGGAAATTTTCCATGTTGTTTTGCACGGTCATAAACAGAAGACAATGTTGATTTATTGGGAATTCCTCGTTTAGGAAAACGTCGACTATATCCTCTAATGGTAATCCTGGAATTCCTATCACAAAAACCGCAACCATAACTAATATCAACGTGCTCTTCGTTAGAAAAAATATAGTTAGCTATTTTTATTCATTACATTTTAGGTCTGTTATCTTAATTTTATGTAATTGTTTTTAATAAAATTATTTTTATTTAATTAAAGTAAATGCATTATTTCCTCACTTCTGTATAATTGTGATTCTTTTGTAGGGGTTCTAATAAATTTATTTATTTTTTTCATGTTGTTGACATTTTTATCTTGTTACTATTTTGGCAATCGACATAATATCGTTTTGATAAATTTTAACAGATTTACTCTCTGCTAGAATTCAAATTTTTATCGCAAAATTAAAGTCACCTATGTAATTACTGACGTTCTTGTAGCTGGAAAGCTCCCAAATATTTTTCAAATTGATTTATTGTGAAATTCGATTGATAATTCTCGAAGCATTAAAAGTGTGCCAAAATATTAATAATTACTTGGATTAAATACGTTATTAGAGTATTTTTCAATTCGGCATGGAAAATTGTCAAAATTCATATAGGGATAGTTTTAGGCAAATTCCAAAAGACAAAAATGAACTCCTTCCTGATGTTTTTTTATTTGTGTTACTTAATTGTGAAACATGAAACAGGAGTGAAACATGACTACTAAATTTGGTTTGATCTAAAAATACGGACGATCGAAATTTTGGAAAAAAAAATAGAAAACACGCTGTATATCAGAAACGAATAGAATTAGCGATATAATAAAAGCCATATTGAAATCGTCTCAGGGTACTATGCTCCTCACTAGCGTATGGCCAGCTACTCACGAAACACCCTGTATGAACATTTGAAAGATAAAAATTGAAACATATGGAATAGGTATGGTGAATATTTATAAAACTTCATTTGAATTACAAATGTAATGGAGTGATAATGTAATGTAATATAATGCTCAATTTTTCTTTCGACATAATACAATGTTAGAAATCGTATTAGAATTATTTACAAGCTATGATAAATTATTACACAAGAATGAGAAGAATGCCACACATCTATTCGCTTCCTGAATAAACAAATATGTTGCTTGTTTATAGTTTCTGCAAAGCTAGAGCCACGGTTGATGAATACAATCTACAGTTTTCACACAGTAGATTTTCCAGTAGAGAAAATCATGGTGAAATTAATTTCACATTAATTGTATATCACGAAGTTAATAACTGGTTGTATAACCCGTATGGTTACATAGAAAAAGAAATAAATTATTCTCACTGAAATTGAAAGTTGCAAAGCATGAACATTTTTGAGGGGGCCATTTTTAAATAATTGATGACACCTTGAACAATTAATAATGCACATATCTTAACAAAATTTAGAATATACACCTTGTGGAACTAAACCGTTAAGTTTCCAGTTGAAATGTTTATAACGCCTTAAAAAACAATTGTAAAGTCGAGAAGTCACTCGTCTATTGTTTAGGAGCATTAAGCAGTACAACAAATTTTTTTAGAATAAGTATTAAAAATGCTTGGTATTACTGTTTCACAATTTTTATTCTGATTTGTCTATGTCTTGCGACCATTATCAAGGAGTTATACCAACTGAGTTGGTATAATTCTTTAATAATGGCCGCAAGTGTCCTTTTACTTATTCTATTTAATGTTTCATCAATAACCTACCGCAGACCCAGTTCAATTCATTATTCTTACTTCGGGATAGAGTTATTTTTATATACTTTTCAGTAGTATTAACAAAAATAAATTTTATATTTTACAAAACTAATTTTATTCAAATTTTTCAATTTTTTAAAAACAAATGCACTTTATTCATCAATATTTTGCTCAAAATTAAAAAATATCAATGCACATGTTAAAAGTATTAGGAACAATTGACAAAATAGCGGTGTTTTATACACTAATTAGGAGCCGAGATATAAAATGTTTGCGTTATTGCCATTTATAAACAGACTAAGTGATATAATCCTTCGAAAACACTAAACATTTTTTAATATTTAAAAACTTTTCTAAAAATTTTTTTAGCCTCATAAATTGTTGGTAAATTATCGAGTTGCTCGATAGTGCATCGAAACGGCACGGCCTACTCCCACTCGCTTATTTTCACAGCATAATTAAAACCTGCTTCATCACCCTTCAACTCCATCGTAACACGACGTCTTTTTTGCAATAATTGTGTTCTCTTGAAGATTTTAGTTTTACCCACAAATTTTAAGATAAACTATTTATTTCAACAATATTGTGAACATTTAAAATTAAAATTTTAACTTTTAGTTTTTCTTAATCACTTATTTAGCAGTTGAAATTAAAAATTACATTTTTTACTTAGTTTCATTAAATTTCTTATATTGTTACAGAGGAGTAAAGCTTTCCACCACACGGATTTAATTCAGAAGTTTTTGGATTCTGGACTTCTTGTAATGTTTACATCAAGTTTAAGTAATGATATTCCTAGGAAACTAATCCCTTTTCAGTTAATTTAGACTCTTAGTTTTATTCCACTATATTGTGATATTTATGTTTGCTTAAACGGCACATGCTTGCATACATTCCAAATTAAATGATTTATATTATGACTTTTTACTGAAATATTAAACGTTCTTTTCTGGTAAGTTCCCTCATTCTAAAGTACTGTAATAACCATTCCTCAATGTTATTTCACAGGCAAAAATTCTTCTTCCACATGTACCCACTATTTTCCTCCACCAACACATTTACGCCTGGAGAGTTAGCGACCACATTTTAGTAATTATCGTTTCTAACGAGTACGGCATAATCTAATTGGGAGTAATTCGAGAGTACGGATGTCAATAGTAGTTATATATCGATTGGGGCGAGCATTTGTCATAGTGTGGTGGGTGCCGTAGCTGTGCCTGACCGCCGGTCAGCAGCCCCCGGGGTCCGCAGGGGGCGGCGGGGGCAGTTGCAAGGGGAAACTCTCTGATCAATACCCAGGTCTACCGCCGTAGTGCCAACAAAGCAACTATAACGGATCCTGGACTATTGTTCATCAGGAGATAAAATGGGAAAATGGATTTTCTCTGCGCTCTCTCTCTTCTTGTTTCGCAATTTTATGAGCTCCTTTCGCGCGGCCACGGTCCTTCATGTACTATAAAAAGTAATGGAAACACGTTCTCTGATTAACTACGTGATTATTCTCATTAGCAAAATGTTGAGCCCTCGTCAAACTTATCTTACAAGTTTATTACTCTTCCTACTTTTTTACAACTATTATCTCTTGGGTAGTAATTCAACAATTTACTAGTATTTTCTGTAACGTGTCCGTCTTATTCAAGTAAATACATTTAATCTATGACGTACATGCTTAACTTAATGTGAAAGTATACATATTTCAACTAACGACAACAAGGAAGCCTTGTGGACATTATCGTATGAAATAAAACCTTTAAAATATTGTAAATATTATAAATAAATAGATGTGCATGACCGTCACCGATTGTCAATTAATGTAAAGAACATGAAGGAGTATACAAATATTTGGCATATAGTTAACATAACTGTCAACGAAGACAGTGCCTATATTTTTAGCGAAAAATAAAAGGTTTGCACTAAGGTTGTCCAAAAAATTGAAATTGGTTTTTAAAGAGCTTTGTTGTCATGTGTTTTTGTTTATATATTTTAAGATAGTTTTAGGCGTTGTGGGAGTCGTAACAAAAAACAGGGAATCGCTGTATGGGAAATTATTATTAGGACCACAAGAAATATTTTTGATTTTAATTCCCTTGCATACCGAAGGGAAGTATTGTATTCGAGAAAAAATCACCCTCCGAGATTTTTTCGGATTTTCACGTTTCAGATCATGTAGATTACCAAAATATAGGTTTTTCAATTTCGTCAGTCTGACTGTCGGTCTATGTGTCGGTCTGTTGGTGCATTAACTAAAAAACTACTTGACGGAAGACAGTCAAATTTGGTAGGTAGCTAGCGCCACTGCCACCGAAGAAGTGGTTAAACTTTCACTGGAAAATATACAGGGTGGACCGTCCAAGAGGAATAAATAGATAATGGAAAAAAAATGTTCAAATTTTACATTTCCACGTTTCATGACATTCTAAACCTATCTCAAAAAAATTTTTTTTTGAAAATTTTAGAAAAAAATTTGAAATTTTGAAAATTCTGAATTAAAAAAAATATTTTTTTTTGCTTAAATTTAAAATTTTCACGTTTCGTGACATTCTAAACATTAAAAATTTCTTTTTAAGAAAATTAAAATAGAAAAAAAATTGAAATTTTGGAAATTTGGTATAAAATGGATGATGGAAAGGAAATTGTTTTGCTCAAATTTAAAGTTTCCACGCTTCATGACATTCTAAACATATTTCAAAAAAATTTTCTTAGAAAATAAAAAAAGAATATGAACATTTTTTTATAAAATGGGTGCCGGGAAAAAATTTTTTTTGCTCAAATCTAAAATTTCCACATTTTATGACATTCTAAACATATTTCAAGAAAGAAATTTGTTTTGAAAATTTAAGAATTATAATTATTTTTTATTATTTTACCACTACAATAGAGTAGATGATGCAAAACTTTTTTTTTCAATTCTAAAATTTCCACCATTCATTATATTCTTAACCTATTTCAACAAAAAATATTTTGAAAATTACTGTACAGTAGATGATAGAACAAAACTATCAGGTTTTCTCTGTAATAATAAGGATAACTACATGGCGATTATAATTCTCATATGTCGTCTCTTAATTAATAATTTTTTACAGTGACCGTCTTGTATGAATAAAGAGGGAAGTTCTGCGTAAATACCTTTACCGATTTTTTTTGGGCTGAAGCAATGTTATTAAGTATAATTTTAATTAAGTCTTTAAAAATTCACGTTATTAATTATAAAAATTTAAAGAGACAAAAGAATTGTCTTTAACATCGCGTCGAAGTAAAAATCATGTAATTTTGTAGTTCATATTCTGTAGAATATCTATAATTTTTCTCACATTTTTAAACAACGCGAAAAGTGCTTTACGATCGAAGTATTCAAACAACTGTAATTTTAGCCGTAAACGTTATTTCAATAAATTAAATTCAATTCAAATAACATTTACGTGCAAAATGATAAGTTTTAAATACTATTTATTCAATTACATTTTCTGCATCGTAAAAAAATCTGAAAATATTCACATGTAATTTATGGATTATGGTCCAGAAAATGCCACAATTTTAATTTTTACGCATTCCGAAAAAACGTTTATTTTGGTCTTTTAAGTTTTCAATAATTCGGAAATTGGATTTTCAATGATTTAAAAAACATACTTAATCGCATTATTTCAATTTTTCTTATGGTTTTAATAATAATTTGCCCTATCAGAATGAAAAAAGCTTTTAAATGTGTGTGTTTCTGTCTCGATGGCACTGGATATATCCAATTAGCCAGTCAATAAAAGCTTTTAAAGTGTTCTTAGTTTTTCTATTAAAACAATTAAGGAAACCCCCTGAAACTAACTTAAAATTTATTTAAAAAAAAGTCCTTTTGAATATATATTTTTAACAGCTGGCTTGGAAAGCAACAAATTCCATTTTTTTTTTGACAGCCCTAGAGTTCATTTTAAGAAAATAACAGGGTGGACATACTTAAACACAATTAATTACGATGGTAACAAACAACATTTGGAATGTGGTTGGTAGCTATTATCGAAGACGAAAACTTATATAGTTTTAGTGAAAGGATAATAATAATATAATATAATAATAATTTATTTATTTATAAATACAAACTAATGATACAAAGAGGCATATTTATATACAGTAGTAGTGGTAGTAGTAGTAGTATAGTAGAGTATAATCTGTATTATAAATAAATAAGAGGTACCTCGTGTAAGCTCCAAGAGCTTGAAACGAGGGAACATTTCCATTATATAGTGTACAAGTTCTATATTACAAAAGTCAACGAAATTTTGACTTGTGTGTAACACTTCCCCTTGTATTAATTTTGGCAATCATACAAACTGTTCTGACCCGAATCAGATAAACTCAGGGTTGCAATTCTACTACTATCGCAGCCAAGGGGTTCGCTTCACAAGTTGCGTTTTTATTGTTTTTTTTTTACAAATTATCTTCAAATAACAAATTTATTAGATACATAATGAAATTTAGCAAATATGTTTTTATATAAATTAATATGATGGTTACTATATTTAACATATTCACTATATAAAATAAGTAAAAAATTTTTTTTTAAGTTAAATGGTTTTATTGTAAAGAAACATAATAATGACGCAAATAATGTACTAAAACCTAAAAAATAATAGGGGTAGGTACCAGGTACCAGTCATCACACCACTCTCCTCATCCAAATTTCCAACTTATTTTATTTTTATTAAGTTTTTAGTTTTTTATTTTCGCTACTTAATATTTCTCATTCTATTTAGTTTATTTAGTGCCTCATTATTACAAGGTTTCTTTTCTGTGAGTCGTCTAAACTCTA
Organism: Stenurella melanura; assembly: GCA_963583905.1. Taxonomy (NCBI): domain Eukaryota; kingdom Metazoa; phylum Arthropoda; class Insecta; order Coleoptera; family Cerambycidae; genus Stenurella; species Stenurella melanura. The sequence goes on from OY757311.1 coordinate 116,531,644, forward strand.
TGATCCGCCATTTTGTCTCGGACGCCATTTTGGATTAGGATTTTTTTTCTAAAGTGTACTGTGTTCTACTTGTCAAACCCTTTCATTTGATACCCATATTGAGGAGATTGAAAAAAAAGTAATCCGCCCATTTTATGGTGGCGACCATCTTGGATTTTGAATTTTTTCGTGGTGTACTGTATTCCACTAGTCAAGCCCTTTCATTTGATACCCATATTGAGGGGCTTGAGAAAAATATGCAATCCGCCATTTTGCGGCGGCGGCCATCTTGGATTTACAAAGATAACGAATATACATAATTGTATTGTGATCAGAACTAAAGGTGTGTACCAAATTTCAGATCAATCGGTCAACAATTTCAATTACTAGATTTGACCCACACAAGACACAAAGTACGCTAAATAAAAAAAAAAAAACAAAATAAAATTAAAAAAAAAAATCGGTAATGGTATTTACACAGAACTTCCCTCTTTATTTGTGCATGGGGGTCACTCTAAAAAATAGTAATTACGAAGTGACATTGAAAATAATAATGGGAATATAGTTATCACTATTATTACAAAGAACACCTGATAAGTTTTGGTCAAAAAAATATACAGAGTGCTCATCCAACAGCAAAAGTACAATAATAAATAACAGGTGCCAAATATGGAAGGCTTGGGCAAATATCTTTATAAATGTCCACCATGACTGAATTATTTCTTGGGATGACGACCCTGTACATTTTTCAATAATAGTATAATAGGTGCATATGCCTAATATTATTGCCATCTGTCACATTTTCAATTCCACATACACGTAGTGGAGTGGAAGTATAGTGGTGGTTAAAAAATCTCATTTTTTTTTCAATTTTTCAAAAATGTTTTTAAAAAAAATTTCAAAATTTTTTGCTTCTGAAATAGGTAAGTATAGAATGCCATGATGACACGTGGAAATTTTAAATTTGAGCAAAAAGGAAAGTTTCCTTCTATTCTACAGTGGTATTTTTTTTGAAACTGGTTTAGAATGCCATGAAACGTGAAAATTTTAAATTTGAGCAAAGAAAAAAAAATGTCCATCTATTTTAGTGGTAAAAATGTTTTCAAAAATGTTGGTGAAAAAAATTTTCAATTTTTTTTTTCTCAAATAGGTTTAGAATATCAATCATGTCAAACGTGAAAATTTTAAATTTGAGGAAAAAAAATCCATCTATTCTAGTGGTAAATTTTTTTCCAAAATGGTAAAAAAAATTTTGCAAATTTTCTTTTCCGAAATAGGTTTGGAATGTCATGAAACGTGGAAATTTTAAATTTGAGCAAAAAAAATTTTTCTTCATCTATTCCATACCCAGTGATAAACATTAAAATTGATTAAAAATTTTTTTCAAAAAAATTTTTAATCAAAATAATTTTTAAATTTGTTTGAATAGGTTTAGAATGCCATGAAATTTTAAATTTGAACAAAGAAAAAAAAATTCAGTCTGTATTAGTGGTAACATTTTTTCAAAAATAGTAAAAAAAAATTCTAAATTTTTTTTATTTGATAAATAGGTTTAGAACGCTATGAAACGTGGAAATTTTAAATTTGAACAAAGAAAAAAAATTTTCAATCTATTTTACAATTTTCTTACTTTTTATTGGGTATTTTGCCACTGAAAAATATTTAAAAATTTTAATGAAAAAACCTCTGCGCCAAACGGATCAGACAGAGGTTGGTTCTTGAGTACTTGACTATTTCAAAAAGTCTCACACCTAAAGTACTCAAGAACCAACTTCTGTCTGATCCGTTTGGCGCAGAGGTATTTCATTAAAATTTTTAAATATTTTTCAGTGGCAAAATACCCAATAAAAAGTAAGAAAATCTGAATATGCCACAAATAAACAATTACAGACAATATCTATTTTACAATGGTAAAAACTTAAAAAATTATGGTAAAAAAAATTTAATTCTTTTTGAAATAGGTTTAGAATGTCATGAAACGTGGAAATTTTAAATTCGAACACAGACAAAAAAATTCTTTAGTGGCAAAAAATTTTTCAAAAATGTTGGTAAAAAAATGTCATTTTTTTTTTTTGGTTTAGAGTGCCATGAAACGTGGAAATTTTAAATTTGAACAAAGGCAAAAAAATTTTTTAGTGCTAAAGAATTTTTAAAAAAATGGAAAAAAATTTTCAAAATTTTTTTTTTTCTGAAATAGGTTTAGCGTGTCATGAAACGTGGAAATTTTAAATTTGAGCAAAAAAAAATTTTTATCCTTTATTTATTCCCTTTAGACGATCCACCCTTTATATTTTCCAGTGAAAGTTTTACCATTTCTTCGCTGACAGTAAGGTCAACTTCCTACCAAATTTGACTGCTCTCCGTTAAGTAGTTTTTTAGTAAATGCACCAACAGACAGACAGGCAGACAGACAGACAGACATACTGACGGAATTGAAAAACCCATATTTTCGTAATCTCCGTGATCTGAAACGTCAGAATCCGAAAAAATCTCGGAGGGTGATTTTTTCTCGAATACAATACTTCCCTTCGGTATGCGAGGGAAGTGAAAAAAATGTAAAAAAAAAATTTTTTTTTGAAATAGGTTTGGAATGCCATGAAACGTGGAAATTTTAAATTTGAACAAAGGCAAAACAATTTTTTAGTGGTAAACAATTTTTGAAAAATGGTGAAAAAAATTTTCAAAATTTTTTTTTTCTGAAATAGGTTTAGCGTGTCATGAAACGTGGAAATTTTAAATTTGAGCAAAAGAAACATTTTTTTCATTATTTATTCCCTTTAGACGATCCACCCTGTATATTTTCCAGTGACAGTTCTACCATTTCTTCGCTGACAGTAGTGTCAACTACCTACCAAATTTGACTGCTCTCCGTCAAGTAGTTTTTTAGTAAATGCACCAACAGACAGACAGACAGACAGACTGACGGAATTGAAAAACCTATATTTTCGTAATCTCCGTGATCTGAAACGTCAGAATCCGAAAAAATCTCGGAGGGCGATTTTTTCTCGAATACCATACTTCCCTTTGGTATGCGAGGGAAGTAAAAATTATAAAAAATATATAACAAAACTGTTTAAAAACGACCTGGAACGTACGAAACTATTATTTAGAATGTAGTTATTACTACTGCCAGGAAGAAAACTGTTATATTTTTAGTTAATGCAGAAAACAGGGAGGACATCTAATACATAAAGAAAAGAGTTTTGTATAAATACCTTTACAACTTTTAGTGTTTTCTTTACAAGGTGTCTATCTCAGATAAGGAGCATTTTAGGTCTAAAAAATGTATTCCTTACTTTGCGATTGACAGCTGATCTCCGGCTTATACCTCACCTAGTTTAAGTGGAGTTGAAGCACAGAGAGCATCGCGCCTTTTGCAGATCAGGTATTCTTACAACCTGGCACGGACGGACGCCGTCATCGATAAGGAATTATCAAAATACACAAACATTTGGCCAATAAATAGTGCTTTGTACAATGCTGCTGGCCTACGTGTTCCTTACGAGAGGACAACCAATGCTGTGAGCAGTATCGAAAAATTATGAGGCATGTACATAGAATGGAGGCAAAATACAGTTGACTTAACAACATGCTTCTCGAATTCAGCTTGTGGTGGAACATATAAGAACTGACAACGGACAATATTTAGAGTCGGGCGATCAGCAGCCGGAGACATTAAAACCACTATCTAAATCTAACAGTGAGGCTTATAATTACGCAGAATTGCCCATTACCAAGAAGTTAGAAAGAACATATGAAGAGAAACATCGCATGGTTGATAGGAACCAGAAGAGGTGTACTCGACAATCAGTTTGTAGGATATCCAACAAATATTTGATCAGTGTGGACGTAGACGGCATAAACAAGCAGTGGTGGAAACATTTCCTTCCACCTATCGCTATTTAATATGCTTTTTCAACACACGAGGATCAACAGAATCTGGACTAGTGCAATTCACAAAAAGAGGGATCTGTCTGACCCAATAAATTATAGGCCAATCACTCGGCTATACTCCTGATATTTATGTATCGTGTACTACGACATTTTGAGCCGGTCCTTCAGACTCTGTGTGGTACAAATGGAATTTATTGATGGTATCAAGTACACAACGAGTTACAACAGAGTAGGTGGCAATCAGAAGAAATGTTTCTCAGGTACACAGTCTGAGTTCTCTTCTCTTTTGTATCTCACTGATGTTGTTATCTGGTGAACTCTGCCATTTTGGCAGGTATCACTGTGGCGGCCCACCCAGTAGCTGAAGATATAAGGACACTCAGGTATTTCATACTGATGACTTTATACCTTGTGCCTGCAGAGAAAATTTGGTCGTCCGACCTTTGGTGAAGAACAAAGCGTCTGCCACAAATATGCATCCCATTCCTATTTTGCTCTATGGAATAGCTGAGCCAGTTAGATAGATAATTAGATTTTTATTCAGTTGTAACCAATAAATTGTCATAACCATGTCAAGTAATGTAGTGATTAAAAAATAGTAGCATTAATAACATACACTTTACTATCAATATTCATATATCTAAACACATCTATACACATACACGTGTAAGTACATATAATATATCGTTGTATACGTACATACATATATATAAATGACATTTAGTAGCTGACAAGTGTAAGAATTAACAATAAATTAAAATACTCTCAAAGTGAGATATAATATACGCACATAATGAAAAACAACTACACTTTAGTATTAGTTGTCCATTTGTTCAAAGTTAGTATCAAAATATTCATTGAAGCTGTAAAATGCTTTTCCTGTTAAGAAATTTATTAGGATTGACTTGAATTTTTTCAGCTGTAAGTTTTAATACTATGGAGAAGCTTGTTATGAAATAGTGGACCATAATAGTATCTCTGTTGCTTTGTATGTGGACTAAGCATTCCAGTATGTACATGCAAGGTAAAGTAAGTATTACGTGTTCAGTAAATTTTGGTCTCACATCCTCTCTATAATCTAGTCCAGACAGTGCCCTGATTGCTTGCCTTTCAATTCTAAAGATTCTATGACTGTGGGGTGAATGCCCCCAGGAAAATATACAACATATTAACATTGAGTGGAAAACAGAAAAAGAGCATGTTTTCATTGCATTAAGAGGTAATAAGAAGTATGGTTTCCTTAATAGATACAAGTCTTTATTTAATTTCTTACTATGACATTCACATGTTCATCCCACTTTAAACCAGTGTCTAAGTAATTTTACATGCTCTAAATTTTGATACCCATGTAGATTTCTACTAGTAAATAACATTATGTTGGTCTTTGCATCATTTAGTACCAGTTGGATTGCAGAGAACCACTGAATTTCAAGACGTCATATCAGTAAGGAGTAAATTTAAATTTTTGTTCGCATTTGTGGCAGTTTTGTCATCTGCAAAAAGCATGAAATCAGTACTGGTAATTGCAATGGGAAGATCGTTTATGTAAATAAGAAAAGTATAGGTCCCAGAACTGAACCTTGCGGAACACCATGTTTTACATAGGAGTGTCTTATGAGATATGCAATCAAAGGCTTTACTCAAATCGCAAAATATAGTCCCGATATATTCTTTGTTTTCGAAGCCTTTGACGATCTTTTCAACCAGAGCCATAACGGCCTTTTCTGTAGACTTATGTTTACGAAATCCAAATTGTGTATTGCTTAGTAAATTGTTATCTTCAAAATAATTAGTAAATTGGTTTTTTAAAAGTATTTATAATATTTTTGATACTAGTTCAGTTAAGTTCCCGTTTTAAATATTGGTATAGTTTTTTGAAGATTTCAGGATAGGTGGATGTCTATGATACTATTAAAAAGTTTTGTCAATGGCATAATTAATAGATTTTTGATAACTTTTAACATCTTATAATTTAGGCCAAATACATCAGTAGAATTTTTGTTTTTTTTTTAACTGGTTAATAGCATCTCGTACCTCATTATAAGTTACCTACCTAAAGTTAAATGAATGTTGACAATTTATGTTATTTAAATATGTGGTGGGATTTGTTATATGATTTTGGTGGATTTTAACTTTTCTATTAACACGATTTGTCACATCAATGAAGTGGTTGTTAAAGTCGTTTGCCGTTATATTTTCACATGCTGTATTTTGTTTAACATTTTTTCTCTCGATGCTTATCAGATTCCACATAGATTTTTGTTTGTTGGTCGAGTTTTCGATATAATTACAGTTTGTCTGTTTCTTTGCACGTGATATTTCTTTCCTAGATGTTGCCCGTACATTTTTTATATATTGTTTTAAATTATCTCATGGATTATTTTTATTTAAGTCAATGAATAACTCTAATGTGTCTTTCATATTTCTTAGATTTTCCATAAACTAGTCAATTTTTTTATAGCCACCTTCTCTCCCTTTTAAGGTTAGAAAAGCTATGTTAGTATTTTTTACTAGGATATCCATAAATACTTCGCAATTTTTATTAACACTATAGTCCATATTATTAATAAATTTGAAATCACAGTTCTCTATTAGATTATAAACTTTATGGAGGCCAGCCTCACTGATAGGCCTGGTGTACCTAAAAGAGTTCTCTTGATGTTGTTTTCAAATTTTAGATCAAAAGCTACTGCTTTGTGGTCTGATAATTTAGGATCTATTACGTAGATAGAGATACCCACAAGGCATCAAATCTTATTTATTTCGTTTTCCTTGACAAGAGGAGAGAGAAATCGAAATATTCAAATATTTGTTATTAACTGTTTCAAAGTTTTGATACAACATAAAAACATAACAAAGGCGAGAAATCTGATAAACATATCTGTAGGATTAATTATGTGTATTAATTACCATAACATGACATTTTAATGATTTGATTTAATATTGAAATCCATTGATCTAAAATTTTCTAAATAGATATACAATGAAAATGCAACAGATTACCCATATCTTTGTCACTGGATCATTGTGGAGTGTAATATAAACGCATCCATCTAAGTATATTGCGTCTCAAATTTGGTTCAAATAGCTGTGTTAATGACATTCTAAGAAAAATTATAAATTTGTTTCAAAATTCGAACACCGCATCACCAAAATGAAAAAAAACTGATTACTCACCTGTTTATTTGAACTATTTTCATAACACTTATTTAGGAAACGACGTCCTAAAATATTTTAATATACTTGATGTTGTAAATGTATGAACATATGCAGCTATGGTATTGCATTATTATAAACATTTCACATTGTAAATGACTTTGTAAATATAAAGCATTTCTACTTTTAGTAGAGAAATCATCAGCACAGTTGCAAAGAAAGTTGTAATTTTACAAATATCTGTAGAATTCAATTATAAATTTTCCGACAACAAGAGCAATATAATGAATAATATATTTCCAACATCTGTGGCTGCCTGCAAAAGGCAGAAGAATTAAGGGTACATTGTCCTTTTATTTCAGGAATTTACTGCAGCTTACCAAACTCAGTTCTTACTGCACGTCCACCGTTATAAAAAATACGGGAGATAGGGAATAAGTTGCCCGAATAATGATCAGTTTAGTACATACATATTGAGTGACTTTTGAGCAATTTTATTTAAGGTCATTTTCTTCTAGACGTATAACATGAAAGTAATCTCCAGATAGTAAATATAATTAAAAGAAAATAAATGGCTCCTTTTAAATAAATTGTAGATTTGTGATGCAAAATTTTAGGCAAATCTGGTTAGCATCCTTTGTTATTAATGTAAAAAATAATGTTAATGATTCTTATGCAGTTCTGCGAAAATATATATTCTTGATAAATAAAATATAGACGTCGGTCTTACTTGCAATATTACTTAAGACTATCTTTATTTAAAATTAGATATTTATTTTTGTTTCTGATCATCGATGTAAACAGTTGCAGGTGGTTTATTTATAGCTTGGCCAGTTTGAAAAAATTGAACTTAATTTTAATTTTATTTTTCCGTCTCAGTTTTAGATGACATTTTATTATGTTCTAAGTTAATTTACGTTACTCTTAAAGGGGCACGTAATGTACGGATTCATATTTTTTTTACTTCCTATGATATACGGGGTGTTTTGCTGAAGTCTTCGAGTGAGATTATTTCGAATGTTATCAATTGATTTATTTATTGATTTTTGTACGTTTAGTATATGAGTAACAAAATCTTTCAAATTCTTCAGATGATGAGGTTAAATCTGACAACTAAGAAAGTCACTGAAACTAGCACTTATCTTTATGGGATATTATTAGTTAAGATATTCAAATACTAGTGAAGAATATTACGTATTTTTGTTTAAAATGTAATAGTTTCCAGGGAATTGCGTCATTAGAGTCGATCGCGTCTTCTAGCATTTCCAAGAAATCAGTACAATTTTTATTAATAAAGAGATAGTATTAGATATCCTCGCAAAAAATTAACCCAAGTGAATTTGGTTAAATTTCTAATACACCAAAATCGATTGGATATAATTTTAGACGGGTCTGTAAGTAATGTTGACTTACACTTGATGCAGTAACATTTTATAAGCATCCTTCTGGAGTTTGAGTATTCCAAAAAATTATAACGTATGGATTTCTGAAGCAACGATCAGTTGACTTATTGAATTCGTTAAGAAAGGATAACCTTGAGATGCCACTTGTTCTGCTTTATTTCTAGCTCTAGGTTACTCTTTCCAATTTTTTTCGATGTTTCCATAAAATTCTAATATCGATGTCAAGATCATATTTCTCTAGATACTATTAATCGAAAATTGTTATTAGTTCCATTGTTTTGCTTATACGTATATCATTTAGAGTAATGTGAAAATTCTAAAATACCAGGACAGTAACGGTAATTTATATTTAAACTGATTTATATTTTAATTGAAATCGTGTTGAAGTGGGAATGTAGTAGAACTCAGCAAAAGATCTCTCAGAAGGAATTTGAAAAGTACAGCAAAATTGCACTACTTCCAAGCTTAGAGTTAAACAACGGCAGTAAAATATTAGCGTTAATAAATAGTTACAAAAAACTTACCTAAATATTTGCTTCATAACAACCAAAGCCATTTTCATTGGGAAATTAACCGTTAGTGATTTTGAAATTCTATCAGTACAGATAGATGCGCTCATGTCAGTAGTATATAAATATAAAAAATCAGATAGATAGAAGACGTAAACATACAAGTTTCTTACTGGTCTTAAGTAGTGTAATAAGATTCGACTTGAAAAATATTTTCAAACCAGCAACGAAATTTGACCATAGAAATAGTTTTTAGCAACATTAATGTAATCTGATTTTTTCGAAGTACAAAATTACTTCATACAATGACAACCCGGTGGCTTCCATAGAGGTAGCTCCAAGGCAAGGCTAGATCCTGTTTTCCTTATCAGGTTATACACCATTAGCATGTTTGAAAAAGCAGGAAAAATTCATACAACTTATATAAGCTTTATAAGATGTTCCGTCCATGAATGAAGGATATTTAAAGCTAGCTATTAACGACCCCAAATTCTCATTGAATACCTTCCTCTTATTTCAAATTTCTTCCAACTCTAATTCAAAATTTAGAGACTTGTCATTCGGGGAATTGAAATCTCTGTGTGGCAATAGATTGTAACAAATACTTCGTTGCTGTGTCAAGATGAGATCGTATGTCCTCAATCCGTGTCTCTTACCATGGGTGGTACGCTAATATGATTTGTTTTTTGCACAATTAACCAGATGGAATTTGAGTGCTTTTACCTTACGTACATTGGACTTTCTAATCAATAAATACAAGTATTAACCGAAATCAGATTGTATTAATGACTACCTCTTTATGAGTTTAACTTAACGAATTATTTGGTGGTTCGAATCGGCAAATGACTCTGAAGAATTTCACATAATTCTTCACGTCTATTTAGAACACCGATTCTATACAGTCATGTGAAGTGAGGTACGGTACCGGTTTCAGTGGCCAGGTCCCGATAGGCGAAGTTAAGGCGCACCGGTCGAGTCCATCACTTGGATGGGTGACTGTATCTCACTTCACCGTCCTGATTAAGTGGTAGAGTAGCATTAGCTAAACTTCACCAGAACGTTAAAATAAATAAGGAAATTAGTAATAAACTAGTGAGGTTATTACCTTTAAGAGTATCTAAGAGTGTTGCTTTAAACACAAAAATCAGAGAAGTGTGTTGCTGGTAATCAACATACAACAGAAAGAAGCAAAGTAACAATCGAAGTTAAGCATACATTTTTCCTTCTCGTTTTTATTATTATTGGAGTTGTAATAAATTACCCCAAGTATGATCAGTAATCGCCAAATGTCAAATGTTGCAGAAGGTACTACTGGCGCCCTTATATAAAATACGCCTTATGAGAATTATTGTTGTAAACTAAGCAAATGATAACCATCCAAATACGTTAAGAATATGCGACTGTGAGATAATAAACAAGATAGTGTACCTTGGGACCCTTATGGACAGTAATGGAAATTTGGGAAAGAATAAAGATTGCATTTGACGTGACAGAAATATCATGAAAAGAAATAAAGGTAAGACTTGCTAATGCCTTAATTTCCTTCATCTTTCTTTATACTTCTAAGAGATGGACTATTATAGGACTAGTACGGAAAAGGAGGCGCTCGCTACTAATTTGTTGGGCAATCCATCGCACTAATAACTCAACTCTCAAAAAAAAAACACGTCGTTAAAAACTTTGAGGAAGCTGTGCTAACAGGTAACTATGAGAGATGACGTGGTGCAGCCAGACGTAGTATACAACAAATGGAGGCCAACTAAAATAATATATCACAAATCGTCTGACAAAACATTGTGATTAAGGAGTTTTCCCAAATGATACAAGTTAAGCATAAAAACGTGAGCTTTTCTCAGTTAGTCTCATTCATGGAGATGTTGCGTGGAACAAGTCTTCATATTCCTTATCCGCATTATAAATATACGAAATTAATGTTTTAGTAAGTGGCACTTTTCTGCTTGATACGCATTTTTAATTTTCTCTTGTAATAAATTCACCCTCGTAAATCTAGCCCAAGAGAGAAGTTGAGTATTTGACGTGGAGTTTGCTAAATGTGGACTAAAGTGATATTCTGCAGAATCCGTAACTGACCGGTGGTCAGTTTCTCCCTATTTAACGACTCCCCTTCGAGTTATTGCTTAATCTCTTGGCTTACAGTCTAATAACATAGGAGAATTGAACATGGAATATGTCATTAACAAATATTTCCCATTTAGCTATCCGCTACTAATATTACTAACATTTATGTGTATTATTACTGAAACTTTGACATTTACTGTGATTAATTGTTATAGTACATGTTGTTGAAATGTGTAATGGTCATTGGGTCTGTCTGGAATTGATAGATCTAATGCCAGGAGAGAAATGGTCTTATTCAATTGAGTTTGTATTAATGATTTATAAACTAGAGAACGTTGGCTCGATAAGTAAAATGCATTTTCTGCTACCTTGATACTACGAAAATTCAAGATGAAATTAAAAAATATATATAAGGTTATGTATACTCGAACATTTCTATAGTCTCTCATTGTTGCAATGTTTACCGTGGCTTGTGATTGACAATTGGAGAATGTTGGATATTATGACTCATGGAAAGTTCTAACTTGTGAAGGTATAGTTTTAAGGGAGTGGTAAACTCGATGAATAGCTAAATATGCTAAATATACCTCGATAGCATACAAGCAGGACCAGGAAAAGTTCGGAGGTATTTTACATCACATATATTTTTCTTTCCAGAGACTGTTCAAGCAATTGACCAATATGGACCAAGATGAATCTTTTGCAAATATATCAAAGATTATATTATTTTCAATTTAAAACGTTGCAAGAATTCCTAAGTTTTATAAAAATTAATGCACACAGAATATTTTTGTGCACCAGAAATTAACGTTTTTGTCGATATCTTGAAAGAAGTAGCAGCTGGGATTTTCTGCAAAGTTGCATTTGACTACTTTTGATGTACTTGAAAAGATGCCACGAATATTTTGAGTCACCATTTTGATGAGACTTAAAATTGTTGAAGAGAGCTGTGGCTGGCTATTTCGCAATAAACTTGAGTTGGAGTCGTGTATTTTGTTTAGTGGATTCAAACTAAATTTTTTAGATAATTGTCTTATAGTATCATATTTCTTGCTGTAACTTTTAAACATGACAAGAAATGTAGCAAAAAGTGGGGCATAAATTCGAATCTAAGAAGATATTTGTTTAACAATTAATTTTCAAAATTTGGTGCTATTTTTCCCTGATTTTCCCAAATATCTCATATCTCTCCCTAGTTCGTATCGTAATAAATAGAAAATCTGATTCTTTATTACGAAAATATGAGGAAAGATTCATCCGAAGATTTTTGGACCGTTTCTCAATTCGTTTCAGTAAATGAAACAATTAATATTGGCTGTTTTTAAACTACAAGTAATTTTTCTCTTCCTAACGACAATATTGGTTAATATCATAATTTTCTGAAATCACAATATTTTAAATTATAAATAGAACGGTCTGGCATAGCCTTTTACTCCCCCAGTTACCTAGAACGAGGTTTTGTTCAGTGATTTTCCCTCTCGACTCACACGCTCTGATATTTATTTAAACACGCAACTTTTGTCATTTTATTTAAATTATTTTAAATCAATTTTTCACATGATTGATTTTAATTAATATTGTGTGGCATCACGTTACCAGGCGGTATTATACTATTTTTCAGTTGTTTCTAGCCTTACTTAGCCTCGTCTATCGAGTTCTTCACAGTGACATGCACCGTGGATGTTTGATTGGTTCCACGCATGAGTATCAGGAAAGGATAAAATTTGAAATCCTAGTGTGAAATAAATTAGTGTTGATGAATGACTAGACTCGAAATCCAAAGGGTAGCAGTTTGAAGACACAAACAGGTTGGATATAGTTATTTTTTTGTTTATCTAATTTTTACTGACGAGTATTTCATATATTATGTTGGCATAATAAAATGAAACATGTTTAAAACAAAAATTATCTTCAAAAACACTGAGAAGAGTATCCTATGGAATGGGCAATAATTGTGTAGAAAGTTCAATGAATCGACTACGAGCATACTGTTTACTCCAACTGTTATATACTGTAATTAAAATTCATTTTTCTCCGCCCAAGAAAAGTTTTTTATTTAATTGTTGAGAATATAATAAAAATGAAGAATGAACAATATGTTTCTATTTTTCTTTGTGAATGACATTTATTGACTAGAGATTATTAAATTTACAACGTATTGCCCGCATTTGCATATTGATTAGTTTTTCCAGAGCAAACAGATAACGGCTTCTTCTTTGTATAAGAATCCTGAGCATCTTGGAATTAAAATATTTACATCTCATCTCTGTTGATTACATTTCCAATTCTGAAATTAATTTTCTCCGAGTAAAATGCAAAATCACAAGCAATCTCAAGTTCTAAAAACGAAATTATTTCTCCCTATTCACTTTGTCTCCTGGCCGTAGTCGAATCCAAATACTCAATCATTTGTGGAAATGACGTATTTTAATGTTACAAAGTTTTAATTCTCTGCAAGAGGGTGGATGACATTGGAAATATCTTCACATTTCCATTTAAATGTATTCGAGGTCCGCTTTGGTCTGGCAGAGTGGAATTACTCGGGTTTTTATATCTCCGCCGAGAACAGTATCAAAAGTTAATTTGTGGTAAAATCTGAGGAACTGCCTGCTATTTACTCTCTAATGATGGAAATGTGCACTTCTTAACTTTACTTTTCCTTTACATTTTGTATTTACTGCTGTTCTTTTAAATTAAACATAAACTTGGAATATTCTCGGTGGACCACGTTAAAATTTACGAGGTTTGTTGTCTTCACACCTACACTTCATGTTAAATAGTTTCCACGAATATTCGAAAAAAATGCGAGGTGGACTATTGTTTATTATTTTACTTAAATAAACATAAAAATCGCTGCCCAAGGAATCACTATTTCCACATCGAGATTTTCCAGTCTTAGACTCTTTATAGGAAAACATATTGAGTATATTTGCACTCTAGTATGTGGAAATAATTGGTCATAGTAGAATTTTATTACTATTTGAGGCAGATGTCATACAAAAATTTGAAGCGCTGGTTTCTAGCATATACGTCAAAAATGAAGTTTCTGAACTCATGTTAGCTTGCTCTACTTATCTTGCCAAAAAAGAAGAAATCTTGAACTTATCCGGTGAAGGGTTGGGGGGTAAATAGGGGATAATAAGTAAAGCAAGCTGGTAAGAGTACCGAAACTTAAAATTTGGTGTATATGTACTAGAGACCGAGGCCGCATTTTTTTTTATAATATGTTTCATCCTCCCCTCCACTGGTCGCACTACATTATTAAAGGGACTGAAAAAATTAAATTAAGATATTCACTTGAAACTTGTACACGTATGTATTATAACGACATCTGGAACTAGAATATATTTTGAGATGATTCCGTTGAAGGGGTGGGGGGTAAGTAGAGGTAAATAGGGGAGAGTACAGAAACTTGAAATTTCGCGTATATACTAGAAATTAAGGTCTCATATTTCTTATAATATTTTTCAACCCCATCCCCCCACCACCTCACTCCATTATTAAAAGGGTTGATCTAATAAAATTGAAATATTCACTTGAAATTTGGAACATGCATGTATCATGACGACATCTGGAATTGTATTATATTTTGAGATGATTCTCTTGAGGGGTTGGTGGTTAAATAGCAGTGTACAGGGGAAAATAAGTAACGTAAGTTGATAAGAGTACAGAAACTGTGGTGTATATATAGTTGCCTTCATATTTCCAAGGCACATAAAAAATTCCCGTCAAAGGAGTTCGCGCGGCGGTATCATTGAATAGGTAAAGATGCCGCCTGCCCGCTTTGTAGTTACCGCATTTTTTAAATGCCTTAAAATTATGAAGATGACTATACTAGCAGCTAAGGCCTACAATTTTTTTACACTTTTCAACCCCTCCATCATTAAAGGGGTTGATAAAATATAATTAAGATATTCACTTGAAATTTTGTAAACGTATAAATGACATTTTGAACTAGACTATTTTTAGATTTTAGATAAGTAGGGATAAATAAGTAAAGCAAGCTACCCCCCCCCCCCTCCTAAACCACCCCTTCGGTGAAAAATGCCATATTTTACTGATTACTCGTTAACCGTTGAAGATATTAAAAAACTGCTTATTATAAAAAAGAAAGCTTGACTAATACCTAAAAAAATATCCTCTTGTAATTTTCTTGTATATGCCATGGTTCTCGAGAAAATCGATATTGACAAAAATTGTAAAATTTTTATTTTTAATGCGCGCGAATTTTCGTTTATTTGAAGTTTTTTGCACGCGTCCTATAGAAAAAACTGAATTGCTCGAAAACCAAACAAGCTAGGAAGAAAAATCAAAATGAGTTTTAAAGGGGATATAAAATACTCTGTTGTGTTGCCATTTTGAGGACTATTGATATTTATTAGTATATAAAAATAACAACATAATATACTATCTCTTGATTTTTTGTGAATCTAACTATTCACATGCTCAAAAAAATAACTGACTATAATATAAGTTATCAATGCATTATCTTTTAGTTCAAGGTAGTACTTCAATGCAGAAAAAGTTAGGAATAAAAATATTCACATTTAAAAATTGCAGCATGTTAAATTTAGCCAAAAAAAAAGAATCCAAAAAAGGTTGCATATTCAATTTTTTGATATTTTTGTAATACAATTTTTTAACTATTAAATAATTAGAAACAATAATTATGTGATACATAAAGTCAAAAGAAATTTTTTGAGCTTAATTTTCAAGATGTTTGGGTCTTTTTTTTATTTTTAGGAAACAATAAAAAATTGGCCAAAATTTGGCTAACTTCAACATGCTGGTAAATTTGTAAATGTGACCGAGCGGAATTTTCGTCTGCCAGTGTATCTGGGGTAGGTCAAGTACATATACTAACGACCTATGAGGACATAGATCGGTAACCATTCGCTTTAAAAAAAATGTCCCATCCTCCATATTCTCCCACCATGCCAAAACTTCTCAGATAGAAAAAAGTTTCGTAGTTACATGTTCTCTTCGATCACTGAGTGGCAGATGGTAACCTTTCGTCGTCGATTTTGCACGCCATTTCCTAGACTAATGACTTGGATGGGAATTTTGGATGTGGAAGTATATTTTTTATGATCGATAAACATTTTTGCTTGTCGATTCGTTACGGGATTACTATATATGTTTCATTCTCAACAACGTTATTAATAACAGATTTCGTAGACATAATAAACTTTTGTTGTTTTATTTTAGGCTTAGAGTCCTGTTGAGAAAGTGTACTTGTAAACGAAATGAATAACGACCGAGATTCTCATATCTTAGCGACTTTTCACTTATTTTAAACAAAATTCTCAGTTCATATCCCCATTAGACTTTTCTTAAAATACACATTTCTACATCTGCTGTTTCTGCAGTATATTCGGTTTTAAAACCTTCTGTAAAACCAATAAAATTTTACAATCTTAGAAAAATTGCAAAAAAGTCTAAAAAATGTAAAACAAAAACAGGTAGTATTTTACTACTACTTTAAAATAACAATAAAACAGTGGAAATATTTTTACTGCTGAAATACTTCATTATTAAAACTTAACGTCGCTGACATTTCCATATGAAAAGTTCGATTCGACACGCAAACTGTCCAACCGAACTGAATTGAACTTTGATCAATCTGACGTAGATTCATATTAATATTGCATATTTATTGAAACGGATGGATAATCTACTTAATAACGTCAATTATTTGTAAATTTTGTTGACATGCGATTCAGGTTTTGTAAGGGGAATTATAAAAACATAACGTTATTAAAATGATTTCCCATTTCAGTCAATAATATTTTATTAACTTAATTTGTTTCATTAATTATATAATAGATCCTTTTGGTAAAATTGGCTGCAAAGAATATTTTAATCTCATAGTAGTAGTTAAAATTAAACATGCTAACCCTTATACTCTTCACCGATTGGCCGATTCGCAGTTCTTTTGTTGATAAAAAAATATTAATAATAATAATAATAATAATAATAATAATAGTAATAGTAATAGTAATAGTAATAATAATAATAATAATAATAATAATAATAATAATACCTTGATCACATTCTATCAGGTTGCACTGTACTTGCACCAAAAGCATACCTAGATAGACACAACAGAGTAGCAGGGATCATCCATCAAAACCTGCGTGTGGAGCACATGAATCTCACAGAAACGACTCCATATTACCTATATGAGCCGCCACCAGTTTGCGAAGATGAAAATGTGCGCCTCTACTGGAACAGGCCAATATTAACTGACAGAACGATACCCAACAATATTCCGGACCTAGTATTGACACTCAAAAATGAAAAGAAGGCATATATAATCGATATTGCCGTTCCACTACCTGCCAACATATTGAAGACGCAAGCGGAAAAAATTAACAAATATATGCCGCTGGCAGATGAGATTAAAAAGATGTGGAAAATGGATAGCGTCACTATAGTACCCATAGTCCTAGGAGCGACTGGAGAAATACCACACAAATTACACGAAGGCCTAACCATACTAAAACTACAAAAGAGCCTATACCTGGCAATACAAAAATCGGTGCTATTGGATACGTGCAGCATAGTGAGACGAGTACTTGGCCAATAAGTATAGAGGCGTTTTTAACGCATGCAAAAAGTGGAGCATCTTGTCTACGGACCGATGTAAACTGCTTACAAACCAGAGCAATCTGAGAAAAAGGGAAAAATAATAGTAATAATAATAATAATAATAATTTATTAGTCCATTCGATCATAAAGTATGATATAGGATAAGTCAATACGGAAAATTAATAAATAGGTATATAAACATAATAACAAAGAGAATAAAAAACAATAAAATATGTAAGTAAGCATACAAGATTTTGAAAACACAAAGACAACAATAAATAATTAGTGTAATTAGTGAATAGTATAATAATTATAGTTTGTATTATCTAGTGACGGCTGTGTTTAACTGCGAGATGAATGAAAGCCGCCAAACTTGGTCCATAATCTTATCGCATTTGTGACAAATTGATTGCTGTTAAGTTGATATATGCATATGTATATTATATAATATAAATATAAATAATTTAAATAATTAATAACTTTTTATTTATTGATCGATTTTGTTCAGTGTGGTTCTTCCTCTAGCTAATACTATTTTACTGGCCCAATTTCAGTACAATCAGACTTTTCGTTTTTAAGTTATCATGCTTATAAGAAACGTGACGGACGGACGGACAGGCAGACGGACGGACAGACAGAGAGACGGGCGTCTGGACGGACGGACGAACGGATGGACGTTCAGAATTAGATCACCAACACAGTGATATGAAATTTTAACATTGGATATGTTTATGTTTTCGTATATGGGGTAGAGTTACCAGTTTTTGTTCAAGGTGAAAAGACAGCGGTATCGTATTAAAATGTGCGACAAATACAAACAAAATTACAGCTAAAAGAAAATAAGAAAATATAATTTTGTTCTAATTAAATTTTAAGAAGTAATTAAGGTGGCTTTGAAAACAACGAAATATTTAGCTTGTCAAACACTTGTTGGTTTAACGGTGTTTTTATTGTGTTTTTAAAAATTATTTAAAATTCTTGTTATTTATGTTCAAAATGCCGCAAATTTATACAAGAGATGAAAAAGTGGACATGTTAACTATTTATGGGGAAAGTAAAAAAATGCAGTTGCAGCTATGGATCTGTATGGCCGACGATATCCTGATAGAAAATGTCTAGCGAAATATTATTTTAAACGTGTTGAAAACCAATTCCGAAGAGAGCCCAACAATGATCCCGAAGAAAACTTCATTATTGACGAAGGAACGGAAATTAATGTATTTGGCTCGAATAGAAGTTTATAAGACTGTTTCTTTAAGGCAAGTTGGATTTGAATTGGACATCAGTCACCAAATAGTAAGCCGAATTTGGCACAAATACCACTATAAATCTTTTAAATACCAATTGCACCAGCATTTGTACGAAAATGATTACGAGCGTAGGATGGAATATTACATTTGGATTTTGTATAATAACGTGCAGCCAAACAATGATGTTTTGGGACTGATTAGGGACTATTTTTTTGGGACTGGTGCCAGATACTTGAGATTCCTGGAACATGAGATTGAGGACATTTTAAATTAGTTACCTTTAGATTTAGTACAGGGAATGTATTTCCAACAAGATGGCGCTCCTCCCCACAATTCAAGGACAGTAATTGATTACCTTCAACGGAAATTCGGATAAAACGTAATTTCTTAGAATGGTCTTGTGATGTGGCCTCCAAGGTCACCTGATTTAATGCCCCTTGATTTCGTTGTTTGGGGTAATTTAAAAAATACTGCCTATGCAACCGCCGGTACATCCCGTGAAGATCTGGAGCTACGAGTAAGACGAGCAATTAATAGCATAACGGTCCAGCAATTGGCGAACGTTCTTCGAGAAACAGCTATGCGAGTTCAGAAGTGCATTGACGTTAATGGACAGCATTTTGAACAACTGTTGTAATGTCTTTTGTTAATTTTTTGTACTCCAAAACCACCTATGTGTAACAAGGTAATTTGAATAAAATTGTATTTTCTTATTTTCTTTTAGCTGTGATTTTGTTTGCATTTATCGCACATTTTAATACGATATATGAATAAATTTCTTATTAATAGTACTAATCAATGGTTTCATGGTACCGATATGGTTCTATTTGAAAAAATTGAGTTTTGCCCTAAAAACAATTTTGGTGAATTTTATTTGCTCATAAATCACGTAATTTAGTGTCATTTAGAATAAATCGGAACTGTCATGGCACACTTAAATGGAAAACTAAAAATTTTATTATAAAAAAAATAGATGTTTAAAATGTCACTTATTTGGCATCGTTGGATTCAGAAAATTACGTAGCGGCAAAACCGGAAGTGACAAAAAATCAATTGTATGTCAAAAAGTGTCGCTTATTATGTATATAGTATATCCTAAATTTCAATCAATTATCTTCAAAACTAAAGGAAAAAAGGGGGGTATACCATGATCCTGTTACACCCGGTATATCCTCATATTTTGAGTTGTAAAATATACAGCTGAAGTACATACTATTATCTATGAAACATTATATTAATGTTTATAAGTAGTCTTCCATCTTGTCACTTAATGAAAATTAGGCAATATTTTCAATAAATGCACGACCTATTTCCATACATTTTTCGAATAAAATTACACCTTAATTTACGTTCGTTGAATAATACATCTGTAACATGTTCTGTGTGGAAAAAGGGACACAACTGAAACTGAAACTAAATTAATAAGTATGATAATGTATCCAGAGGGCATGCCCTCTAACACTCCGCTCATGAGAGGATAAAGTAATTGAAATGAGTTTAAAAATTGAAGGGCTGGAACTGACGGCCTGAGAACACACGCTTACAAATCGACTATGTTCACCTGATACGCCATCTATTAATAAAATCATGATTCAGAGATGTGCCCCGTCTGTCTCTCCGATTTTCTGTATCTGACAGAATTAATTTACCTTTGAAATGCTTTGCTTTCATGTGGCATTCAGGTGTTCATCCTCAATTACCAGTGCCTCTGCAAAAAATCCACCCAAATTATTCGTAATTTTGTCGGTGAGTTATTCCGATCAAAGGTAATTTTCGTTTATTTCGCGTTTGGGAATTAAGAATTGATGTGATGTGAAAAATATATATTTCGGAATTATTGCAATTATGTACAGTGTATTCGCGAATGGACGCCATAAAATGCAATATTTCTTTATTTTCGATTCTTTTTTTAAATAAGTTGTTCTTGATTGATTGGTTGATTGATTGATTTGCAAGCGTAAGGTGGGCATTGCTGCCAATTCCGGGCATCCATGGAGGCTTGTTCCAATACGCAGCTTGGTCGTCCGTCGAACACGCCCAACGGATGGCCAAACCGCGTGCTGGAACCAAATCTCGGATGTTTTATATGCCGCCGGACCAGCTGCATACGCCGGGCTGGACATTGGACATGCTTGTTGTCAACAGCGAGAGCCGCATGACGCATGGGGTGGGAATCTAGGATAGGAAGTGTAATTGTTTGAGAGATGCTTCTTTTAAGTTTCCATGCTTTTATTAAGTTTCCATTTATCATCATCGGCTGGGGTGTGGTGCAGTTGTTTGCGAGATGCTTCTTTCCAGTTTCCATGCTTCTTCTAAGTTTTCATCTATCATCATCTCCTAATTTTTCTTCTTCTAAGTTTTCTGCTTCTTGGGTCTCTGAATCTGGCAGATTTTATTATTTATTTTATTTTTTATTTTTTTCCCTTTCTTTTTTTTTTATTAACCGCTCCACAAGTAAATATCCATCTACAGTGGAGTTGCTGGTAAGGGCCCTTTCTCGCGGTAACATTTTTTTTTGCGCGTTATGAGAAAAGAGGTCCGAAGGGATAGTTTGCTCTATATGGCGTTTCCTTGAAACAATCGGTTTCAATTTTGGGCTGTTTTTCCATTTCATCACCTATGTATTATGCTTATTACCTATATATTATGTTTAATATCTCTTAATATATAAACAAAAAACGTATCTGTTTCATTCACTCATCTGGCTGGCTGTTGCTTTTTTTATATCACCCACTTCAAGAGGGGATGAATCCAGGTATATATTTTACAGTCAAGCACTCAAGCAGTACACTTTTTTCGCGTTGTATATATACAGGGTGCTTCACTTAAAAGTCCCCAGGCCATTATCTCTAAAAATAATAAAGACATTTTATTTTTGTAAATGGCAGATGATTGATACCAAAGAAAGGTTTAAATAACGGTGATTAGAATTTTTCCTCAACAGCACACAGAGATGGCCCTGCGATGCAAAACTATTTTTTGATGGCTGGAACCTTGAAACATAAGTCATGTGATTAAACAATAATTTGTGAATAATTTTGATGGTATAGAGAATTTACAAAAAACAAGCCGTTTTGGAGTTACATGAGTTTCTTTCATTAATGCCAGTGAATTTTGATAAATCCCTATAATTTATTTATTATTTATTATAGAATATTGGTTACCAAACACTTTTTTTCAAGATAAGGAAAGTGATATAATACACTATCATAAAATTATGTTTACCACTTCCGGCCAAACCGGAACTAACATGATGAACCAATATCCATATGTTCCTACACATTAATTTTTTTTTTCTAATAACGCTTCTAATAAAACGGCTCCCAAAACTTAAAGTAATTAAGACAACAAAGAAAATACACACTAATTTAGAATGGGCTAAATTTATATTAACAATTCAGTAAAGAACGTAAACAAAAGTTTTATAAACAAACATTTAAAAACTATCGAAATATTATTAAAAATGAAATTAAACTAATTTCTTCCTTACTAGTAGGTACTTATTATATTAAATGTTCAAAATTTCTCCCTTCTTCATGAATACACATATTGTACCGTTTCAGTAACTCTTCATTGCAAACTTTTTGTAACGTATGTCTATTTATAGCAGCAACACTTGCATATATTTTATTATACAAATCGGCCATATCCTCAATGGGTTCAATGTACACTACACTTTTTAAATACCCCCAAAGGTAAAAATCTAATGGAGTCAAGTCAGGCCATCTGACTTGACATTAGTACCAATCCATCTCTGAGGGTACATTTCATTAAGACAATCTTTGACTAGTACTGAGTTATGGGGTGGTGCACCATCTTGGTGAAACCAAATATTCTCCTGGTTATGAGGGATAGTCTCTAATAATCCTGGCAATACATTTCTCAAAAATATCTCATATTTTCTTCCATTTAAAGTCCCATGGAATAGATATGGTCCAATAATATATGAATTTAATATTCCACACCACACGTTAACTCCAAAAATTACCTGATTTCGGGTCATTCTCATCCATCTAGGATTATTTTGTGACCAGTATCGGCAGTTATGCTTACTTACAACTCCGTTGTTGTGAAAACGGCTTTCATCGCTCCAGAGCACATTTTTTTAAAATTTGGGCATTCTTCAGAAAGAACTGAAAATTCAGCTAGAAAATGTAATCTTCGTTCATAATCACCAGGCTTTAATGATGGATCAATTTTAATTTGTATGGATGGTATTTATTTGATTTGAGAGAACATTGAGGATTGTTGACAACACTATTTAACAAGGTTGTATTTTCATCGTTTCTAACTGGCCTATTTCTGTTACGAATAGTTTTCTTAAAACTACCCCAGTTTCTTAAATTTTTAAACAGCATGATAAATGTTTTTTTATCTGGTGTAGGTCTATTTGGAAATCGTAAACAAAACAATCGTTTTGCTTGTCGGGAATTTCTTTTGCATTCACCGTATATTAAAATCATATTTAACTTATCTTCATTGGTGTATCTAACCATTTTTTAAATTTATTTTTTTTTATTGCCTTATTTGGATTAATTTGCTTTGAATTGTTTCTAAGTACACTATTTCTGTTTGAAACTATGACTGAAATGCACCAACTATAAACTTTGTTTAATAACCATCAAACTTAAAATTAAATCAAAGCCTACTAATATCTCTTAAGTAGATTTTTCATTACCATTCTAAATTAGTGTGTATTTTCTTTGTTGTCTTACTTACTTTAAGTTTTGGGAGCCGTTTTATTAGAAGCGTTATTAGAAAAAAAAAATGTAATATGTAGGAACATATGGATATTGGTTCATCATGTTAGTTCCGGTTTGGCCGTAAGTGGTAAACATAATTTTATGATAGTGTATTATATCACTTTCCTTATCTTGAAAAAAAGTGTTGGTAACCAATATTCTATA
This sequence comes from Stenurella melanura, assembly GCA_963583905.1. Lineage (NCBI taxonomy): Eukaryota > Metazoa > Arthropoda > Insecta > Coleoptera > Cerambycidae > Stenurella > Stenurella melanura. The sequence goes on from OY757311.1 coordinate 116,555,412, forward strand.
ATAAATAATAAATAAATTATAGGGATTTATCAAAATTCACGTGTACTGGCATTAATGAAAGAAGAAACTCATGTAACTCCAAAACGGCTTGTTTTTTGTAAATTCTCTATACCATCAAAATTATTCACAAATTATTGTTTAATCACATGACTTATGTTTCAAGGTTCCAGCCATCAAAAAATAGTTTTGCATCGCAGCGCTATCTCTGTGTGCTGTTGAGGAAAAATTGTAATCACCCGTTATTTAAACCTTTCTTTGGTATCAATCATCTGCCATTTACAAAAATAAAATATCTTTATTAATTTTAGAGATAATGGCCTGGGGACTTTTAACTGAAACACCTGTATATATACACTATTTTGTTTTGCTTTATTCAAACAACATAATTTAATCAAATATCAACTATATTAAATAGCCATACTCGCGCTAATTCATATCAATCAATGCAGAATTGTTCACGCTTAAATTCAGCACAATTTCGGCGTTTTGTTGCCACTCTATCCGGATTTATCTCGATATCCTGTAGGAGCCACGAAACATGCATCATTCACCGAACTCGACACACTTTCCCCAAAAATAAGGTGTTCTTGTTACAAAATTCTGCTTGTCTTTAAAATCAAGTTTATATTGCCAAAAGTCAAAAACTATATACCGAGTGTTCAAAAATATGGAAAGTATAAAAGTAGATCAAGAGATAATTATCTCTATTTTACACTTTGTAGCAATATGTTATTCGAAAAATTATTTGAAGCATTTAGTAAAGTCCTTTCCATTAAATTTCATTCGTTTTTTAATGTCCAAATTTTGGCTAACTTCCTTAGTCAAGCAAGTAAATAAGAAAATTTATGTTTCTAAATATGCTTAGCAGTGGTTTTAAAAGAATAGTGGCAATACTTTATCATAACATTGTCACACCCCGATTCACTCTCGTCACGTCCTGGCCGTTGTCACCATATAATTCGGACTTCCTTCTTTGAGACTTTCTTAAACAAAAAGTATATACGTATGATGTAAACCATGATAATTTTCTAAGAATGAAAATAAGGGACGGAGAAGCAAGTATTGAACCTCAACAGCTGGTCAATATACCGGCGGAGATTGAAGTTGGCAAACGCGGAGAAGCTATGGCTATAGTTTTTATAGTTTGATTGAGGACTTCATGATCAATTGAAGGCCAACTTAAGCTGAAAATGGCCCAGAAAAGATCCACAAAAGGTGAAATTAACGTAATTTTTTCCGACGAAACTAATGCCGCTTGAATCTCATTAAAATTTGCATAATTAGTTATTTACAAATTTTATTTCTCATAAATAAATAATGTCAAATTTTTGAAAAATTAAGAATAGGTAGTACTAACCAAACCATGTAATTTTCCCGCAACAATCATGATAAGAAAGTGCCTTGGTCCAAAGTTATAAGCAAATTAAATTTTTTCATATTTTGAAAAATTTTGCACTTATGATAAAACAGACACCGGCAGTCTATTTGGTAACCATTGAAGTGTACACAAAACAATTTTGAGCAATCTAACTGAAGAATTTGTATAGTTATGCAACTTTAAATACGGAACTCAAATTTGCAATAATTCGCCAGTTTTTGCTATGTAAAAATAGTATTTATTATTGCAGTATAATGGAACCAACTTCCTTTAAAAGTAAATGTATTCCCGAGTAAAATGAGCTTTGAAAAGTTCAAATCGGACGATTAGAACGGCAGTTATAAAGCAAAAGGCTTATAAACAATTATGAATAATGCGGTAATTTTGCAATAACAACTTTAGCGACGGATGAATTACATCAAGAGTATTTTTCCGGTAATGAGGCTAATTTTTTTACTATTTTTAGAAAAAAAATCGACATGCTAAGAGCAACAAACACTTTTAATTTAGCTTTTGGCCTAAAATCACTGATTTCTTCTAAAATCATAGAGAGAAACATTTCATATAATTACATTAGTGATCGAATCTGAACAACTTCCAAGATGTCCTTCTGCCCTTCCATTGGGCTGTCCGTCAGTCCATCACGTCTCACGTAAGAAAGAAAAGTTCACTTTTGTTGAAACTTGGACAGCAAGTTAGTGTTATCTAAAGAAGGAATTCTATTGGTTTTAAACAAAATCAACTAGTACATACAAAAGCTATTAATAATAGAAAACAAAGCAATTTTTCTGTTTTGTAATTCAATAGAACTCTTCTGAAATGTTGCACCAACACTTGTGTGATACTGAAATCTCACCCTCCTTGGAGAAAGACCACGGAAGGAGGTGGTAAAAATTAACACTTTTATGGGGGCCGGGCAGCCAGCAAGAGAGTCCGCGTGCCTCATGAGCCCATTAAGAACATTTTTTTATTGGAATTAGTAACATCTTTGGATGTTAAAAGTAAAAGTTTGGATATACTTGAGGTTAAAAAACGATTCGTCACAGGTTTTAGTCATTTTATTATTATAGGCATAGTAATCGTAAAAAAAAAATTCAAAGAATTTCCTTTGTTAAAATAGTTTAGAATGTCATGAAACGTAGAGATTTAAAATTTGAGTGAAAAAAAAAGTTCTGTCTGTCTGTCTGTCCGCCTGCCTGTCTGTCTGTCTGTCTGTCTGTCTGTCGTCTGTCTGACAGGTCTGCCTGTAACTTTTTTTGTCCGCACGTTTTCTCCGGAACGGTTTAAGATATTGACATGAAATTTTGTACACATATATATTATAACGAGATCTGGAACTGAATTGTTTTTTGAACATATCCGGTGAAGGGTTGGGGGTAAATAGGGATAAAGAGGGGAAATATGTCAAGCAAGCTGGTAAGAATACAGAAACTTGACATTTGATGTATGTACTACAAGCCAAGGCCTGAAAATTTTTTATAATATTTTTCATCCCCCACCACCGGGATGATTTCGTTGAATGGTTGTGGGTTACACAGGGGTAAATAGGGGAAAATAAGTAAAGCAAGTTGATAAGAGTACAGTAACTTGAAATTCGGTGTATGTACTAGAACTCAAAGCCTCATTTTTTTTTAATATACTCCGTTATTAAAGGAGATAAATAAAATTGAGATATTCATTTGAAATTTGGTACATCTATATATTATAATGACATCTGGAACTAGATTATATTTGAAATGATTCCGTTGAAGGTTTGGGGGCTAAATAGGGATACACAGGGGAAAATTAGTAAAGCAAGCTAGTAAGAGTACAGAAACTTTGAAATTCGATGTATGTAGGTACCAGAAGCAAAGGTCTCGGATTATTTATAATATTTTTCATCCCCCCAGCACCCCTATTCCATTATTAAAGGGGTTGATAAAATGAAATTGAGATATTCACTTGAAATTTGGTACACGTATTATAACGACATCTGGAAGTAGATTATATTTTGAGATGATTCCGTTGAAGGGTTGGGGAGTTAAATAGTGTTAAATAGGGGGAAATAAGTAAAGCAAGCCAAGGATTCAGATTTTTTTATAATATATTTCCAACCCCCCACCACCCCTAGTCCATTATTAAATAGGGGGAAAAAGTAAAGCAAGCTGGTAGGAGTACCTACAGAAACTTGAAATTCGGTGTATGTACTAGAAACCAAGGCGTCAGATTTTTTTATAATATTTTTCAACCCCCCACCGCCCCTCCCTACTCCATTATTAAAGGGAATGAGAAAATAAAACTGAGATATTCACTTGAAATTTGGTACACGTATGTATCATAACGACATCTGGAACTAGTTTATATTTTGAAATGATTTCGTTGAAGGGTTCGGGGTTAAATATGGGTTTATAGGAGAAAATAAGTAAAGCAAGCTGGTAAGAGTACAGAAAATTGGGATTTGGTGTATATACTAGAAGCGAAGGCCTCAGGTTTTCTATAATATTTTCCATTCCCCAAGCCCTTATTAATAGAGTTGATAAAATAAAATTTAGATTTTCACTTGAAATTTGGGGAAAATAAGTAAATCAAGCTGGTAAGAGTACAGAAATTTGAGATTTGGTGTATATAACTCTCAGAAACCAAGGCCTCAGATTTCTGTCTAATATTTTTTAAACCCCACCAGCTCCGCTCCATTATTAATGGGATTGATAACATAAAATTGAGATATTCACTTGAAAGTTAGTATCAGTATATATTGTAGTGACATCTGATCGAGATGATTCCATTGAAGGAGTGCGAGTTGGTAGGTTGTGAATAGGGAAAAATAAGCAGGGTAAACCAGAAACTTCATTTTTAACGTATATGGTAGAAACCAACGCCTCAAACTTTTCTATGATATCTGCCCCAAATATTATTAAAATTCTATGACCAATAATTTCCACATACTAGAGTGCAAATCTAGTTAAGATATTTCCATCCCAATTATAAATGTTTTCGTAAAAATACATTGAATTCTTATCAGCGTCCGCAACCGCCTTGGAAAATCCTTGGACTAAGTTTTCCCTGCTCTTTGATACCCAAACTTTTTCCTATCATTATTTCTAAACAAATCGACAGTAATGATTTTTAGTCGAAAATATTTATCACCAAATGCTATGTGAAAATATAAATATTTTATTAGATAATAGTAGACTCCCAACAGCAGAAAACTCAAAAAATTTAGGTATCATCTTTGAATCAAAACTTGAAATTATAACACATGTTAACAAATTAGTTCAAAAAACATACGTTGTGCTGAAACTTCTTTATGCCAACATACATATAATTAATTATAAACTAAGGAAAAAATTGTGTTAATCTTTAGTTTTATCTGTTCTTAATTAGGGTACTATTGTGTACTTTTCTGTCTCGACAAGAGCACAATAAATAGATTACAAAAAATTCAAAATACCTACATTTCGCTATATTTTTGGATTAAAGAAATTTCAATATGTTTCACAGAAACGTTTGCAACTTGGTTGGTTTAATCTTGAAAATACCTACAAATATCAACTGCTGATGTTTGTTCATAGAGTTCTTACTACTTCAGTGCCGGAGTATCTTAAGCAGAAACTTGTAAATCGAAGAAGTATCCATAATATTAATGTAAGATCTACTGATATTTTGATCATTCCACAACATAGTACTGCCATTTTCCTGCGCTCTTTCTCCTACAACGCTATATCAAATTATAATATGCTTGAAAATAATTTGAAACAATTTTCCATAAATAATACATTTAAGTACAAAATTATTATTTTTTATTTAACTAACTAGTATGTAATATGTGTAAAACTGTGTAAAGTATAAGTATTTATTTTCAAATTTGTTTTGTGTATGTAATTCTGCGTCAATTAATTATTCTTAGTCACAGTTTATAATTATTATTTTGTTTGTTACTTGAACGAATTCTACTAGTTTTATAGTAGTAGTATCTACTTAGTGCAAGTAGGTATCTTGTTCTCACGTTTTTAAGGTTATAAGTGGTGGAATTGCTGTTGAGCTAAACTTCGCCCTTTAGATTAAGAAATTGCATTTATTTTTTCTAATAAAGACTATTTATTATTATTATTATTTATTTATGAATTTTACATTTATATACGTCGCTTAATAATATACCAATCGAGATCTGATTATGAACTTTATCGCAAGGTTAAAGGAAGAGTCTAATGGGTAAACCTATGACTCGAACTTCAAGTGTCAGGGGTTCAGAATGAATGGAAATTCTTCTTTTACTGTATTTTACACTAACTGAATTGGAATAATAAAATATAAAATGTCTAAAATTAATATTTACAAAAAGATGCGGACAGTATTCTATAGAATGTACAACAATTATATGAAAAATACAATAAATCAGCGAAGAGTATAATCTTTAATATTGTGCTATAGATGGACAAATACGTATTAGGCGCGAGAAGAAACCCCTTTTTTGATAATTTAAGTGTTAATATTGTTATGCGCTGGCGCCCCTTAGGGACTAATAGTTCATAAGGGGAAGCTGGAAATTGGGCGAAAATAGTGACAGGAAGGAAACTACATGTCTGTGGTGTGCTGCCTATGCACGCCATCTCTGAGACACTGGTGTAATAGTACGGTTTCTAGAAGTTTATAAAGATGGATCAAGATTTCTACATCGCCGTGGAAGGTTCTGGACTTCCAGGTTCTAGATAGCTCTCGAGGCGTTTTTGGAGTATATAAGGCAAGATACACGACAAGAAAGTTAAAGTTGAAAAGTGAAAAGGATGAGGGTCCAAAAACTCGAATTTTGAGATAAATGTGCTAAAATATAGCCAGACATCTAGAGCTTCCATATACCTAACTGTACAGAGTAACAGAGTCACGAGTTATAAGAAATTAGGTAAGTCAGTGCCTACTATTTTATAACATTACTATTTGGCCCTGTACCCTTTTTCCCTGTCTAAACGTGCATAACCCCTTTTCAATTTCATTCCATACGCCTATGTTGAAACAATATAAATAATTAGCCGTTTGTCTAGAAGTAAATATACATAGTCTTCACTGAAAATTTGACCAAAATCGAATATATAAATAGTTTAAAAAATATGGGGTTTTAAAATTCGTTTTTATCGAAACTAATATTTTGTGACCTTCATCATCTTTAGCCCGTGCCATTCAATTGCTAAAGATTATTTTATTCAGTAAAAGTGTATTTTAATTAAAGAAAGTATTGTTAAGTTCCAGTAAGTTATTAAATAGGGTGTTTATCTCTTGTTATAAATTATTTCGAACCCAGTGACTTTGTGAAAGGTGGTTTCCAAAAAAGGGTGTAAACACGTGACAACATAAATAAATAAATTGTGCCTAAAAATGCAGCTATGAATATAGCAAATGGGGTTAAATACAACAACAAAAGCTATAATTTCCTAAATTTCAACTATTTAACTTATTAAAACCGAATATAGAGTTTTCTATCACCATTTCTAGCTCAAGGGTTCTGACTATTTTCTTTGCTTAGAGTCAAATTTTAGCTTTTTGATTTGTGTAAACTGTATAATGACGATTTGATAAGAATTAATTTAATTACCTTGCATAGTTCTTCTTTACTAATGCGATTAGACTTTCCTCCGGCCACTGAAATTGGCAATTACGGTTGAAAATGGATAGGACCATAAGAAAAATATTCAATTAAATAATTATTTGTACATTCCAAAGTAAAATAACAAAAAATTTAACGTTTGGAGTCGCAACAAGGGTTGAATTTTATTGATGCCACCATATTTTCTCTCTAAACACTTATTTGAAATTATTTGAGATAGCTTGTCCCCAGTTCAAGATTTGGAATGCTTAACCTCCGAGATGATACGTGTTACTACTTCCAAATAGTCACTAACGCGTGGTCGAATAACAGAAATTGAATTTTGGTAGATAAGACAGGACGAAGAGATCTCTCAAAGACTTTTAGAGAGCGGATATTGACAGTGAGAACAATTGAACGCCAACAAAATAAGATAAAGAAAACAAATACGGGCGGTGGGGAAGAATAAAGGCCTTTAAAGGGGAATTCAGAGGCGGACAGGAGAGATATAATAAAGTGGACAGTGAAACTGTCACAAAATCTTTCTTTGTCATAATAATTAATTTGCTAATGAGTTTGCTTAAACATGAACAGATTATTCGAAAAGCAAAGAAAAGTATTAAACATATAAGAAAACTCCACAGATAACTAAAAAATGAAGATCATTTAAAAAAATCAAATGTGGTGTATATTATAACGTGTCAAAATTGCGGACAGAAATAAATTAATCAAAAGTCAAGATCACTCAATTCACGTATTTACTTTAAGTACTTACATGCAATTGCAGAACCAGAAAACCGTTGTCTAGGGAATCACTACTTCCACGTCCAGATTTCCCATCCTGTTACGGGTTAAATTGAAATTAAGAAATAGAAAGTGAAATTTGACTGTAAATTACAATTAGGTCTTCAATCTTAAGGTCGGCTAGCTCTATCAGAGGTGAAGATCGTTTATTTTTAACGATTTCAATTTTACCATAAGTTGAAATGAGCGCCAGGTAATTTCCTATAAATTCCAGCCCCCTTACATGGAGTATGACACACTGATTATCAAAAAACTACCAAAAACCGTGTTAAATTTAAACTAAGTCAAAACACAATAGAAATCTATTTAAAAGAAATATTTAATTTACATACAAAAATACAATTAATAATGTACAAATCGGCTCAGTTATATGAATATTTTAATAGGAAATTAAAAAAAGAATTTTATTTACTAGATCTACGATTAGTAATACTATTGTACCAATAACTTACAAATACAAATATTCTATTTTTTTACAAAATTACTATCGGTTGATCACTGATATTCTGCAAATGAATTGTTAAAAATATACTGACGATTTACTAACGATCTCTAACGATGTACTGTCAATGATTTATAGTTAGGTTAAATTAAAATATGTTGCTCTATATTGACGCTGCCAATAAACAACGTAAATAAAAAAGATTGATATATCTTATAAACTAATGATACAACCAAAAAAATACGTGTAAATAAGATGTTAACTGCGCAGTTACTCAGATGTCTTATTTTCACATATGCTTAATTGAGTAACTAATGAAAATATTTTATCATAAATACCATATATATAGAGAAATATGTAAAGATTAAAATATAACGGCAGAGTATTAATACACATATAACTTTTAGTTATCCTGGTAACATTAGAAAAAAAAGGTGCTCATCCGGTATCCTGCGTTGAGCAAAAATCTGTTAGTACAGGTTACTATGCTGCTGTTACTGCAAAAACCTCATGTACACCTCAGCTTCAGTATCTCATCAACATTTAAATTCATATGACCTCATAACCAGAAACCACGTGTCTCAACTGTGACATGCGACCATACCAAAACGACGACTTCAGAAAATGGCTTCGCGGGACCTCCCAACAATCGATTCACCAATTTCCAAGTCGATAAAAAGTACATGGACATCCACAGCTCATCAGCTTCACAATTTTATGTAACTTAGTACCACTTCAGTACTTTGTCTAATTTTCCAGATTTTCCAAATTATCTCAAATTACCCAAATTATCCAAATTATCCAAATTGCCTACATAAAAGAATGACAAAAATTAGGAGTCACTATTTCCAGAAAATTCAAGATGGTGCTTACCCGCAAAATCGTCAGGGCACAAACAGGTATTCAACAATGTCGTATTTATTGCCTATTTAGAAGTCCTTTATAACAAAATTTGGCTTCAAACAGCTACACACAATTAGGCCTTCCAAATGTAAGAATTTTATAGTATAATCCCTCGTAATGAAGTTGGGGTTGCTTTTACAGGCAATTATAAAAATATTGACTAATCGGCTTGACGACTCAATAAAGAAAGGAAGAGCACGCCGGTTTTCGAAACCAACCGTTTTTTCCTAAACACCTGTTTTTTTCTGTTTTAACGACCAATCACAATTCAACATGTCATAGGAAAATACCCTAGGAATTGATAAGTAACAGAAAATTAGTTCCAGCCATAGAATGATTAAAACTCTTCTTAGAATAGAAACTAAGATACACAAAACACATTATTGGACCATATAAACAATCAAATAAATAAAACCACGATTTAATGACTTTAGTAAATGTTTCATTTAGAACCAATTGTTGGTAACATGTTATTCCATAACTCTTAAATATGACAGCTGACCAAGGAGACGTAAATTCGAATGTTTACAACCTATTTGTTTAACTAAATGAGAATTCTCCACTACAGGTGAGAGCAAATAGCATTAGCTTGAACAATTACAAAAGGTCATAAAATATATGCCCGCTCGTAGTGACTACTAAATTTTGTATGTGCGTTTATCATTTTTAGGTTAACCAACGAAATTTTCTTGTAACAATAACACGGACAGACATAACAAAACAATGAGCCTAAGTTATAATGAGTAAAAATCACATAGTAAACATTAAGGTTCTTGGAGTATTCTTATTTAGCCATCGATAAATATGAATACACATTATTTTATTTGGTCTCCTTGCTATCAACAAAAGAAAAGAAGAAAATTCATATCCTTTTTTTCCTCAGGTACCAATGGCAACATTAAAAAAACAATCGCAGCCTCACTCATTTTTAAGTTTACATTCCCACATATAAATATATGGGCGGAATCTAATTTAACGTCACAATCCAAGTCTCTTTAAATGAAAATTTTGATACTATATTGCATTCAAGTATGTGGAAATAGTCGGCCATACAATTTTAATAATATAATACTTGAAATCATCTACTCCAAGGTGGGTAAGGGTGGCTAATACCAAAATATTATTTTGGAACATTTGTTTTCGTGCACACTCCAAATTGCAATTTTACTTTTTAATCCCTTTAATTTAATCAGGAAGCGGGGGGGGGGGGGGGGTGACTGTCGCAAAAAACATTTAATTGTTTGGTTGTTTTTAGTATATTCACTATGTTTTTGGACTCGAACTAGCTTGCCCTACTTATTTAGCGCTCTTTACCACCCAATCCTTTAACGAAATAAGCCCATAATATAATTAAGTTCCAGATGTCTTTATCATACGTACGTGCACCAAATTTCAAGTCAATATCTTAATTTTATAAAGTTAACCCCTTTAATAATGGAGGGGTGTAGTGGTGTGGGTGGCAGTTGTCACAAACAAATTTATAACTTTGACTTCTTCAACAAATCCCAAGTTTCTCGACTTTCACTAACTTGCTTAACTTATTTACCATTTTTATCCCTGTTCACCCCCTAACAAAAGCTTAAATTATAGCTTAGTTTCAGATATCATTATAATAGATACGTGTACCAAATATCTAGTCAATACCTTAAACCGTTCCAGAGAAAAGGTGCTCACAAAAAAATTACGCCTAACAATATTATTTTTTTCCTTCTTCAATTCTTTGGGACTTCCTGCCACATGTATGTTTTCTTTTTAAGCGGTGCTCGGGGAATCTACAAAATATCACAATTAACCAGTATGTTACTGGGAAATAACCTCCACGCCTGTGACTTTTACGTCAAAGGATCAGTTAAAGGTTGCTTTTTTTAATTAACCAACACAAATAAAAACTTGACATTAACTGATCCTTTGACGTAAAAGTCACAGGCGTAGAGGTTATTTACCGGTAACATGCTGGTTAATTGTGATATTTTGTAGATTCCCCGAGCACCGCTTAAAAAGAAAACATACATGTGGCAGGAAGTCCCAAAGAATTGAATAAGGAAAAAAATTAAGATAATGTCACAAATAACATTTAGACAATATTAACAATATTATTGTTGTATGAAACGTATTCTTTATTGGATTTTGCAAACAGCAGAAAAAAACTAACTGTGAGAACAAATAACAAAAACTATCTGTAAAAATATTAATTAAATCTTTGCATTCTTTCAACAACTTGAATTTTGGTTATGCTAGCAATTAAAATCCTAAAAAGAATTTGTCTATTTCTTATTTGACAATTCTCATTGTAACACTAGTATCCACATAGTCCCCTACGGCTATGCAGATTAAACTAGTGTCTACATAACCCCTTACGGTCATGAAGATTCAGTTAAAATTGAGAACAAAGGCCTAAACTAAATTTATGTACCTACTTTGTCTTAAAAATATCTCATTCTAATGCATTATATAGGCTCAAATTCTAGTAAGGTAATAGATAGGTGTAGAACTGTTGTTTTCATCAGTCAATGTCAAATATAATGTCTTATTACTTCATATGTCTGGAAGTTGTCTTGGTTCTTGCAGTGACCTTATGTCTTTCTGATGAGCTCTATAATAAGGGCGAAAAACGTTTCAAAGGCTAAGCAACAGAATGATAGATTTCATGAAAATGTACATTACAATGAAAGAATTTTGAGACAAGGTAAGTAAATAAATTCAGTTTAGGCCTTTGTTCTCATTTTTAACTGAATGTTCATGACCGTAAAGGGTTATCTAGATACCAGTTTAATCTGCGTAGCCGTGGGGGTAGTCCCATTGGTATCAATATAGTTATTGATACTAATATTACAAGAAATAGACAAATTTATTTTAGGGTTTTAATTGCTAGCATAACCAGAACTCAGGTTATCGAAAAAAAGCAAAGATTTCATTAATATTTTTTCAGATAGTTTTTATTTTTAGTTTTTCCTGATGTTTGCAAAATCTTGTAAAGAATATGTTTCATTACAATTATAAGCAACAAATAATAATTCACTTTTAAATATTATTGTTGATTCCTAAAACCCCGCACAAAACACATTGATTTTTGCTTTCGGTTAATTCTTTTTGAAACTCTGCATTTTGGTAATTGATTTGATGCTGATTAAATGATCAAATGGCGACAACCCTCGAAAGCCTTTGTTCTGGAGCTAGGACTCCTTTAAGGACTGAAAACGTGTATTTTTCATGTGTCATGTCAATACGAAAAAAATCTTTTTGCATTTCTTAAAAAGAACACGAATGTGTGGACTTGTGCATGTGTACATGAGAATATTTGCATTTTTGTTAGATATAACTAAAAAAGACGAATTTAAGCTTTATTTAAGCATACACGCACACACACCCGCACACACCCCACACATAAGTCCGCACACACGAATTCATGTTATTTTTAAGAAGTGCTAAAGATTTTATTATATAGACATCACATAAGAAAAATGCACGTTTTTATCTCTTAATAGGGACGTAGCTCCAAAACAAAGAGTTTTCGAGGGTTGTCGCTATTTGAACACTTGATCAGCGTCAAATCAACTATCAAAATCGAAAGTTTCAAGAAAATTTTACCAAAAGCAAAAATCAATGTATTTTGTGCGGGGTCCCTTGCCTCTTGTTAAAATGTTTGAATAGTCCCAAACCGCTGCCTAAGAAATCACTACTTCCACATCCAGATTATTCATCCAAGTCACTTTAAATAATAAAAATATTGTAAAAAATTTGAGACTGGCTTTTAGTACACACCGAATTTCAAGTTTCTGTACTCTTGCCAGCTTGCTTTACTTATTTTCCCCTATTTCCCCCTATTTAACCCCCAACCCTTCAACACAATAATAATCTCAAAATATAATCTAGTTTCTGATGTCATTATAACATATATGTGTACCAAATTTCAAGTGAATATCTCTATTTTATTTCATCAACCACTTTATAATGGAGAGGGGGATGGTGGGGAGATGAAAAATATTATGAAAAATTTTGAGGCCCTGGCTTGTAGTACATACATCAAATTTCAAGTTTCTGTACTCTTACCAGCTTGCTTTACATATTTTCCCCCATTTGCTCCTATTTACCCCCAACCTTTCTCCGGATGTCTTCAAAAAACAATCCAGTTCCAGAACTCGTTATAGTATTTACGTGCACAAAATTTAAAGTCAATATCTTAAACCGTTCCAGAGAAAACGTACGAACAAAAAAAGTTACAGACAGACAGATAGACCGACTGACGGACAAACAGACAGATAGAACATTTTTTTCGCACAAATTTAAAATCTCGACGTTTCATGACATTCTAAACCTATTTCAAGAAAAAGAGTTTTTTTTATGATTACTGTACTTCTAATCCACTACGTGGATGTGGAAGTAAAATGATAAACTATGGACACGCAAGTTATTTCTCGATATTATTTGGAAGGGCAGCATATTCTATAACTTCTTATAACCATCATAAGTAAATTGCAAAGAGTTGGAGAATATGAAGCCCTTCTAGCTACTATCAATAAATAACTTGCGTGTTCACAGTTTATCATTTATAGAAAGAACATCTTATATAAAAAACAAACTATACAAATTCATAAAGTATCTCTTTCCTTGACTGCGTTTGAAAGTTGAAGGAAAGCGGCAATCAGAAGTACAGAGAGGTCAGGGGTCGGACAGAGCACCTAAGTTCAAACATAAACACGTGTGAGCATTCTACTGCTTCCTCGTTGTAAAAGAACTTAATTACAAGGCGCAATCCGGTTTGTTTTCCGATTTACTTTGTAGCTGATTTTTGCGTTAATTATAACAAAATAGAATATTTTTTATTAGTCTTTTTAGTTTCTCCATTACAAATGACCTTTCATCGAAGTCTTATAAAAACGGCTCTTCTTATTAAAATACTTATTAATAAGAATCATTTGATACACTGCAACTCAAGATTAGTAACAACACAAAATATAAACGGTACTTCCACAATGGCCACAAATATACCCACAATAAAATAATATGTAATGCTTATATACTAGTGAGGAATACTGTATCCTGAGACGATTTGAAAATAGCCTTTATTATATAATAAAGGTCACTATACAGGGTGTAATTAGTTTCACGTCATTAAAAAAAACTGGTGGTAGAGAACGTCAAGACGAACAAAAAACCTTATATAATATGGGGTCTAAAGCTCACAGTTTTGGAGAAAAAAAAAATAAACAAAAATTTCCAAAATTCTTAATAACACAGTTTGAGAACTGATGGCATATTGGGGTAGGCTTTATTGCCTCACGTCTTGCCGCACATGACACTCTGACATTCGTGCAAATAAGTATGGTGAGCCTAAGAGATAATTAGGCCGCGACTGGGGCCATCGACAAGTATGCCGACAAAGCAGTTAAAAGCGACCGACAGAGGACACCGCCATGTAATACTCTCAAGTAGTAATTTCAGTTTGTGTCCTTACTTGGTAAACAACGTACACACGACGCGAACTACCCGTTCCTTGGTTTTGTCTGTTGCTTTTGTTCTTTTTGAATTTTGTGCCACTTATGTTAAGATTTATTTTATTGACTTATCGTCGATAGTACTTGGTTACGTAAAGGTGCGTATAAGCTTGGCGAACCGAACATGTAAGGTAACATGCAATGCAATGCGCGTTGAAATTTGTCTCCCGCGATCACGCCACGAACATCTTACGAACCGTGGAATGTGACAAACACGCCGCGAGCAAGCGAGGTGAACTTAGTCTATCTGATGGAAACAGACCAAAAACATGTCCGACGGTAAAGCTGAAGCTTTGATTTTAGGCAGTAGTGCCTTATTAATTATCGGAAATATTTAAAAAAAAAAACGAAAGCCTCTACGATCTACTGGAAGTTTTGAAGTTCCAGCACAGTAACGGCCAATATAAAAATTTGATGATAATCAACTTATATAATAAAACTATAATAATAAACTTCCTCTGGTTGCCACATGGAAGCAGCAATTTCCATCCACGCATCTTTCTTTTTGTTTTTATTAAAATAATTCGGGTCCGTCGGGTCTCAAACAACACTATGTTGCTTGTAAATTTCTATTAACAGCAAAGCCGCTCCCTCCGACTACTCCATGTTCGTTAAAACATTAAAACACCACGAATGCCGTCCCAGTACGCACTGCGAATCCCTTTGTGTTCGTCGAAAAACCGACAAGCGGTGGATCGCAGCGCGCTCCGAAATAGCCATTCGTATCGTGTTCGCAAGACCGTCCCAATTTGACGAATCTGTTGCATTGCATGTTACATTACATGTTCGGTTTGCCAAGCTTATACGCACCTTAAGACACTACTTCTCGTCCGTTCTTTTTATGTTACTTTTTGAATTTTGGATCAAGTTTTTCCTTTTGTTTTCTTTATTGATAACGTTAATTCACAGTTTAGTGTGGTGTTTTAAAACGCAGATTTTGGACATTATGGGAGATTACACTTATCCAGAACTCGCGGATATGCACTTGGTGTATGGAGAAAATGGTGGAAATGCAGCTGGTGCGGAAGAGCTCTATCGTTTAAGGTTCCCTAATGGACGTCATCCTTGTGCTCGCACATTTGTTACTTGTTAGTATTGACCAGCGTCTTCTAGAAACAGGTCGTCTCGATGGACATGGAGGAGAACGAGGTCCACAACGCGAAGAAAGGGTAATTGACGCAGAGGTTCGAATTTTGGAACTTGTAGAAGAGGATCCATCCCATTTTGTGGTATGGAGGACATTGAGAGATATGAACTTACATCTCTATCACTATAGCGTGTCCAAGCACTAGAACCTCAAGATGTTGCAGAGCGATTGCAATTTTGTAGGTGGATTTTAAGAAAACACGCGGCAAATGAGGATTTTTAAACGTTCTGTGTTTCTCCGATGAGTCGTGTTTTACCAGAAATGGAGTGTTTAATTTTTAAAATATGCACTATTGGGCAGACGAAATTCCACGTGTAATAAGAAGGGCGCATTTTCAACGACGGTTCAGCGTCAATTTGTGGGCAGGAATTTGTGGTAATGAAATAATTGGACCTGTACAATTACCCGCTAGATTAAATGGTGATGTATATTTAAATTTTTTGCAACAAACATTGCCAAATTTGCTGGAAGATGTACCCTTGGCTTCGCGCAGAAGAATGTGGTATTTGCACGATGGCGCGGGAGTCCATTTTAGTCAGCCTGTTCGAAATTTTTTGAACAAAAAGTTTTCTCGACGACGAATTGAACGTGGTGGACCAGTACCATGGCCTGCTAGATCGCCCGACTTAAATCCGATGAACTTTTATTTTTGGGTGCATTTTAAATCTCTGGTTTACCGTGATCCAATTGACACTATAGAACAATTGCAATAAAATATTTTAATGTGCATAGTAACCATAAAAAATGATCCTAATTTACCAAATATGTCGATCGTAGTGCGTAATGTCCTTAGTTCGACGTGCCAAAATGTGTATATATGAGAGAAGGAATTATTTACATTTTCATAATTAGTGGTATAAAAAGTTCGGTACAAGTAATCCCATCAAAGTGCCACATTTCTTCCGGCAGGAACACAAGTCAGATATTACAGTTTTTTATTATTTCTAATATTCGGAACTAGAACATCCATTGACCCTCAAAAACAGTGGTTGTCAAATGTTTCCTACCTTAACATTCAAATTTTAAACCTAGATTAGATTTTTTCAAAGTGCCCCTAGAGAAAAAAGTTATATAGGTCTTTTGTTTGTCCAGTCGATCCCTATTACCAGTTTTTAATAACATGAAACTAATTACACTCTGCATACCACTAAGTATATACCTAGTGCCTTGCATTTCTGGTATACAGCGTATTTTCTATTTTTTGCGAAATTTCGACCGACCATATTTTTTGATTGGCTTCGCTAAATCGAACTAGATTTAGTAGGAATTTTTCATTAATAGAGGTCTTCACAATTTAGTACCGTAAACGAAAAATAATGCAGGAACCGGTTCAATTTTTTTTCCTTTGGCATTTGCCTAAAATTATCACACTGTATATGGATTTTAGGCATTTTCAATACCGAATTTAAAAATACTTTAATATCGTATTTTTATTTTGTAATTAGTTTTTTTGGCACAATTTTAATGCTTCGATTAACAACTCAGTTTAACAATAAATCAATTTATAAAATATATGGGAGCCTTCCGGCTACAGAAACATCAGTAATTAGTAATTGCGTGCATGAGAATAAATACTTTACACACTAGTGTCTGTGCGTCTCTAACTGTTTTGTGAATACCATTACTGTGGAAAGGTTTAAGATATTGACTTGAAATTTGGGCCACGTATAATGAGAGCTGAAAATAGATGATATTTTGAGCTTATTTTGTTGAAGAGCTGGGCGTGAAATAGTGCTAAATAAGTAGAGTAAGCTAGTAAGGGACCAGAAACTTGGAATTTGGTGTATATACCAAAGGCAAAGCTCCACTACCATTTTCGATTATTAAAGGGGTATCAAAATAAAGTAAAGATAATGACTTGAAACGACACGTATGTATTTTAACGACATCTGGAACTAGATTATATTTTGAGACTATTTCGTTGAAGGGTTGGGGTTGAAATTGGGCTAAATAGGGGTACAAGTAAAACAAGTTAGTAAGAGCCCAAAAACCTTAGATTTGGTGCATGAACTGGAAACCATAGTTAGTTAATTTTTTTTATAACATCTGCCACACCCCACCACTACCCCACTCCATTATTAAAGGGGTTAATAAAATAAAATTGTAATTTAGTGTGTATACGAGAGCAGAAGTTCTCAAAAATATATATTGGCATCAGCCACCTCCATTGACCGTCGGTCGGTCGACAGGCTGAAGCAGTATTGAAGCGGCTCATCGTTTTATGGATTTCTGGGACAAACTATTTCACATATTATATTATTAAAATTTTATGAGCAATTACTTCCACTGGAGTGCAAATATCAAGATGTTTTCATTTCAAAATAATTGGACGGGAAATTTGGATGTGGACTTCCACATCCAAATCTCCTTCAGCAGCGATACATATTTTTTGTAATTATATCGGTAGTAAAAGAAACATTCTGTACATCTCGTATGTATGTGCTTTATTCACTCATGGAAATTCCCATTCGTGAAAAAGTATCACGTTACACATTGGTAGCATAATAATATATTATTTAACGAGCGGTAATGTAAGTAATAACACACGCGGATGAAGTTCGCCTGCGACTACCGCTGCAAATTATCAAGTGTGTTGTTACTATTACCACAAGTTATACTATACTTTATCTACGATTATAACAATAAATATTAATAGTTTGACAACGTCCAAACGATTGAAACATGTCAAATCACCTTCCTCCCCTTAATAATAATGGACTATTCTTTTTATTTTGCGCGTTACATTGATTCGCCAGGTTAGACATGAAGATATTGTGCAAAAATAAGTCGATAAATATCTATTTTAAGTTTTCTAATAATCAAGTATGTCACTTAGAATGTCTCATTGGTTAATAAATCTAATACTCTTTAGTCGGCTAAGAATTCGGCCGGATTCGATTGTCACCAGTTCATTACTAGTACATATAATTGATTGTACTTGTAGTCCTCTAAGTACACTAATAAATGCATCCTTCTGTGAAGGAACATTCCCTAATGTCCTCAAAAAATCTATAGCGATACCAATTCATAAAAAATCTGATAAATCTCAAATTTCTAATTATAGAGGTGTGATACTTCTGTCCATCTTCTCCAAAATCTATGAAAGAGCATATTATAACAGATTGTCAAAATTCTTAAATGATGAAAAGTTACTTACAAATAATCAGTTTGGCTTTAGAAAGGGTTTGTCTACAGAGGATGCAGCGTTAGAGCTGTATAATTTCGCGTTGAATAGTTTTGAATGAAAAGAAAAAACAGTCAGCATATTCTTTGACTTAAGTCATGCATTTGACACGTTAAACCATAACTTGTTAGCTGACAGGCTTTTCATGGCGTAAGAGGTTCTCCTCTATGCTGGATTAAATCATACTTAAAAGATAGATCACAAGAGGTTCAGTTAAAGCACAACGGGAAATTATTTCAATCTTCTCCCAGTCCCACTCACACGAGAGCCCCTCAGGGCAGTGTGCTAGGTCCTCTGTTATTTATTATATTTATTAATGATATTGTTAAAGCCGATATGGTTGATGGGACATACATTACAATGTTTGCAGATGATACCACATCGTCTGCTTCAGGTAAAAATTTTCATGATATTAGAGATCAAGTAAATTCAGCTAGATATATTCTCGATTCAAAACTATTGCATTGACAACGGACTTGTGCTTAATAACTTAAAAACAGCTTACCTGATATTTTCACAAAAAAACCTTAATGAAAGTTTGCTCGTCAGAATTGATGGACAAAGTGTAAAACAAAGCAATTATGTCAAATTTTTAGGGCTTTACATCGACTCCCATCCATCTAGGAAATATCATATTGACTTTATAATAAACAAAATTAAAGTCGCATGTTTCTCCATATTATCAGTTAAGAAGTATGTTAGTTTAGACGTTCTTAAAATGTATTATTTTGGATACGTTCAATCGAGATTGAATTATTATATAATGTGTTGGGGAAACAGCAACAAAATTAATGAACTGTTCACTCCGCAAAAAAGAATAATACGTACAATGTTATACAAAGACTCGCGACACTCCTGTAGGAATTTATTCTCACAGGTAGGCATTTTAACAATTTCTTGTTTATATATTCTAAATTGTGTCTGTTATTTAAAGTACAATCCACATAAGTTCGTGACCAACAGAAATTAATTACATAATCATTCCTTAAGACCAACGTACAATGTCGATGTACCTCAACACAGACTATCATTTAATGGCTAATGGGTCATGATCATGTCAATTGAATTATTCAATAAACTACCACTTCTCTCAAATTACTTAATGATAATAAAATTTTCAAATATAAAGTAAAAATTATGCTGTTAAAATATAACTTTTACTCTGTTGCGGAATTCTTGGAATGTCCTAATATGGAAGAATGAGTTACAAAAATATTAATTTATATAATTTATATATTTCATCCCATTATAATATGTCTGCCTCTATTTCACCCATATATTATGTATTATTGTCTAAGTTTAAGATATTACTTGTACTTTCGGTTTGTATCTTGTCAGTAGTATCCGTCATCTTATTTTATTTTATTTTATTTTATTAAATGATTATATTATTTGACTATATTATATACTTATTTTGTAAGTCTAACGAAAATAAAGAATTATTATTATTATTATTATTTTTTATTACCACAACTTACGTTGGTAGCATGACTTTTGTCAAACACGGGGCCCCTAGAGGCCAGCGTGTCCGTCAGTGGCTACCACACGGCGGATAGTGCAACATGTCGAAAGTATGACAGATTTTTGTGATACGGTGATTATTTTTCCCGGTCTGATAGTCCCATTTTTTCTAGATTACCAGGTAGGTATTTATCCACTAATCCGTTAGTTGTTATGATAACAGGTAGAATATTATTATTATTATTGTTATTATTATATTCTAAATCACAGCTGTCTGCTGGTATTTTGTACATTCCAGGAAAGAATTTCATCTTATCCTGTGCAGTTTGAAAAATTCCTTGTTATGTGGCATGTTTGGAGGATAACACTTTTTGAATGACCTGTGCCAAGTACTCTGGCAGGTCCAATTGTCTGATGTTCTTTATTAGTTGTTTTGACATAACTCCTTCCACTGGAATTATAACAGGTATTATCTGTACCCTGTTAAGTTCCCAGATATGCTTTAACTCTATTGCCAAGTTCTCATATTTGGACACTTTCTCTACCTCGGTTTTGACGAAGTTAGTCGTTAGGGCGCAACCGATGTCGATTATAAATGCCGTTTTATGTTGTTTGTCTATAAGTACTATATCCGGTCTATTATAATCTACGGTTCTATCCGTTATTATAGGTCTGTCCCAATAAAGTACATAATCTGCTGTTTCCAAGACTGGCATTTGCTGGTAGCGGTAGTATGGAGGAGGGTTATCTATTAGTTTGAGCTTTTTTGCAAGTTCTACATTAATTAATTTTGCCACTTGGTTATGCCTACCCAGGTAGGCGCTATGGGCTAGGGTCTTGTACGGACTACTAGATCCTGGGTAGCGATGATGAACCCTTCAGTCTCCATATGTAGCTGGCCCATCTGCAGCCAGTTTAGTGACCCTTCTCTATCGATGTTGTTACTTAACAAGGCTTTGGGATATTTTCCATGCAATACCTTTTCTTGCCAAGAGACGACATCGTCATTGTCACTGCGTCCTGAATTTACTGCATTCTTCCATAGATCTAGAGCAGAATAGCCGTTGTCTGCATCCACTACCGCCCGAATGAGTTCAGAGTTAGATTGCTGGAAGTACTGCTTCATACTAGCCTCCTGGTTTCTGTAGAAGCTACGTATGTTAACTAGCCCTCGCCCTCCTTCCTTTCTGTTTAGGTACACCCTTTCGAGGGCTGAGCGTGGGTGGTGAGCTCTAAATTTTGTCAGAAGTCGGCGGGTCAGTCTATCTAACTCATTGAGGTCTGTATCCGTGTATTTAAGGATCCCGAATGAATAGGTAAGTACAGGGACTGCCCAGGTGTTAATGGCTCGTCAGGTTTCCGGAATTGAGGTAACTATTTAGCGATTTAGTTACTTTGTATTTATTATTATTTTTTTTTTTTAAGCGTTAGCGATGCTGGATAGTTCTCCCGTGTCTCCGATATTCTCACGGGAGAAGCGCCAGCGAATTATCTACAACCAGTCCCCACATTATTATTATTATTTCTCAACAGTTGCTTCGGATTGACTTTCCACATATTTAGTAAAATATGTATGCCCTATTCAAGAATATATGATGACGTCATAATTAGGACATGGACTCTCTTAAACCAAGTTAGAGTTTAATTTTAAAATATGTCATGGATAATATTAGGGATTAAACGTTGATCTGTCGCAATTATGAATTAAAAAACGGCCTGCCGGAATTTTTAATTAATATAATTGGTCTAACTGAAAACGAATTTGTGCAATACTGTATATAAACTCTCTGTATATAAAAGAGATAAGGGATAATCGAAGTAGATACATTAGATTATTTTCCGCATTAGGCACAATGCAATGAGATATTATCATCTACGCAAATGGCATCGGGGTGTGAAATGACCGTGTGGGTCTCAGTCTCCCTGATCAGGTGGCGTATCTCGCCCGGAAAATGTGCAGTAATCAAATCATCTGAGTGGATCATCATGACACTGACGGTTTCTAATACTATAAGTTCTCGTTTTATCCATGTGAATAACATACATTTTAGATAACTATTTCTGTTCAAATATTGTGCCTTTATGTCACTAAACCAGTGGCCTACAGATGAATTAACTGTTTTTATACTCTTTTTTTCAAAAACTGCCATTAAAAGTTGACGTGATGATATAATAATAATTGAATTCTTATCCTCAATACCATCTATTGTTAAATTCAATAGTTCTCTTCTTCTACGTGTCTCATATAAGGAAAATATTAAAATAACCTGAAACAATATAAGTACTCTGTCAACAAATCTATAAACATATATAGGTACTAATGAACTAAAATGACTCACCTTCATTAGTAAGAAGCGTTCATCTGATGCATCTTGTAAGAATTTCTCATTATTCGCTTTTGTTAAAACTTTTGACTTTTTTGGACGATATCCTGCACATTTATTTTTCAAATACGATGCTAACTTAGAATATTTCTCTATATCTATATTTTGTTTGATGTTTAGTGTTCTCTCCAGCATTGAACATATAGACCATAGACGTTGTCGGCTGCACTTTCTTAATATTATATTCAAAATATGCCAATATCACACTTTCAGACACATTTTTTATTTTCTTAGAATCATACCATTGCATAAAGTCTCTGTAAGCAGATTCGTATTACCTGATCGATTTGCTGGGAATTAGTCCAAAAATTGTAATTTTCGCTGCTTCAGACACTACATGGTAGATCTGCATCACTTTCTGGTAACATGTTTTACGTTTTTATTAAATTCCAATCATAAAATTATTGAATAAACTGCCACCAACTTAAGATTAAAAAAACCGCAAGCTTTGTTAATAGGGATGTTGATTATTTACTAAAGCTCCAACCAAGTTAGGGAAATAGATGCATCGTTGCTTCCTATTAATGTATATGGAAATCATTCTTGTTAATTCTTGTATTGCACGCCATATACTCTTATTTCTTTTATTATATCGCTTTTTATTTATTTTTTGTACAAATTATATATTATACTTCAATTGGCTTTTGACTTATTATCAGAAATTGCAGTCTTCTTGGCAAGCTGTAACTTGTCTCTGCAAACTTCATCTATAACATATTTACCAATCTTTTGGTTCTTACCGGTGTACATGGTAAATATTTCGGTTTCTATTCTCTATCTGACCCCATAAAATTTTCCAGTATTTTGTTTATGTTTTATCAGATGGAAATAACGCAGTAGACATAGGTCACTATCTACTGATTGTTCTTTTTTGAGGCACTGACACATGAGATACGAATGTGTAAAATATAGAAGTGCGTACTGTACTTTCCTACCCTTGTTGGTTTCGTTCCTAATCTGTCACATTATTTTCAGCGTAGCAATGCTGCGCTTATGACGAAAAATACTAAGTACGTCTCCGTAGTAGCGTGTTAGAAGGTTATTTTCTTATAAGATTAACTTATTCTCCATGTGTTAGTATTTTTATATAAAATGTAAGCGATAAGCCACAGCTAATGTAGAGAACTGTGCATTTAACAGCAGGAGTAACCAAGCGAGTCAGTTCTTATATATTTATAAACAACTTGAAATACTTACGCTACCCTGGTTGTTCCTCCTTAATCTATTGGTACATGCCAGATCACAATTAAATAGAATTACTATTAATGTGGATCATTTATACCTTACGCGAAATTGGCTCAATGGCACAGTGCTTATGTATTAGGCTTGTGATAACGGAGTCCCGGGTTCTAATCCTGGCTAGAATACGGATGTTTATTGGCGTTTTTGATATTACGGAGATGATAGCAGCGGGCTAGATCGCTGTTGAGTAATCCAACAAGTCTAGTCGCTGTTATCTCTCCCAATTTCGAGTCCCAGTTGCGAAAGGTGTCAATATCGAAGGAAATGGTTGTTGCGTTGATGCCTATGTGTATGTGTCCTGGATGGATGGTGGAATAGCTATATCTATACTCCGTCGGGAAGTAAATATAAACAAACTAACCATTTTGCTCTTCATCGATTTACTACTCTTTTTATATAATTGTTGCACATTCTATTGAATATTCTCAGCAATTTTATAATAAATAAAAACATATTTGCGAAGAGTATAATAACGTTGGTTTGTATTAGAGAGTGACGGCGAGATGAGTGAAAGCCGCCAAAGCTTTGTCCATAATCTTATCGCATCTTATCGGCTACTGCCTAATTAGCCTGCTTTGCAGTATAGCAATATTATATATTATAAATATGTAAATTTAAACATTTAAATAATTAATAACTTTTTTATTTATTGATTGTTTTTGTTAAAAAACATTAGGGTTCTTCCTCTAGCTAACTTAGTGTCCAAATTTCATTATAATCCGACTTTTCGTTCTTAAGTTATCGTGATTACAAGAAACGTGAGAGGCGGACATTTTGAAAGTTGTTCAGAATTCGATCACCAACACAGTGATATGAAAATTTTTCCTTACGAGTGATATTATCGGCTTTAGAAATGTACCGATCGAATGCAATATACTCTTCGTTTTGTATTTTTGAAGAGCATAATGAGAGATTAAAAACACAGGCAAAAATATCTAGCAATTAGAGTATACAATGAACTACCCAATTTGTACAAGATTGTTGAAGAAAAAAAATGTTTTTAATATAAATAAAATATTTATTGAAATGTAGAGCAGTAAGGCTAATAACAAGTTCGTTTGTGAAGGTTTGAGAGATATTTTTGATATTTGACATTTGAAAAAAATATAAAAATGACAAATAAATAAAATCGTTTATCATTAATTTTTAAGAAAAACCTGTTGACAATGTCAAAATTGATTAATTTAAAAACATTTTCCACATATGATGCCGATTTTATTGGTCGCACTGTATATATACATTTTACCATCTGGATAAACGATTACGGCCTGATTCTTCCCTTAGTCGCCCAAGTCTAATTCGAATCGAAAACAAAAGAAAACAACTGAGAGTTGCGTAGATTGGAAAACGAAAGAAAAATGACCGCTGTCCAGAAGCGTAGTGCTTCATTCCGTTAGAGGAAAACTTATCAAACTTTGATGGCCGCGCCTCGGGCACTTCTAACTCAACTTTCTTGATAAAAGCGCAAATAACTAAAACAAAACTTCCATCTATTCTTTTCCTCCCTTTTCCACTCTCCCAACGCCCGAACGGTCTGTAAACACCTGGATATAAAAGTTTTGTATTTTTACGAGGTTTACATAAATTGTGTTTCTTACAAACAAGGCTTTCATCTTTAATATTTCTATTAAAACTTTATGGTTGCATATGCTGAACGTTTATAGCGCCTACATGATTTATTTTATGCAAACAAATACTTAACTACTTATGTATATGTACGTATAGTGAACGATTAGGATGGATCGTTTGGTATGTGTACGTAAATAATCTAATTCACATTTAATCGGATCAATAAATATTTAATTCATAGGAAAATAAAGTTCCCCTCAACAAATGTATAAAATTGAAATATAGCTTCATGGTTGATATCGTGTATTAGTGTTTAATGTATTTAATTCAAATTTTGCACGAATACGATTCACTTTTAAGTGGTATCACTAACATTAAGTTACCTAATATTCAAATAAAAATCTGCTCTTTTTATGGAAAAATTGATACCAATACTATCTATTCTTAGTAAGGTTGGAATCTGAAACATATTGCACATTGCAGTTTCGAGCTTCTGCGCACCTCTGTATTTTTTTTCTTAATCAAAAACGTTATTAAAATTTTGCTCTACGATTATAATAATACAGAATTTATACAAAACATGACAGTTTACAAGCCTCTAGCAAATAGCACCATAAATATGACCCAAGTAAAATAGGGGGTATTCTGCAAAGCTATACGTGTTTGTAGATCTAACCAACTTCAATATCAATAGAATGTAAAAGTTTATGGGTTGCGATAAAAAATAGACAGATACTTAGATAGATAGTTTATTCAGTTAATACAATATTAAAATTGTATACACTCGTCAAATCACATAATCGAAATTATTCATGTATATATTTAAAACAAGTATTTAAAAATAATATTTACACAAGAGGAAACATTTTTGAAACTTTATTATATTAAAATATCACTTAAAAATTCAACAGTGTCATAAATGGTTTGCTATTTTAAATAAAATTTGTTTGACTTTATATTCACATTTTTTCAAATCTATCAGTTTGATATGTTAGTTTTATTTCGGGTATTGTAAAATTGTATATCTGTGTGACATTTATAGTTCTGAAAATTTGTTTTCACATAAACAAGATATTTGTAAATGTACATACAAGGTAAGGTAAATATTTGATATTGAATAAAATAAGGTCGGCAGTGAGTCCTCATATTCACACCCGCGATGACCCTCACAACCGACTTTTGCATTCTAAAAATATTTCCCTTCCATCTCGGAAGAGACACAAAAACTCAATTTCCACAAAAGAAAAAGATTGGAAGCAAGTTTCTTGGATAGTCTTGACGTGCGAGCACCCCAAGTCAGTTTGGTCTCAATATAAAATCTAAGAAGTTTTTCTGGTTCTGGGTTTGCGTTATTGGGTTTCAAACGTATAGGGAATCTTTGGGTTTTATCAGTATTCATTTTTAATTTTATGGAGGAAAAATATTCTTTTGCTTGAGTTTCAGCTTCACTTGACATTCTCTCGGCCAAACTTATATCCTTGCTACAACTTATTAATGTAGCGTCAACCGCATAGAAGACTAGACGTGTGGCCATGATACCGCTAGCCAAATTGTTGATACAGATGATGAACAGAATTGGTGCTAACACAGGTCCTTGAGGCACCCCATAAAAACTGTCATTGAAGGCTGACTTTCCTTCGGTCACTTCAACGAACTGCGTTGTGTTGGATAAGTAGGTGCGAATTATATTTAAAGGAGGTCCTGTGATATTATAATGTTTGATTTTACCCAATAGTATCTCATGAACAACAATCAAATACCTTGCTTAGGTCACATAGTGTGACAGAAGCAAGACATTGCTCTCCCAGTGCGGTCAGCACCACATGAATAGAAACTCCACCATTGCAGATGTTGTTGATCTACCTTCACGAAAACCACGTTGTTCCTGCGAAAACATATCATTTAATTCAAGGTAACTCAAGAATCTTTTTTTAATTACTGCTTCTAGTATTTTCGAATGTATCAGGATTATTGATATTGGACGATAATTTGAAGTATCATCTATACTGCCTTTCTTATGCAAAGGGGTCACTTTCGAACATTTAAGACATTGGAGAAAAATGAAAATAATTGCCACATCCCCCGTAGGAAACAAGAAATTAAATCATATGTATGGCAATTAATATTAATTACAGAATTCGTGTTACTTTATATTACTATTATATCAGCCATAAGCAAAAGCACACTTTGAGATATATTAAATACAATAAGAGTAAATGACGCCACACAGCGTTCTTGGTTAATTTTGAAGACTATAGAGACTGTAGAATATTCTAGTTCTTTGCAGTATGTCCAAAATTAAAACATATTTCAGAAAATATGATAAAAGAAATATACTAAATGAGCCCAACTTTGTTGTTAACAAATATTTAAAAAGAGGAGAGATAAAATATATAATCAAAACCTGATTTTTTTCTAAATTTGGAAACATTATTCTTTTTACCTTATTAACTGACATGAATTTCTTTCTGGGAATACTCTTCTGTGCTCAAAATGTTTAGATAAATATTCTCAATCTAAAAAAAATGTTTGTAACGATCACGTGCTACAACTCAATTTTTTAAAACAACATTCACAACGCCTGACATACTCAACGATAAAAATATGTGATAGAGCATAAAATGTTGAGGTGCTGAAAAAGGCACCAAGCTCCTGCACTAATACATCAAGCTTATTTTAAGCGTTAATACCAAAGTATAATTGACTTACAGAGATGGGAATTACCAATCGGATATGTGGTAAAGCCAGGGTTGGCTTTAGGCGGTTATGTGTCAGCGCATGAAGATTTGCATGCATGTATGAAACAATATCTTACCTCGAAATTATTTTTCGCGAATTCCATATTATCCAAAGATAATAATGTCAATTTATTATAAACACTTACTCGAAGAGAACTGGAGATATAAGGGGACGTACTTTCGTTGAAAATCCATTTATATTGCGAGAAGGACCGTTCGACGTCAACAGATGTAACTGGGGTTTATTACACCTGTCATCGTAACAAATCCGTGATTTTTTTTAAACAGTCTGAAATTGTCTTTGTACCCCCGCAGCAATATGACCTTGTAATTGAAAAATATATTGACGAAGATCGATTACAACGTTTATTGCATCCACTGTAGTAAATTGTGATGGTGGCTGATATTGAAGGCCCCGTATGGCTAGTGTAATTCTTGAAAAACATCCGTGCATGGTCTCCAGATTTTTCTGAAAAGTTGGATCTATAAATGCCTGTTGCGCCTGTGAAATAGCAACTGCGTCATTTGAATGTAACTGCTGTATTACGGATTTCACATTTTCAAAACAACAGTAATCAAATTCCTTATCGTGTTGTCGGATTCTGGAGGTAATGGAGTATTTGGTAGAATTTCGTGAAACAATCGTGTACGACTTGGTGCTTTAAGAAAACCTTTCTTTGCATTAGCTATTAATTTATCATAATTAGTGTGGCACCTCCTAATAGTTTCAGCAATCCTATGAAGCCCATGTGCCAAATATGTTACATGGAGTTTCTTTCAAAATTCTTCCAGCAGCTTCCATACAATTCACTTCATCGGTAAGAAATAATAAGAACTTGTCCTTATTTTCTGCATATTTGTCACCTCAAAAGTGTGTTAAACTTGAATTTACTGCATCCGCTATAGCGCGAGAATTTGTAGAAAATTTAGAGGCGATCAAGTGTCTGCTCATTGCTCAATTTTCGTCCAGTGCACCTACCAAAACATTCGTTACCTTGAAGTCGCAAGCATTGAACGTATCGCCCACGCTAAGCCAGAGGTACTTCCTATTAAGCTCAGAAGAAATTTTCTGTCTAATATTTTCGCATTCCGTAAATCATTTTTTTTTCTTAGTGTAGACTCCGAAGACACCTTAATATTATTGTATTTGCCACTAAAGCATTTTTCCTAAAATTGTCTGAAAAGTGGATTGTCTAGTTTCGACCACGATATGTTACATCCTATCATAAATTCCATTAACTCTAAGTTAAAATTACGTTTAGTGTCATTGTAAGTAAAGCCACCTAGTTTATGGTTTTACGCAGAAACATGTGAATTAATATTTGTTTTGCACTACGACGAAATTGCTTTGTCACATCTTGTGCAATATAGTCCTCTACCATCAAAATGTAAATCGGCAATATCGCGAATCCAAAAATTTACTATTGCTATTTACTGTAGCTTACTTTACCGTAGCGTCGGTTCAGCACGATGCGACATTTTTACGTTTTTAGTCCTAATAAATCTACAGTACGAGAGACAGTGAGTGTGCGTAATCATATTAAATTACTTCCATCCCCGCCTGTGATTGGGCTTCAGGTAAACAGCCAGTACTATACTGTATATATGCTGCAATTTAAAATAATCTGGTACGTGAAACATATATTCTTTATAGGATTTTGCAAACAGTGGAAAGAAAAGCTATCTATGAGAACTAAAGGAAAAACTATATATATAAATATTAATGAAATCTTTGCATTCTTTCGATAACCTGACTTCTGGTTATGCTACCAAGTGAAAATTCTTATCAGCCATTCTCATTTTAACACTAGCATCCAACCTACGGCTATCTTTAAAATTTTTTTTCATTCTAATGAATTACATTTTCATAAAATCTCATTCAGTTTCTTGGAAATGCTTAGCCTTTGAAACGTTTTTCGTCCTTATTGATGACTCATCAGAAAAGCCCAAAGCCACTCACAACGATGTTCCATGCAAAACTAAGACAATATCCATGAACAAGTTTAAAATAATTATAATTTTGACATTGACTGATAAAAAACAACAGATCTACACCTATCTATTATTAAGACAAGGTACGTAAATAAATTAATTTCAGGCCTTTGTTCTCATTTTTAACTGAATTTACATATCGTAGGGGATCATGTGGATACTAGTTTAGCCTGCTTAGCCGTAGGTTGGATGCTAGTGTTAAAATGAGAATGGCTGATAAGAATTTTCACTTGGTAGCATAACCAGAAGTCAGGTTATCGAAAGAATGCAAAGATTTCATTAATATTTATATATATAGTTTTTCCTTTAGTTCTCATAGATAGCTTTTCTTTCCGCTGTTTGCAAAATCCTATAAAGAATATATGTTTCATTACTATAAGCAAACAAATAATAAATAATTCACTTTTAAACATGCATAGAGTATATAGGCTCCAATACTAGTTAGATAATAGATAGGTGTAGATCTGTTGTTTTTTATCAGTCAATGTCAAAATTATAATTATTTTAAACTTGTTCATGGATATTGTCTTAGTTTTGCATGGAACATCGTTGTGAGTGGCTTTGGGCTTTTCTGATGAGTCATCAATAAGGACGAAAAACGTTTCAAAGGCTAAGCATTTCCAAGAAACTGAATGAGATTTTATGAAAATGTAATTCATTAGAATGAAAAAAATGTTTAAAGACAAGGTACGTAAATAAATTAATTTCAGGCCTTTGTTCTCATTTTTAACTGAATTTACGTATCGTAGGGTATCATGTGGATACTAGTTTAGCCTGCTTAGCCGTAGGTTGGATGCTAGTGTTAAAATGAGAATGGCTGATAAGAATTTTCACTTGGTAGCATAACCAGAAGTCAGATTATCGAAAGAATGCAAAGATTTCATTAATATTTATATATATAGTTTTTCCTTTAGTTCTCATAGATAGCTTTTCTTTCCACTGTTTGCAAAATCCTATAAAGAATATATGTTTCATTACTATAAGCAAACAAATAATAAATAATTCACTTTTAAAAATCTGGTACGTTTCTCAATAAAACAAAATTACGCATTAACATTGTAATATGAAATAAAATTAATTTAGTATGTTGCGCGACTTTGTTTTTATAGTTTGGGAATGTCTCAGTACTTGTTTATAAGATGTAATATCTGTAAAAGCCATCCCTGGAGTCCGGTGGGTAAATCCAATCTCTGATTATAAGTAACACACAGATATATACTCTAAAGAAGTCAATATCGAAACGACTAATTAGGTTCATCAAGAATTGAAACAAAATACGAAATACTTTGTATTTTTTAGAAATATAAATATAAGTGTAGAAAAATACATTTAATAACAGCTGAATGTAAACACATATGTTGTTATAAGTCAGAAATGCAAGTGCAACTCAAACATTTCCGTAACAGCATGCTCTATTTTCTTTACGGTTATAAACGTCCTACAGAGGTACAATCTTAATTTATGGGTTTAGGAGCAAGATAATAAACAATCACTTAAAGGCACGTATTGTTACTTGAAGTGTTATGCCGTTTTAAAATTGTATGAAATAAAAGTGCACGCAATTGGATATTTGGAAGTTACACACAATGTACTTCATGAACCGTAGATAAACAAAGTAATACAGACACTCGTTACTCAAAAATTCATAACTACGTTTGTAAATTCATATCTTTGAAAATTCATTCTGAAGCATTGGAAATTGATTAACGTATTATTCTTCAGTTAATAACAGTAATTACTGCAGCAGTTGCTTACATCTGCTGTGCAATAATGTGACAAATATTCATATTTTGTGTTAAGAAACTGAACGTACGTAAAAGATACAATAACACACCAAATAATACTTGAGGCATTTTCCAGTTATAGAAACAAGGATATAAAAAAATACATACCAGGAGGAAACGGGAAACAAATAACAGGGGAAAACTTAACAGGACAACAATAAGTTCAAAAATAAAAAAATAGCAGCATGGAAAACGTTGGCGTGGGAGGAATCACCCATCAGCACACAGTCAACAATCACACATGGTTAATCGAAAATGGAAGCTTACTAAAGGATGTAACAAAACAGCCAATAATGACACCTGAAATATCTCTGTCTGAAAACATGCCAGTGACGTTTGTACAAAGTTTATCCATCAAAAAAGGATTATACAACCAATTTCCCATCTCGATGATAGAAAATCGTATCGCGACACGTTTAAAAGATATAATATACTGACAATAGTGTCTGTAGATCTGCTAAAACTGTTGACATATACTTATAACAGCAATAATATATGAATAATAGAGATTGCCACAATTATTCCACGAGAGGAAGAGATGATATATCTCTTTGCCAACACAGACACAAGTTCTTTGAAAAATCACCTATAAATGCTGGTTGCTGTATTTATAATATTTCACCAGATCTAAATAAAAAAGAATGGCTCCAGTTATTTAAAAAATTTTGTATCACATTTTCTATACAATTCATGAATTTTGTAATTTTATTGGTGCGTTTCAATGTTCATTCATTTTGGTCTCTCTATTCACTCAGATTTCCATGAGTACAGCACACGTGCCACTGAACTTCTGAGGTTACCTCGATATAGGTTAACACTAAGCCCTAAACGTTCTCCAAATCTAA
This sequence comes from Stenurella melanura, assembly GCA_963583905.1. Classification (NCBI taxonomy): domain Eukaryota; kingdom Metazoa; phylum Arthropoda; class Insecta; order Coleoptera; family Cerambycidae; genus Stenurella; species Stenurella melanura. Next base: position 116,588,337 of record OY757311.1, read on the forward strand.
ATTTATATAATTATTTAACCTCTCATATAAGCAGTATAATTCTCTAGCGTTCAAAATGAATGTAAAATGTTTCATATTAAAGCATTGCTTCTATTCCGTTCATGATTGTATTGCCTTAAATCTTCTTTGCAGAATGCTCAAATACATATTTACCTATGCTTTATTTTAAAATGTATGACAACAAATAAATATTTCTATTTTAACTATAGTTAATGTGAATTTTGTTTCTTTATTTTTTACAAATCTGCTATCAATGAGATTGGTTCTCTTTTCTGACTTGCTACAAATGTGTAAAATGCACATAAAGTGGTGAAATAGAAACTACCTATGCGTATATAATCTTTTAAGCTCCTGTAAGGGCATCTGTGATTTATTTTATCCATTTAATTGATATTGCAAGATGAGTAAAGCTTATTATTAATAACAACAAAATTGACATAATTATACGTTCTCGCCGAAAGGTTAAGAAAAATCGGTTCCGAATACTTGCTTGAGCAGCAGTGTCGCTGAAACAGTATTCGGGCCGGATTAAATCTGGCAGGTCCTGGGTGAAGGGAGCAAGCAAGCAATGAACCATCCAGAAATGGATGAGCCCCTGGAAAATGTCCGTCTCTGGATAGGTTTAAATATTATATAGAGAAAATCAAACAGCAAATAAAGTAGACGGGAAATGGTGGATCTAACACCGCTCTGCTCTCGCTCCGGCGTAGCTTAATGGCCGGATCCCGGAAATTGTGAGCACATATATCTCGCACCAGATTTATGAAAGTGCTTTTCTTCCGAGTGCAGGGACGGAGGAGAGAGATATATACAATAGTAGCAACCCCACCTGCCCACCGAACAATTCTGCACTGCCGCTCTTAAACCTGCTGCTAGCTGGACCAAAATATTACACCTTATATACCCCTTTCCGCTTTGGAGACGTGGGAATTGCTACCTTTAGTTTATTACATGTTGAGATTTGTTATACCTTTCTTTCTGATATTTGGACGAAACATATATTACTTTTAGTTAACCCTTAAACTGACTGCTGGCCGTAAATTAACAAGAAATATATACCTTGTTTAGTGAGAAGCTGAGAGATGCTTAAGGTTGAGGAAAATCTATCGCATATTGCGATGATTAACGTTGCATTTGTTATGCAAAAAAGTTCATGAAAAAGTATAAAGAGCACGAGTATGGCAATATTATTTGTGTTATCTTGACGATAACGTATTGGTAAGACAGGAGTAATAGTTGAACTATTTCTGTTTTTGTTTAAAATATGTCACTACACTTCTGTACATTTAGTCCAGTCGCTAAAGTAAAAAACACACCAGAAGCTCGCAGATAATGTTATCTGAGATTTAACTTCAGTAACTGCGTTAGTGGGAGGATTAAACATCACAAAACCATAAAAATCAGTTCTGGAGGTGCCGCGCAACCTCCCGAAAAAACCACCCCTTCAGTGAGAGAAGCCTCATTTTAAATATTGTCTAAATGTTATTTGTGGCATTATCTTAATTTTTTTCCTTCTTCAATCCTTTGGGATTTCCTGCCACATATATGTTTTCTTTTTAAGCGGTGTTCGAGGAATCTACAAAATATCACAATTAACTAGTATGATACTGGTAAATAACCTCTATACCTGTGACTTTTACGTCGGAGGATCAGTTAGAGATTGCTTTTTTTAAGTAAACAACACAAATAAGTATAAAAACTTTAAATTAAATATTTCGCCTTGAAAAAGGAAACAGATTAGATTTCCGAAACGTTGGCGAAATATTTAATTTCAAGTTTTTATCCAGAAATATAAACAAATATTTTGTACATCCGGTACAAAAATAATTTATTTCAAAAATATTTTTCAGTAAATACATTAATATATAAATAACATCCTACAATTTTACAATTAATAAATCGCGAAGATAAGGCAATCAAAAAAAGGCTTGTACATTGCCAAAAAAAGACAGAAAAAAAATAATAACTTGGCAATGCTGCATCCGATTGGCAAAATATTTTAGAGTTTAATATAGGACCAGAATCGTTGGAGGCTTAATTGGTGCCAAAAAAATACAGGGTGTTCCATTTAAAGAAATCACACTTTCTTGTGTAACTTGTTTTTACGACATCTTGTACAAATGAAAATAATTTTACATTGTAGTAGAGAAAGTGTTGTTGAGAAAGGTTCTTTGTAAAGTTGGCCGTTTTTGCACAATCTTCCGAGGGAACACTAACTGGACATCCGATATATTTTGGCATATTTTGATTCTGTTTGCCAAAATACATATGATCCAACCCTCAGATGTCATTTTGATTTTCACATTTTTAAAATTTTTTTTATTTTATTCACATATTTTCGCGACACCAAAAAAATATGGTAGATAACTTCATTTATGAATATAGAAAGCCTGAAAAAAAGTATTTAGGCAAATTCATTCAGACTCAGTCGATATCCAAATATCTTATTTTCTTCGTCTATATCTATTTCTTGTTTATTTTCAACATATTTTTTTTTATGTGCAGTCGTAGATTATGAAACTTTCGTCAGCAACTTTAACAACGTTAACACCCTGTGTAAGCGCTATTTATATGACCCATGTTAAATAAACCAAATGAAACAAAAAGCAAAACTTTTGCATATGTACGCATTAAAATATACGAAGAATAAAATTAAAAATCAGTTTCATTAAGATGCAATTTGCGAACTTCTAATGAAAAAACTTCACTAATCAAATAAAAACCTTCCGTTCCTCGATAAGGCGATAAATGCAATAACAAGTTGACATCGTAGGGCTGTGAGGTGGCCTATAGGAGGTGGTCGGACTGTTTTCGCGTGGAGGCGGCATAATCAGGCCTAGATTGCAAGCCAATCCTTGGAAACTGATCAGACACAGTCATTATCTCAGCAATACTGAATTAGCTGGTAAATATTCATGGGCAGTGTCTCATTGGCAATGCTTCGGTCTTGATTGGTAACCGTAAACCCCCTGACCCTGTTCTCAATCGGACATCGTCATTACCATGTCAAAAGACCACCACCTAGCTCATATTAACCGGTTGCCCGACATCTAACTAGACCGTTTTAATGCCTTACTTAATTCCTGAATGAGAAATTCCGGAAGGTGACCAATATCATTAGTTTACGTTATCCAACCTTGACTATTCAATAACAAAAGTACCATATTGAAATTAAGTCCTCGTTGAATTAAAGAATATTGGTTAAATATAAAACTTGCATTGTATACAGGGTGTCCTCAAATGTGTAGGCCAAACTTCACCAAGTCATGGTGGTGAAGTTTCAATATAAGAAAATAGCTCCTATAAGCATGGGTTGGAAAGTTCTTAGTTCCTCAAGTTAAAATTCTGAAAATTGTTTTTGTGAATATTTTCAAAATGTCTGAAGATAAACAAATGACAATTTACAACGTTATTTCTCTTTTATATTTTGATGGCAAAATGACAATTTCCATTCAGGGGTATAATTTTGTTTCAATATTTTGTATGTCACTTTTGTATTATTTAAAGCAGAACTTAAAAAATTGACATTTTTTGCACAAATCTAATATAAAATCATCAGTTTTTAAGTAAAGCTAATTTGACCAATACGCGTGAACAGCTTTTATGAATTGACGAAACAATGACAGTGAAACATAATTTGGTTACATTATTTTTTATTAGACAACAGTGAATCTGAAAATAAATTATAAGAGTTGTTGAAAGTGAATTTCGTCAACTTTAACATACACTTGCCACCTGCACCCTATAGATGTCGCTTTACAAATGAATCAGGATTAGCCCGTAAATCTTTACATTATTCTCTAATTCCTTGAATTAACTCGTTTCTGGTATTTACAGGAATTGCGTATACTTTGATACTCAAATAGCAACGTACAAAAAATCAACCAGAATTAAATCCGATGAACGAGGCGGTCAGGTTCTTGCACTTTACTGACCCATCCACACTTTAGATTGATTAATGTTTACTTTCAAAAAGCACAATGTGTTAGAAATGTCCTCGAAACATTCGAAAAAAAATAATTATTTAGAATGCACCGATATATATTGGACATCGAAACAACTGTAAGCATGGTTGAAACAGACACCAGGCCTTTGAGGCCATGGAAGTGGATGGTTCATAGAAATACCTAAGCAATATTCTGGTACAATATTAATAATGAATATAGAAATAATTACTATTACTCTCAATAAGTTTACGTATTTATTTTTCCTGAAGACTAATCTATCACAATTATTATTGTGCATTCAAACTTAAGACGACATTTTTTAAAAGTGAATTATTTATTATTTGTTTGCTTATAGTAATGAAACATATTCTTTATAGGATTTTGCAAACAGTGGAAAGAAAAGCTATCTATGAGAACTAAAGGAAAAACTATATATATATAAATATTAATGAAATCTTTGCATTCTTTCGATAACCTGACTTCTGGTTATGCTACCAAGTGAAAATTCTTATCAGCCATTCTCATTTTAACACTAGCATCCAACCTAGTCCCCTACGGCTAAGCAGGCTAAACTAGTATCCACATGATCCCCTACGATATGTAAATTCAGTTAAAAATGAGAACAAAGGCCTGAAATTAATTTATTTACGTACCTTGTCTTTAAACATTTTTTCATTCTAATGAATTACATTTTCATAAAATCTCATTCAGTTTCTTGGAAATGCTTAGCCTTTGAAACGTTTTTCGTCCTTATTGTTGACTCATCAGAAAAGCCTAAAGCCACTCATAACGATGTTCCATGCAAAACTAAGACAATATCCATGAACAAGTTTAAAATAATTATAATTGACATTGACTGATAAAAAACAACAGATCTACACCTATCTATTATCTAACTAGTATTGGAGCCTATATACTCTATGCATGTTTAAAAGTGAATTATTTATTATTTGTTTGCTTATAGTAATAACAAACTAATATGTGAAATTAGAAACAATGTTTATCTACAATACATTTGTAAAGAAATGAAGTCACAAGTTGATCATAATCAATCATATCCAGCACCTTTTTAAGGGCACTTACTACAATTCCAAAACGTGGCTAATTAAATTACGCTAGATAAAGTAACGACTCTGAGGTTGAAAACGACTGGTAGCAGGATTAAGAACGTGAACCTTCCATGCTGAAAACAAAAGTGGAGGCAGCCATGTAAAAACTAAAAATTGACAAAACAGCTATGATCGATAATATGGTGGTTGAAGAACTTAAGTTGGTTGGTAAAAATGGAGTAATAATACTTTGAATCACTATACCAAAAATATGATGGACCGAGATCTATTCAGATATCTGGAGAACCTCAATCTCCGTAGCACTCTGTAAGAAAGGAAAACAAATATTGAATTTACGACAGCGTGTGAGAATATTACGGGTGTGTGTATTCTATCTACAGGTAATGCTTTTAGAAATATAGAATGGGACAAACTGTGGACTATATTATTGGAGATGGGAACATTGACATCTGGTCTTTATTATATTTCGACTGTATGAGGTCTGGTTTGGTGAAAATCGGCAACATCAACTCAGACATATCTTAAGCTGACAATGGCGTCACACAGAGCTATGTTCTAGAATTCATTTTCCTTATCATCCACAGTGAACACGTGAAATGGCGTCTGCTGTTGAAATAGCAGTAAGAAGCAGTTTACAAGGAAGTAAGTTCTCTGGCTTGTGATTTGCAAACGATGCCACCTTAATTTCGGCAAGTGAAGATGAGCCAATATCTGCAATTTGATAGTTGAGCAAAAGTTGAAGTATCAGAAATATCATGAGAAACACAAAAATTAGACTTGATAATATGCTTCATCTGTCTGTGCACACCTCTGATGCACGGATTATTAGAGAGGCAGACATACGACGCATTGATGGTTTCGAGATGTAGATACACAGACGTTTATTACTAATTCCCTAAGCAGTTCATTGCACCAACAGCTCGATTATCCTAGAAATGCGTCCCTTGGAGCAACTTTCTGACAGTGTATTTATTACCAAGAATAATCTTTGGACTATATCAACTGGAATACTCGTATTGAGTGCTCGCACCTGTAGTTCTGGTGGTAGTTATTATCTACCTAAGGATCGCTCTCCAATGGTACACTTTTCGCTGTATTGAATCCGATCGCTTTCAGTTATTAGAGCACCCATGGAGCTTCATTTATTTATTTATTTGACTTCATTTTGATTCTAGATTTACTTGTAAGCTCTTTTACTTCCGAATTCTCTCTTATTGTGGTTGGCATGTGAATTTATTTCGTTACGTGCGTCTTGTATATTTCTTACCTCTTCGACATACAGTCTATGTCAGTGTGTTATACATCTGGGATTCTTGATTTGGAATGGAAAGTGTGTAACAGACTGATGCAGATTCTTCTCGTCTCCTGGCTTGTATTCAGTTAGAGTTTTTGAAGTTATCCAACGATTGTTTCACGTTACTGATCGGACGATGTTCTCTTTAGATAATTCCTCAGGATATTTGGATCTTCGTCATGTAAGTAGTTTACACCCCTTAAATATTCCATGAATATATTTTGGATGGTTGAACTACCCAGTATCCGAGAATATCAGGACTAATTTCTGTTTCCGAAAAAAAAAGAAACAAACAAACTGTGTAACCACTTAGAATGAACCCAGGACCTATGTATCTAAAAGAACTTTATTAAAGTTAGTAGTTTTGTGCATCGTTATCAACTTATTCTCTATCCCGTGTATATTATAATAATCTCTTAATCGCACTGAGTGTCTTAGCATATTAAACATTTAAATGGAAGAATCTGTCCAGAGCAATATTGCGAGAAAATTAATACCATAAAGTTGTCTGTGAATTTAATAATGAAATACGTAAATTTCCCCTCATAACAATTTAATATCAAGAGAATGACAAAGTTTCGTGTAAAGTAAATTCATTTGAGCCGAAGCCACTTGAGCTCTAATAATTCCAAGCTGAGGCGTTTTGCCGGAATGCAGGTAAACACAGCCATGAAAACGAAATCTTAATAATTGTGACACAAACATTATAAAAGACCGAGGGGATTGCAATGTATATACGAAGACCTCCTGTTGATATCACAGTTCTATTCACTTTTTGAAATCAGAGGATGTGGTATTTATACTATTTTGAAGATTTCAAATGAGAATTAAAGAGTTTGTACAATTCCTAGGCCATTCAGTCGATCTGAAGGAGCATTTTATTTGATGGGTCAGTTAAGTTTGTATTTTCATTTTTTTTTTCTTAATAATTTCTCACTATCGAAGGAAACGAATAATTTGTTTATGGTGTGGTCTGCTACGTAATCAAGTGATCTCTAGATACGGCTAGAGATGTTGATGCGTATTCAGGACTCACATTGTGACTGCCGTAAGTGTTGTCCTTTAGATAAAAAATATATTATTGTAATTTCAGAATGATGCCATTGATGTGGTATAGTAGCATGGTCAAAATTAGATCAACAATTTATACAATGAATAGTTAATTTAGTTGGTTCTCTTGTCATACATATATCTCGCCTGCAGCTCGCCCTTGAATTTGCTTGGTATGACCAGCAAAACAACTCTTTCCGGTCTTGTAGCGTAATTTATTATATTGTATTATTATATCACGTGAACTTAAAAAAGTTACTCAAAAATTCTAAGAACTTTAAAAAGGATAACTATAGGCCATATAAATTATTACCAGTACAGGAGCTTACATATGATCACAAGCGAAAATGGTTAGAATTTTGTCAGCAAATGCTCCAAAGAGTGGATGCAAACCCTAATTTTCTTAAATATGTATTATGGATGGATGAATCGTCGTTTTGTACAGCAGGAGTTTTCAATAGGAAAAACATACGTACGTGGGTTAAAAAAAATCAACAACAAAGAGAAGTTGTTGAAATTAATAAATCCGGTAGAAGATCGATTAAAATTTGGTGTGGAATTTATAGAGATAAAATTGTAGGGCCAATTTCAATTACTTCCACATCAACGTAGCGGAGTATAACAATGGTAAAAATTTTTCTTTTTATGTTTTTGCTGAAATGGGTTTAGAATGTCATGAAACGTTGAGATTTCAGATTTGAGCAAAAGAAAACTTTCTGTCTGTTGGTCTGTCTGTCGGTCTGTCTGTAGCTTTTTTGTGCTCATGTTTTCTTTGAAGCCGTTTGAGATATTGACTTTAAATTTTATGCACTTGTGTATTATCATGAAATCTGGAACTGATTTGTTTTTTGAAGTCATCCGGTGAAGGGTTGGGGGGTGAATAGGGGTAAATAAGGGAAAATAAGTAAAGCAAGCTGGTAAGAGTAAGAAAAAATGGAATTTGATGTACATACTAAAAGCTAAGCTCTCAGAGTATTTTATAATATTTTTCATCTCCCCCCCTACCACCACCATCCCACTCCATTAATAATTTAGTACACGTATATATTATAACGACACCTGGAACTATATTATATTCATGATGATTCTGTTGAAGGCTTGGGGGTTAAATTAGGGTTAATAGGGGAAAATAAGTAAAGCAAGCTGGTAAAAGTACAAAAATTTGGGACATGGTGTGTATACTAGAAACCAAGATCTCAGATTTTTTTAAAAATGTTTCCTCACCAACTCCCACACCATTATTAAGGGGATTGATAAAATAAAATTGAGATATTCATTTGATATTTGGTACACGCATATATTATAATGACACCTGGAACTAGATTATATTTTGAATGATTCCGTAGAAGGATTAGGGGTTAAACAGGGGTCAATATGGGAAAATAAGTAAAGCAAGCTGGTAAAAGTACAGAAACTTCCGATTTGGTGCGTATACCAAACAAAGTCCTCAATAAATTTTTTTTACATTTTTCAACCCCTCCACCACTTCATTATCAAAATTTGTAATTTGGGAAAATAAGTAGGACAAATAACAGTCCAGATACTTCATTTTAGGCGTATATGCTAGAAACCAATGCTTACATTTTTTTATGATATCTGGAAGGTACAGAAATATTAAAATTCTATGACCAATTACTTCCACATATTAGAGTGCAAATATGGTCAAGATGTTTTCCTTTAAAAAGACTTGGAAGGAAAATCTGGATGTGGAAGTAGTGATTCCTTAGACAACGGTGTTTTAGCCTAACACGAGAAACATATTTAGAAATAATCCTGCAAGAGATATCAGAGCTTTTGGAAGAACAGTTTTTTAATGAGGAAATTAATGAAGTAATTTGGCAGTAGTACGGAGCGACCTCACACCATGTTTTGGAAGTTAGGGAGGATATCATTTGATCTTTGGATTGGCAATGGCGGACCAATCCATGGCCACCAATTAGCCTGATTTAACACCTTTGGATGCATTGTATGTTGAAATAATGAAAAATAAAATTAGGACAACAACTTACGAATTAAACAGGAATATTAATAGCCATTTTTAAGTGTTTAAATAATTTAAGAAAAAGGTATGAGCTTTCTGCTTCAAATAATAGTGGCCATCTTGAGCAATTATCATAGTTAATGAACTTAATGCTGACGCTGTTGTACAATTCTCGTTGTTATTTTGTCAAGATTTTATTTTTATTCATATAATATATCAAACTTTTCTGCTTCTGTTTTGATCAAATAATAATACGAAATATCAAACAGTAACAATGTTGTCAGAGTATAATCATTCACACCCTACTGCCTAAGAGTAATTACTGCGCTTCCTTCGATAATCATGAAATACCTATATGCATATTTGGAGCATATTTAATGTCCGATATGTCAAGAAATATTATAGCTAGAGCTATCAACCTTGATGTATTTAAAATCAAGAAAAAAGATCTAAAAGTATATGTAACAATATACAGGATTTTCCATTTAAAAGCAATCTTCATTATTATATCACGTGACCTATGCAAGCAAGTGTATCTCTAATTGCGTTTAAAAAATATTTATATATACAACCCTACAACTTTTGTACGAAACTTTTTTTTCATCTCCAATAATAACAGAAAAGGGGGGGGGGGCAAAACATAGTGAATAAGCTTGTACATATAGACATCAACATAACAACCATTCCTACCACATTGTCATTCTGCTGCGGCTAAGAGTTGAACTCAATAAATAAGTATGAAATATTTATATTTCACGTTGACTGACAAAAATCAACGAATCTTCACCTATCTATTAGCTAACTGGTATTGGAGCCTATATACTCTATGCATGTTTAAAAGTGAATTATTTATTATTTGTTTACTTATAGTAATGAAACATATTCTTTATAGGATTTTGCAAACAGCGGAAAAAGAACTATCCATGAGAACTGAAAGAAAAACTGTATGTAAAAAATATTAATGAAATCTTCACATTTTTTCGATAACCTGACTTCTGGTTATGCTAGCAGATCAAAAATCTCAAAATAAATTTGTCCAATCTCTTATTTGACAATCTCATTGTAACACTAGCATCCAGCATACTCCCTACGGCTAAGCAGATTAAACTAGTATCTACATGACCCCCCACGGTATGAAGATTCAGTTAAAAATGAGAATAAAGACCTAAAATGAAATTCATTTTCCTACCTTGTCTTAAACATTTTTTCTATCTAATGGATTACATTTTCATAAAATCTCTCATTCATTAATAATTATATTGCCTTGGTTTTGCATTAAATATCATTATGAGTGGTTTTGTGCCTTTCTGATGAGCTCAGAATAAGCGCGAAAAACGTTTCAAAGGCTAAGCATTTCCAAGAAACTGAATGAGAGATTTTATGAAAATGAAAGAAAACATTTTTAATACAAGGTAGGTAAATAAATTTCATTTTAGGCCTCTGTTCTCATTTTTTAACTGAATCTTCATACCGTAGGGGGTCATGTATATACTAGTTTAATCTCCTTAGCCCTAGGGGACTATGTTGGATGCAAGTGTTATAACGAGAATATCAGCTATGAAATTGGACAAATTTATTTTAGGATTTTTGATTTGCTAGCATAACCAGAAGTCAGGTTATCGAAAGAATGCAAAGTTTTCATTAATATTTTTTACATATAGTTTCTCTTTTAGTTCTCATAGCTAGTTTTTTTTCCGCTGTTTGCAAAATTCCATAAAGAATATGTTTCAAGACGATAGAGTTAACCCATATTCATTTTAATTCTCTCAAAATGGTCGTCAACTTTACGGATTCTGTAAACGAAATTAATAAAAGAATGTAAAATGAGTAGAGAAACTTTTACCTCCGTTGTGTGTATTTATCCTTGGGCTTACAAAAACGAGTCCGACCCGCAACGTATATTAGCAGGTCCAATATTATTTCGCTCCGAAGCCGACCTTTTTGAGGCGTAAATCTAACTTAGAATTTCAGTATAGCGGGATATTAAATTAAAGCAGCAATTGCAGGAAAACTTGCGTATATTACCGTGTATTCCGCTTTCAGCGACGGACTAAAAATTTGTCTTACCCAACAGACGAATTAATAACTTTGAATGTAATTAAATGATAAGTCTGCAAGAGAATATAGTAATCCATTAACGCCGCCTGATGAATGTTTAACTTTATCGGTATTATTTGAGTATTAAAACTGAATTAATTAGTTCTCAGACGCCCAGACTGTATCGAACAAGATATAACTTAATGTATTTACTTTTACTTTATTACCCCTTAAATTTTAATATAAGTCAGTTTTAATTGCGCGATCGATTCTATATTCATTTTAATTTAGTCGTTCAATTTAAAATTTAATTACTTTTACCTTAATAGCTTATTTGCGAGCGAATGACTACAAAACACTGCTTTAAATTTTTAATCATGTAAAAAGACACAAGTAATGGAATATAATATAATTGACAAAAATACCGTTTTTCAATAGTATATTACGTACCATGAACTGTAAGTGATACTTTTCAGTTTCCTAAACATTCGAGACCTGAAAAGTCACTTACTGTTCGCGGTTAGTAATTGGTTTTTGTAATACCTGCGAAAATCAAAGAAAAGTAATTAATGAGTTAAATTTGAATTATTGACAACTACCTGTCAAAATTAAATTTTAATATTTAAAATAAATTAGGTATATCGTATATACTAGAAATTAACAAAAGAAAGCCTAATAGATAAACAACTCGTTGAAAAGTCAAGTTTGACAAGCAGTTTTTGAGGAAATACTATTATGGATATCGAAGAAGCTGCAAATATTGCTTGTACATCGCTTCTACCTGGGAAATCTAAAAAAAGGTACGAAATCATAGTGAGGCGGTTTTACTCGCATATTTTCTAGAGAAATCTAAAAAATATACATCTCCAGCCAGCTTATGGTACGAATATTCCATGCTGCGGTCAACCATCTCCTTAAATGATAATGTTGACATTTCAAAATATGCCAAATTAAGGGCATTTTTAAAAAACAAAAATATTGGATATCGTCCCAAAAAAAGTGAGGTGTTTACTATAGAACAAATTGTAAAATTTTTGAGTGAAGCATCTGACCAAACATATCTGATGAAGAAGGTCGTTGCTATTATGGGAATTGCGGGAGCCTGCCGCAAAGATGAATTATGCAAGGTAACAGTAGGCGATATTGTTGATAAAGGAAGCGTAATATCAAAACACCCGATTCTAAAAATCACCTTTCAAGAAGTTTCACTATCGTAGACAATGACAATTTCCACTGTCTGGAATTATTCAGGAAATATATGAGTCTGCGACCAAAAAATTCAGAAAATAAAAGATTATTCTTGAGATGTAAAAATGGGAAATGCGTTAACCAACCAGTTGGGAGAAATATTTTCGCTAAAATTCCGTCTGATATTGCAACATTTTTAAATTTGGAAAATGCAAAAAATTACAGTGGACATTCGTTTCGCAGAACCTCGGCAACTCTTTTGGCTAACCGCGGAGTCGACGTTCTTGCGTTGAAAAGGCACGGTGGGTGAAAGTCCTCGGCAGTAGCAGAAAGTTATGTGGTGGAATCTAACGAACAAAATACAAGTAGCTAACAAGATTTTCAACATTAGCAACCTAGAAGCCGGTTCATCTCGTCAAACATCTGATAATGATCTCTCGGATAATATGGAGAATACTCCACTAGATGGTCCTGAAGTAATTAAAGAAATACAAAAAAATTTAACATCAATTTTGACTGTTGATAATATGAATAATTGTACTTTTCATATTTCCATAAATAATAAAGATGCTTAAAATAATATCTTCATTTTTGTGTATGCATGAAATGTTTGGTTTCAACGATAGATTTTTTTACCTAAAATTTCTGTTGATCTGAGCAGGTAAATAATAACTAGTACATAATATTCACTTACAGCCCACGTTGGACTGTAAGTGAATATTACAGCCCTGTAACCATGGCAACCAGTAAATGAATTGTAAGTTCAGCTTGCTCTAATAAAAATTTGTTAATAATGATCCACTTACAGTACAGGTATTACAAAAAAACTGTTAATAAAAAGTTGACTTATATATTGACAAAAATATAATTTTTCGAAAACTGTCATTAAAAGTTGACTTTTACATGATATTTATTAAATGTTAAAACGTTTCTTGTCTACAGAACGTAAAAGTCTTTTACATTCACCTGCAAAAGTCAATGAAATTGTAGATGATAGAATCAGTAAACCAGTTTATTTATTGTGATCAACAGAAACATAAATTTTAACAATCAATCATTAATAATCAGTTTAATTACCAGTCAATTTAACAGTTAATCATTTCCTTTATCGTATTTTAAAGTCGTAATTGTACAATTATGGAAACTGACTCCACCCGAGGTAAGTCGCTTATTGCAATAGATTCTTGATTAAGGCACTGGGTAACTATTGAAGAAGCGCCAGATTTAGGAGCAGTTAGATACCATTGCAAATTACAATTTACTTCTCAATTGATTACTAAATATGTCCCTAAGAAGTAGTCGAGGACCGCCAGCCCCCATGTCTTTTAAGACTGGCCAAATCAGTTCCAGAATTAGTTAGCAGTGTAGCAGATGATCTTCGGAAGCAATGACCATTATAGCTCTCTGCTTCCGATAAATTTAAGTATGTTGCAATTTCTTTTGGAGTATTTCTAATTTTATTAATACCAATATCCTGCTTTACACATTTTCCATTCAAATATCTAGTAAAAATTTAGGGTTGGTAGTGAACTCTGGATGTAAAGTATAATATTCTCAGTATAATTTAGTATAGGTCGAATTTGAAATGATGAATGTTGTTTGAGTGTGAGTTTTTGAATTTTCGATTTTTACAATAATTGAATCCTTATCCTCAATATAATATATTGTTAAATTTGATAGTTTGCTACTTCCACAAGCTACTTCCACAAGCATATACACTGTGAACCTAAAGAAACGCACAAAATTCATATTGGTATGTGTCATTTGTCAAAAAAATTCTCGAACATGTCGATTTTAGTTTTGTAAATGCTACATTTTGTCACTATACCAAAATTTATGACGTCATTGGTTTTTGAGTTATGATGTCATCATAATTTTTTTTTAATGGAAACTGACATTTTTGTTTACCGTTTCTGGTGGCATATTCCTTTAGCTTTCTGGTGATATGGAAAAAATTGATATTACCTAAGCCATTCTTTTGAAAAAAAATTTTTTTATTGATCGATACCTTACATAAGTAATTGTGAGAAAAAAATCATCTCCATTGCTCAAATTGCGACCCTTCAACCATTTGGCATTGACCAAGGCGGGTGTAGATACTTTGTACTCTGTTCTGAATTATCTCATGGGCAATTCGTCTCATCTCCAAGCCAATTCTGTCTTTCAATTCTGCTATGGTATCCGGTCTGTTAAAATACACCTTTGACTTTAAGTAACCCCAAAGAAAAAAGTCCAAGGGGGATAAATCCGGTGACCGCGGGGGCCACTAAATCGGACTTCGACGACCTATCCACTTTCCAGTAAAGCGTCATCTAAAAACTGACGCACTGCTATCTCAAAATGAGGTGGGGCCCCGTCTTGCTGAAATCAGGCGTTTTCAGCAGGAATATCTTCATCTTCATTGTTCGGAAACATAACTGCTAAGGCTGGCACTAACTCAACTCGCAAAAACTGTAAATATCTTGCGGTCGTAAGATTTTCTTCTAAAAAAACGGTCCCAATAAACGATCACCTGCCCACACGTTTACTTTGCCTCGTCGCTGTGTATGGGTTTCTTGAGTTCAATGAAGATTTTCGCGTGACCAATACCTACAGTTGTGCTGATGTACAGTTTCATTTAAAGAAAATGTAGCTTCATCAGAAAAAATAATGTTCTTTAAAAAAATTGGGTCTTCATTGCACAAAGTCATCAACTGTTCATAAAACTGTAAGCGCCGATCTGGATCGTCTTCATTCAATTCGTGGATTAATTGCACTTTGTATGGATGGTATTTTTCTTTCTTCAATAGACGCACAACAGAAGTTTGACTCATGTTATGATTTAAAGCCAGCTGCCTTGTCTAAAGATGGTGGTTTTCCTCACTTTCTAGAAGAATTTTTAATTTAGTTTCGTTGCTTGTGCTAGGGCGACCAGGTCGAGGGAGGTCAGCTACACTGCCAAATTCATCATATCTAGCCACTAATCTACTTACAGTGGATCTAGAGATTTGCTTTTCGGGATACTTGGCATTAAAAACATCACATGCTTCCTGATGAGTTCTCAGCCTATCACCATATCCAACCATCATCAAAAGTTCTACGCGTTCTCTTTTACTTATACGTGGCATTGCATTCACTAGTTTTACACTGTCTCAGACGTGTCACAACACTGAGTTTGGTGCCTCTTGTAAGAATTTCTCAATCTCCTCTTCTGTTAAAACTTTTGACTTTTTATATCGACATTCTACACATTTATTTTTCAAATACGGTATATCTATATTTTGTTTGATGTTTAGCGTTCTCTTCAGCACTGAATATATAGATCATAATGTTGTCGGCTGCACTAATTTTATATTTATAATATGACAATATCACACTATCAGACAGATTTTTAAATTTCTTAAAGTCATACCGTTCCATAAAGTCTTTGTAAGAAGATTCATATTGCTCGATTTACTGGGAATAAGTGCAGAAATTGCACTTTTCGCTGCTTCAGACACTTCACATGGTAGATCCTCATCACTTTCTGAACATGTTTTATGTTTTAATTCAATATCAAGTATAAAATTATTGAACAAACTGCCACTATCTCAACAAGATTTAAAAAAACGCATGTTTTCTTAATAGAATTGTTGATTGTTTACCAAAGCTTGTTGGTTGCGTTGCTGTCATTACTGACGCACCAAAGAATATTTGACATTAAAATATGTGCAGCAAATTGTGAATGACATGCATGTCAAATAATTAATTGTAAATGTCAAAATTTTCTCTTAACAAGTTTGGTAATTTTTGAACTGTAGGAGACAGTTTTCGAGAAAAACGTTATTTGATACTCGATTGTGAAATTGTTTTGCATTCTCGAATGTTTTTTTTTTTTAAGTGAAATGAGGGTCTAATTTACGAAAACACGTTTTTTACAGATTTTACTCTTGATCGCTGCAAATGCATTTTCTATCAGCAAATGTGTAATAACGTGACAGCGCTGGAGAGTCTGTCCAAAAATTATATACTCCTCGATAAACAATTAAGAGTCAATTATAAATATCTTGGGTGTTCCATTTAAAAAATCAACTATTAGCTTGCCTCCGCCATATGAAACACACTGAAGATTTAAAAACAATTTTATAATATGACACTTCTTACCTCCCACAATTTTTATCTCAGATATTTTTTTAAATATCAAACGATTGATCATGCTCGCACTAGTGTCTCACTCTGCATGTCATAATAATTGATAATTATCAATTTAAAATGAATAGATTTGAGGTTACTAATAATGAAAATTCAAAAATTATCGAGATATATTTTCTAATTCATAGATTTAATTTATGCTTATAGGCTCTATAGTAATTATAAACGAGGCAGCCATGAGGATGCGAGCAAATAAGAAGAGGCACCCTCATTTTTTTAATAACTAGAAGGTTTGTACTTGTGCTTGTACTAATTTAAAAAAAAATCGGTGTATTCGATCATATGAAAACACAACAAAACAACCTTGAATCGAGGGTGCCTCAGGGTTACGAATAAATTAAGCCTGGCACTCCACTATAATCTCACTATATACCTCAAAACCTACATTTTGACGTAGATTTTTTTATGTAGTCTATAACTTAAGAAAATATAAAAAATCGTGACCGGGAGTCTACGTCTGAATCCTATAGCGCGGGCAAAATTAGCTATAGGAAAGATGGCTCCCTCGAGGTCTGTAGTAGTACTTACATACAGAAAGTCTTTCTTATTTATAGGATATTTGTACAGTCGGCTTTCCACCTAATGCGGAAAGGCAGAAAAAACTAGTTGAGCTTAGAACACTCTATAAAAAATAAAATCTATAACATAAAATCTATGCCATGTGGTTCTGTCCGTTAGCAGAAAACTAGAAAACTAGCAAGTACGACAATATTGACGACAACGGTGAAATGTGTTCCAAGATGACAGAGATTGGATAGTCGACTATCTACAGAGTTTTGAAAGATAGAAAAAATTAGCGTGATACTGTGAATCACCAAAAATCATCTACAGGGAGGCTAGAAATCGTTATCGGGAATACCTACGTCAAAAGTGCTATTCGCAGACAAGTACACTCATTTTATTTTTAAAAGGAAATTCCAACATTGAATACAATTTTATGTCAACTTTCAGAAGACGATTTACCACAAATAAGCAGAAACAAATTCGTAAGTACGAGAGCGAGCTTACCTAAAATCAGTTCGTTAATTTTATGTAGAAGGAAAGAATATTTATTATCTGGACGGAACTTGGGTAAGCGTGGGATATACCTATTGTAACAAGTATGGCAATATAAGAATGTGAAAGCTTCTCGGCTAGCATTTTTGGATGTACTGTCCACAGTATTCAAGGCACGTTCAAGGAAGGGGAGACGACTAATAGTCACGCATGTTGGCAATGCCAACGATTTTGTGGATGACAGTTTACTCACATTTGTATCTAAAAATACAGGCGACTATCACCAAGACATTTACGAGTAGTATTTTACCAAAATGTTTTCTCCAGGACCTGTAATTGTAATGAATAATGCTAGTTACCACTTTGAGCAGATTGAGTGGACCCCTACGCTTGGCGGAAAGCCGAATAATTCAATGGTTATCCGAAAAAATAAAAGATTTACAATTTGATATGGTAAAAAAGGAATTTTTGCCCATTGTCAATCTTAATGAAGGACCTAAAAGTATGTCATTTGTAAGATGGCAAAGAATCGTCAAGTATAGTTAGTACTACGATTGCCATCCTACCACTGTGGTACGGAGTCATGTGAAAGGTGAGGTAACCCGAAATAACACCACAATTAAATGAAGTCAAATTTCTGTTCACCAATTCCTTGGAAAGAGTGACTGCAGGGAATGGAAATTCGACAATAGGCTTGTTCCATGATATTCTTCTTATATGGTTTTTATATAGTACTCGATATTCTTACGTTATTATCACGTTTTTTTGTTCACGAGATATAAGGAGTTAAAATTACTGATAATTGCAAAAACAGTACGCCCATTTGTGATGACGTCTTTATAGCAACTTTGAACTTGGAAATCTACCGAGACACCGTGATCACTAACAGCCGTTTAGTAGTAAGTAAATACATGGAGTTGAAGGTCGTTTTAGGTGTCTATGGAAAGAGGAAGACTGGCGTTTTATCGACATCGTAAATTTTACAGTGGAAATCGGAATTTTGGCTCGGACTGTGCGAAAGAAAAATGAAAAATTGTTTTCATAAGAATGGGGTCCTTTAAAAATTCATAACTAAATAAATGCTTGGAGGAATGGGCTTGCGACGTCTCTATAGAAAGAGGAAGATTGGAGCTTTATCCTGATAGCAAGTTGTATGGGCAAAATAGGAAATTCGGCTCGACGCGAGCGAGGGAAAAATGGCTTTCTGGGACCTTTCAAATTTAACCTGAAAAGTCGGAAAACACGAAATTTTCAGACGCTCGTAATTCAACAAATACGTCGAGTGGAAGCATTTTCTCATGTCTCTATGGAAAGGGGAAGGCCAGCTATGAATCGGCGTCGTAAATTGCAGGGTCAAAATAGAAAATTCGACCCGACAGAACCGAAAGAAAATTGTAATTTATTGACATTTGGCCAAATCGTACTTCCCTATAGTCCCTCCAATGCCCGCTCCTAAAAATGAGAGGCGAGAGAGATAGCCGAATTTTGTGCGACAATTGCGAAAAATCGATTAGATACACCTCCTCCGAGGTCATCCTAACACAATCGCAATTAAGTCCCGATCCCCTCCCGAAAAATCGACTCCTCGAAAAGCCACATTACCATGGCCTTCTTAGCGCTTGGTGCGATGGTAAACAAATAAATGATTTTATGGACCGTTTCTACTTGTACATTCTGGAATTATACAATACTTAACATTATTTTTCTTTGTACTCATATTGAATCAAACAAGAAGTAACACAAACAACAACACAAGCAGCTGTAATTATAAAAAGTAAATAGCATCGAGCTGACTGAGATCGCCGAGTCTATGCGTATAGTGATGCAACGCCTGGCCAGGCTCCATTTTCGGGGGGTTGAGGCTTGTAAATTGTTTTTGAGACACTAAACGTTCGAATAAAATTATGATGAAACATATTCTTTATAGGATTTTGCAAACAGCGAAAAAAAAAATATCTAAGAGAACTAAAAGAAAAACTACATGTAAAAAATATTAATGAAATCTTTGCAATCTTTCGATAACCTGACGTCTGGTTATGTTAGCAAATTAAAATCCTAAAATAAATTTATCAAATTTCTTATTTGACATTCTCATTATAACACTAGCATCCAACATAGTCCCCTACGGTTAAGCAAATTATGTATGTAGATTAAGTTAAAAATGAGAACAAAGGCCTAAAAGGCTTTACATATAGTTTTTCTTTTAGTTCTCATATATAGTTTTTTTTTGCTGTTTGCAAAATCTTGTAAAGAATATGTTTCATTATTATAAGCAAACAAATATTAAATAATTCACTTTTAAAATTATGACCTTTTGCAGATTCATTATTTTATATTTGCACTTTCGATTCATGAAATAAAAAAAATGCCGAACAAGCCTATTTTATTGGCGTCACTGTGGAACCTAACATTATTAATATAAAAGACGTAGATGGTTCATCAGAATGTTCTGAGGAGGAATTTTAAAACATTTTTATATTTTACGAACTTACGCGCCATTCTAAATTATGTTTTATATATTTTGTTAATATAGATACCGTGTTCTATTCTTCAAATCGCTCTATAAATAATAATTCACTAATTTAAAATATGATTTGTCAACTTATGTGCCAACATTAAAGTTTGTGTACAAATAGATGATTAATCATACATTTTTCGTCTTTTGTTAATCTGAAATAACACATAACCGTCACAAATAAAAACAGTACTTGATAATGACATCAAACATAGCGCTAAAACGTTGCTATTTTTACAAAATAAGCAAAATTGCATAAATAAAATAGCCCATATTTAAGAGAAGAATCCGTTTTCCTGGTACCTGTTTTGTGGAGTAAGAACTTAAAATAAATCTATTTTTATATGAAAGCGCTTGCTTGTTGTTTAATTTATCTAAATATTTTCATAATAATAATAATAATTAATAATTTTATTAACCTAGCCGGCTATGATGTGAGACGACAGCGGCAGAAACAAAGATAGATCGTCAGAGATTGAACCGGAGTAGGTAGAAATAGTAGTAGGGTATTTTGAACAAACTTTCTGTATAGAATATCGAAAGTCAGTTTGGAACTCATAAAAAAAGATCGACAAAGGAATACTTCATAACGATGTACATTGGCGTCGACCCACAATTTTTAATTATTGAATTTTGGAATCACTTTATAAAATGAAAACATTGTTTCACTACTTTATGTTATAGTCTAGGAAATGGCGTGCAATATCGACATCGAAAAGTTAACGTCTGCCACTCAGTGATCGAAATAATATAACTACGAAACTTTTTTCTCTCTGAAAATTTTTGGTATGTTGGAAAAATATGAAGGGGAAGGGGGAAATTTTTTTTAAACGAATGATTCATCGATATCTGTTCATACAGGTAGTTAGTATATGTACTTCGCATACCCCAATTAAATTGGCAGAGGAAAATTCCACTCAGTGCGCGGTAGAGGGAATTTTAAAGAATTTTTGTTTCTTTCTGAAATTCCCTCTACCGCGCACCGAGCGAAATTTTCGTCTGCCAATTTAATTGGAGTATTCGCAGAACATAATTATACTAATTACCTAGGTGGACAGATATCGATAAATCATTCGTTTAAAAAAATGTTTCCCCTCTTCATATTCTCCCACCATACCAAAAATTTTCAGAAAGAAAAAAGTTTCGTAGTTGTCTGATCTCTTAGATCACTGAGTGGCAGACGGTAACTTATCGTCGTCGATTTTGCACACTATTTCTCTAACTATTAATTATTTATAGTCATGATGTAAATGATTTATTTATAATACATTATTTATTTATAGTAGATAATGTCAATTTAATAAATAACTCCATAAATGATTCAATAAAAGTAAATATAAATATCATTTAACCTACGGCTATGCGATCGGCAGAAATCAAATCAGGCAGAGGGCCTGAAATGGTAAGCCAGGTAAAGAACCGACTACTTTCGTTTGAGGTAAGCGCATAACATATCTATTGAACTATATTTTTATACCAATATCGTTTGCAATATTCAGGCACGGCCTCGGCTCTTATTCTATCACTTCAGGCTTTTAAATGACTTATCCTGGTAGCAATACTTTAGACTGAATTTTCAAATTAATACTAGAAATAGTATAAGTACAAGTACAGCTCACCAGGGCAATATAATATATATACGAGGAATAAATTACTAATAAACACCCTGACTTGTGTTTTTATAGGATATTTATAATAAGCTCTCTCTCATTTCTAGATAGAGTTTAATCTAAATTGTTTCAGTTAATAAATGTTTATTATTGAAACATGAACCTTTTAGATATTAGAATTTAAATATATCAAATTAATTGAAAGAATTTTTTAACGAAAAATTAACGTGTGTGGGTTCGTTAAATACGTTGCTTTAGCCAATTAAATGTATCCCGTAATTTTCTCATTTACACCGAATAAAACGAAAACAAACTGCAACGTTTGATGCAGCTCCATCTGTTTATGATTCCGTCTGCATAGAGTGTTTATGAGCCTGTAACAAATCGTCCTAGTATGGCGATCGATTCTTCATTAAGATTGATAGACGTTCTACATTTTCATTGTCCGTTTAAGTAACTACTCGACGTCCTATTCGTTGGCACCGTTTCTACAAATATACGCACGGTACGACAGACAAAGTAAGATAACTCTCGCTCAGAATGTTCTATATTCAATCCATATCTAGATATGGTCGTAGGGGAATTGGAATGATGATTGCTATTTTTGTTTGTCGTTTTGTTTTGCTCTTCGTTATTGTAGCATGCCATCCCTTAAATAGGGATAAACGTGCTTGATTTCGAATTCATTTTAAACGGCGAGATCTTTAATTATAAGAGGAAAGGAAGTACAAGTCTCGACTAAAGTTTTCTAACGGTTTTAAAGTAAAAGGATTACCACCCATAAATTACGATAAACTACATATTAAAGTAAATACTTTACCTTATAATACGTATTTAGCATGAGTATTATCTAATATAAATTCCCAATAAATGAAACCTTGGAACAATGTACAATCTTGGCTCTGAAGTCGTGCAGCTAACATGAAAAATTAATTCGATTCTCGATCTTGAGGATTCAGAAAGCTCAATGGTTTTTCAATATTATTTTTCTGAAATTTTGGAATGTTTTACCGTTCAAGTTTTACAGGGTGAGGCAAAACCTTGCATATCAATCCAGAAATATGATTCTTTTCCTCAAATTAATTTTGTGTTTGAAAATATTCCCCGACATAATCTCTAGATGGCTCCTCCAAAATCACTAGACAGCTAGTGAAACAGCCTAATGTTATCCAAGTTGTATGGTGCATAGAAATTGCTGTCTTGACAACTCTATAACTGTTGTACTTGGAGCATACTTGAAATTGTTAATAAGATAGCTTATCTTGGTGGTCTTTAATATTGGTACAATTTTGCACTGGACATTAAAAATAACATTGTCAGTATTTAATGCTGCTCACCAATGTTAACTATAAAATTAAAATGACATATATAAAATAATATAAAATTCATGTAAATACATATTTCAGAACGCAAAAATTTAATCGAATTTAAATCTGGACGTATTTGCTCATGACACTCAAGGTCATAAAACACCTCACATTTGCGTTCATGATAAGTCAAGGTTAAGAGTGAACACTACCTAAAGTTAGTGGGGAGAGGAATAAAGCGCCAAATGAGGAGATATCTCTCTAATAATCAAATTTTGGCCAAGAATAGTCTACAACAATCCTGTAGAATTTACCTATGTATAACTTACACTTATTTTCAGTTAAATAACAACACCCAATTTGCAAAAAACTGCTTATTGTTAAATCATATTTTTTAATGATTAACAATAAGCTGTTCTTTGCCAATTGGGTTAATTAACTGAAAATACGTGTAAGTTGTACAAAAATAAATACTACAGTATGGTTGAAGACTGTTTTTGGCTAAAATTTGATTATTAGGAAGATATCTCTTTATTTGGCGATTTATCTCCCTCCCCACTGACCTTAGGTAGTGTATAGAAAAAGCTATGCATTAGTTTAATTTATGAAACAATATGTTTAATAAAATTGAACAAAAGAAACGGACACATATTTGCACTCTAATAAGTGGAAATAATTGCTCATAGAATTTTAATAATATAATATTTGAAATCGTTGACACCGAGATTAGAGTGAGAGTATTGAGGGTGGCTGATATCTAACAGTTTTTTGAGAACTTTTGTGCTCATACACATACTAAAGCACAATTTTATTTTGATAATTCCTCTAATACTGGAGTGTGGGGGGGTTGCGGGTTGTGGTGGGGGTTGTAGATGTCATAAAGAATGTTGAGTTTCTGAACTTTTACTAGCCTGCTTTAGTTATTACCCCTATATACCCCCAACTCTTCAATGGAATAAGCTCAAAATATAATCTAGTTCAGGATTTCGTCCTGTACGTACGTAAGTATACCAAATATAAAGTCAATATTTTAATTTTGTTTTGTCAACTTCTTTAATAGCTAAGTAGGGTGGTGGTGGTGGTGGGGGTCGCACATGTCATAAACAAATTTGAGACCTTGGCCTCTAGATTTGTTGTATAAATGCCCTGTTTCTGGACTCTTACTAGTATGTTTTAGTTCACCCCTTTCACCCCTATTTATCTTCACCTCTCAACATCTAGTTTCAGATATCTATAAAATATAATCTAGTTTCAGATATCTATATTGTCGTGTAGTCGGAACCGATGTAACAAATGTTGTAAAGAATTTGAGGCCCTGGCTTCTAATATATATATACCAAACTCCAAGCTTCTGCACACTTATCAGCCTGCTTTGCTTATTTTCCCTTATTTACTCCTATTAACCCCACTAACCCTTCACTGAAATTTGCTCAAATTGTAATCCAGTTCAGGTCTCGTTATAATACATACGTGTACCAAATTTAAGTCAAGATCTTAAACCGTTACAGAGGATGTGCGCACAAAAAAGTTACATACCGACAAACCGACAGAATAATTTTTTGCTCAAATTTAAAACTTAGAAGTTTCATGACATTGTAAACCTATTTACACACAAGAAATCTTGAATATTCTTTTACGATTACTACTACGCCTACGTGGATGTGGAAGTAAAATGATGGAAATTTTATTTCATAATTTTTGGTTATCTTTTCTTTCGAGACGTTTCAATTTTCAATACAAATTCAAATTCAAACAAATTCTATTACAGCGTATTGGGTGAAATATTATTTCATAACTTTTTTTGACAGCGGTTACATTTTATGCAAAAATTATTTTTCTCAACACAAAATGAATGAATTTTTTTTGAAGAAAAAATCATATTTCCGGTTTTGTCTCACCTTATAAAACTTGAACGGTAAAACACGTCAAATTCTTATTGTTAGGCATTAGCGCCCCGTGGGTGTGGGTGGCATAATTAATAAACAGGGATTACAATTCCTGATTATTAACAGGTCTCCACCCCAATCTGTAGTCATTGGGAAAACGTGTGATGGACGTCGTGAAAGTGGATCGAGACTGCTAGATTGCCAGATACCTGTACGAGAAGTTATGGAAAGGGGTGGACTTTTCAGGAATTTTCTAGAGATATCCTTTGGTACATATATGGTGACTGATTCACGCGGGAAGGCAGTTCTCAAATGAGTTTGAGTTTAGAGAAGCTCAGATAAGTTGGGAATGATCCAAACTGAACAGCTAAATGTCAATTAATGAAGATTCTTTTAGGTTATGTTGCTCTAGTAAACGTGTTATAATACGTCAATAAAATTGTATTAACGGTTATCTCGTGTTATAATTTCTGAAGGCGGTTACATTTTATGCTAAAATTATTTTCCTCAACAAAAAATGAATGATTTTTTTGAAAGAAAAAATCATATTTCCGGCTTGATATACAAGGTTTTGTCTCACCTTATAAAACTTGAACGGTAAAAAACATCAAATTCCTATTGTTAGGCATTAGCGCCCCGTAGGTGTGGGTGGCATAATTCAAAACAGGGATTACAATTCCTGATCCCCCAATCTGTAGTCATTGGGAAAACGTGTGATGGACGTCGTGAAAGTGGATCGAGACTTTGACAAATTACCAGATACCTGTACGAGAAGTTATGAAAAGGGGTGGACTTTTCAGGAATTTTCTAGAGCTATCCTGTGGTACATATATGGTGACTGATTCACGCGGGAAGGCAGTTCTCAAATGAGTTTGAGTTTAGAGAAGCTCAGATAAGTTGAAAATTATTCAAAGTGAACAGCGAAATGTCAATTAATAAAGATTCTTTCAGGTTATGTTGCTCTAGTAAACGTGTTATAATACGTCAATAAAATTGTATTAGTGGTTATCTCGTGTTATAATTTCCGAGCCCACGGGTTAGGGGTGGTTCCAGGGGGTAAAAACCCGTGACTTTCTATACTAATTAATTTAGATTTATAGAATATTATTCGTTACCTACAATAATTTGAACGGAAATAAACTGATGATATTGAATCACCTCGTCTGTGGACGCCATAATCTGTGATAAACCCTCTTAATTTCACAGTGGCCCGAACATAAAATATTTCATATTGCATTTGTTGCCTCCACATGGATGGTGCTAATTTTTTAAGCTTAAATTGTCATCAATATCACTTACAATTTTACCAAATTTCAGCCCATAACACAAAAGCGGTTTCGAATAAAAAAAAAATCGAGAATTCTCGAAAGTAATTTTTGTATATTAAACGGCACAACCAATTTAAGATAAATTTAAACCAATTATAGATGCTAGCAGAGCATAAACATGGAATAAATTGGAGCAGAATCTGACAACGGAAACATTGGAAAAGAAAATAATGAATTATTCTCGATTTTTTTCAACCCCTATAAAGTTTCGACAAAACTACCCAATTTTTTTTTGTATAAACTTGGGATGACTTTTACTGCACATGGATTTTTAAATCGATCCAATGATACTTGGAGAAGATAGGTTAGGTTTCCACTTAAAATCTAAGTACAACTTTAAATTCGTGTTCATTACTTGGTAAATATATAGATATATGAAAAAAAAGTAGTCAAATAGACAGCCTGGATTCTACTTATTTACCTAGATTCTGCAGTCATTTTACAAAGAATTTTTTCTTGTATAAATATCATTAATGCATAACATGGTAACAATCTCAATATGCGAAATACACAATTGTGCCAGAGAACTAGAATATCTGCCTTGAGATGACCTTGAATGACCTCGAGGATGCATGCAAAGTAAAAATAAACACCGGATTCGAACTCAGCGACCACCAAAACATGTCCATGAATTTTTTCAGATTTTTTGGAAGGTTTTTTGACCGTTTGACCTTCAAATGACCTTTAACTTGACATGATGGAGCCTAACCGACCAGCTCATCGTAATCAGCGACCTCAAAAACCCTAGGATACTATCTCCGATGCCCGTGCACAAGCCTAGATAAAATGTTAACCTGTGTAATTGGATTGAGAGGAGGTGGTGATATAGAATATTCATTTTTCTTTTTAACACATGAGATACACACTTCCTCCATATAGCGCTTTGCCTATTTCGTCTACTATTATCTTTATATTCTTTAAAACAGACTCACTTAATTGTGGGGATTGATTATATTGACGTAGCCTTGTTTATACATCAGCCCACTCCATTTCAATGGGGTTGAAAACGCAATAATATGGAGGCAGACGTAAAACAGTATGATCATGTGCTTCAAGAAATTTTTCCAACGACACATTCCTTTTTAAAATTTTGCTTTCCAATTAGTTCTAATGAAGTCTTTTTTGCGTTTCTGGTATTTTCAAACTTTTACCTTTCATAAATACAATGACATCGCCTTTTCTTGTGTAGGTGTTCGGAATTTTTGTGTATTGCCTCGAATGGTATGACGCATTGTCCATAACAATTACAGAATTTGGTGGGATAATTCGTAACAGCTGTTCCTTTGTCCGCTTCTCAAATAATTCGGCTGTCATATCCTTGTGGTAGTCGGCAGAGGATTGCTTGATATTTTTAACAGACATTTATTGAAATAAAACCGTTTTTGTTTCCAGCATGTAGAATTATATTTCTTTGCCCCCTAGAACATGGAGCACTTAAATTACCCTTTTTGCTATCTGTCCAACTTTATTGATCTACATCATGGGTGCCAAACCATGTTTCGTCAAGATAAATCATGTCTCTATTTGCATCTCGGTATTCTTTTATTTCACGCAAGTATTCGTGTCGATGATCAACGATGTGTGCTGATTCCATAACTACCATTCGTTTGTCCAATTTTTTGTATCTAAAACCGCAAACGAGCAAAACGTTTCGCAAAGTATCTAATGATTTATAGTTATAATCTGGATAGTCGCGTAACTTATCCCTAATCATTTCTAATGTGGGCACCTTCTGTTCGTTGTAAAAGCCATACACGAATAGCATCTTTGGACGCGTTATCAAGTTTTTTAAGTTTTTGTCCAACTGCTTTTCGTTTAATAGAATGATCAACTACATCCCCGATTTTGATAACCCTATAAATTGTAGTATGGCCATATTTGGTTAATCACAAATCCTCTTCACAATTTGATTATATGAGGAATCAATATTTTCTCCTTTTACGCGAGTAAATATTCAAAATAACCCTTTGAGTTTGAACGTGTAAGTCTTTATTTACAAATTCCGCTTGTATAGGCTCTGTATCAAAATCGTCCGTTTATAGAAAGGCTTCCAAAATGCCATTTTAAACAATTAATTGCCAAAAACTCTCAAACACAGTAATAAAACTAATAGTTTATTCAAATATTCACTAGAATTAAGTAATTTATAACGCTGCCTGGCTGTACTGCACTGCCGCGTACAGATTAAGCAATACAAATAGTTCATACATATTTTTTGAAATATTTTATGGCATGCAGAAACTTTGAACAAGGTTGCTGTTGACAAATCAAATTCGCTAAGCATCTAATCCCACCTATATTTCTATGTGACAGGCGGATCAAGTCCACGTGGACTGTAAACGACGAGTAGTGAATATAAATCTGTAAAATTCTGTGCTCTCTCATTCAATGTGAAGCGATATATTGACAATGCCCCGTAAGATCCTCTAGTTACGTGCTGCTCCAATTGAGTTAGTAAATACTATAATATTAGTGTAATAGCCATAATTTGGTTTTAAATTTAAATGAACAGATAATTAATTATTTAATAATTATTGATTATACTGAACCATTTTATGTATCATAATTGAAAGAATAACTTCACGGTTTATGAATACGTCTAATGTATACTGAAAAGGACGCTAAAAGAAAACACAAAACTGAACGAAAATACAAAATGACGTTTCCTCAGCATCATTACGTACACCATCCTCTGCGAAATGATGTAAATTATGCATGGTGTAGAGAATGGCAATGAGATTTTCCCCCTAGAACATCGACTCGTTAAATGTTAACGTCGATTGTAAAACTCGCCAGTTATAAATCTTCCGACCTAAATTATATTTGTCCGGAACTTGTTTTATGCTTTTCCCATTTCCACTAAAATGGATCAATCCATATTTTATGAAGAAGTTGACGAGCAAAATTTATCCTCCAATAAAATTATATTAACCCTCGTTTATCACTCATTCGTAATTAAAACAGTATAAAATAGATTTTACTTCGACAGAATAATAAATTTGAATATAGCGATATAATATGATATTTATACACAGAATATTCTATTGGGAACTATAAATAAAAACGAGTATGTAGACTCCATGGACATAACATTTCTTACACAAGTAGCGTTAAATGTGTTACCATTGGTATTGCTAAAGATAAAATATTGGCTCATTGGATTCTCCTTGTAAATATACGTTATACAGGATGAATCTAAAAAAACAGAATTTGAAATATAACTAACTTGTTGGGTTTCATGACTTCCAAAAATTCTGCATATAGGGTGAGTCACTAGTGAGTGGTGGTCAAAATATTCTGAATCGTTTGAAATATGAGAAATTGCTTATGATAATAATTATAGGAGATCAAAAGTGGTATATTTTTAAAATTATTTTTAAATTTACAGGGCAATTTATATAGGGGTGACAAGCCAATAACTTGATTTTTAAATGGAACAGCCAGTATCTTTTTATAGATTTATATTTAGCTCTTAATTATATCGCTTTTGGACTTACACTGGGGCGTTGTCACGTTATTCCACATTGTCTGATAAAAAAATGCATTTGCAGCGGTAAAGAGTGAATGTAACAACTAACGTATTTTCATAAATATGCCTATTCCTTAACGCAGCTAAGGGTGCGCAACTGCATAGGATATGAGTGGTGGTTTCATCCTCTACTCCACACAGCCTACAAATAGGGCTGATTTTCAACCCAATTGTGTGAAGATGTTTTTTCAGAGGACAGTGTCCTGTTAACAGCCTACTATCCGTCTCATTTTTTCTCTATCGAGCCCAAGCAGCCACTTAATGGTTGTCAGTCGAGTGCTCCTTATATGGAGCCTCGCCTGTCTCATTCCAGGGACCTAAGTCTAATAGTTACTGAACCTTGCAGTGGCCCAGTCTCGTAACTCTGATTGAATCAGACTTCTTGGCAGATCGAAGGCTGACTCGGGGCCAGGGAACGGAGTTATTGCTCCTTCTCTTGCCAATCGGTCTGCCACTTCATTTCCCTCCACACCCCTGTGACCGGGCATCCAAATGAGTTTGACAGAGTTGTGCTCACACAGTTCTGTCAAAATATTCCGACAGTTTAAAACTAAGGTCTTAAGGTCACTTTGTTTGACACAAGAGCCCTCAAGGCTGCTTGGTTGTCGCTACATATATAAATATGTTGGCGATACCTCTCCTGAGATCCTCGCTTGCACACACCAATATGGCATATACTTTTGCTTGCAATACACTAGGATACCTTCCAAGTGGCACCGATATACGAGCCCTTGGTTTGCAGCCGTGTATGCCAGCACCAGTTCCCTCCTGAGTCTTAGATCCGTTTGTGTACCACTCGAGACCTTTGGGACTCAGAAGACGGTTTTTATTGCGCTTCCAGTCCCCTCGACAGGGAAACTCCGTTGGGTACGGAATAATGAAATTGTAGACAGGGAGACACCGGTCATCCTCCGCTTGGGTGATGACCCGGTCCCTTACCGACAGATCCAGTGCCTTTGTGTACCCCTACCCCCGACCAGTCATATTCCACATTCCATTTTTGAACAGCCTATTTGCTGCGTTTTTAGCTTCCAGTTCCACCTCGATATGAAAGAGAGTGAGTCCAAGAATTGCCTCCATTGCTATCGCTGGAGTGGTTCTGATAGCTCCTGTAATTCTAAGACAAGCTAGCCTTTGAACTCGACATAGCCAAGCCCTAATTGTGGAGCGCGCTTAGCAGTGCCACCACACCATATGCCGCATATGTTATTAGAGGTTTTATTATGGTGGAGTATGTCCAAAAAGCAATCTTCGGACTTATTTCCCATTTTGGACCGAAGATGCGTTTGCGCATCCATAAGGAGGCGCACGCTTTCCTCGTTTGAGCTTCAACGTGGTCCTTCCATGACCATGTGTTAATTTTCAGGCCTCCTAAACTCCAACTTAATGTTACACGGTGTTCTCCATGACGATTTAAATTTTTACATTTTTAAACTGTCGCATCTTAAATATTTTCAAGCGGAACATCCTTGTATCTTTCGGAAATCAATTACCTATACCAAATACCTCATAGCGACTACCAAAGTACTTAAGTACTGTTCCATGCATATGCATACAATAACATTGCATGCATATTATACATATGTACACATGAATGGACACACGAATATACACACAAGAAGTATTACTTGAGGATATGGCGATAAAAGTTGATTTCTGTGCATTGTTGCTGAAACGAATGCAAAATGCTCCAATTTTTTCAAGTAAAATACATTTTACTGACGAGGCTACATTCACATGACAAGGCATGTTTAATTCTCGAAATATGCATTTCTGGGCAGAGAAAATCCTAATTCAACAATACAAACCCATTTTCAAAGTAAATGTATGGGCAGCAACTCTAGGGAATCAGTTTGTTGGATACCGTATATTACCTCGAAATTTAAATGGCGACATGTGATATAATTTTTTGAAAAACACCTTGCATGAAATATTAGGTAATATTTCATTACTAAAGAGAAGAAATATGCTTTTTATGGATGGCGGCGCAACACTGCATTATACCAGAACATGTAGAACATTGTTACACAACCACTATCGTAATAGATGGATTGACCCCTCTATTTCACTGTGTGGAGTTATCTAAAATCACGAGTTTATGATACTTAAATTGACACGATTTAACAGTTGACAGAAAAAATCGATCAAGAGTTTACAATGCTACAGAATGATAATGGAATTTTACAGGGTGTTCAACGTTCCTTAAGGTGGTCATTCCCTAAAAAGAGACATCCGAGAGGGAAATATTTATAATTTTTGGCTGTAACTATTTTTTCTTATTATGTGTAATTAAAAAAACTATAAGACTACCTAAATAGAACCATAACAAGACTATTATTAAGAATTTTCACTCAATAATTTCAGTGGTAAGAAAAAAAGTTATGGCCAAAAATAGTAAATATTTCCCTATCGGATGTCTCTTTCTAGGGAATGGCCACCTTAAGAAGAAAACTTAGATTGTGCATAAGGGAAAATAGAGGACATTTTGAACAATTTTTGTAATTGATTACTAGCTACTTTCTAGAGTTAATAATATTTCAAAGCATTTTTTGTGTGTAAAAGACAAAAAATTTTTTTAATAAAATGTTGTAAATGCACCCTGCTTTTTAAACATAAATTGCTAGATTTGGTTTATCGAAACGCAATAAGAATACCATTTTCTTAAATCTGGAAATTTGTTTTTTTACAATAATTTTCAGAAATTTGAAAAAATTAAAAGGTCAAGAAGAAAATACTGACAATCACCCACTAAAACTACACCTTAAACAGAAGAGAGGGATTGACTGATACCACTCAGTGACTAGATGGCCTATGACTAAATTTAAAATACGAATTTGATATTTTAAGGCATACAAACTGAAATTTATTATTCCCGTTTGATGGGTATATCTCCCTTACTATTCATTTTCGGAAATAAGGTTATATAGAAGACCATTATTACTTCCATATCAACGTAGTGTATTGGAAGTATAGAAATCGTAAAAAAAATTTGAAAAATGTTTTCTGTTGAAATAGGTTTAGAATGTCATGAAACGTCGATATTTTAACTTTAAGCGAAAAAAATTTAAGATATTGACTTGAAATTTTGTACACGTGTGTATTGTAACGAGATCTGAAATTTTATTGTTTTCAGAACATACCCGGTGAAGGGTTGGGGGTAAATAGGGGTAAATAAGGAAAAATGAGTAAAGCAAGCTGGAAAGAGTACAGAAACTTGATGTTCAGTATATACCGGGTGAGTCACGAATTGCGCTCGCCCCGATATTTCCTAAAATATTTGGGATAAAAAATTGAAATTAAGAGGCCTTATTACACGACTAAAATGTCATCTTTCCAATAAAAAATCAAGTTTGGTGCACATCCGGTTTGACCGGAAATGCCCACAACTTTCGATTTTTAAATGGAAAACCCTATATATTTTTACATTTTTGAAATCTAGAGGAAATTTTGAATACAATACATCCATTTTGGTCACTTTTTGATAAACATTAAAGATTTTATTAAAAAATCTATTTCTGAATCCAGAGTGCTGTGGTGTTCATTTAAATAAAACTGTGAAAACCGAACTGATGTCGCATTCTATTGCAAATGTCCTTGTGGATGTAATTGTGTTTACCTCCACATACCTATGCTAAACTTAATTGTAACGTTCTTTGCGCTCACAATTATTAAATGTTTGATAGCTCAAGATTGCCTATAACTACACGAGTCTGTCTGACAGCTGATATTGTTTTGTTACATTCAATGGCTACTATGATTTTTCCAATGTTATTAGGTTACCAGATTTACACAGAAATGTGCCATTTTAGTTTCCAAAGCCCACTAATCTATTATCTATTAGCCGCATGTTTCTAAAAGCTTGGTTGCATTGTATTTTGGCTGAAATCTCAAATATTTCTGAACGGATTTTCAAAATTTTGGTATCATTAGATTCGTATGAAAATGATGTATTTAAAAATGTTGGTGAACGATTAAATTCCCATTTAAACAAACCGAGTTAGTGGGTAAAAATCACATTTAAAAATTTTAAACGCCTCTAGAGAATTAAGTAATGCAATCATATTGCACTTTTTATTTTTATAGTAACGTAGCACACAAACTAAAATATATTTTGGGCACCACAGCACTCTGGATTCAGAAATAGATTTTTTAATAAAATTTTTAATGTTTATCAAAAAGTGACCAAAATGGATGTATTGTATTCAAAATTTCCTCTAGATTCCAAAAATGCATAGGGTGTTCCATTTAAAAATCGAAAGTTGTGGGCATTTCCGGTCAAACCGGATGTGCACCAAACTTGATTTTTTATTGAAAAGATGGCATTTTAGTCGTGTAATAAGGCCTCCAAATTTCAATTTTCTATTCCAAATATTTTAGGAAATATCGGGGCGAGCGCAATTCGTGACTCACCCGGTATATTAGAAGTGAAGGCCCCGGATTCTTTTATAAGATTTTCCACCCCCCCTATCAGCTCCACTGTATTATTAAAGAAGTTGATAAACTTGAGATGTTCATTTGAAAGGAAGGCATGTTATAACGACATCTGGAACTTGATTATATTTTGAGATGATTCCGTTGAATGGTTGGGAGGTAAATAGGGGAAAATGAAGAAAACCAGGTTGGCAAGAGTATAAAAACTTAGGATTTGGAGTATATACTAGAAGTAAAGGTGTGAGATTTTTTTATAATATTTTCCACCCCCCCACCATCTCATTCCATTATTAAAGGGGTTGATAAAATAAAATTGAGATATTCACTTGGTACATGGATGTATTATAGCCACATGTGAAACTAAATTATATTTTGGGATGATTCAGGTGAAGAGTTCGGGGCTAAGTAGGGGTAAATCGGGAAAAATAAGTTAAGCAAACTGATAAGAGTACTGAAACGGATTTGGTGTAAATACTAGAAGCCAAAGTCTCATATTTTTTTATAACATTTTTCAGCCCTCTGCCCCATTATTAAAGGAGCTGATAAAATTAAATTGAGACATTTACTTAAAATTTGGTACACATATGTATTATAATGGCATCTGGAACTAGATTACATTTTGAGATGATTACGTTGAAGGAGTTGGTGGTAAGT
This sequence comes from Stenurella melanura, assembly GCA_963583905.1. Lineage (NCBI taxonomy): Eukaryota > Metazoa > Arthropoda > Insecta > Coleoptera > Cerambycidae > Stenurella > Stenurella melanura. The sequence continues at coordinate 116,623,330 of OY757311.1, forward strand.
AGAGGTAAATAGGAGAAATTGGCTAAAGCAAGCTCGTAAGAGTATAGTAACTTGAGATTTGGTGTATACTTATACTAGGAGACAGGAACTCAGATTTCTTTATCAAATTTTTCAAACCCCCACCACCTCCATTCCATTATTAAAGGAGTTGTTAAAATAAAATTGAGATATTCACTTGAAATATGTTATATGTATGTATTATCATGACATCTGATTGAGTTGATTCAGTTAAGGGGGTGGGCGTATAAATTGGGAAAAATGAGTAGACAAACTAATAAGATTCCAGAAATTAATTCTTGGCGTATACGCTAAGTACCAGCACTTCAAATTTTTTTATGACACCTGCCTCAAGTATTATTCAAATTCATGACCAATTACAATCACTGATGTAAATAAATCTAAAAAAAAAATATTTACACATACTAGAGTGTAATTTTAGTCAAGATGTTTTCCTTTAAAGAGACTTGGATGCAAAATCTGGATGTTGAAGTAGTGATTCCTTAGGCAGCGGTATTTTTATGTACTATTAGCCACAGAAATATCGGGAGATCATTTTGGACCACCTTGTATATTCTGTAAACATAAAACTGGAAATCTAAAGGTACCGAACAATTAACCATATTTTATAAAAATAGCACGATGCTGCAAGCAATAGCATTGTAAATATGTTAAGTTTGTCAATAAAGTGGAAAAGAAGGATGCAAAACTTCCACGTGTTCCTTTGTTGTTTTATTATTTGTATCGCTTTGGCCAGAACGGGGGTCCGAACCCCGAAGCAGGGGACCGTTGAGTTATGTATTTCGGAATGTCATGTTTTATCGTCGGTGCGGTTTCTTTCAGAATTTCAGTTTGACAGGAATGGCGGGTGGCGTTATTGGATACCAGCAGCAACCAATACTGGACGCGAGTTGAACATCATATAAATTCCGGGATGAGGGGTCCTGGCTCCGGAACACTCGTCAATATTCCGGAGCGCGGGGAGTAAGGACGATGCCCATACTGTCCAAAGTGGACAGTCCATTTCTCTGGCCGCTGCAAAGCGCCGGCTCCGTTATTCTCTCCCGGAGAGCAACCCCACAAATCATCCCAGCTTGACCCTTTCAAGGTACCAGGATGCGTATTAACAATTCCGCGAGTGTAGAATTATTATTTTGTGAAAATATTGTTTAATATGAATCATAAGAAATCGCTATCAGAAGCTGAAGTTGATTTATATACAATGTAACAGCCAAGTTTACTATCTAAAATATTTGGCAGATAGATACATAACACCTATAAACACTTAAAACTTAAAAAAAAATTAAAACTGTTTATATATGTTTTTGTTTTATTCAATAAGTGCTACGCGTATCACATTAGTTGCTTGATAACCTTAGAAAAATAGTTTCAATTAAAGGGGTAGCCTTATCCTTTACTTTATTTTTATCGCTTACCGATGGGAAGTATTATAAGAGTGAACAAATCATTCTCTGAAGTTTCTTTAGATTATCATGCTTCAAATTATGTATATTACGAAAACTAAGATTTTTGAATGCCATCAGTTTGTCTGTCTGCCTGTCGGTCGGTCAAGTAGCAGATCGACCGACACATACTAGGACTGAACAAAAAATTACCATTCAAAATTCTCTACAGCCTTTAGTCTTTGTCCAATCGCAATATATTTTTTTAAATAATCGTCAGACTTCTGGCTACAAAACTGTCGAGGCAGATTTTTGCAAAAGTTCGAAACAGAACTTACATACGTCGCTATAGTTGATCAAAATTGGTCGAATAAGCAGAAAAATCGAAATAATTACATTGACCAAATTCCGGCTACTTTTTTCTTTTCTTAGTCGGTTTTGAGTAAATAAAGAAGAATATACTCTACGAAAAGTGTACTGAAGTTTTTCAATAAGAAATTGGCCATAATATGGCAGAAATAAGTCAGAAGTAGAAAATATTCCCGAATATTAAAAACATTTACTTTCTTTATAAAAATATTTTATTTATCGCTCTACTTACTGTAAAATACATTCCGATCGGCAAAAGTGGAAGCTCAACGCCTAACACTTTAAAATGGCAAATGGAATGACCAAATTTATTATGCAGCAGAGAATAGTTTCGAAAGCTAATAAAATTCACTTTTAATTGAACTATAGATCAACTATATCGACATATGTGAGTTCAATTTCGATTTTTTTCAAATATCTGCCTCGACAGTTTTGTAGCCAGAAGTCTGACGATTATTTAAAAAAAATAAATATTGCAATTGGACGAAGACTAAAGGCGGTAACTTTTTTGACGATTATAGAAAAATATATTGCGATTGAACAAAAATTAAAGGCTGTAGAAAATTTGGTAAATTTTCTTTCAGACCCACTGTGCGACATTCGGACAGACAGACTTTGTTAGCGCTATATCTAAAAACTATTTGATGGAGAACAGTAACATGCTAACGAAGAAATGGGTATACTTTCACTGGCAAATATATAGGGTGGGACGTGGTGGAAATTTACAGAAAACATTTCTTTTTGGCATATTCTATTTATTGTTTGTGCTATTGGATGACCACCCTGTACACTTGTTCAACGAAAAGTTACCATGTTTATTTTGCGGCAGTAGTGACAACTACACTCCAATTAATATTCTCCTTTGTCATTTCTTTGCTAATTGTTCTTTAAAATGACTACTCTGTATATTTTTACTAAAAGTATATTTTTATGAGAATAGTGATAACCGCAGTTTCCTAATAGTATTGTCTCTGATTGTTTTCTAAATTGACCACCCTGTAATATTTTCACCGAAAGTATAGAAGGTTCTCCTTGGCATATGTGACAACTACATTCTAAATATTATTGTCTTCCGTTGTTTCTTAATTATTTTATACAGTAACATGTATAATTTTTACTAAATGTGTAGGAAGTTTCCTCCTTGGTAATTGTGGCAACTAAATTCCATGTATTTTTGTCGTCTGTCATTTCCTAATTATTTTTTAAAAGTATATTCTCTCATTTTTTCAAAAGTATAACAGGTTTTCTCCTTGGGAACTGTGACTACATTCCAAATATTATTGTCCTCCATCATTTCCTAATTATTCTTTCAAAGTAAAGCAGGTTTTCTCATTGGCTAAAAATTTTTTTCTTTATCCGAAATACATAAACAACCGGAAAATTATAAGTTTTTGTAACCTATAAGAAAAGAAAACGATACATATTAGAAAAAAATTATAATGGTGATTAATAATGTCGATTTTCAAAGTATATAAAAAAATTTAATTTTCACCTGCATATTATTTGTTTATTATACCTTGGATATGGTTACCATAAAGACGCTTATAATGACCATGGACATAATGAGCGGGCGTTATGGCCATAACGCCATGTTATATGAGTAACAAAGAAAGAATACATGTTTCATAGTCCTTATCATATAATGGTGTGGATTTGACCGGCAATACATTTTCTGTAGCTTTTCCCGCATTGTCTCGGATATTTGGTGGAATTTCAGTATTAATTTTCCTTTTATATTGCTAAACGTATTATCTACGTACAAAGCAAAGCAACATCAAGAAATGTCAAAATATCATCAACTATCATAGACTACTTGGTAAAACGCGTAAAATGAAAAAGCTGGCGGCATTGAACTAGGGTACTAAATTTGAAAGAACACTACACACTGACAGATGTAATTAATAAATGTCAAAGTATCAACAAATGTCATAGACTAGTAAAAAAATGTATTTAAAAAATGAAAAGTCAATTTTTCAAAAAAAAAAATATATTTTTTATTGATACCCTATATTGCTTATTTAAAGTACGCCTCAGAGTGTTTGAATCCAACTTTTAAAAACGCGCGTATTTTAAAGTTACCATGGCAACATCACCAACCCGAGAAACGTGAAGTCAAAATATCAACTTTTTAATTATTGATCTGACAGGAATTTTTGCGGTATTAACCGCGATTCTGCTTTTCTATTTAAGTAATCAATGTTAGAACTCATTTTAAAGCAATATACAATCAGTAACAACTGTAATGACAATAATTATTAATCCTATGTGACAGATTGTCTTTCTCATTTACATGACACTGACAGGTATCCTGATGTCACATCGAGAATTCAATCATTTTACATTCTTAATTCTTATTTCCATTTTTTGTAGTAATAATACCAGCATTTATGATTTCAAAGTGTACCAATAAAAAAAAATTGAGTAAAGCATTCGTGGATAACTGGTCTTTAAAACACTTGCTCTATTTCGAGCACTAGGCTGCGCCGTCGTGCTCGAAAAATCGTGCGTGTTTTGAAGACCTTTATATCCATTTATACTTTAATATACTATTTCGTGAAAAATAAAATATTGTATACATCACGAACTTCTCTTTTTTTATCTTCTTTCAGTGGCATTTCATACATAAAATCAAGTTTGCTTACCATGCTGAAAGATTGTACCGGGCACGATTTCATCCACATAGAAAGATTCTGGATCCAAATGTATTCAGCAACACTTATGCCGAATGGCAGAAACCTGTAATTCGCATCTCCTGGAGCCTGCTGCAGGATGAGCACACCCTCACCCTGAAAATGACGAAAATATTCTAGCCGCACCTGCTGCAGATCCCACAACAAGCGTTAGAAAAGTTGTGCAGCATCTCGGACTTTCAATTTGGAAAACTTGAACACTGATGAATACACAGAAGAAGCATACTTACCATTATACTTCAATATAGCGCCTAGAAGAGGGCGACCTTTCACGAAGAATAGCATTCTCTTGCTTTTTATTGAATGCTTATATTGAAGACTCCTATCACTTGAAATCTACTTTACGGACGAATGAATCAAAATCTCCCGTGAAGGCACAACCAATCTTCATAATCTCCAGGGGCAACAACCCGCATATGAAAAAACAAACTTCCTTTCAAAATTAATTTAGTGTCAATGATTGGATGGTTCGAATTGTTGTACATGTCATTCCTCATTACCGTCCAGATAGCATGAATCAAGACTCTTACTTGAATTTCTTGCAAAATGATCTTCCTCCATTCCTGGAACATTTGCCAGTGAACCTTCGCCTCTGTATCATTTTCCAAAACAACGGATGCCCAGCTCACTACCGTTTGACAGTCTACCAATTCTAATATAGAATACATCCCGAACGGATGGATTGGATGCAGTGGACCTATTATGTAGCCTGCAAGGTCCTCAGATTTAACGCCACTGGAGTATTACATATGGGGTAGGATAAAAGAACTTGTATAGAATGAGAAAATACAATACCGTGTTCAACTAGTAGAGAGAATAAAGGGAGCTGCTCTACAACTACGGCAACAAACAAGATTAAAGACAATTACTGTTGAAATTAGAAGACGGGAGAGGAAATGCATTAGAAGTAGTGGGTCGTCTTATTTTAAATCCCAAAGATAATAAAGTTCTCAAATAATAATTCTTGTTTTAAATAAAGTAATTGGAAATATAGTTTTAGTTTTGTTGAAAGAACGCGAATATTAAATTTTTGATTAAATGAAAAATTTTTGTCGATTGATAGTCTTACATCTTTTTTTAGTGACTGGTGAAACTTGATGGTATGTATGATAATTCAACTGAAAGAGAATAAAATAAATTAAATTAAAAATAATTGTAATATTTAGATGGCTTTAAAAAAATATAAGACTAATTTATTTACTGAAAATCGACACTTTTAACTACCATTACAATGTCTTTCCATTGAATATCGCTTTATTTTTTCATAGGAGACAAAAACTTTTATTTTGTTCTTTGTTCATGTATTTTGGTTAAAGAAAAAAAATATTTTAGAATATCAAAATTTTAATTTAGAGTGTAATACTTACATAAATGATGAAAAATTGACATTTTTTAAATAAGCACAAAATAAGCAACATAAAAATATACACTGAACTGAACTTGTGGTAGGTACCTTGTGAAACATCTTGAAAATAATTGTTAATAAATTAAACACTGCTTTTAGATGAATCAATCAATATATTATAAATACTCTACATATGTTTCGGCTTATTAGGCCTTTATCAAGAGTATTATATAGTGAATACATCAGTATTCACCATGTAATACTCTTGATAAAGGCCTAATAAGCCGAAACATATGTAGAGTATTTATAATATATTGATTGACTCATCTAAAAGCAGTGTTTAATTTATTAACAATTATAAAAATATACCTTTATTTTACTTTATTAACGCATTTAATAGTGAAGTGGCAATGGGGATGGGGTTGACAGATGTCATAAGATAATTTGAGCGTCATTTAGTATATACACCAAATCAAAAGTTTATGGACTCTTACCAGCTTGCTTCACTTACTTATCACTATTCCTTCACCGGAATAAGCTTAAAATTATAATCTAGTTCCAGATTTCGTTATGAAATATAGGTGTACCAAACTTCAAGTTAATATCTTAAACTGCTCCAGACAAAACGTGCACACAAGAAAAAGTTACAGATAGAGAGATAGACCGACAACCAGTCAGACAGACGCATCGACAGAAAGACATTTTTCCTCGTTCAAATTTAAAATATGCACGTTTCATGACATTGTATAACTATTTCATAAACATCAAATAGTTATTTATGTATCTAGGGTGCGAAATACTACTTGGCGATCGAGAACGAAAGTTGAGATGACCAAAGAATTTCGCACACGAGATTCAAACAATATTTTTTCTACAACGACTCTTTAAATTTAAATCCAGTTCCATCTAGTTCAAAGCGAATAATAATAATTTAACCTCTATCCTTCGAGCAGCAGACTCCTCAGGAATAAATATTTTATCTTGTAGTGGTTGCACAATTAACGTTAATATTGTAAATAACAAATAAAATAATTTAAAGAATTATACTTTTAGTTAACTTATTTGATAAAACAATAAATATTTTTGAGCTAGATGTTTGTTTAGTTCTTGTGTATACATAATAATTATAAAAAAATAGACATCATCAGAAAGGCACAAAGCCACTCGTAAAGATGTTTCATGTAAAACCAAGATAGTTTCTATGAATAAGTATGAAATAATTATATTTGACATTGACTGACAAATATAATTGTTTCATACATTTTGACATTGATTGACATATAATTATTTCATACTTATCCATAGAAATTGTCTTGGTTTTGCATGAAACACTTTTATGAGTGGCTTTGTGCCTTTCTTATAAGTTTCAGAATAAGGGCGAAAAACGTTTCAAAGGCTAATGATAGATTTCATGAAAATGTAATCCATTAGAATGAAAAATTTTTAAGACAAGGTAGGTAAATAAATTTATGGTAGGCCTTTGTTCTCATTTTTAACTGAATCTTCATGACCTTAGGGGGTTATGTAGGTACTAATTTAATCTGCATGGCCGTAGGGGATTGTGTGGATGCTAGTTGTTGAATGAAAAATTTCAAATAAGAAATTATACAAATTCATTTCAGGATTTTAAATTGCTAGCATAACCAGAATATCGAAAGAATGCAAAGATAATATTTTTACACATAACAATGTGTAGTAAAGAAAAAAATTTCTTTCAGTTCTCATAGATAGTTATTTTTTTCTGCTGTTTGCAAAATCCTATAAAGAATATGTTTCAACAAAAAACGTCTCTTAGGCACTGACGTTAATGAGCAAATATATCGTTTTTTGACAATTGTAGAAAAATATATATTTTTACGATTGCTATACTTTCACTCTACTGCGTGGATGTGGAAGTAAAAGTACTAGCACGACTGTGGTCTTTCATTCCATATTCTGCTCAATTCAATTCGCAGGTAGTTGAACTTGCTTAACTTCTTGGTGTTCTTGGCATTACTCGGGATGGACATTAAACTCATCGATCAGCAGTCATAATTTCTCCTTTTTGAGTGTACTCTATTGGTGACAAAATAAACTTTCCGTTGTTCACTTCAAGCCTTAGTCACTCAACCATTTCGTAAACGTCTTCTTAACTACTGCTGGTCGGTCAAGGTCGAGGAAGAACTGTTCATTGGCTTTGCGTGAAGTACTTCTATCTTCCTCTTTTCGATGCTGATTTAAATTTTCTTTTTGGCGTCTTCGTCAGCGTCTTCGCTTCACAGATATTCTTTTATATTATGTGCTTCTTTTTGGAATAATATTATTTTATTTCTCAATAGAAAATGTGTGTCCTTTAATATGACAATGGAAGGAGAAAATCGTTATTTATTTCAATAAAATATGTTTAACTGTTACTTTCGTCTGGCATACTTCGGATCTTCACTACGATTGATGAGGTAATCATGTGTAAGTCTGGTGTGGCCTATTCGTAGCCGCGTCAGGATTATTTGATTTCGTCTACCTTTAGGGGTTAGGAACCATGGTTGGACTGAAACTATGACTTCGTTTAACTTACTTCCTTTCTGTTCCCATTCATATTGCCACTGTTTTTGTACTAATTTCATTTCGTGTTGCTTTAAGTCCGTATGTATGGATCTATCGGCTTGTTCATTACCTTGTATGCCAATCTGAGAAGGTAGGTACCCACATAAATATGACGAATTTATTGTTCTACTGTAAGAGGAAGAGTCACTCTTTAATTAAATTCAGTATATTGTTATTGGGATATAGTTGTTTAATTCAATGGATGGCACTCAATGAATCTGTAATTACTAAAGTTTCGGACTGTTATGGATGTTAATGTATTATAATGCTTCGAAAATGCCATATATTTCACCTGTAAGTGTGCTGCTCTTTGCTGGTAACTTAAATTGATGTGTTGTGTTGGTGGTTATAAATGCTGCGCCGACAGCTTCTTCCGTTTTTGATGCATTAGTGTAAACTTGGCTGTATTCTGGGCACTGAATAATTATTTCATAGAACTGTCTTTTTATGATATCGTGATTGGTGTCCTGTTTATTATATTGTGTTAATTTGGTGTCATATATGGGCAAGGGTATTGTCCATGGACGGTGAGTTTTGATGCTCAAGGGATAGATGTTGAGAATAGTTATGTTCAGGTTTTTTTAGGTATTTGTTTATTCGTTGGTAGAATGGGGAATATTTTTCTTCTGCTCTCATATGTGGTTACGGGACGATTCGAGGAAGTGTCTTTGTGAGTAGACTTTTCTCCGTTGGCTGACATAACTGCTGATAAACTGGGGTACTGTCTTCTCATCGTAAGGGACGTTTCTCCAGATTCATAGTACAAGTATTCAGTGGGGCTTGTACAATATGCTCCAAGGGCAATTCTTATGCCTGCATTATGCATCATACCGATTCACTTGAGTACAGAAGTTTCTGCAGTGGAATAACTTTATATGAGGTAAATTTTTATAGCATTATTTTATCTTTATAAGTATGTCTAGTCACAAGTTTTTTAAGTTTAATTTTTGAATTTGTTCTTATTTTGATTTTAAATCATAGCCCTGAGGAAGTTAACGCCGAGTATACGAAACGTTAGTAAAAGAATAGAGTTGATTTATTATCCTGAACCGACGATTTCTTGTATTCAAAATTATTATTATTATTATTATTATTTTAACTTTTACAGACTTCCTGGTAAATCAGGATTTGGTAGCGTGAAATAAATTTCACTCTACCAAATCCTGGTACCAAAATATATGTGTTTGGCTACGAGATGGAAAGAGTTCTTCGTATAATGGATGTTGTGCCTAAAATGACGGTCTCTTGCATTTCTATTAAGTGGGTCGTAAACACATTCCGTTTGCCTTAATAACGATTAGGACTATTTTAACTTTTTGGACCTCTCAACACATTCTCTATTTCTATGGCAAGATTTTCACACTTTCGCTTTTTCTCTTTACAGGCTTTATCGATGTTATTGTCTAAAGGAATCACTGTGTTTATTAGGTAGACTGTTCGATTAATTTTGTCCATTACTACGATGTCAGGTAGGTCTGTTTTTTGTAATTAGGTGATCAGTCTGAATAGGCATGTCCCAATATATTTTAATACTGTCGTTCTCACCAAGAGCGGGTGGGGTTATATTATTTTTAATATTGAATTTCACACTCTCTTTTGGGGAGGAAATTTCACTGATCTCCTGGTATTACACCAAGGGCAAGAAGAACCTGGGCTCCAACAGAGCTACATAGCTCTGTTGGAGCCCAGGTTCGTGTTCTTTTATGGCGACATTGATGGTATTATTATTTATTACACGGCCACACAAAAAAAATAATTTCTGGCCTGGGGATCTGACCATGTTTACTATATATTTTTGGGATTGCTGAATCCGAATCCGAGGTCTATTTAACTCCATCACATCAGGATTTTGCTATAACCTAAAAGAAAAACATAATTTAAGCGATTTCGACATCTCTTCACATAAATCGCTGAAACTTTTCTAGACAAAAATGACCCCCCTCTTTATTGTACTAGATCGATTGCAAATTAAATTTCCAATCCGATGATGTATGGCACGATATTTTTCCGGAGCTTTTTAAGTGAGATATCGGCCGCCAAAGTGAGAGTTCCGAGGATTTCGCTTCTCGAGCGACACGGTCCAGCTTCAAGGGCCATTTCTGCCAAACGAAAGCTAGCAAAAATCTGGAAAAATTCAGATGTATGTAGAAAGACGTAAGAAATCGTTTGGCGTAAATTGGAGGTTGATGCGCGCCTTGGTATTCGAGATATGGCCGCTCGAATTCACCGGAAGGTGAAAATTGAATTTTATTACCACTTCCCGAGACTATATCTCGACAACGAAACGAGATATAGAGCTACGGTTTACGCTATTCGATTTCTCTCGCCTCCTACATGCCTCTGGTTTGTTTCAGATTTTTGCCGGCACTTTCATTTTTTTGTAAAATTTCTAAGATAAAGCATCTAAAAAATTCAGGGGTATTTAGGAAGGCGAAAACAATCGAATAGAGTAAAGCTCAGCTCAGTATCTCGTTTCGTCTTCGAGGTATAGCCACGGGAAGCGGTAACGATTTCTTACATCCTTCTACGTACCCTTGAATTTTTTCAGATTTTTGCTAACTTTCGTTTGGCAGAAATGGCCGCCGAAGCTGGGCCGTACCTCTCATCTCTCACCTCTCTCGGACCTCTCACTTCAGCGGCCGATATCTCACTTAAAAAGCGCCCCACATCATCGGATTGGAAATTTAATTTCCAATCAATCTAGTATAAAAAAAGGGGGTCATTTTTGTCTAGCAATAGTTACAGCGATTTATGTGAAGATAAGTCGAAATCACTTAAATTATGGGTTTTTTGAGGTTATGGCAAAATCCTGATGTGATGGAGTTAAATAGACCTCCGATTCGGATTCAGCGACCCCATTTCATTCCTTCGCTTACTTTCTACAGTAAATTACCCACAAAAGAAAAAGTGTCCGCGTACTTTTGTATTACTGGTAATAAAAGAGATTTGAAACCTACTGGTGGTGTTCGAAAGAATC